>OY747108.1:7420484-8670484 GCA_963556455.1 Epiblema foenella | reverse complement strand
GTTCCAAACCACACGCGTGGTCGTGTCGGAGGTTTTCCCCTGGATTTTCCCTGGGCTACTCTCCAAACGCGCACTCCTATCGCTTTATTGGGCCCGGCTTACAAAGCCACATTCAGATTTTTAAAAAAATGCTAATAAATCACGTTTCTTGTATGGGAGCCCCCTTAAATATTTACGAGACGCGGTCCAAAAGTTTCGGGCTGGAAAAAATAGGCGCGGTTTAAAAAATATATGTCATAGTGATTGTCATTTGCTCTGCTGTCACAATAGGTTTTAGATTTCTAAAAAGGTCGATTTAGACGAAGACTATTTTCAGCAGCCTATATAAATGATTTTTTGGCGCCAGTGACCTCCGCCCGCTTCTCTCGCTGCCCCCCGCCTATTTGTACTGAAAAGGCATCGTGTAAACGACTAGTGTCGGTTTGCTGGGCACTGGCGACGAGATTTATGCAGCTGAAAATAGTCATTGTCTAAACGGTCTGAAGATGTGCTGACGATAGGCACTGGCGTCGTAATTTAAGCGGCTGGAAAGTCTTCGTCTAAATCGACCTTAAATCTAAGAAAAATCGAAATGTTTAAGTTGGAATATCGTTCTGTGATCAATTTCCTTACAAAAGAAGGAGTCTGATCGACCAATATTAAAGAAAGATTAGATGCTGTATACCTACGGGGACTCGTTTCCATCTTTTTGCACCGTCAAAGAATGGAGTAAGCAATTTCGTTTAGGACGGGAGTCCATCAATGACGATCCTCGCTCCGTTAGACTTGTTGAGGTACTCACCGTGGACTGCATCAGGTTAGTGGAAGAGGAAGTTCTGAGTGATCAGAGACTTAAGACCAAAGAAATAGCGGCAAGAACAGGGCTTTCGAAAACTTTAGTTCTTAGGATTCTTCATGAACACCTTCATATGAATAAAGTTAGTGCCAGGTGCTCAAACTTCTTTCAAGTATTCAGCGAACAAAAAGCGTGCTCTTAGGAAGTTTTAGATGCCTATAGCAAATACGGAAAGAGTTTTCTGGAGTCAATTGTTACTGAGAACGAAACAGCGGTTTTGTACTATGATCCCCTTTCCAAAAGGGAATCGATGGAGTGGCGTCGTCATGGTGAAGAGCAGCTTAGGAAGGCCAAGATAATGAAATCCACCAAAAAGATAATGGCTACCATATTCTGGGATTGCAACGGAATACTGTTGATAGACCTAAAAGAATAGAATACCGCGGTTAACGGTAGCTACTACGCTACTCTTATTGAACAATTACGAGAGGCGATCAAGAAGAAACGTCGAGGTAAAGTTAGCAGAGGTGTGCGGCTACTCCACGCGACAATGCTCCCGTTCATACTGCTACATTAGCAAGGCTGCTGTTCCAAAGTGTGGCTTCGAGGAAATTCTTCACCCAGCCTACAGTCCTGACCTGACCCCTAGTGACTACTATTTGTTTTCAAAACTTAAGGCAAACTTAAGGGGAAGGCGATTTTCTTCGGAGATGAAGTGACTCGTGCGTTTTACGCTTATTTTGAAGACAAATCTTCTAAGTACTTTTTGAAGGGGATAGAGCTAATTTCCAGATCTGAAAAGTGTAATCAAATAGACGGACACTATATCAAAAAATAATAGTAGATTGTATGACAAGGGTCTAAAATGAGCCGTATCACCTCGAGATAGTTATTTTCCCGAACGAAGTGAGGGAAAATAGTTCGAGGGGTAATATGGCTTTTAGACCAGAGTTATACACTCTACTTTTCAATTCGATTGCGAGAAAATAAATAAACAAAGGTTAACAACCCACCCAAAATTAACAATAAATTCCACGGCGAAGATATATACTTTTGCAGCATGATTTTTTTTCTATACTCCTTTGACACACAAAACATAGACACTGCGGTTCGCGCGCAACATTCACGCGCGAAAAAAGCTGACTGACCTTCCATTGAGCGCTTCAAAGTGTTGTTCGAACGATTTAACCACTTTTTTTAATTATTGTGAAATAGGGACTACTACAAACTTAATCTTTAGACTCTTTAGAAAAATTAATTATGTTTCCTGATTGGTCGATTTTAGTAAAGCTGTATTCTGGTTGTTTAGAATTAATCCATCGGGTAGGTATATGTCGAAATTAACAAGGCATGAGCGCGCGCCGCGCTAGACTGCGACGGCATTCGGTAGAAAAGAGATAGCGACGGCGCGAGCGGCTCGGCGCGCGCCGTCGCCGCTGCTAAAGAAGAAGTTTCGAGAAACTCGCGCGAGACGGTCGCGACGTGAGTGGTTTTTTGGCTGTTTTGTGATTACGCGGCGTGTTTTGGACTTTGGCTGCGGGAGGCCCACGCCATTGTTAATTTACTGGTGTTAAAAGGGATCGGTGTCGGCGCACGGAGGCCTTGGGAAGGCCCGCCGCTCCACCAAAGAAGCACCTACAGGGGTAATCATAAACACACATCCTACACAATTCACCGTTGACACCAACAAAGAACCTCAATTATTTACGACTTAAATATATTTTTCTGGAGTGTTACTACGTAGGTTGTTTACGAGAGCCGGGCGCCGTCGCGCGGAATCTTAAGTACCTACCACTTATAAGTATACTTTCGTTCCACAAATCTAAGCTAGAATTGCTATCTTTTGGAACTAAAATTGCTATTGCTATGAACTTAATTACCCGTAAATGTAAATAGCAACCGTAAATAGCAGGCTTGACCGTAAATAACCATAGATTACAAAGAATTTAACTACTATCTGATTACCAGAGATATGTAACCACGCTCTGCTTACCAAAAATTTGTCCACGCCAGGACTCCGAGGAACTGGGGGCCCATCAGCCAGCTCCGGAACTATTTACGGACCGTCGAGGCGTGTACAAATGGTTCGCGGTTTCGCGAAGCTAACCTTATGTCTAAACTTAACTTACTTACGGAATCTCTTCGTTCCTGGTCTTCTGGAGCTACGAGGGGTGTGTGTTGGTGAATTGTGTAGAATGTGTGTTTATGATTACCCCTGTAGGTGCTTCTTTGGTGGAGCGGCGGGCCTTCCCAAGGCCTCCGTGCGCCGACAATCCGATCCCTTTTAACACCAGTCTACTTGACACCAGTAAATTAACAATGGCGTGGGCCTCCCGCAGCCAAAGTCCAAAACACGCCGCGTAATCACAAAACAGCCAAAAAAACCACTCACGTCGCGACCGTCTCGCGCGAGTTTCTCGAAACTTCTTCTTTAGCAGCCGGGCGCGCGCCGAGCCGCTCGCGCCATCGCTATCTCTTTTCTACCGAATGCCGTCGCAGTCTAGCGCGGCGCGCGCTCATGTGTTGTTAATTTCGATATATGCCTACCAGATGGATTAATTCTAAACACTGGTTGGTTAATACCCAATACCAAATATTTTTTTAAGAGTTAAATTAGTGTTCTGTGATTGGTGGATTTAATGGGTGAAGTATTTTGATTGGTCAAATTCAAATGTTTTGTAAATCATAAATATGTATTCATATTTTCCCTAGGGGTTAAATGTACTACTTTAGCCCCGCTTGACAAGTCTAATATGACACACTTTTCGAGCATGAGAAGTGAAAAAATTATTTTGTATATATAGCTACTTCTTTTCTTTGTCAGGCCGGAAACTTTTGGACCGCACCTCGTATTTTATTCTGTTTTTTAGTATTTGTTTGTTTAGTGGCAACAGAAATACATCATCTGTGAAAATTTAAATAGTCTTATTATCACGGTTCATAAGATACAGCCTGGTGACAGACGGACGGATAGCGAAGTCTTAGTATTGGGGTCCCGTTTTACCCTTTGGGTACGGAATCCTAAAAAACCGCGCTCGAATCGGTTCATCCATTAGGGATCGACGATGCGACAGACACAAATATACAAATAGCGACACAAGTTAAACCTATAACAGTTATAAAACCCCTCTTTTGCGTTGCGCATCGGGGTTTAAAAACATACCATTTGAACCAGTTTTTAGAGACGATCAAATGTTTGTATGAGGCCAACTACAATTAGAGCAACACAAAAGACGAAAATGAGAGGCAAGTAGGTACTTACAGCCAACAACCTATTTGAAGCGCCCTTACGTATAGCAGTATAGGTTTAGGTAACGGCGGTGTGGATTAATGATTGAAAACAAACTCGTACGGTAAACTACTATAATTAGAAAAGTTAAAGTAAACACAATTACATACAAATTACATAAAACAAAATTAAGCGATACGAAATGGCGGCGAGTTACGAGCGGACTTTACCGTACGAGTTTGTTTTCAATCATTAATCCACACCGCCGTTACCTAAACCTATACTGGCGCCCAACGTGGGGCCAGTATAGGTTTAGGTAACGGCATTTTGGTACGGAACCCAAACAACGTTTTTGCGAATCTTTATAGTACCATATATTTTTATGATTTTAATTGATTTGTCTACTTTATGTGATCCTCATACTCTTTTGTATGAAAATACTAACTTTTCTCTCATCAGCTCAACATATCATACCGTATTAATGTTACAGTATAGTAATCTGATCTGCTTACTTAATATTCATGGTTTTATAACCTCAAAAATGATCTGCATGCGTCTGAAGGCGTCTCTATGGGAGAATATTACAGCGTAGACAATGTGTTTTCTATGCAAATAGATAATTATGAAGAAGAGATGGGCTATGATGATGCGAAAAAGCTTTGTAAGAAAGAATTACCTATTATTTTCCTCGCCTCTGAGACCGACATAACTTAGGTCGAAAGGATCTTTAAACAACCCGTTGTAATTTTTATGTTGGTAAAGCCCCGCCAGAAATACATGACCATGGGCACCCGTGGGCCATGTTTGCGGAATTTAATTGGAACGATTTTTTTACTCTGGGAATAATTTTAATGATAGCCTCTCACTGTTGTCAGTGTTACTGTGGTGGTTTATTTGAACAATAGTAAAGTGTTGAATATTAAATGATAAATGACAAAAAATCGCCATAATAAATTTAAAAAAAAACGCTCGGGATATGCAACTATTTCGCTACAAAACATTTCAAAATTAACATCGCAACTGACAGGTAAACAAGTCACAATGTCATTATTCTAATGAATTTGCATTATTCCGACTATACTGACATTACTGACCTGTTGCCATATAAATGAGAATAATAGCGCCCTCTTGACTATGGTCATATATTTATGGTCGGGCTTTAGGTACTTAGTTTTAACTGCGGACTTGGATGTAAGGATTATACAATACCTTTAAACAATGAATGGAATATGTATGTTGCCGAATCATATTTCCGGGCGTGGGCGTTACCCAGTACCTAAATCATTATCGCCGCATATAAGTAAATAAAAGTTAATCCAGATCTTTCTTCACGAGCAATTAAACTGATGGGGATGATCCTAAAGGGGATGATTAGAGCATTACGAGCGCAAACTGAAGATTTTCCCGCCCGCAAAGTGTCGTCTAAGAATGAAATCTAATTCGTTTCGCATCAAGTAGAGGTTGGCTTTATTCTAAGAAATACTTCATACCTGTGAACCAAGCTTTAAATTTTATACAGGTACTCGTATTAAAATACTGCTTAAGCTGAGTGGGTTAAATGAGCCACCAAATGAGGAAAAATAACGGATACACTAGAGATAGATCTTTAGGAAGGCGTGTACTGTACTCGTAGGCTAGCTCATGTATTCACTGGCACGGTGTATTATAAAGCTGGTCCTTATCTGCGGTATTTGAACACTTTAATGTGTTCAAAGGATTGAGGATCTTCGATGTGGGTGTAGATAAACAAAATATATCTATAGTTTGTCCAGTGAGAGAGGGCAATACGTCGTTTTCGGTTGGCGATAGGTCCTCAGGACGTGACGAACGACGGTCTTTAGATGATAGTTGCCATTCTGATTGCTATCTTCTAGTTATATTTGCGGCTACATAGCCAGCCTTTAGCGCAGATATTTCCACTCAACTTTATTTAAAGCAGCTGTCAACCTTGGCAATTTACTCTAAACGTTATGCTGATGACTTAACGAAAGAAAAATACTTAATTAAAAAAAAAAATCGAATTGAGAACCAACCTAATTTTTTTTAAATCGGTTGAAAAAAAAAACAATAATGAATAAATAGTGCATGGCTAACTGACAGTTGAAACTACATTAACGTCAAATTTAAAAAAAAATGTACCTACGTGTTGCAATACCGTGTATAATGTGACAAAACAACAATTATAATTACTTGAGCAGCAAAATAATAAAGTTCTATAAAATATCTGAGCAACCTCGTCCTTAAAAATAAAGTTGTGTTCACATTGTTTTGATCACTTTGTTCGTGCACATATTTCCGAACTCGACTGTACATCAGTACCTAGTAAACACACCCTATGAGTACTTTCGTATTGTTACGGCCCGCACTTGTTTATTTTCCTTTTGTCTCCTTTGCTTTCAAGTTCAAACGCTAATAGGTTTACAAAAGCCTTCTGAAAGCGCTCGTTTAATATTTACCTGTCTACGTTTCCCCGGATAGTGCAATAAAGTAATAGTAGATTGTGTCTCGATGGAGCAATAATAAAGAATGCAGCGAGGGCGGTATATTGAATCCTGAGTGAAGCGAAAGATTCTACAATAGAATCCTGAGCGTAGTGTTTACGCCCAAAATGGAAATAATTTTGCTACAGTATGACACATGCTTTTCACACCGCCTATTGCGGTAAACATGAAATGTCTTAAGTACAAATAATTTTGCTACCGAGTGGCATACACTGCTTTTCACAACTTATTTGAGGAAAAAAGTCATTGTTGACCTCAAATGAGCAGACTGCTACAAAAAGACGTATTAATTACCTACTTCATCATATTACAATACAACACATCGAAAATAGGGATTACCTATATTTGTAAAGCACTCATAAGGTTTTCGGACATAGAGAGGCCTAAGGCCTTTTGAGTAGATAGAAACATCGAAAAACAAAAGACGTCAATAGTTTATGTGTTATACCTTACGTGTGCATACCTAAAATATTATATCGCGTAAAATTATATTTATAAGAGGCCACAACATTTAAGCGTATTAAGAGTACAATCTAAAGTTAGGCTTTAGGTATAGCCCGTAACTATGACACTATATCTATTTACGACCCTTTAGAAGTCTATTAAGTTGCTTTTATAACGTTCTCCGAATAAACTAACCCCGGTCCGACCGCCGGACGTCATTGGTGATGCTATCGGTCCCATTATTCCTGACGGCCGATAATGAACACAATTGTTAGGGAAATCGGCTGTAAAATTTTCGTATTGAGAGCTAAAAAACCAGGTTATGATCGAACTTATTGAAAGGGAACCAAAGTGCCCGAACGAAAAAGAAAATTGATAACACGAGAACAGCAAGACATTCATACCGCTTTTTGGCAATTAACGGTTGGTCGAGGTAACCGGTGACAGGAGAGCTGGCAGCTTCCTCGTTCAACCAAGCCCTTTCAGTGCCAAGAACTCCTCTAAGGAGTTCTCTGTTCGTGAACGCGTAGCCGATAAGTAACATACATTTCCTCATATGTAGAGGAAATTGTGTATCGCTATGAAAAGCTTGGCAGCCATGGTCTAAGAAAACAAGGTCTGACAATCAGGATCGTGACACAAGGTCGAGTTGCCGCTTTATAGTAACAAAACAGTTAAGAAAAGAAAATCTGCCGTTATCATGCAAAATAAATTGTTTACGCATTAAAATTGGCATTTATTTGTTTAAGCACACAAAATAGGTCAAGTTAAACATGAATGTACTAATTGATAAAATATACACAGAATACATGGAAGTCAGGGAGTATCATAATACACCACTGGGAACACTGCTCACTCACACATACGAGCGTCTTGTCATGTGTCAGCCGCTTTGACGTTAACCGCGATCTCACTCGGATGTACTGAATTGCATATTTCGCTCTCGGTCGAATCTTTTTGGCGGTGCCGTTGCTAATAAGAGTTGATGTAGGCCAGATTTTAAAATGGTAGGCTGTTCTATTAACGTAAATTACCGTAAGAGTAGAAGTGTTAAAGGCTATATTGTTTTTTTCACTTCCACAAAAGGAAACGGTAGCCAACGAATGGCTTCGCTATTGTGGATCCAAAACAACAAAAAAAAGTACGTAACTCCATATGTAAAATGCATTATCTATTTTTTTTAATTTGAACAAAGAAGAGTAAAAGAAAATTATGTAAAGTGTCAAACACCCATTACTAAACATTGCACATAGTAAAAATGATTTTTAAATAAAAACTCACGGTGATGATGAATTCGTTGTTTTACTGACATCAACCTCTACATCGAAATAATATGTTTGTATAGGTGAATAAGGGTCACGAATGGTCAGTTTTTAACTGTGTTGGTGTTTGTTCATTCAGGCAAAATATAGGTGTCGTCGTATACAATATTATTAGTCTACGAAAATAGAATTGGAGTTGAGGATAAAACAGGATTTTTTTTATGTTTTTTTGTCATAATTGTAATGTTGTTTCTTATAAGTACTGTTGTTTAATATAATTTATATCCGATTTTTTAAGTAAGAACTATTTTCCCCAAAATACAAAGTTTGAGAACCATCGATAGCAAGGTCGTGTTACCCACACTACTAACCGATGTACCCGTTTGCCATACCTGGCGAAGTATATTATTGTATCATGCTTGGCAGCGAACGTGTTAAGCCTTGCGATTCAGCGAGGAAACGCTGCCAGCGCCCTCGGTATCATGCCACAACAGAATATGTGATAATCCACATCGAAAGGGACCTTATGGCGGCAGGCGCTTACGTTACACCTATTCACTATTGTATTGGAACAGCGGCAATAAAGACGTAAGTGCCGGCCGCCATAAGGTTCCTTTCAATATGGATTATCACATATTTTTTTGGAATTTGTCTTTTAGTTTTTGCCTTAAAACCCGACCCGAAATATATGACCGAAACATCGGAACTTCATTAGAATTAATTTCTTACACTGGAAATAAGCTTTATCATAGCTTATCACTGTTGTAATTTTCACTGTAGTGGTTTAGGTTAGTGTTGACTATTAAATAATCAATGACAAAAAATGCCCAGAACGATTCATTGCCAAGAGCGGTATATTATTGACAGTGTACATAATAAAAATCTGGATAAAAACGCTCTGGAAATGGAACAATTTCGCTAAAAAACATTACAAAATTAACATCGGAACTGACAGGTAAGTAAACAAGTAAAAATGTCATTAGTCCAATCTAATATAATGATTTGTTGGAATAATGACATTTCCGACTATAACTAAGAGAGGTAGGGCACAGCAAAATGTCATCTTGCTCGAATTTGGAGCAGCCCAACTGGGGAAGTACCTCCGCCTTGCAGAAGACCACAGCCATAATAACATTATCTACTATACAAGTATGTAGTGTTGTGTTCCTGGAGGTGAGCAAGGTTGCCAGAGCTCCCGAGGATCCACTGTGTTGAGAGCGAGGGACCTTTTGTCCCTTCTGTTGTCAACACAATGCATCCTCAAATTTTATAAAGGGTCGGCAACGCGTACGTGACTCCTTTGAAGCTGCGGGTTTCTATAGGCTGCGGTAGCCGCTTACCATCAGATGGACCGTAAGCTTGTGACCGGCGTTGTATAAAAAAAACAACTTATTCATTATTCTGACGACATTACTGACCTGCCATATAAATGAGAATAATAGCGCCCTCTTGACATTGGTCATATATTTATGGTTGGGCTTTATATACTTAAACATAGTTGTTAATAATTAAGTTAGTTTTAAGTCAATGATGTTTCCTATCTTCGTTATTTTATTGTGTGACGAATAGGTAGGAATAAAATTGAGGTGGATATAATGATGCGATGCTGTAACGTTTTGTGAAGTTTGCTAAGCATCTGAATGAGCATAAAACACTTTAGACGTGTTCACGGCGCAGGTAAACGCGCGCTTTTCAGATTGTATAAAATTCCAATGCGCTAGACAAGCGCGCCCAATGTACCGCGCAGCATGTCGCCTTTGCGTAAATGCGGCCTTACGTCCCTCGGGTTCCACCTTATTTCGAATATTATATCCTGTATAAATTGTTTTGTCATTTTGAACTTTTAAATTTCCTTTTTAATTAAAATGTTGTCCCGTAAAAGTTTATAAACTACGAAGAGCAGGCGGATATTAATACGAAATTACATATTCATAAACACAACTAAGAGTAACGAGGTTTTTAATTGATCAAGCACATTCAGGATTTAGACGGTATTTTAATGGAGTTTGCTAATTTTGATTGCTGGTAAATAATTTCCTATCAATTATTAACGTCTTTGGTGTTCGAAAACGGAAAACTCACATGTGCTGTCGAGGGTAGACCTGTAAATACCTACACAAATTTAGATTCACCTCTTTCGTTTTCCGTGGGCATATCTAAAGACAAATAATAAAGTCAAAAAGTGATAGATCACTTTCTTGGATGATTGTTGTACAACATCTACTCGTACTTATAACAAATACCTATTCGATTTGGCTATTTAATGGTCGGGAGGTCAATCTGCACTTTGCATCCACAATATGATCTTAAATTTACTCGCTCGGGTCACTCTCATTGATTGCGAAACGTAGGTAATTCATAGTTCGACTTCGACCCTCTGTGCCCTCTGGTCACCCCAAATGCATTGCGCGTGCATTTTTGACGTTATAAATTTAACAGAACCTTGAGAAGCTGTGAAACTGGAGAAATTGGGTGCCTACGCATGAAAACCAGTCGAAAAAATTTTTTTGTTCGTCACTTCTGATCTTAATCATATGAGGTAAACTTCCCAATGCTTGACACCTATTGTTGCTATTGTTTACCACCTTCATGACGTAAGTACGATTGAAAGTGTCAAAGATTGGGTCAGAATCAAGCACTAAGACGTTTACCTTACACTGTCTTTCGCGCGCTCGCTTTCAGACGTTCTTGCGACTTGGATGTAAAAGAGTTTTATCGAAGAAGGCCCCGACAAGGGCCGTCCATCAATACCTACTCTTATGCAAATAATTCTTATTCCTAACGTGTGTTTCAGAATGATGTGTCACAGTCGTCTGAGCGCGGTGTGGGTGCTGCTGGCAGCGGCCTCCGCCGTCGAGTTGTACGACGAGTTAACACCTGATCTCGATGGAGTGCTCGCCTACCAGGTATAAACAGAATGATGTATTACAGTCGTCTGAGCGCGGTGTGGGTGCTGCTGGCAGCGGCCTCCGCCATCGAGTTGTACGACGAGTTAACACCTGATCTCGATGGAGTGCTCGCCTACCAGGTATACATAGAATGATGTGTCACAGTTGTCTGAGCGCGGTGTGGGTGCTGCTGGCAGCGGCCTCCGCCGTCGAGTTGTACGACGAGTTAACAGCTGATCTCGATGGAGTGCTCGCCTACCAGGTATATACAGAATGTTGTGTGACAGTCGCCTGAGCGCGGTGTGGGTGCTGCTGGCAGCGGCCTCCGCCGTCGAGTTGTACGACGAGTTAACACCTGATCTCGATGGAGTGCTCGCCTACCAGGTATATACAGAATGTTGTGTGACAGTCGCCTGAGCGCGGTGTGGGTGCTGCTGGCAGCGGCCTCCGCCGTCGAGTTGTACGACGAGTTAACACCTGATCTCGATGGAGTGCTCGCCTACCAGCGGGGTAATCACGTAACTATTTTACAACCGTTAGGTAGATTTTAATGTCAAATTTTAATTGTCAGCTCATACATTTATATTTCAAAATTGACAGTAAAATTTATCTACCGTTAGTACATAAAGTTACGTGATTCGCCTGCAGGTATACACAGAATGATGTGTCACAGTCGTCTGAGCGCGGTGTGGGTGCTGCTGGCAGCGGCCTCCGCCGTCGAGTTGTACGACGAGTTAACACCTGATCTCGATGGAGTGCTCGCCTACCAGGTATACACAGAATGATGGGTCACTGTCGTCTGGGACACACACTGATGGGTGACAGTCGAGAACTCGTTAATGCTTCAGAAATCGACATTTTAGTTTTAGCCATTTTACCCTCATCGCATAAGTTCATATAGCCACTAGATCCCGTACGTCGAGGGTAAAATGGGTTTATGCTCGAGTTTTACACTCTGCTTTTCACTTCAATTGGTAGGAAATTTAATAAATTATTAATATAACTAAGGTTAATGTCATCATATTTATATTCATGAGGTCGTCGACCTTGACCGGCGTTGCGCAGGGCCCGCGCGCGCTCCAGCATTTTACTTTATGCACAAGAGCATAAAAAGTCATTTTATGCAGCCTTCCTTCACTCGTCATAAAGAATACCTTTACGAATATGAGAAGTAAGATAAAGATTAAGTTTGTAAGCTGTAGTCCGTGTTTCAAATTAAAAAAGGGATTAAATCGCTTGAGCAACGCTTTGAAGCGGTCAATGGGTTGGGGAGCGTTTATTCACGCGTGAAGTTTCACGCGCGAATAAAAGCTACTGAGTAACTGAGGGCCTACTCCGAACTTCGAAATCCGAACTTCGGATAGTGCCATCGCTTTCACTCTCGTGTTATACACTATATGAGTGAAAGGGGCGGCACGATACCCTCCATATATAGGCCCTCTGATCTGTTGCCATATAGAATAAGAGTAATTAGCAACTTCTTGACAACATTCTCTGGTCGGGCTTTACTTTTTGTCACTTATGATGTTTTCCTAGAGATGACAGACTTTACTAATGACAATGAAGAGCGTAAGAACGCATAGATGTTTTTGTTACTTTGGGAATGTTCATATATTTGTGACTTCGACTATAACACCTCAGCCGCTAACTACCGCTGTAAGAGCTACATTCAGTCTGGAGGTCGCTGGTTCAAATCCCGGCTCGTACCACTGGGTTTTTTTCAAAAACTTATATACAAAATATCATTTGATATTGAACAGTAGCTCGGTGAAAGAGAACATCGTGACGTGAGGAAACCGTTCTAATCCCAACAAAGTCTAGTTTTACCTCTAGGTTGGAACTTGGAAGGTCAAATGACAGTCGCTTTCGTAAAACTAGTGCCTATGCCAAATCTTGGGATTAGATGTCAAAGCGGACCCTGGACTTCTTTTGGACACAACCGGCAAAACTCTAGAAGGATGATGATTCATGATGTAACAACCTATAGAGGGCCTACTGCGAGCCACAAACGAAATTCTCCCTCTCTGTCGCACTTAAACACAGGCTTGCAAGTGCGACAGAGAGGGAAAACTTTATTTACGGTTCGTGGTAGACCCTCAGGCTACATACTGCGCTACACATAGCCGCCTCACCTGACAGGTGGCACATCGTGTCGCGCAAGTTAACGCGGTATAACTATCATTACATCCTTGCCAGGGAAATGCTGATAAAATAATTTCAGATAAAAAATTCGCCTTCAGGTGATATTTATTATATTACCTATATAACCGTGGACTGGAGGATCGGAGTTCGTGATTATCTGTCAACCCCTTAGGGATGTGGGGTGAATGGAACTATTTAGTCCCATTTTTAGGGTTCCGTAGCCAAAATGGCAAAAACGGAACCCTTATAGATTCGCCATGTCTGTCCGTCCGTCCGTCCGATACTTTCAACGATTTTTGTTTTGAACAATATAGGTTTTACGGTTTTTGAGTTTTCGCTTAAAAACTGTCTTGCCCAAACAAAAGGTCGTAAGTGCCGCGAGTTCCCTATGAAGATACGACTTTTTAGATTCAATGTATTGGATAGTCATTGTGATGTGGACTGGTAGGTGTTGGTACGGAACCCTTCATTGTACGTTGTCCGACACGCACTTGGCCGGTTTTCTTATTGAGAGTAGGTATCATCTATCTAAATCAACCCCACAAAACTATAAATACCTGCAAGTTAATATAAA
Organism: Epiblema foenella; assembly: GCA_963556455.1. Taxonomy (NCBI): domain Eukaryota; kingdom Metazoa; phylum Arthropoda; class Insecta; order Lepidoptera; family Tortricidae; genus Epiblema; species Epiblema foenella. The sequence continues at coordinate 8,656,669 of OY747108.1, read as the reverse complement.
CCCGTTCTTCTACATTTTTATAAGGATAATTCGTAATAAGAAAACATTCCGTACCTACCTACTTACTCCTAATTAGGATTTAGGAGTGGTCGCTACAAAGGAGTTGGTCTTGTAAGAATATACAATGGGTTCTTGAAACACGTAATTATGGTGGAGACCGAAAGTGTGGGTGGGCTTAGGGAATTATGTTGAACGGTTGAACAAAAGCTTAGTAGAGTTATTCAGGCGATTTATCTTCTTAGTTTGCGCCGGCACCGTTTTCGGTTACAACTGTGACTTTGGGACGCCGAGGTCATTAAGGTTAACCTAATACATTACGTTTCTCATTCTTAATTGGTATTAATGCTTTTCAAGCGTGAAAACTAACGTACGTACCATCACGATGAAATCTAAACTTTCAGCAGTGGTCGAGCGTCTCAGTGTTGCCAGTTTAGTAGACATGTAAAATTGTATGTTGTAGTTCGTAAAATAAGCCCGAGCCTTTTTGTATCAGGATGTGAACGACGTAGACACAGGGCCGCTACGTGAACATCACATTGACGACACGGAGGCGACACGGCTCAAGAACCTATTATTATTCAGGCTGATCAAGTCGCTAAAGGACGACCTAAGTCCGGGGCACAGGTGTGTATTTGATTAACTAATATATTATATATAATACATTAAAGTGCATTAGCATATGAAATAGAAGATAAAAAAATGTTTTACTGGTTCGGGTTGCTGCTGTTTTACTGGGGTGGGTGTCTTGCTTTATACTTTCGCTGCCAAGCTTTTCGTGGCGCTATGCAATTTTCTCTACATGCGGGGAAACGCATGGTATCGGCTAAGCGTCTACGAGCAAAGTGTCCGCTAGATGGGTTCCAGGTTCCAGTGAATGCATTTCACATATTTTTACATTCAAGAAAAGTTCTATATCTCATTTCAAATAACATTAGAATTTTAACGGACAGATTCGTCTACATGTCAACATTTATCTAGGATACCTATTCAAGAAAATTGTGATATATATATTTTTTACGTCTCATAGTCTTTTGCATAAAATCTCAGGACGATTTAGAATCGATATCGACTAAGGTTATAGATTCCTTATAAACAGTTTCAGGAGTCACAAAGACATGGCAATCGGTGACATCCCTGACATCCCGATGTTGCCCGACGCGAGGAGCCCGGGCAAGAGGTTTGCCCAGCCGGGACGACGGCCGCAGCCGCGGTGGAAGTCCAAGAAGGGGAAGGTTATAGGTGAGAAGTAATTTTGCAAGGTGACTCTTTGTATGACAACCAGTGACATCTTGAGGTTGTCCGATGCGACGAGCCCAGGCAAGAGGTTTGCCCAGCCGGGAGGACGGCCGCAACAGCGGTGGAAGTCCAAGACTTGGACTTCCACCGCTGTTGGACTCCAAGTAAGGGAAGGTGAGTCATTATTGTTGACTTCCGCACACCGGGTAGAGTTAGTCCCACCCAAGACGGGCCTAGCTGAGTTTCTTGCTGGACTTTTCTAGGCTAGGTTTTTAGTGAACCAGCCACAAAACTCCCAGTGGCTCGATCGATTCCACTCACACCTCAGATTCGGTTGAAATCGCTCAACCAATCTCACTAGAGCGCAAACTCTTAGAGTATTCCAGTGTTCCAAACCACACGCGTGGTCGTGTCGGAGGTTTTCCCTGGATTTTTCCCAGGCTGCTCTCCAACCACGCACTCCTATTGTTTTATTGGGCCTGCCCTATAAAGCCACAGTCAGGTTTAAAAAAAAACGTCCCTGGGCCATGGGAGTGTCACGGACGAATTTGCCAAGCTATGGATAGGCAACAGGCCGCGTGTATGTTCCACGCTAGCAAGACTTTTGACACTGTTTTATGCTATTACTCCATTGGTTATTCTACTTTAATACAATGTAATAGAGTTTCTATCACAAACAAACTGTCAAAAAAATCTAAAAAGTAATAAATACTTTATTATAAGTAGTACGTTACGGGCAGAAGTCTTCCAATACGCCCTAAATGGCTAGCTCAACACAAATTTTACCATTAATGTTAGTACATAGGACGACGGTTAAAATTTAGTGATCGCCGAGTTACGACAGAGGGAGGAGATGCTTTTTTTCAGGTTTGGAGACCTGAGGGATTAAGATGATCGCTTACATGTCGGACATATTATAGCATTCGTCCCTTACTGTCAAGTATGTAACTGCGAGAAGGACGAATGCTATATCTCCGACATATAAGTGATCATCTTAGCCCCTCTGATGGTGACCTGACATACAGGCTTTCACTAGTCCAGGCACCAGTCTCCACCGCACAAGTTAATAGCTAAATTATTGTTTGTTTGACTAAAAATAAATTCTTGTGCACTCATTGTATACTTTGTAGTGATTTTTTAATTTTAATTTTATTTATTATAATTGATGTTAAGAGATTATCGACTGAATTAACATCACCCGCCAGTGTGAAAGTTTCAGTAATCGAACTGTGCCTCACTACTCTATTCTAATGTTTGAACCTCAATTTCGAATAGTCATTGTTCACCTCTACTGTTATGAATTAAGGTTGACAGTGTCGAGTCCGGCCGGAGTCGAGCACTGGCACTTTTATGTTGTTTTTTTTTGTTCGCAGGATCGCAAATGGTGTGCTACTTCAAGCTATGCGCATTCAGGAATCCTGCAGACTAAGACGAGTTGACTGTCGATACTATATTTACTCATTGTTATGTACTAGTTCAATCTTAGGTATCTATGTAGCTACAAATTATCGTCATCGTCAATTCTTATCTTTTAATCGATATTCTTAACTATTTAGTACTAACTCAAGATAATGCTATAATTGTTCGTCTACAAAGTATGTTAATGTTGTGGATACACACGTTCTGAATATTATCTTAAGTAGATATATGTCTAGTAAATCTACTGTATTAAAATGAAGGAGTAGGTAATTTTTTAAATTCTTCATTGCGATGAGGAACAATTTCCTTAAGCCGTCGTCTCCCGGCGAAAAAAATTAACAATAGCATTCTTTTGTAACGATCCCTGGGATCCTCGGGAGCGGTAGACGACGGGTTGGACTAGAAGCCGCTCTATCTGTATTAGAAATGTTACATAAGACTCACTGATACAAGCAAAATTTCACAGGTATTGTTAGAAATAATAATAATGCAATTTGGGCCTCTGATTAATAATACATATGCATTTCAGAGGTCAATGTAAAATATATTATACTTGTCTACAGCGCTCGTAAGCATTGTGACAGGCGTCAGGGATGGCTTCTCATCTGAAAAAAAGACTATAGGTTAAGTGGTCGGCTTATATTCAGTAGATATATGATATCTTTATTATTTGTTAATGTTGTGTTTGAGTATTAATTTTATTCAATTTTCAAAGGCAATGAATGGTATTTTTGCTCTTTTCCAATAAAGGAGGTGAACAAGCTTTGTGTGATCAGTGTGATTTCATTAGTAACCATTTATAAATATCCTATTTTCGACATTATTTCCACAACGAGGGTGACATATAGGCTTAAAGCCTGCCTGATGGTCAGCAGACACCGTAGCTTATGGACCCTTGCGACTTTACAAGAATCACATGAGTGTTGCCGACCGTTTATTGACCTGAGGATTTGTTGTGTTGACAATTAGAGACATTGTGGAGGACATTTTAATGAACAGTAAAAAAATCGGTTGTAACTACTAGTTACCCAAAAAAAGTGGTTATCTGTAAAGTCGGTTTACGGACGATAATTCTAAGTGATAATGTCATAAAAAACTGATACTGGGTCACCGAGGCCTCCCGCTACGCCCCCGTCGCATCCCGCCGAGCAAAGTCCTAACAGCACGCCTGGTTTACCTTCGCAGTCAGATTGATCGATATGTCGCCAACCGATCAAAATTTACAAAAACCGGGTTGACCGTCAACTGTTTAGGTATAACTTGAAATCATTCAGTTGGCCGAGTTGCATCAAAGTAATTCGTGCAAAAAGCTATTTTACCGTTCGAACAATAAGGTTCAAAATCCATTATCATTTTTATAGATATTCGCTTAACAAGGCTCAGGTTAGTCATACATTAATTACGTCACACTTTTTCGTGTGGGATCCGTTCATCATTTTTTATACGGCGTCATCACTTCAATATTTTTGATGTATGATGCTGTGCTGACTATAGTATTCATTTTCGAGTTTCGTCCGTTGCACATACGCCAGTGTGCATCAATCAATATTCAAATCCCCCCGCCCCCTTAAGGCTCGATGGTCCACTTATCAGTCCTAGAGCCAGAAAAAAAATGAGTGTCATCCCGAATTTTTCCCACAACAAGAAAGTTGCTATGTGTATACTAGCTATGTGGCCAATATCAACAGCAACTTAGTGTTTATTTCATCTTATTTCATTTTTGTGTATTGTGTAATGATTTGACACCAAATAAATATTTCTTTCTTTCTTTCTTCTTTCTTTCTTTCTATTCTAGAAGTAAAAACTGTGCGTTTTTCGTCAACAAAATATATAAAATACGTTATTTTATTTAATTTATATATTTAAAGACTGCCGTTTTGTATTAGGTGAGCCTCTACAACACTTGTTCAATTTGTGCCTGGATAATGAAGTCTTTCCCGACTGGTGGAAAACAACTCGGGTGGTCCCAGTTCCGAAAGGAGGAGGAGGTCAAGCGGTTGATGGGTACAGGCCGGTTGCAGTGTTGTCCACCCCAGCTAAAGTGTTCGAGTCAGCGCTGCAGCATACTATCTATATGCAGTTACAGAGCCAGCTTTCGGATGCGCAGCATGGCTTTCGACCGGGATGTAGTACCACCAGCAACTTACTTTGCTATGTGTCCCAGATAATACCTGAAGTGGACAGTGGGGGGCAGGTTGACGCCGCTTATTTCGATTTTCGAAAAGCGTTCGATGTCGTCGACAACGACATCCTGCTACGAAAACTAGCCGGCGTTGGGTTTACTCCTCACTTGTTAAAGTTTTTTGCGAGCTACATGTGTGACAGACGACAGTATGTTGAGTACGCGGGACACAGGTCGGAGCCTTACTTTGTGAGGTCTGGAGTAAGTCAAGGGAGCAATCTGGGCCCTTTGGAATTTATTATTATGGTCAATGACTTGCCTCAGGTCATCAAAAATTCGGGCTGCTTGCTGTTCGCCGACGATTTAAAATTGTTTAGGCCTATAAAAAATCCTACAGACAGTGACATATTCCAAGGTGATATAGACCGCGTAATTTCATGGAGCGAATCCAATAGGTTATATTTTAATACATCTAAGTGCGCGACTATAACTTTTACTCGTGCGCGTACCCCCATCCTTCATGATTACTACATTCAAACCCAGAAATTAAATAGAGTTACGGAAGTAAAGGATCTAGGTTTAAAATTTACATCTGATCTAAGGTTTCGCGACCATATAGTTAACATTTGTAAGAAAGCCTACAGAGTGCTTGGATTTGTACTTCGTCGTTCCAATAGTTTTACGAATATTGGCGCGATCGTCGCCTTATATAATGCACTTGTCCGCAGTAGCCTCGAATGCAATGCAGTCATCTGGGCGCCGCATGAGATTAAGTACCATTTAATGATCGAGCGTATCCAGAACAAGTTCATTAGATTTTTATATTTAAGGAAACATGGAGTCTATCCTTTTTACCCTCTAATGTATCCCACATTATTTATCTTGGGTATGGTAGGGTACAACGAGTTGCGAGTGCGCAGAGAACTGAGCCTTACATCATATCTATTTAAGTTAATGAGAGGCAAGTTATATAACAGTCAATTGTTAAGTTGTGTGTGTGTGTATGTCCCGGACAGGTATGTGTGGCGCCGTCGTCGGCCGCGGCTGCTGGCCGAGCCGCGCGGGCGCACCAACCTGCTCGGAAAAGCGCCGCTCACGCGCGCCGTGCGAACCCTTAACCTAATGGCCGAGAACATTGACTTGTTTTCATGTTCTCTGAGTGAATTCACAAAGTGTGCATTACATATATTATGTTATAGGCGTAATGATATAGTATAGCTAATTACATTATAGTATGTACAAGTAGTTACACTATCGTATTAGGTTAAGAACCTGTAAAGATAGGTGTAAGTGTGGGATAATAAATAAATAAAAAAAAAAAAAATTAATTTCAAATAATTTAAGCAAAACCGCAGCTCTATATCCCTGAGGGGCTACCGCGAACCGAAAACGAACGAAGTTCGAATACCTCCCTCTCTGTCACACTTGCTTATTCGTGCGACAGAGTGGGAGATACTCGAACTTCGTTCGTTTTCGGTTCGCGGTAGCCCCTCTGGCTATGGCCCTTCCGAAATGATCCAACGTGATGCATAGCGAAGCCAAGTCTTTCGAAGTTGCAAATTTGGATGAACACTCTACCCTAATTGATCCATACAACATACTAAAAAACCGGCCAAGTGCGTGTCGGATTTTGCACATTTACGGTTCCGTACCAAATTATCAATATATTGGTATTTGTCCGTAAAATATACGTAATAATAATCATTATCACCAAACTCAAACTTCGATTTGTACCCAAACGTATGAATTATTTTACGCACTTGCATCATAATGTTCGCAAAATTTCGTACTCGCTACGCTCGCGTTTTCATCTCGATGTGTTGACTTTATGACCGGGTGCCCAAACGTATGAAGTATTTTCTGCACTACCATCATAAAGTTTCAACAAATTTCGCGCTCGCTGCGCTCGCGTTTACATCTATATGTGTTATTTAAATAAAGCTAATATCATCATTATCTTATGAACGCACTATAAAAGTGGATGAATTTGAATTATAATATCATATGCAACATTAATGCAACCTATGATGCATTCCTTTGTTCGAGCGTGTCCTGACTATCCGATTCAATATCGGCGTAGGATCAATAGCGATAAAAATGTACTTATAGAAAACCGCTTAGTGTTAACACTATCCTATCCGATATCAGAGGGGCTAAGATGATCGCTTATATGTCGGACATATAGCATTCGTCCCTTACTGTCAAGTATGTAAGTGCGAGAGGGACCAATGCTATACGTCCGACATATACGCGATCATCTTAGCCCCTCTGCGTAGGATCAAATAGGCGAGCGATACGTACAAAGAGGATCCTATAGAAGGAGGACTAGCGAATATCGAAATTGGACGGACTTATGATAACCTGACTAAATTGAGAGTATCAGAAGACTGATACATCTATTAGCACAATTCTGACATTTCATAATTAGTCGTGCAGAATATAGGGTCGGTAGGTGTGTTTACGGCCTGTTAATTTAATGCGCCAGTTTGCGGCCACTTTTTGAATTGAAAGGATATTTTCTTGCTTGCTTTAATATATTCCCATTCAATAGCTACTAATTAAAACGCATACGACTCACTATAAGTCTTTAAGGCATGTAAAAAAGTAAATATATTTAATTGTTAAAACTTCGATCTTCAGAAGGCCGCAAACTGACGCAGGCCGCGTAACTGGCCTAGCGACCCTACTTGGCGCCAAATTAAAATTAAACCCTTGAATAATTAAAGTCTTGAATATATTGATGACGCTTCGGTGACACAAGCCGGTGACAAATAATACTCGATGAGAGACAGGAGATGTAGAAAGAGGATCCTACAGAAGGAGGATTAGTGAATACCCAAAATGGACGGACTTATAATAACTTGAGTAAATTGGAATGTATCAGAAGAATGATACATCCATCAGCACAATTCTGACATCTCATAATAAGTCGTCTATATACATTCGCGCCAAATAAATTAAGCCAATAGGCGTGGCTTGAATACATTGATGACGTTTCGCGGTAGCGCCCCCTCTCTGTCGCGCTTACGTCCGAGCGTGCAAGTGCGACAAAGAGCGAAAACTTCGTTGCTGTTCGCGGTAGCGCCCCAGGAGTGCTACTGCGAACGACATACGAAGTTTTCCTTCTCTGTCGCACTTATGTGCAAACTTGCAAGTGCGACTGAGAGGGAAAATTTCGAATGCCGTCGCGGTAGCAGCCCTGAGGGGCTACCGCGAACCACAAACGAAGTTTTCCCTCTCTGTCTCACTTATGTGCAAACTTGCAAGTCCGACAGAGAGGGAAAATTTCGAATGCCGTCGCGGTAGCAGCCCTGGTGATCGCTGCGCCGGGCTGGCCAGTTACACTTGTCTATAATGTCTATTCCCTACTCATATCACATTACGTATCATGTGGGTATTGATGAATAATGAACATTGAAGCAAAATCCTAACAAATTTTTAATACCACGATAGTATTGGCACCTCAGTATTGTGATAATAATCAGCATGTAACCGGCCCAATATAACCACTGCAATATCGGGCCGATATTATCGGACAATTTGAACAGCCATGTCGGTGTAGGGTTCAAGACCGATATCGGATCGGATAGTCTGAATACGCCTTTAAGCACATTATAAACAATTCAATTTGTACAGCAACTGGCTATTGTTAAAATGAAAGGTATGTATTGCTGTCTCATTCTGATCTTAGCTGCCGCGTTTTCTTGTGTTGATGTCTCTAATTTCAATGAGTGTAAAGCCTATTACACACTGCAGCGGTTTACGGTTACTGCCTACCTCTGGTCGCTGATAGATATGATATCGGTGTAGGATCCCATACCGATAAACATCCATGGACAACCGCTTAGTGTTAACATTATCTGGATCTGATATCAGTCACATTCCCATACATTTTATTGGTATCGGATTAGATATTGGATAGTGTAGACACAGCCTAAAGTCTCAGCCGATAAAAAATGTATCGGAACGATATCGTATCGTGAGATGTGTACACAATTTTTCTTTTAGCATTGGCAACATTATTTCCATAGAAGTTGCGTCGCCGCGCCGCCCGCCACTTATTTTCTTCCGACTGTGAAGCGTCAATAGCGTTCACGCAAACGCCGCAAGTTTGTTACGATTTTAGTTCTATTGATAACTCGCTGCTGCATGTTTACTCTACAGTAATGGCTGGAATTAAATCTCTTGCCGTAAGGGGCATACGAAGCTTCGGACCAGACAAAAGCGACGAACAACGCATCTCATTTCAAACCCCTTTGACGCTTATATTGGGTCAAAATGGTTGCGGTAAAACCACGATTATTGAATGTTTACGATATGCTATCACGGGGCAAATGCCTCCAGGAAGTAGTGATGAGTGTTTTGTGCACGATGCTAAAGTAAATAAGTCAACAGAAGTCTTAGGAGAGGTGAAACTGGAGGTGAGGTTACTTTTTGTTTTGTGCCGGGCGCGCCTACAAAGTGCATAATAACATGAATATAATAAACGTAATCTTGTTGAGCCAGGCACTCTGCCAGCCTAGTGTTTACAATTCATATCAGTCTACTCTAATTCTGCTAGACCCTATGTCAACAAATTTAAGTTTATTATAATTATAAATAATGTTTAGCTCCACAGTTTTCAACATAAGATTTTTAATCTTATTTGATATTTTATTAGTGTTCGGACTAGGGGTGCCAAATTTCATACAGAGGTTAATGGAGTCTCCTACGTATTTTAATGATTAAATGTTTTATTTATCACACACTTTATAATTCTCTCGTGGATATTAAGATTGATAGACATAAACACTGACAATTCTAATACTAATTCTAATAAATCTATATTTTTGTGATGTATACTATAATATGACTACCATAGACACTCTTTAGACCAATTTTCTATCAATTAAACACCTTAACTATGGTCCTAAAATTTGGTCACACCATTATTCTGTTATAATATATATCTCTTAAACTAGCATGAAACAATGATTTTAATATTCGTTCAGATTATTTCACACTAAATGGATGTATAATAATAATAATAATGAACAATCAACATCAGAAAATATGACAAGATAATCTGTAAAAACTAACTAGTAGGTAACAACGGGTGGTCTAATTGCTATAGAGCGATCTCTTCCAGATGTATTTGAACTATTTGAGCCAATCAACTTTATGTATCTGGTTGCCATAGTTATACCTCCTATTTCTTATGGGCCATCTTCTCAACACGTTACAGGGTGGATTAACTATTCTTTGTTGCTTGTTACCATGGTTATGTCTCCTGAGTCACTGTTTAAAACTGTGATTTTATTGGGTTTAAATTTACCAAATATAAGTTTTAGTGATGAGCATAAATCCATTTGGACATGGATCATCCCTTGAGCATGCTTGAAGTCCATATTATAAACATTTTTCTAAGAAACTTGGTTACTGTTGTTTTCTCGCTGACGGGACAGAATAACAACAAGAAAAAGTTGATTGACCCTACAAGTCATATTCTCCTGCCCCAGTTAGTTAACCCAGCAGAGAAACAACAAAAAATAGCTCATTCACCTATTAAAGACATTTCTGTACAGATCTTGTCACCAAATGATGAACAACTGGAGGTGTCCCGCTCCATGCGGGTGACGGCCTTGCCGGACCGTAAGGTCAAGTTCCAGACCCTCAGCTCCCAGCTGCGGCTGACCAATGAACAGGGGGATTCTAGGGATGTCACGTTGGACATGGACCTGCGGATGCATGAGGCTCTTGGTAAGATGTGATGTGGTGATCAAACCCAATAGGTTTTTTATTATTATTTATTTATTATCAGCCTTGTGTTCAGACTTCTTATTTGTAATCTTATATTTGTGTCTTGCTTTTCTTCTGCAAGTCTGATTGCCCTTCCACAAAGGCCTGTGTGGTGTGGCCTTGCCCATTTTATAATTAAAAAAAAAAAACAATATTTTGTTTTATACTTATCCACCTATTTCTAGTTAAAATGTGATAAAAATGAATACCCAAAACATTGCTTAGGGTTCCATACCCGCAGGGTCCAAATGGAGCCATAATGCTGTCACTCACGCATCCATCTGTCTGTCTTCTGTCACAAAGGTTGTACAGCCAAACTGTTGGAGCTACATTCTTCAAATTTTCACAGTACATGCCTCTTGTTAAACCAAAGCCAAACATATCGTCAAAAAATCTTTTTAGTGGGGCTCCCATACAGCTGTATGGGAAAAGCTAAAGGGAGGCGCGAAAAAAAACGTTAGGGTGTCGTTGTTTAGAGCTTGTTGAGTTGCCTTTTTTTATATTTAGTCAGATCTATTTACACACTTTTTTGTTCCCAAATTTTTTTTAACTTTCCATTGACTTATGAACTTGAAATTTGAGGATAATGTTTATTATTAAGTGTATTTGTGTTTTTTTTTTTAATATATTTGTATTTGCTAACAAATACAAATATATTGAAATTCCGAGTTCCGACATTTTTCTTATTACAGCCAACTTAATTTTGCAGTTGGTATGTAACCCTAATTGTGCGAAGTTCCTTTTGCAAACCATAGATAGATGAGATTATTTACATATATTTATTTACCAGTTTTTCTTCTTCCAGGTGTCTCCAATGCCATCTTAAACTCTGTCATATTTTGTCACCAAGAAGACTCCACCTGGCCCCTGGATGATGGCCAGAAAGTCAAGGAAAGGTTTGACGAGATCTTCGACTCGGAGAAGTACAGTGAATGCTTTGAGCACCTTAAAAAATTGAGAAAGGAATACAGCCATGATATCAAAATGCTTGGTAAGTATAGGCAAACATTAAAGTAGTTCATGCAACTGCTACATAATGAAAGGCATTAACACACGAGTGTGGTTCATAATAAAATCACACGAGTGTTTTAATGCCCGATCAGTAGCATACATTATTTTATCTACATCCATATATTAAATCCTCCTTCATGTGTTCAGGAACCTTTGAGTTGCAATTGTAGCGAGCGCGAGCCCGTTGAAGTCTTTTGTGAGCACGAGCCTATATCGTTATGGGTGGAGATGGCCATAATGATACCATTTTCGATGCTATTATGGTCATCTCCGCCCCGGGTCGGCGCGATATTGTAAAGCTGGTCCTTACATACACTTTTTGAGCACATTAAAGAGGATTTACTATATGGGTGTAGATAAAGTGTTTAAACTTTCATGTAACATAAGTATTTATGTATCTGCATGTATTTCAATATTATAAATAATTAGAATATATTTGAAGTTTGAAATTCAGTCTTAATAGTAAAATTATTAACCCTTCAGATAGTTCAGGTTCTAGAATAATACTCAATCTACAAATGAATAGCATTTCTAAAGGAATATGGATTTACAGGAATGAATTTACGTCATTAACTGGCAACACTGCCACAGGTTTAACTGTCAAAAGTAATCCACCAGTCAAGTTGACACTGATTATACATGATTGTTAAATTTTATCTTATACCAGTGTTGCTAGCTCCAAATATAATGCAATCTAAAAAACTCATTCTCTTGTAAAAGGCAGTATAAGTACTGTTAGCTCGAAAATATGTGAAACACGGTCCCATCTGGCAGAAAGCACGAAACTTGGCATGCATGTAGCTTTCATATATGTGCTTTAATATTTAAGGAGAAACACGTGGACAACCTTTTTTTTTTTGCCCTTCCCCCACTTTTGTGTACCGAATCACAGTTTTTATTAATTTTATTGAAAACGGCTGAAGCTAAACGAAAACCGTCAAAAGAAAAAATGTTCCTTATAATATAAATTATCTATAACTCATTCTTTGGATTTATTTTGGGGTAAGTACAGATGCTAACCGGCAGATTACTAACATTTGTGTGCACATCGGGTTACAAGCATGGAATTTGTACAATAAACAAATTGTTCCGTGGAGATTAGTCAGATTCGTCCCCTGTGCTCGGGGAAAGCGGGGTGAATTGGACTAAGGACACCTCTTTTTCGTCTTTTTTTTTACAGATCAGTTAAGGCTACTAGGGCTTGCGTGGTATCGTTTTTGTGTAAAACGGATATCAGGAATTCATTTTTAAGGCCCGTACCCAAACCTCGACCAACCGACACTCACGAGTCCGTTTGTCGTCTGTCACACAGGTTTTACAGCCAAACGGTTGGAGCTACAGGCTTCAAATTTTCACAGTATAGGCATCTTGTTGACCCAAAGCCACACAAATTGTAAAACTTATTAAAAAAAATGTTTATAAGGGGGGCTAAACAAATTTTGTAAAAACAGTACAAGCCATACTAGTAAATCAATCTTCGCAAACAAATAATATTTGTTAATAATTTTCAGAACAAGAAGTAGACCATCTATTTGAGAAGAAAGAAGAATTAGAGAAGAAGAAGCTTGATGTTGAGAACACAGAAGCGTTGATCACTGAGGTCAACACTAAAATAGAGGAATTGTCAAAGGAGTTAGAAGGAGTCTCTGCTAAGCTGGAGACAATAAAGACAATGGAAAAAAATATTGTTGGGCTTGAGAATAAAAGAGAAAAAATTAAAGTCAAGTAAGTAACAGATTGCGAGAAGACCTCAAGTCAAAGCTATATTTTCGTACAATTTACACATTGCAAGCTTGAAAGCTAGGTGTCGAATTGTATACAAACACTTCACAAATCTCTGGTTGATGCGGTGTATTCTAGGCCTTTAAAGGTAGGTGCCATTTTTTCGCGGTATGCCAGCGCTGGCACTGAACAGAACACGTGCCTATTTTTTGGTGCCAGTGTCTCTCGCTGCCCCCCGCCTATTTGTACTGGCAACACCGAGGCATCGTGTAAACGATTAGTGTCGGTTTGCTGATCACTGGCGGCGATATTTAGGCAGCTGAAAATAGTCATTGTCTAAACGGTCTTAAGATGTGCTGACGGTAGACACCGGCGCCGTAATTAAGGCGTCTCGAAATAGTCTCCGTCTAAATCAACCTTAAGGGTCAGCATCCATCAGAGACTGATTTCTCCATCCTAAATTACCTCATGATTTATGGATGTTAATATTGAGATATAACCACACTAATGTTTTTTCTTTAAATTTCTTCTAGGTTGGAGAATTTCCAGAAGCAGGAGCAGCAATTAAAGACAACTATCAAAACTATATTTGAAGGAACCGTGGAGGAACTAAATGAAAGCATTGGTAAGTTTCACCAGATAAAATAAAGATACAATTTGTATAGAAAAAGAAGCTTTATTAAATGATGTAAGTAATAACTCAGTCTCAAATAGAATAAAGTCAATAAACTACCATAGTTATGGTTCACTAACTTAACAGTCTCACATTATATCCGTCATCTGACAAACCGGAGATCTCCGTCCACTTTTGAAAGCAAAAAATGTTTCGCGGTAAATAGCGGAGTTTAATTAATGAGTGATAATCGTGGGCATACGTAATAATATTATTGAAACCTTCTTTGAAACAATTTATTGCGTTCTCTTTAATAGGACTAATCACATTATTAACTCTAACCGCCGAACATCGAAAGTATCCTGCAAAAGTATCCCGTGTCATAAATGAAGAACGTCATTTACATTGTCACTTTGTCTGGTATATCAGACGATGGTGATTAAAGGGTGTTTTCCATTATCATTCTCCGTGTGTGGTGGTTTCGAATAGCCACCTCTATCAGGAAGGCATAAGATACAACTTAGGGAGTGGGGTTATAGTGTGTTATGATTATGAGCCATGGGCCAGCCCATCACTGCATTATCACGTCTTGATGTGGCTGTGAATGCGATTTCAGCAGGGAATAAGTACAGTGAGCTGCATGTGTGTAATTTTTATGACATCTCTCTAATTATATAATTCTTCTTGATTTCAGCAACCCACGATCAAACTGTGAGAGACAAACAAAAGGAACTGATAGAAATATACGAAAGAAAATCCGCCTTTGACAAGGAGAGGGAGAAAATAGAGAATGAGATGACTTACAACAAAGTGAAACTGAACGAATTTAACTTCTTAGAAAACCAGAATAAAGAGAAAATTGATAGGAGAAATAAGTTGATACAAGAAGCTTTGGTTTTGGCAGGTATAAAATTATTCTTAATGATGTTAATTTAACAGCTAAATTCGGATTTAACCTCTGCTGAAAAAATGTGTTTTGTTCGTTTTACACAAACACAAATGTCAAAGTGACAGATAGAGACAAACTAATAGTAACGGCATTTTAGCTAAAATAGGTTAAATAATATGATTGTATGGGCTAATTTCGGACTAACACTATTTCGGTTTGGTAGAATTGTGGCTATATGCGTTAGTAATCGGAAAAACATTGGACGTAATACTACTGTGTTTAATTTGATTTGGTTATTTATAATGTACCGAATGTAATAATATGAAATAAATAAATATCAATATCATATGATATAGGAATTTCGAATGTATGTCTTGTTCAATAAGTTTGAAAACTGTTGCTGTATGATGTGTTCATCTTAATTGCAGAAATGGAAGCTATAGAGATAAAGTCTGAAGAGGAAGCGGACAAGTCAATCAAAGACTTGCAACAGAAGGTGAAAGAGCTGAACAAGGACTTGACCACTACTCAGTCCCAGGCGGACGACGAAGCGAACAAACTGCAGTCACACGTCAACACAAGCAGAGACGCTTTGGTAAGTTATAAGAATAATAATAATAGACTGGTCTCAAGGGAGCAAAATCATACATCTACGGCGGCGGTATATTGAATCCTGAGTGAAGTGAAGGATCCTACAATATAATATCTTAAGCGTCACGAGGGATTCAAGTGTTTACGCCCATGACTTATTATAATTTTACTATACCCAGTGGCACATACTGCTTTTCACATCCGCGTTTCAGAAAAGAATTATACTTGCCGTCAAGTGAGAGAAGATAACTGCGACATTGATCCCTCATTTGAAAGCAACAATTACTTCGAATGAGGTTCGAAATTATTTTATCTAAGACCATCATGATTTTTCACAGTCGCGGCACACCGAAAAGATATCAAACAAGGAGTTGGACATAGAAACAGCCAAGAAACACATACTAAAGAAAGATAACGAAATAAACGATGCCAACGTGTCTCGGTCGAGGCTCGACGAGATCGAAACCAAGTTGAAAGCAGCAGAGGCGTGAGTATAATAGGGATGATGGCTAATGTTACAATTTATAACATAGTGTGCCTATGTGGATAGGAACCCATCAAATTATCACAATAAATAGTAAATTAAATTAATTAAAATCATAAAAAAATAAGGGACTAAAGATTCGCAAAAACGTTGCTGTTTGTTTATTGGCCAAATGTAAATTGAAAGTTACCAATAGAATTCTAATGTTTTAATAAAAAATAAATTGTGTGGCATCTATAGGAAAACAAACGCTATATATTACGGCAAAAACTCCAAATTTCCCTTTTTCCATACAACCAGAAATAAATAGTAATAATTATTATAACATGTACAAAACTTAAGTAAGGCCAACTTGTGTGTAATTGTAGCATGTTCGATTAGATGTTACATTACATATTTACCTCCTTATTCATAAAACTTAACAAACCTCTGCTAACTAAAATGTCTTTTGTCACTGTCTCACAAGCACATGTGTCAAAGTGATAGATAGAGACTACGCCCTCGTGAATTGCATGAGCTATATCTAATATTGTATTTCATGCTTAGTCATTAATTATTTGAATTTACGGTAGTTACAATTAATTATTTGGTACCAGGGAACACCAGAGTGCAATAGATGAGATAAACACTGAAGAGTTACAGAAGGAGATGAATGAAGACGAGAAATTGATTGAGCAACATGAACGTGAATTAGAAGAGTTGAATCAGAAGGTAATACAATAATTATTTTTAGACAGGCCAAATATAACTTTACTTGTGGTTTGGAAAAAAGTACAATGTCTTTTTGCGAAATTACGATACGATAATTGTACAGTAAAGCTTATTGACTCAAGATAAATAATGATATGAGACAATACAGGAGCGAAATCGTAATAATGACGTATCAGGCAAGTTTTGCAGCATTACTTGACTGTTCAAAATGTTGACAAACTCAACATTCAAACAGTTTAGAAACTACTCTTTAACACGTGTTTACTAATACTACTGTATTATAAGCTCGAAATAAATGTGTGTATGGTTTTAATTCATCGTACGTACGTTCAAGGGCACCAATATGTATATTTTTTTACAGTTTATTCCTTTGAAATAAGGTACAAAAATGTATATTTACATATTTATATCCCCGACTGTACCTTCAGATGTTGGTATATTTCCTGCCTCGTAGTAACAGCCTCGCAGGCAATCCCCTCCTTCCCGGCCCGTGTAGTGTACTATTATACGTTTATACTAATTCAGTAACTGATCAACAGGTATCTAAACTTCAGAAGCAAACCGCTAAAATAGCCGAGCGAGACACCATAGAGCGTTCTCTTAAAGACAAACAAGAACATCTAACCAACCTTCTGAACAAACATAGTGGGACCATTACGGAACTACTTGGTTCTTTGCCCGAGGAAAACTATGCGGCGGCCGTGGGTAAAGTGGAGGGAGAATGGCGAGCAGAGGTGAAAACCGCGAAGCAGAAACTTAAGGAGAAGCAAAAGGAGGTTAGTTATCTTGTTCTAATCTAAGAGTGTTCTCATTGAGCCCATTGTTCTAAGATTGTGGTCATTGAAATTTGAATCAACTGTTGTAGGGAATAGAGTTTAATTTCTTTTGTTTCCAAAAGCGACCGAGACAAAACATAATGCATCTCTAAACCTCTAAATTAATTTGCAGTACCGCTGCTAACATAAACTACAAATTTAGAAATAAAGGAAAAATTGAAAAATAAAATCAATGTTTCCTTTATTTCTAAATTTCTAAACCTCTAGTAGTATATTTTTATCCGAAACGTAACCGCAAACGAACCGCGTTTGGTATCAATTTGTATGATTCAAAAGCGTTAGTTTGGTTTATGTTTCAAAATATATTTAGAGGTACTGTACCGATCCAATTGATAATGATTTAAAATCTTTTAAGCGAATGAGACCTTTCAGTAGATCCTTGGGACTTAGGCTGCCTTTCTACTAGAGATGAGTTATGCAGCTATGATAGCGTGTGAAGCAATGATTGGTGGATATCGACGCATCCATTGCAACGTAGCATAGCACATCTCTAGTGGACAAGCAGACTTAGGAGGATGGGTAGCACATGGTGGAGATGCTGGGCTGGGACTATTGACAAAAAATGTTTTTTTTTTCAAAACGTTTAATGAGGAAAAGTAAAACCAGGTTTAAAATGAACGCTTTTCTAGGAGGCATTGTTTCAATGTGTGAGTTTCAGTGTGTTGCGCATATATGCTTACACAAAAACATACTATGCATAGCGAATCAGATAGTGTGTTTACTTCCGTAAACAACGACATTTGATCTCGAACGACATGAGAGTTGGGACTATATAATATCTAAGATTTCAAAAAATAACATGATATGACATTCATGACAGGTTTGTGCTTTCGTCATTTTTATATGTATAATTTTATTTGCAGTAATTTTCACATGCCATAATGGTGAATGTCATAATTTTATTTGCCATGCCAAAAATGTTACATGCCATAGAAACCTTTTCTCTCTTCCATTTAAGAGTTTACTACTCTTGTCGGTGGAGCAATCGCCAGCCGTTTCTGTCCTGTGCCATCTCCTTTACTCTCTGATATGACATGACCTTAACCTTCTCTTTTATTTGCTCGAAGTAGTTTCTTCTTGGCCTTTCTCTTCCTCTCTTTCTCTCAATCTTCCCTTCTATAATGGTCTTAAGGAAAAGGTCATGTCTTAGCAGATGACCCATCATGATTCCTCTCCTATTCTCTATGGTTGTAAGTATTTGTCTCTTTTAGAAACCTTATGACATATTAATTATTATTCTTATGGCTCATAATAGCAAATACAATAATAGTGTTTGTCTTAAATTCATAATGTTATATTATTATGTCCATCATTTAAGTGTGTGATGATTTGATGAACACAAATATTGGTTCCTGAGTCTTGGATGTTTTCTATGTATTTAAGTATATATTTATCTATATAAGTATGTATATCGTCGCTTAGTACCCATAGTACAAACTTTGCTTAGTTTGGGACTAGGTTGATTTGTGTAAGATTGTCCACAAATATTTATTTATTTTATTATTTCTAATCAGTATGCTCTATAAACTGTCTGGCACTTCTATCAAATAGGACACTACTGTCAGAGTTCGGTTCGGTGTCGGTTAGGTTAGTACCCTTATATCCCTCAGAGTGGAATAGGCACTCCGCGTGAGCGCGGTGCCGTCGACACACATCGACACTGGCACATCGTCAAACTCTCAAATTTGACACGTTAGTCAGATAGGTACTGTCAAAGTTCAGTTAGCTTAGGGTTCACTTCGTCCCTCAGAGCGGAATAGGCAACCCGCAAGAGTTCTCAACCATTATTATATAGTAATTTCAATAATACTTATGGAAAAAAGTAATTATGACAGTTATAATTAGGAAGAACTAGTTTTACGTCATTCGAGTGCTTTATGGCTCATAAAAATTTATATTCCAAAATGGATATTGCTGATTATGAATATTACATTCGTATAGTATGTAAAAAGTTGACATGAAATTATGGCGCATCCGATTAGTGCAAATGAAATTGTGGAAATCATTAGTAACCCGTGTAAATAATAGTAGTTTATGCAACTGATACATAATGAGAAGTCTCACAACACGAGTGTGGTTAATAGGATCACACGAGTGTTTTAAGGCCTAATTATGTATAGTTGTATACACTACTTTATCTACATCCATACATTAAATCCTCTTTCATGTGTTGAGGCACCATTGCGTTGAAAGTGCAGGAGTTCGAGTTCGTGAGCTCGTTGAAGTCTTTTTGAGCACGAGCCTGTATCGTAATGGGCGGAGATGGCCATAACGATACCGTTTTTGATGCTGTTATGGCCATCTCCGCCCCGTTCCGGCGCGATATTGTAAAGTTGGTTCTTACCTACACTGAGCACATAAAAGAGGATTTACTGTATGGGTGTAGATAAAGTAATGTATGCAACTGTGATTGTGCATTATTAATCTCATTTGATAATTATTTATTGCAGCTGACTAGCCTGGAAGCGGAACGTAAAACGGTGGGCGAAATGCTGTCAGAGAAACGTAGCGAGATAGTGAAATCGGACGCTAAAATCAAGAAGGCTTGTGGGAACCAAACCTACGACGAAGTACTTAAGGAGCTCACCAATCTAGTCGAAGAATTACAGGTAACATTATATAGCCTGCGCGTATGACGCAATAAGGTAGAGCGCTCGTGGCCCAGCGGCGCCCGTGTACCGCGTGCGGTATGCGAGGTTAAGCAACGTCGGGCGAGGTCAGTTCTTGGATGGGTGACCGCTTTGAGTGGTTATTAACTGAGCGCTCCCGTACTTTGGAAGGCACGTTAAGCTGTTGATCCCGGCTGTTGCCTACGATAGCAGTCGTTAAGCCATGTTAGAGGCCTTTTTGGGAGGCTTGAGAACTTCTAACAGTCCCACTTACTTGACAAGCTTAATTCCAATTAGGTCTGCTTTCCCCTTGGATTGGAAGGCCAGATGGCAGTCGCTTCCTTAAAAACTAGTGCTACGCCAAATCTTACGGTTCGGTAACGGACCCGTCATAGATCGACGAATCTAGCAACGTAAAAACTAGTTTGAGTTAGCTCCAGAATAAAGCGGCCGTTTTAACTTTGTGCCCATAGATTGACGAATCCAGCAACGTAATAACTAGTCTAATGTATTCAAAAAGTACTTAAATACAAACTACAATACATAGTGGCACCCCTTTTTAGATATCTATCGTTAAATTTAAATAACCACAATTATTTACAAGTGGCACTAGTGGACCTGTTATATTTTAGTATAGCGTTCTTATGCCTAGCAATGAAAGTGTTAAATCTGTGGAAATATAAATGCAATTGACGTATAAACTGGACTTTCAGGAGAAGCAAGCCGTGTTACAAGCGTCCACCGTCGTTATGGACAAGTATAAGAGTCTGCTGAAGGACAGCAACTGCTGTCCTCTGTGCAACCGAGGATTCAACTCTGACAATGAGGTAATTTTTATTAGTGCGTGCGACTTTTTGCGGGAAAAATCTGCCAATATTTGACCGGCGTCCTATACATAGTACATAGGCCCCAATTAAGTTTTAAACATAATAAAATTAATCATGTCTGCATTTGGTTTATATTTGGGTTACGCAAATATGACCAAGTCTCCTTTTTCCGCTCTCAGCTTAAGTGGTTTTCGGCATAACTATTACATTTTATCCCTTCTATACAAGGTAGCACAAGGTGACACGTAAGTCATGATACAAAATATCCCTTTACAACCGAGAAATGGCAATTGAGCAAAATTATATATGAGCTTTAATGACACGACGAAAAAAAAACTGTTTATAGTCATAGGAAACTGTCTTCAATCGACTAATCGAAATGTATGAAGAAGCAGTTTTTTTGGCACGAACAAAGTTGGTCCCATAGTAAAACTGATTCGTAGTCATGGATAGAATCCGATTTTTTTAAATTTGTATACTCTTTTCAACCCCACAAATCCCTTCACACTCACCACTTCACCTCAAAGAGCGTTATGAAGTGGTGGAACTGCGGTGTTGACTAGGGCTACCCGTCTTCGTTCACAATAGCTATCGATTTGCGCAAAGTGCCCAGGAAATTTAACCAAAACTTAATTAATCTAACAATCTTATGTTTTCAGGTGACGGACTTAATATCCTCGCTAGGAAAACAGGTCACAAACGTGCCCGTTGAACTCGAAAAGGTGACTGAGGAGTTACAGCGAACCTCGGCCAAGAAGGACGACCTTCTCGCCCTCAAGTCAGTTCACGGGAAAATCGCGGGACTGAAGAATAAGGAGAGAGATATAGAGACCAGACTCGAGGGACTTGATGAGGTGAGACTTCATACATACCTCAGGAGATGATGGATAGTTATCTTTATATGTTGCTGCTGTCGTGGTATGGTTGACGAAATATAATTAGCATCGATACGCCATACAAGTTGTTCGAGGAATCAGTGCAAATTCGTCACCAGTTGGCGTCACTGCGCTCCAAGTCCAACTGTCAAAGTTTGTTATTGGTTATTATAAGCGTGAAACAAAATTTACGTTGAAATCGTATTTAATACATTAAAATCGTACCTACCGTAAAAATATTATATTAGTATTGTAGCCCATTCCCGTTTTGTTCGGAAAAAAGTAGGACATAAATTTAGAAACGATAAAATTGTCTCAAAGCACTGAAATTCGTTGACTGAAATTTGCCATAATCAATCTCAGATATTGCATAATAGTCACCATTAATATTTAACTACAATAATTAGATATTAATCCGCGTAGTGCACTCAAAAACTATGACATTTGACATTTCGGAGGACTGACATCACACTAGCGCCTCTAGCAGCGAATTCATACGCCCTTATTAGAGGTAGACTCCCAACTATAGGCCTTAAAGTAATATAATCTCGGACAAGTGTGTATCGTTTTCTATTTCATCATCCGAAGGACGTCAACTGCTGGTCATCACTCTAACCAGGTAACGCCACAACTAATAGCGAATAAACCCAGCGAACTCCCGCGTCCTAACTAATTTCTACTTAGATTTACACAGCATGAATATGAACTTGTTTCAGAAAATCAAAGCCCTCCAAACGACAGTGGTAGAACTGTCAGCCACGCTAAAGGAACCTGAACAGAAACTGCAAAACGTCAAGCAAATTCAGGGAGACATGCCTCTCCTGGACCGGTACAAACAGGAGATCGCTACCGCATCTAAAAAGGTTAGTTTAGGGTATTTAATTATGGGATACTAGCTCTTTTTTCAGTAGCATAACCTGTAGAACAAACCGCACAATTATGTGTTGTGTATTTATTTTATTTTGGGTACATGCTACAGCATAGCTAACGATCACTGAAAAAGTTCCGTACTGATTCACACGCGTCACGCCTGCGTGGCCTCGGATTTTATCGTGAAATATTGCGTATTGTACATAGTTGCTATACAATTTCTTTTATATTGAAACATGAGAATTCTTTTGGTAACTTTCAATTTACATTTGGCCAATAAACAAAAATCAACATTTTTGTAAATATTTATAGTACCATATCTTTTTATGATTTTAATAAATTGTCTAATTTACTACATATTTATTATGATAGTTTTATGGTTTTCTATCCTATCTAGTCACACTATGTTATAAATTGTAACATGAGTCATCATACCTATTATAAACTAATTTGTAGTTGGAAGATCTCCGCTCCCAATGTGACAACGGCGTAGACACAGACATGACCCTAGAAGAGGCAACAGGCCGCCAGCGAGACCTTAGGCATGACATCAGCACCTTAAGAACCAGGGTCCGGACCTCGCAGAAGAAACTCAACACGCACACTCGCAAGCTGCAGTCAAAGGCAGAGGCCAAGACTAAACTGAAGGAGAAACTGCTTACTATACAGAAGAAGGTATGTTACAGTCACCCGATTCTAGGTGAATAAAATCTTACTGTTTGAACATAACTAATACATTATGAGTGTGCTATCATTAGTGTGTTTAGTAGGTATTTTTTTATGGCTGCTTTGAATTTACGCTTATTTGGTTCATGTCGGATGTCTTCGGGTAAAGTATTTACGAAATACGGGATTGTAGACTAGAGTACGGTCTTTAAAATAGTTAAAGACCCGAGGTACTTCATACATACTTATCTTAGACAGTAGCCGGGATCAACGGCTTAACGTGCCTTCCAAAGCGCGGGAGCGCTCAGTTAATAACCCCTCAAAGCGGTCACCCATCAAAGAACTGACCTGGGACGACGTTGCACTGAAGAACGCATATAGTTTTTATATAACTTTACAAAGACAGTGCATTTTTTATTGTTTTCCTTTATCAGGTCCAAGGTATTTGCACTCTTCAAGAAGCGATCAAACAGTTAGAAGAAGACAAGGACAGGTACAATGTGGAACTGAAGGAGCTTCAGGCAGCCACTGAGGGGTTCAAGAAGGACCTGCAAGATAAGGAGGATGCTAAGACTGAAGCCGTCAAAAAAAATAGGTCAGTGCTCATAGTCATTTGAATACAATTATTTTGGTCAGAAGGGTGTTTGTCCATTTTAAAAAGTTACAGTTATATAAGTCAGAACTTTCATCCTGGTTAGTCAGTCATCATTGGTAAAGCGCTCCATTGTTACCAAGATAGACTTGTGGAGAAAGTTTTTTTATTACTCTATTCAGAGGGAAAAAGTGAAGGGTAAAATTTTGAGATAAAACTCTCAAATGACTGTCTTATCAGATTTGGTTAAGGTAAGACCAATTCAGAGATCTGAACAAAATATTGAAGTTTGAGCTTCCAGTGCAAAGAAATAATATGAATTTACACTACACAATGATTACTGTAGACTGAAAATAAACAAAGAAACACAATATCCGAACAAAATATTGAAAAATGTCTTGGTAAACCTGTTAAATAACCCTAAATATCATCGTAAAAATCAACTTAAATGCTGCCGATTTCGTAATTCTCAACGACAGTGATATATTTTTTTTTATATAAAAAGGTTAGCTTTTTTATTATTCAAACACAATAACCGGACAGATTTTTCATAATTGATCCAAAAATTAATTTAAATGTAGGTACTAAATATTTACGAAACATACGCGCAGAGCTTCCGTAGAGAGCTGGGTGGTTAATTGCAAATTCACGCGTGTTAAAGCGGGACATTTGCAATGGAGTGGCCTCGCCTTAAGCTTACTCAAACGGGCCTAAATACTAATTTATATTTCATTCTCAGATTGATAATCGAATCGAAACGTAACTACATCGCCAAAGTCGTAAAATCCGTGGACAGAATAAAGACAGTATTATCCGAACTGAGACAGCACGAGGAAAAGAAAATCCCGCTTCAGATGAAGATGTTCAACGAGTTGAACGACAAACTCTCTGAGAAAAGGAAACAGATTCTGATTGATGAGAGCGTTTTGGGCAAACGGAGGCACATCCTGAGAGACGAGATTGCTAAGCAAGAGGTAAGTAATTAATAACGTGGTATTTTAACATGTTTCAAACGAGATGTTCGTACCGAAAACTGATAAAATTTTCGTCCTTAACACTTTGAGAAAAATAATTGAAGTGTAAATTATCAACATCAAACATTTATTCTGCAAGTAGGCCTCAAGGGCTCTTTTAAGTGTCTAATACAATGCAATAGACGAAAACTGCCAGGCTCAAGTGGGACTGGGCCGGCCACGTCTGTATATGTAATTAAGGTGCAGCGGGACAATCAAGACTGCGGGAAATTTAAACTAATCGAAATATTTTCAGTTTTTTACATAATTTACTAGAGTGCCATCATTATCATTATTATTATTATGTACCTCTC
The DNA here is from genome assembly GCA_963556455.1 of Epiblema foenella. Taxonomy (NCBI): domain Eukaryota; kingdom Metazoa; phylum Arthropoda; class Insecta; order Lepidoptera; family Tortricidae; genus Epiblema; species Epiblema foenella. The sequence continues at coordinate 8,631,491 of OY747108.1, read as the reverse complement.
CTTTGGGATATCACGGCCTTGATTGCGCCATTGCACTTTACTCACCTTTTGAGTTTTTATTGGAAAGGTTGGAACTGTGTTACAGTTAAAAAACTTGCTCAGTGAGGCAAATTAGCATAACACTTAGAGAGTAACGAGGGGCTCAAGAGTCGTAATAAAATTATACCACTTATTACTTCCACTATAAATTGTGTGATGGAGTACTATACTTTTTAAAATTTCCAGCTCAATCAACGCGACTTAGCCGACAACCTCAAGCTCCATGGTATCCAGGCAGAGATAGCGACTTGCGAGAAGGAGATATCAGAGATAGCAGAGAAAACAAACGGGTTCAATATGGACCTACTAAAGGAGAAGGGAGCTCTCGTCGCCAAGGAGAAGGATATAAGCAAGGAGAGGGAGAGGAGTAGAGGAAAATTGATTGCACATAAAGTGAGTATATTTATTTTGTAACCTAATACATACGAGTAACAGCCTAATTAGCCGATCGTAACACATCCTTATAAAGACGTGTTAGGATTTATTTATTTGGCAGCTTCCACAACCTTATCACCTGATATACCTGCAAACTGACATAAGAAATAAACCAGTCACTGTTATTCGTTATTTTATCATTTTAAAATTTGCATACAAACTCATTCTTATTTTATAGGAACAACTAAAACAGTGCAAGCAAGACCTACAAGACATGATAGATAAAGGCATAGAAAAAACCTATAAAGAGAAATACTACGAATTAACAGTCACCAAAGCGATGAAAAAAGACATGAAAGACTACTCCATGGCGTTAGAGAGGTGCTTACTAGAGTTCCATAAAGAGAAAATGAAGAATATCAACTTAATTGTAAGGTATGTGTACATACAATCAATGATTGATAAAAGCTGACATTAATGGGTTTTTGTGATGAAGATACTGCCGAGTGGTCTAAGTAAGGTTCGAGACTTAAAAAGCTAATTATATAACTATTGCATACACAATTTTTTCTACGAGTCAACGGAAATTAATGAAACAAATCGAAATAATTAAACAAACTAGTCCTGCGGGTGAAGATTAGGCACATGGGTTGATGGCTTGTTGATGTCTTTTGTTCTATGGCCGCGGCGTCACGTGATTGGTCAATTTCATAAGAGTTAAGTAATGGAGACACGTGATTGGTCAATTTCATAAGAGTTGAAGTCGACGAGTAGAGAAAACAAAGTTAAACGCCATTTTCATTAATGTTAAGGAACTGTCATGAAATTAAATGAAATGAAGTAATAATTAAAAAAAACGTATGTAGATATAATATATGTAGATATAATATACTTGTATCACCAACACGGTTTGTGTTGGTGATACGAGAGTGTATACTCGCACTTATATACTTACATTATATACAGGTATAGTGCAAACCCCTTTTCCCCAGACCAAGAGAAATTCAATCTGATAAAGACTGATAGGGAAAAAACTTCTCTCACTTTATTTGTACTGAAGCTCAAGTGCTTTATGTCTGACATGCTAGGGAAGTAGGTTTTCTCTAGTTACCGAAAGAAAATGAAGTACGTATTTGCCTATTTACAGAGAAATGTGGAGAAAGATCTACAGAGGCAACGACATAGACTACATCGAGATAAAGACCGACGGTGGTCTGACGCAGGACGCGGAGCAGTACAAATACAATTATAGGTAATTTCCTTTACTATACAGTGGATACAGCAATGCGCACGTGACTCCATTGGAGCTGCGGTGTCCGCTTACCATCAGGTAGACTGTGCGCTTGTTTGCCACTGTCGTATAAAACCAAACGGCCTTCATAAACGGTGTTCGTTAAAATGTGATTGTATGGCAAGTTTGACAGGTTCGATGAGATATTTAACGTTGATCGCTCTGTAATCGTAACTTGGTGCATCCCGCCTTAGGTCTTTACGGCCTTTTACGACAGCGGGGAACACCGTAGACATATTCTAGTCTCTGATCGGCCTAAACATTTACCTGACATGATGTATGTGATGTTGAGAGAGGTAGGGCGCAGCGGAACATCATCTTACTTATATTTGGAGCAGCTCAACTTTGGAAGTACCTCCACTTTACAGATGACCGCAGCCCTAATAACACCACTACTAGCTCTCAGATGCGGATCCAGAAGTTGGTTCAGGGGAGGGGGCACTTATTATTGTTTTGTAGGCTTAGGTGGTCTTAGGGTTGGTTGCACCAAGTCTCCTGTATGCAATTGTAAGCGGTGTTCCTTAAAATCTGATTCTATTCCAAGTTTGAAAAGTTTCTATGTAGGAAATGCAAACTGGTTTTACCCATAACTGAAAAAAACCGGTTATAACCGGTTATTGAAAATATTAAACTACGGTTTCATTTACGTTTGGTTATACGTTTCCTGATTTAAACTACTAAAAATGAGTTTAATTTCCTGCATTATTTACTGTGATTTCCACTAATATGTGAAGTTTTAGTGTAGAATTGATTGATGATAAAAAGGGAGACAATAGTGTGTTTATGTTCGTTAGTTGTCGTTTGATTCTAATGGTGCTTATGTGTTAAACTCAAATTTTAATGTGTTTAATGTTATGTATGAACACCCACAGGGTGTACTTGGATTGCCACATGGAGTGGTCGCATTGTATTTCATGGTGTATAAATTGTATTTTCCATATTTTGAATAACAGTAACCGGCTATAACCGAAACCATAACCGATTAAGAAATATGTTCGGTTATTGCATTCTTTATTTCTATGATATATCAGCGGTCGGTGCTATATTTAACAGTGACCAATCTGTATTTTTATTTATTTATTTATTTATTATTAATTATTAAAACGTTACATCAGGATTCTTATGATATAATAAACAAAAAAAATGTCCTATAAGTATGTACCTAATCGCAATATATCACGACCAAAACAGCAAAATACTCTTTTTTCCATGCAATCGTAGACCATAACACTCTCAATTGGTATGGGACGTTTTCAGGGCTCGTCAGTTATGCTGTACTTTTACACCCATTTTTGTGTTGTTCTAATTGTACCAGTTGTTCCATATAAACATTTGTTCCTCTCTAAAACTGGTTCGATTGGCTTCATGAAAAAAATGATGCATATCCTTTATTACAATCGCAAAATATCCTACTTCCTGGCCAGAGGGAGATATAAAATTTTGTACTTACCACGGGCGGTAATAAAGAACGCCTGTGTTAACGCCCTATATAAGTAATGTCTATATTATATCTGTGTATATTCCCAATTGTAGAGTGGTGCAGTGCAAGAACGGCGTGGAGATCGACATGCGCGGGCGCTGCAGCGCGGGGCAGAAGCTCCTCGCGAGCCTCATCATTCGGCTCGCACTTGCAGAGACCTTCAGCACCAGGTAATCCATACTAATTCCTACTAATATTATAACCACCTTCCCTAAAAATGGTCGAGGGAGGCGATGGCTGAGATACGCGTCATACTCGTGATCGGGTGCTGTTTGTGGAGTCCGGTCTGTTCATGCTTTCAAGGACATAGTGACTACGTTAATACTAGTGTCTTTTAATAGGGGATTGACGAGAGACATGATCCTGTTGTGGATTCGTTTTTATTATCAGTGACTTAGAGACCTTATACATCTCTAACAATATTAAATTAGTCTTAATTTTGTCGCTCAGAGAACATGTACATCTCTGGGATATTATATTAATATCATTTATACTCATGGTTTAATCAGACTTGAGACCGTGTACATCTCTAACTTTACTGATGTTGTAATATTTGTGATAGATAACTTTGCAAATTCATCTTCATTATTTTTTTGTTATATTTGTAAACTCGAAATTATTATACTTCCTTGAACTGTAAATTAATATTATGACATGTAAAAGTGCCCTTGTAGTCTATTTGCAGAATAAATGTTTAATTTTGATTTATAAATGCGAAAGTGTGTCTGTCTTGTCTGTCTGTCTGTTACCTCTTCACGCTTAAACCACAGAACCGATTTGGTTGAAATGTGGTATGGAGATAGTTCTGGTCCCGGGGAAGGACATAGATTAGTTTTTATCCCGGAAATAATCCCTTAAGGGGGTGGAAGTTTATTGTAAGGAATAGCGATGACTAGGTAAGCGCCTAATATAAAAAAATGCTATAAAATTCTATCGCAATGAACTATATTAGTATGTACTCTATTTAAAAACTATATTACAAACAGTTAAAACTCGCCTGTTGTCACTCCTGACGACATGTTTCGAACTCTTCGGGAGTTGTTCCTCAGGATGAGAGCATCTGCGCACACAACCGCGCAACACGTGAATTGTAACTGTTACTAAATATAGTTATAACTTGACTCAGGAAAGTTTACATTCAAATATCTATTTAAAAAGTTATGGATTGAATACAGGAGTGCTACAGCGAACCACAAATGAACGAAGTTCGAATATCTCCCTCTCTGTCGCACTTGCTAATTCGTGCGACAGAGAGGGATATATTCGAAATTCGTCCGTTTTCGGTTCGCGGTAGTCCCTCTGGGTTGTACAGGTAAAAAACTTAGTAAATCCCCTCATGCATGTAGTAGTGGACTGTTCGAACAGGCATTTGTTTTATTTGTGTTACAAAATTTAAATATGTATTGTGTATTCGAATACGCCGCAACTACATACAACAGGTAATTTTCTTAAGTTTTTAACCTGTATTTGCATTATAACTATAATCCTACATTAAATAAATTGTGTCCTCAGATTCGGCGTCCTAGCGTTAGACGAGCCCACGACAAACCTCGACCACGAGAACATAAAGTATCTATGCCTGGCGCTCAATGAAATAGTCCAGGAGCGGATGAGTCAGAAGAACTTTATGTTCATCATTATCACACACGACAAGGAGTTCATCGACTCTTTAGGACATATCGACCAGGTGTCCCACTACTATGAGGTGTCGAGAAACGGACAAGGGAAATCGGAGGTGAAGAAAGTGTGTTTCTCTTAATTTTGTAATCTCATGTACGTTGAAAACTTGCAACACTTTGGTAGTTTATTGAAGTGTATCTTTTATTTTGTTCTTAGTTTAACTTTTATGGCCTTATTCATAAACTTCCGGGCTAAAATTGCGTTAAAAGTAGTTCGTCTTTATCTGTCACTTTTCGTGTCTGTGAGAACGAGGCAATACGCATTTTAGCTCACAGAAGTTAACTATATACTATAATGGACATGTGATACTTTGGAAAAATTGTGTATCGGTTGGACACATTAGGTAGCTATTATAAACAGTCGATGACAGGCACTTCATGTCTAGGTTGTGTTACTGTTAAATGCCCCAAAATACTACGTTGACCATATTTTATGCTGATGTAGATAAAGAAAAGTGTCACTTGTATGCCACACATATTTCCGAGCGCATTTTTAATGTGGCTGTAAATATAAATTTTGGTAAGTAAAAAAAACCTTTCATAACCCTGAGAAAAAAAGTAAAAGGTGCACTTTGTGAAAACGACTTTGTAAACCTTGTTGAATTACGATAAGCGATTATTCGCTAAGTGACTACTTATTTTTGCTGTAAATTAAAATTTTTTTGTTCATGAGGGCTGTGCCTTTGTTTATTTTTTTGTAACAGAGATATATTTTTAAATCCATTATGGACATTGATTTGATTGAATTTCCACGATTATATATTTTCATTTATGAATCTAATTTGTTAAATTTAATTATAATAATGAGTTCTACCAAAATTATAATACCGTATATATGAGAAGTGACATAATAATGTACAGTGATCTGTAAAAAAAACTTCATGCTATCTCATTCGTTTTCCATTTTTAAAGAAAGAGATGGCAACACGAAGTGTAGTTATAACTTTAGGTCAAAAAGTCCATCAACGTTAATTAAGTTTACGCATCTTATTTTTGCATAGAATTTTCAGAAGTTAATTTTCATATTTTTGACATGTTATTTCCATAGTTGGTAGAGATGTACCGTTTAACTCGAATCAGTTTCTGTTTTAAGCCAAGTTGGTGACACACCGCGCGGCTGCGACTCGGCTAAACGATAGGCCTGTAATTAGTCCCGTAATAGATAGTGTGTAAGTGATTAGTGCAATCTGTTTTATAACGTCAAGAAGTATATGTCATTTAAAAACTACATAAATTGTGGAACTTATGGGTCCTGAGCGGCTACCGCGAAATGCGCCAATTGTCACCGTTGAGGAGCAAATTGTCACCGGTTAGGAGCAATTTGACAAGCAATATAAACTATATTTGTCATTTATCAAATAAAAGGTCCAGTACAGTCGTGCATAAACATCTACGCTGCTAACGCATTCAAAAATATCTTTTCAACATTTATATGTACGTATTGCAATGACATGAGTCCAGTTTAAGATATTTTTGACTGATATTCACTTTTGATAAGATATTTTGGAAGGCCAGCTCATTTATACAAGAAAATTGGTATGAATGTGTACAAAATTCAAATGATAGCTGAGGTAACCACGAAAACCGAAATTCGAAGTTTGGATCTCATACTCACCATTGTACTTGTACATCTTACTCAACATCGTGTACGTGCGACAGGAGAGGGATATATAAGAAATTCGATATACGATTTTCATGGTATGTCCTTGTCGTTGTTAACCTTTTGTGCGCCAATATTATATGATAGGCGAATATCGGAGCGTTTAAAACGCCTACTTTCTTCGGCATCATTTATGGTGAAGTTTCAGTACATTTTGATGGTATACGCCGTCCTTTGAATGATTTCCCTGTTTTCTACCAAATAAACGGCAATATCATGAAACCTCACTGTAGAAATGATGCCAAAGAAATTAGCCGTTTAAAATGCTCTGATATTAACCCTGATCTTAATCAAAAGCAATTGAAAGCTGCCGTGAATTGATAGGATGAGTAAGTGAAATTATCAATTTGTGTATGTAAATTGGAATTATTATGTACGTTAAATACGATAGCACTCGTACGACAGATTACATTTTGTTTCGTTAGTCCTACTCGTGCGTCTACGGCTAGCGTAACACCGCGTGCGAACTACACTAGTTGTTTATTTCTAAGACTCCTAATTAGAAAGAGATGAATAGCGTAGTGCGCGTTTTTGTGCACCGCAGATAGTGCATTAAAGTATAAATTGACTCTTGGAGGTTGGCCGTTCAAAGGGTTAAAAGTATTGTATTGTGTGCTTGATTGTAAACATAAATAATAACAGTCGTGTATGTGAAAGTACTGTGGGCATTATGAAAAATGAAAAAGACATAGAGTATAGAAAAAACTTGATCCGTCATCTCCCGATCCCGGAGATCTCTGCGCACATAACCTCAGACCAACAAATCAATTAACATCTTGTTTACAAGTTACTAATTATAGGTAGGTACATATGTATTGCTAGTATATGAGTGAAAGTATTAATGGTAGCATTTTTTTATTATTGAAATGTAATAATGCCCTATGTACGAATTAGATTGAAAAATAGATTAATAATTTTCATTAAAATGTTCGTATGTGTAGGTAATTCTTAATGTCTTGTTTCTAAATAGTTGTAAGGCAAAGTGAATATAAGCGGTCAACTAGAAATAAACAGATTTCTATTTAATATTCGTTTTATTTTTATTTATGTTTATGCCTTATTATATTAGGTACTTTCTTGTTGTTGATCCAAAATAAATTTATTATATTTATTGAATCGAGAAAATATAGGTTTTTTTTAAATTTAAATACTTTTGTACTTCTAAACTTAATACATTTATAATAATAGACTCTTATTCGTATGAAATATAAAGAATTTAGAATCTTCCCGCTTTTGTAAATAGACGAGTAAATAAATTTTAACGACGCTCGCTCCTCATAGCGAGTATTAAGCCTCTAATACACAAGTACAAGACTATCAACATTGCTCGGTTTTATGCCCCGCAATGTATAATAAATCTCGTTTGTGTGTAAATAAGCCTTTATACTCATCGGAAGCTCGCTCGTCGGTTGCATAAATAACAGTCGTCAGTACAACGCTAATATAAAAGCCAAAGGTAAAAACTATTGCTTGAACGCATAAGTACTTAGTCCCAAACTTCACGCATGAATTGATTTTTTTTTTCATAATAAGGCTCATAACTCATAAAAATTATATGGTAAAAGTTAACAACTAGAGCTGGTTTGTAACTCTATAATAATAATATATGTGAGCACAAGAAGATTGAAAACATGATGCTATTAAATTCAACATTAACATTACTGCAGAGGTCGTGAAGTAAAGGATTGCTGGATGAGTTTGGGGTAGACTATTCGGATAAAACGAGTCCTGCAATCCCTATTCCGGGATTGTATAGCTTTTGTCAAGCAATGTGAGGAAATATTAAAATTAAAACAACTGCCAAGTACGTAATCAAGTAAAAATTGTTTAATTTGCCGCTTATTATTTTTTGTACAAAGTTAAAGCAGCGGATGTTAATGATTTTTCTTGGGTTTTCCGTACATTTCTTCTTGACCTAAGGCCAAGAAGTAATATAGGGAACCATAAACAACAAAATTCATGTCTTTATTTTGTGATATTAACACATACATTTCAGAACATATTTGAGAAAATAAAATTTAAATAACTGGGTTCATAGCTGACTTCATCTATTTTGTTAAAGGCGGTTATCACTCATATAGTGAATAACACGAGAGTGAAAGGGACGCCACTATACGAAGTTCGGATTTCTAATTTCGGAGTAGGCCCTCTGTTGTACTACACTATGACAATCCTAACATTCATTCGGACATTTCATACATATAAAATAGATCCTTCCTTCCTCCTTGATTGTCATAGTGACAACTGGCCGCAGGATTGGCCGCAGGCCGCTGCAGTGTGACAAGGCCGCCACCAAGCCGCCACCGCAAGCAGCTGATGTCTGTGACACGCTTAAACCACAGAGTACTTTTCTGTATATATTGCTTAAACTCTTATCGTAAATCAGATAATATAGAGTTATGAATTGAACCAGCTTTTATTCTGGCACAGTTATTATAAGTTAACCTCAAACAGCTACAAAATGTCACTTTGACAGTAAGCGCCTGCTTGTCTGTCACTGTCAGTAATGTCAGTATTGTCACATGCATGGTCACTATTCGTTTGTCCCTTGCGTGATAATGGGATTGGAAATCGATAATTTTGGCGTAATACTGTGTCAGTACATTAACATTTCGTAGACGAGTGACGTATTTTGTAGTCATTCGACGAAACAGAATAGTTCCGTAACCTTCCCCGCGCGAACTGCGGTCATCTTCGTTGCGAGGAAATGAAATAAAACGTTTCCCTGTTTAATTATACGCAAGTATACAGTGAAATTGTGAAAAGAAAGTGCTCCAAATGGCTGACGCGAAAACTAACGGGCACAAAGTTGAGGAAGGTAAAAAAGTGGTACCTATTTTTTTCACAAACTACTGTCATTAATGTGCTCATGAGATATTGTGTATCCAGTTAAAATGAATGCATTTTGATATTTATCTCTAATAATATCTTACGGACGGTTTAATAGACCAAGGTAATTAATATGGATTTGCCCAGGATTTGATATGGTCTGTCCAACCTCTGAGAAAACTCATCTGTGTATATACGGGTATGTTATTTACTACCAAATTTTTGCATTGCTATGAAGCTGATACTAGAGCTTTTTGTAGCAAAAACTGTTTTTATAAATATAGTAATTTATTAGAACCTGACTGTTTAACCAGAAATGAATATCTGAGTCTTCACTTACCTTTACAATTGACATAAATAAATAAGTACTTATAGTAGGTAGTACTCTTGTAAAAGTGCGTTTAAGTGCGGAGTCCGACATGCATGTGTTAATTACTAGCAGGGGTACTCTTTAATTTTTTAAATGTGATCATTAGTAAACAGAAACCATTGTATGTATGATAATTAAAGCATCAGTGTTGGGTAGCACTGCTTGCATATTATAGATTTTTAACAACATAGTTGCAAAGAGTTTGTCATGTTCATTATTTAAAAACATTTTTTTTGTGTCTTTATTTCATCGGTCTTGAATCACTTATTTAGAAATAATGTTAAGAATTAAATATTTATTAATATGATTTTACATAAACTGAATTAAGTAGGTATCAATAATAAGCAAGCAAAAGATCGCTTGTATAAACTAAGTTAATGTGTAACTTATTCACTGATTTGTTTTTATAGTAGTAGCAATCTTCTGTCACTCCCGAATCATACTGGTTTCTAATTATTCACATACATATTAATATTTAGTTTTGATGCACATTGACAATTCAATTTTATTATATTGTATCTAATTGAATGAATGGCTAGGTAATAGTAGGTAATTTCGTCTTTTTTCAATTTACAGGTAGGCTACGTAATTTAAGTTTTCATTTGATATACCTTAATGCGAATATCATGTTTTAGGGAACTTGCATTATTTCAGTGATCTAGTATATCATAAAGATTTAAGGGTTTCATAAAGATACCAAACATGAAAAAAGTTATAATATGCACAAAAAAAAAAATTAAATAATTCAAATAAAAAAGCATTTCCAATTCCGCATGAAAACACTTACTGGCTTGATGTGACGTCACTGCATAAGACATCAAACTTTTCATACCTAGCGCATGAATATTATTCGCATCACAGATATAATATATTTTCAGGTTCATTTAATATAATAAATCATTCATAATAAACAGTGATCGGAATAGGCAGAGTATAATTGCCTAAACTTGGCAGAACAGAGCCAATAAGTAGACTTCCTTGCGACTACATTTTTTTCGTGACTAACGTCCCGGGATCTTATTATATAAGTAATATCGTTAAAAATAGGATAAAAAAACAGTTAATTCCGGATTTGATGAGATTTGATCCGGATCAAAACTAATCACATAAGTATTATTATGCCGTAAATTAATTATGAAGTGCTTTACTGTCAATCTCTATACTGTGTAACTATAGAAGTATAAGCCGTGTAGCTGCGCGTGTGTGTGATTAATGTATTAAATAAGGGAATTTGAGTTGCTAAGGCACTAAGCTTTTCTGTTTATTCAGTCTCCGGAACCCTAGTGACAATAACTTTTCTTTATTTATTTTTATTAGTGATTTTAAAATTACTCGGAGCGCTGCAAAAAATTGTGTTTTTCCGACCTCCGATGCGTTCCGCTCGCAGCTGGCGCGGTGCGGCGGGCACCGAGCGGGCGTGAATGTGCCATAATTTCTATGATTTTGGGTGAAAAAATACATGTCTTAGTAGGTATATTAAAAATATTATTCCCGATTGTTCTCACACTATCAAAGACGTTTATTTTGGTATAATTTTATATTCATAAAGTTACGTATAATTGAAACAAAATGAGCATGTTTGGCATTTTTTTCTATCGAACAAAGTTTATCCAATTACGTAACGGTCACCGGATTGCACTAGTTAAAGGTCTCAAATATAACCCTGTATTTTTTTTTCATTTTTAATATGTAGGATTTCAGAATGAAACCTTCTTAAAAATCACATATTTTACGATAAGCAGGCTTTAAATAAAAAAATAGTCGTGTTAAAATCTATGCTGCACATATCAAAATACCTTGTCTGGCCAAGCCGCCGCAAAGAAATCAACTTAGGCATGCCGTCAGCACGTGCAGCTCAATTCTGTGACCTCCCTGATTGACCCTACTGTGGAAATCGGACGTATATCTACCTAATTAAACTTTACAAGAAAAATTTTTTTCGTACTTGGTCACACAGTAATCAGACTAATCAGTATGCGCATCGCGAGCGGGGCGCTATCTTATCAATCTTATCATACATTCCGGCGCGCAGCGGTCGCGGTGCGGGGCGGCCGCCTGCGTCACGCACGGTGTCTTACCAAGCTTAAGGTTTTACACAAATCAGGCCTAATGTATTGATAAATCCAACAAACTGATTGAAAAATATTTCTTTAATGAAAAAGCCAAAAGTACGTGTAAAATCCATGCTAATAATAGACGGAGAGGAAATGTCAAGATTCGCGTCAATTCACACGGAAAATAATGGCATCAATAATAGATACGGGTCTTTAACTGATCAGGACCCTTAACCAATACTGTACTTCAACTTTTTGTATAACATAATAAACAAGCATACAGCCCGCCTTATGGCCTGACCTGACAAAACCGTCACCTTTTATTGAACTCTGGTTATAATGAAAGAAGAAATAAAAACCATTTATTCAATAAAGCACACACAATTTGGTCTTAAGAGGCCTTATAAGTTTTAAAATTTTTGATTTCAAATTATATGTCAAATGTATTTATAATACCAAATAGAGTGATTAAAGGATACGATGGTTTTATTAAAATCGATATTTGTTTGAAACGATATTTCTTAATGAAAAAGTCCAAAAAATACATTCAAAATTTATGACATTAAGTCCCAATAGTCCTGTTCTAGATAGTAGCATTGGGTAAATGGCAAAATACGTGTGTATTCAATTAGAAAATCGCTTAAATAGATGAGCATTTTTAACTGATAAGGACTCTTAATAGGTGTAAGATAACAGGAAACCTATCAAATGAAGACTCACACAGGTGTGCACAATAAGTCCAGCAATATGTGCGATAAAGAAAATGCTGAGACAGTGAGTCATAAGACTCAGCATGTGTTGCTATTTACCGTACAAACTGCAACGCTGTTACTCTGCCACAGCTTGCCCCAGCCAGCCTCAGTGAACATTCACGCAAGAATCATGAATGGGAACACTAATGGCACGACTGAAAAGGATGAAGCGAATATGGCGGCTATCACTTGCTCTTTACAGAACAAAGATGAATGCCTAAGTTGTGGATCTTAATTATACAGAATTCCCGATAGTTTAAGATATATTATAACCCCTAAAAGTGCCCTTGTGGCCTATTTGCAGAATAAATGTTTGATTTGATTTGATTTGATAAAGCCTGAAACAATAATATAAATTAAGTACTTCGGTTCTTATAGGTTTTCTAATATTTGTGTCAGTAATTACAATTAATGAAAGGAGGCTTGTGCCTAATAGTGGGCTGTATAGGCTGACAAATAATATGTTTTAATGTCAGTTGTCACACCGCCTACGCGTGTAATCAAAACTGATTTTGAAGTTCATGAAAAAAAAATAGCGGACAATCTTACGGAACTAGCACTAGCCTCATATACCCAGGCATCCTACCCAGGACCGTCAGCTTCGTAGGCTTGGCTGGGTTACTAACCGCTAGGCTAAATCGGTCGCTTGCCATCAGATCTTGACACCACTTACACTCAAAGCCGTCAAAGGCATAAATATAAATATTCCCAAAGTTACAAAAATATCTGTACGCGCTTACGCCCTTGTCACTAATGACTATAGTCATGTTCACATATTTTGTCACTAGAGTTTGTACCTACCTATAGATATTTTTCAACTGCACATAATTTTCTCATTAATATTCATTGTTGATTAACATTGTAACAATACCCAATGTGTCAATCCATATTAGCTCACGGCACCTACACCTTACAAGGTTAACAAGGTTAAACTGTGTTAAGGGAATGTCTCGATTCTGTACCTAAACCTCGCCCCCCGTGAAAGGGTCGCTTACTTCTTTCGCGCACGAGCTTTTTTGTAAATAACCAAAGGTAAATAGCTGATTGTGAAGTTGTTCATGTTTTCTCTTATGAGATTTTAGATCAGGTAAAATGTGTCGTTTAATAAAAGGAAATTGAGACTTATTTTTGGTTTTTTATGGAGATATTTCTTACCCATCATAGAGGTACTCGTATTTCGGCTCGTATCTGAGAAACAATTACATAGTCAAGAATCATGGGCCCGATTTTTGAGTGTCGAACGCTCGACTTTTCACTCGAAATCTGTCAAAAACCTATGATGATTTGACAGATGTCGAGTGAAAAGTCGAGCGTTCGACACTCCTCAAAAATCGCCCCCCATATCTGAAAATCAGTTCCTATTGTTTCCGGACCTAATCTGGTCAGAATGGCATTTCAAAGATTGAAACGGGTCATGATTTTTTTATAACGATATTTCGATTATGAACATCCCCAACTTTTGGGGTGTTCATAATTTGGTGTTCCTATTTTTCTTGATTTTATTTTTGTTGCACTATAAAAACTCTTGACTAACTTGTTCCAGATATGCCGACAGGCGTAAAAGTCGAAGAAATCGAGATCCCCGTGCCATGGGGCCATGTAGCAGGACGCTGGTGGGGCCCGACGGACAAGCAGCCAATAATAGCTATACACGGCTGGCAGGACAATGCTGGAACTTTCGACAACTTGATCCCACTCCTACCAGTGACGGCTTCAGTCCTCTGCATTGACCTACCGGGCCATGGGCTATCCTCACACTACCCTACCGGTATGACCTACTACATCTTCTGGGACGGACTCGTCTTATTAAGGCGGATAGTGAAACACTTCAAATGGGAAAAGATAAGTCTCATGGGGCACTCTCTCGGCGGCGCTTTAAGTTTCATGTACGCAGCGTCATACCCTGATGAGGTAGAGCAGATTATTTGTATAGACATAGCTAGCCCTGCAGTCAGGGAACCGTCTAACTTGGTGAAAACTACAGGCTGGGGCGTCGATAAATTATTGGAATATGAGAAATTGACGGACGACAAAATACCCAGTTATGATTATGAAGAAATGATCGATATTGTTGTAGACGCTTACAAAGGATCCATTTCTAGAGAAAACGGTGAAACACTCATGAAAAGAGGGATGTGTCCTGTGCCGGCACATGTGAATAAAAAGGGATTTCTCTTCAAAAGAGACCCTAGGCTTAAAGTTGCTGGTTTAGGCATGATGTCTATAGAGACTGCTTTAGAATATGCCTCGAAGGTGAAGTGTAAAGTGCTGAATATCAGAGCTGAGCCTGGACAAAGATGGGAAAGACTGGATTATTACTTGGATGTAATAGAGAAGATGAAAGAAAGAGCTGACGTACGATTTGTTGAAGTTCAAGGCACGCATCACGTGCATCTAAACGATCCTAAAGCTGTAGTTGACATAATTGAAGAATTCTTAGAACTATATTAGAATGGAAGGTAGATTATCCACGGTTATATTGGAGTGCTATAGTCGAAGAAAAAGGCGCTGAACAAAGTAGTTTTTCTAAATGAAAGTGTTTAACGATAGCTTTCCTTTCAGAGCAGTATTGTAATCACGATGCCGTAACGATCGAATAATTTTTTAACTACTTATAACGAGATTGTAGGAACATATTTATGAAGTATGACATTCGGAATAGCAGTCGCTATTGGTATGTATTATCAGAGTGCTCTTTCAGTTTTATGTATTTTGTATCGTTGAGCTAATTGACAAGCGACGATGCTTTTTCTATAAACTAGTAATTAAATAGCATTATGTTTTCTTCGACTTCGCACTCTACAGTAACTCCCTACGCTTTAAGGTAATTATTTTGTGATACATTGTGATCAGGTTAGTTTTTATCGCTTCATTTGATACAAGGTGAAAGTTAATGGTATATTTGGTCGAACTGTACACCTACTGCTAATGTTGAAACTAGTATCTCTTGCCGATGGTTAGATAAATGACTGAAGGGTGGCCATGACCTCTAAAGGTACAAATACACATGTTACTAAAAAGTATTCTTAAAACGCGGCACATAATATAATAAGGGTGTCCCCTTGTTTTGCAGACAGAAATTTCATAGAATTTTGTTTCGTAGAAAATGTTTCAAATAATATTTGGTTCTTGTATTTTTATTTTGACTATTATTGTTTCAATGACTATTTACTTGAATGAAACATATTTCACAGAAACACAATTCAATGAATTTTGTAATATCATTTTTTTATTTAACAAACTTATCAAACCGTAGAATTACGTTTGGTATTTCATCGTTTCGCAGATAGAAAATTCATAGAATTTCGTTTTACAGAAACTTATATTAAATAATATTTGGTTCTTGTATTTTTATTTTGAATATGATTTTATCACCGCTTATTCACTATACAGAAACATCTTTGCTGAAACACAATTCAATGAATTTATATTCTTTATTTAAGAAACTTATCAAACAGTAGAATTATGTTTTAACGAACATTGTTTGTTCGGTGTTTTTTTTTTCATGGTATTTCAAATACATCAACACGATAACTATGTGTACATAGAAACATATAGTATCTATATATAATACAGGTTATTTTATTAATAAAAGCCCAGAAAGATTGTTAGGGCAAAACCGACTGTAATGCGGATAGGTTAGAAGATTAAGACGGGAGCTTTGCTCCCGTCTTAATCTTCGAGGTTATTTTTTTATATAAGCCCAGAAAGATTGTTAGGGCAAAACCGACTGTAATGCGGATAGGTTAGAAGATTAAGACGGGAGCTTAGCTCCCGTCTTAATCTTCGAGGTTATTTTTTTTATATAAGCCCAGAAAGATTATGCGTCCTGAAAAATCATGCTTGTTTGGTTGTTTGCATGCATAGGGTGTGAATTGCTCAAAAATGGCATTATTTTTGAGCTACCTCTTACCGTTTCTGAGATACTAGTAATTAAAAGATAGACCTCTGGTTGCTATCTTTACCATACACTTTGTTCTTAGATGAGAGGTCAGCTTATAGTAGTTATTAGTCTATCAAGTTAAAAGTTAAAACTGTCAGATTTTGACAAACGATCCCGTCTTAATCTTCGAGGTTATTTTTTTATAAAAGCCCAGAAAACCTGTTGGGGAAAAATATCGTAATGAATATCGAAACATTAACTTTTCTTTGTATTAAAAATCTACTATAAGATTATCTACAAATCAATTATTTTACGAATTGATTATTCTATGAAATGATAATATGAGATTCATTTTATGAGAAACAAAATTCTATATAACTATTGTATTGGTAATAATTTTTACGTAAACTAAATAATATCAGAAAAAATAATATTTCATTTGTAATTCTATGATATGAATTTCGAAATAGTAAAGAATATTGATATCAAAAATCATTGATTTGAGTTTCTACAAAGTAAGTGTTCGGCGTAATGATTATTCTGTGAAATGATAATATGAGAAACATTTTCTGCGAAACGAAATTCTTTGAAAATGTTGTCTATAAAACAGTGTACAACCTATAATAAGAACTAGCTCTGTAGTCGATTTTCACTGTAATTCCACTCCAATTAACTAAACTGATCAAACGGAACCGGTTTACTATTTTTCTTTCCCAATGGCTCAACTACTTGGTTGATTCGATAGGAATATATATATATTACTTCCTGCCTGGCCAACCATCTAAACCTACGTACGGTTTACCTAAATATAATTTATTCACAACGTAATAAATGAGGAACAATAACAAACTTAAACTAAATATTTACAAAGTAATAATAATAACTTGCAAATAATAAATCTGGCCAGATCGCCGTGAGTGGTCAGCGTGCCCAGAAGGCTGCCTGCATTGGCACGCTGGATGGCAATGCTTATTCGCTGAGCGAAATATTGGCCATAGCCTTTTGGTCACCGGATGTCTACTAGGCAAATCTTTATAGAGCCGGGCGCACTTTGGCCCCATGGCCCTAGCGTTTCGATCCCAATCGCCTCAAATGTGTCAACTGCCAAGAGCAGAATATTTTCGGCGTTTGAGGTCCTCAGCTGAAGTTGCGGCAGAGCCGCCATTCTTCTTGGGGCCTGAGAGATGGGACGGCGCAAGGCATATCAACATATGTTGCATCCCAGACCAGCACCTAAATAGTTATTTTAATTTAAATCTTAGTCAAAGTAAGGTGAGGCGGTTCGAGCCCTAATAAACCTGCGCGGATGCCTGCATCTTGGATCTAATTTGGTGTCCGGGATTATTCTGACCATGCTTTTAAGTGCGACATCCAAGCTAACTTGTAAGAACTATAGGTACTGGCTCACCGACCCGAGTAAGTCTTGGCATCCGACACGAGTTATCGCCTTTTGGTGTAGTTGCTTGAAAGAAGCATCTTTTTTGCAAAAATAGTTTTGAATAAGATGTAATAATAAGTAGTTAGGTATCACAAATATACACCATGCTATTAGCATAAACTTCTACCTGTTGTTAACATGGTACGACTAGACATAGTTAACCAGTTTTAGAAGGCCTTATGATGTAGGTAGGTACATTTTAAGACGAGGTTACAACATCTCAAAAAATAACAAATGAGCAAATCACATCGAAACATTTGATGAATTGTCGGCAAAATACCGTTTCATGTAGTACTTTATACCATAGTAAAACTTACAGTTTTGTGATGTCAATTGTAAATTGTAATTAATGGGCTAGAGCAGTGGTTTCCAAAGTTGACAGGACCGCGACCCATCTAAAAAAACTAATTATTCGAAAAGATTATAAGAAAGCGAGACAACGAATTAATACAATAACAACAAACGTTCAGATCGGGATCATGAATTAGTCTGTCGGCATTTCTACCCATGACAAAAAATCATAAACAGAGGATGAGCTTGCCGCCGGGCGCACAGTTAGTCAGTAGTCATCCGTCAGTTAGCCGGGGCGTTTGTATAATTCGTACGTTTCAGGATCCACCTAATATTCTCTCGCGACCCACTAGCGGGTCGCGACCCATACTTTGGGAATTACTGGGCTAGAGTCCAGGCGCTACTGGCATAACACATAAGGCAATTTTATTGACTACCTAGCGGTACATATTAGCAGGAACCTACACATAAGGCACATAATATAATTTGATGCTACACGGCATGTGCTAAAACTGTTATTTTTACGACGCGGTAGTTCTTTGTCCTTCGCACTTAGCGTCATAAAATGGCAATTAATTATACAATTTCAACATTAGCTTATGCACCCTGACACGTTTGTTTAAGTGATTTTAATTTTATTTACTAAAACTATTTTAATTTTAATGCTACACGTCAACCGCTTAACCTAGAGGATTTTCAGTTCGGCAGAGACCAGTCCCGGTATCCCGTCCGCTATCTTTGTCTTTTTTTTTTGCGCCAGGCGCCGCGTAGGGACCGCCTGAGATAAGCTGTAGATCTATGAGTGCCTGTTATTTGACTTTCGCACTTCCTGAGCGTATGAACATGGCAATCAATTTCGACTTTTATATAAGCGAACTACGATATTACAGAATTAATTTGGAAACAGGTGTCGTAACATTGCTGTTGGCTATTTATAAATATTACCATCGGTTAACCATTATAAAATGTATAAACCTTATTGAAACGAAATGAGGACTATTATACGGTGGATATATATTATACCTTTACATACCTCGAAGGAACAAAAGGAAAACAAAGGAACGATTCCGAGCCGATGGCAAGGATGATAATTATGATTTGTAGGCCAATTTCAATAGCCCAAGTACATAGCCTGCAATAATTGTTGCAGCTTTTGTTTGTACTCGCTATAACAACTACTTAATAAAAGTTTATGAGACTTAAGTTTTCTGTAAATGACGCAAAATCTATAAGGTGCACTGACTGACTATTGTTCTTTGAGCAATTAGTTATATTTTGAATTGGAAGCTCTATACATTTTAAATACAAACCCCTAAAGGCCGGGATTTTTATAATCCGATAGACCAAAATGTCTGATCAAATTACCGATGATGTCAGCAATTTATTGTATAACCAATCGAGTGTCGTATCAAATGAAAAGGGTTGATTCCAAAAATATACCACATTTCAGCTAGTGGTTTCGTAAAAAATAAAAATCCTTGTCAAAATACACCAAGTTTGGGCTCTCCCTGACAGCAAAAGGCTGACTGAATTTTATTAGGTAGGTATAAATATGATGACATCATAGCTGGGGTCTAAAATACTTACTAAGACTCCCTTTCCCGGAAAAAAACCTCCATTCGCGAAGTCCCCTAGGTACAGGATACTATTATACACATACACTCTTATCTAGCGTGCTACACGACACTAGCCAGGTCCTGGAGTGGTCTAACGGATCTTCATTAACCGAGCCTAACAAAGTCAAACGTATCTTGACATCTAATCTGTGACAATTTACAATGAGCACGGTCCAAGTCAAAGTTACGTCTACAATTTTGAACCTTGTCCCTTTGTAAATAAGGTGATTATATATTTGAAGTCGATTGTACGTCAGTGGTGTAATGCAATTCATACTTAATCGTGTAATTTTCAAGAAAACTGTACCTTATTCTCGATGTCAAATGAGAACGATCTACCCGTTACAGCGTGCAGGGCGATATCCACCTATAAGCATTTCTATAGGGTTCAGTTTCGATTTGATATTCCCATGTCATGGCGTGTGAGTGACAGCCTTTGTATTTGACAGAGCGTTGAAAAGAGTAAAAGGTAACCTCCCTTCAATGGGATATATCTTTAATAGAAAAATGGAACAGAGTTGAGTTTGTTTTGTTTCGTTCGATTTCAAAACAAAATAAATTTTACTCTCATTATCTGTTGCAGTAGATTAAAATTTGATTGTCAATTAATTCTTATATGGTGGCCGGCTAGAGTTTATTGCTGTTATTAGCAGCGCCGCCAAAAGATACCATTTTGGCTGATAATATTATAAATAATTTAATAATTATTATTATATTTATTATTCATAATTTGTAGGTATAGTAAATAAGGATGCTATAATACGAATGTAAACGGCATATTTTTATGTATAAAATTATTTATTACGCTTGACGATATAAATTTCCCATCTATAAATTCTACGAATTCGAATTTGAGTCGTATTAATAGCTACTCAAGAGTTGATATTGCTATAAAGTAGAATTATACTTGGGACTTTTCTATTCAGCTTTTGTAGCACCAGCACGTTACATCAATCACGACTTAGAAATAAAATAGTTATTGTTCAAAGGTTGTTTTTTTCTTTCCACACGAGGATATACACGAGTCTTGGCAGCTCATAGCCTGAACGTCAGAGACCTGCAATAATATGTAGTATTGTTTAGTCTTCAGTTTCCGCGATTGTATTTCATTAAATATAAATGTAATTTCGGGTATATTAAGCACTCATATTCAAGCGGGTAAACCACGAGTCTACTATTGAATAGGGAATGCAAACCGGTTTTAACATTATCGTAGAACCGGTTATAACCGGTTGTTTAGCCAAATTTTCATAACCGGTTATTGGAAATTTGAAAGGCCGGTTTCGGTTATACTTTTCCTAATTTAAACTACTACAAATCAATTAAATTTCCTGTTTTACTTAATGTGATTATTAGTAATAGGTATATGAAGTTTTATTGTAAAATTAATGGATGATTAAAAAGGAGGCAATAGTGCGCTTATGTTCGTCTGATTCTAAAGGTGTTGTTTTTAACATTAATAACTGTAACCGGTTATAACCGGTTTTCGGTTATTTTTTCATCATAACCAATCATAATTGGTTACGAAATATGACCGGTTATTGCATTCATTCCCTACCATTGAAGTTAATCCCTTGATCAATAGTTAACGACGGTGATAAACAAGCAGGCGCCGCTTTGGACGCTTGCGACTATTTAGAGCTGAGTTGAGTTGATACAGACAAATGCAAAGGCCTACCGCGAACCACAAAGTTTTACCTCTCTGTCGTACTTAGGTACAGATTTGCAAGTGCGACAGAAAGAATACTTCGTTTACGGTTTGCGGTAGGCCCTCAGGTCCCTCAGTGTATATTCGGGAACTCTACCGATCTTTGACCTTACTCGTCGCTAGGACACGACACAAAGCAAGAGTAGTTAGGTTTTTATCACACACAAAAGTCTGCTGCATATAGGTATTGTAATTATGAAACAAAGGCTTTTGTCCATTGTGATTGACATCGTTAGCGGAGTCGTCTGTGGCGAAACTATTTCTTATTATTTATTGATTGTCATTTCAAATAAATACTGCACATTATGGACTTCATTATGGAGTCCGCCTTTGTACTCTAATCTTATGTGACATTCTATATCGTTTTAATCTGTTATTGTGTACAATAAAATGCTTACATACATATATACATACATACTTTTAGTTTAAGTCAAATTGTTGACATGTAAACTTTGGATATCTGTAGAGAGCTCTTACGAGTACCGGAAAAAGATTAACAGAACAATCATGTATTATTTTGTACATCGTACAATTCAGCTTTAAATTGGGTTTCATATTAGGTATATATTTTGATGATAACTGCCAAAAGTAACATAGGCAGTTTGTGACTTGGGATCGGTACCGAAAATAGCTGTAAGATACTGGTATTTTTAGGTTTTCTTCCTTTTTGGTTCCAGAGAACCGGCAAAGGTACCGACCGAGAAACCGGTATTAGCACCGAAAAATGCCGGTTCTTTATAAAGGTTCCTACACGTGTATGCTACGTTGCTGTTTCGTGCGAGTGCGCGGCGCGGCGGCGGCACCTACTACTAAGTTAACACGCGTCGCGCGCGTGCGAATTATTGTGTTTTCTTTCTCTTCCATCCACTCCACTAGTACTTTCGAGTACCGGTATTACTGCTAAAAATCGGTAAATTTCAGCTATTTACCGGTTTTGTCGGTTAAAAGCCGGTACCATCGCTTGGTCCCGATAACGGTTCCGGAAAATGCCGGTATACTAGTATCAAGCCCTGGTGACAACACCCTACAAAGCCGGAATTAGTCGAGTCTCTTTCCAAAGACCAACATGCAGTATTTATCGCCGGTAGCGGTGTCAGCCTTATAATAACTCGTTTTTTGCACACAAAGATCTAAACTTACATCAACAGTATTGTTATGTGTCTCACACTTGAGCGTTACTGTGTCCCCTATAGCGTTCTGCTCCGTGAGCCTCGCGTTTATCTTCCTCCATATGCCGCTGGACGCTTGCAGAACATTCATGTTGCCGAATATATAGAAACCTGAAAATAACACCGATTAAAATTAATTTATTTGTGGCTAGTGAGAATATAATCATTATAATCAACGTCTTTTATGGCAAAGTTGCTAAGATTTTTTTACTGACTGGAAAAAATGAGGTTGTCTATTTGTCAGTATTTTTTAAGGCCGTGCATCGAGAAATAACGCGTTCTTTGTAACGCTGTTCTGCCCAGACGAGGAAAATAACTATTGATTTTCAGATATCATGATTCTTGACTATATGACTGTGTTTCTGACAATAGCCGCAACATGATTGCAAATTTTCTCGATAGAAAAAAAATCCTAAGTTGTCTTTTTTTTCCTTTTTTGTAGTTAGGTGTATTCTATGACCCGCTACATAAAAGTGACGTAAAATTACAAAAAAATATTAAATCAGTGGGGCACTCCATACATGTAACCGGTGGATGAAAAAAAATGGCCGTTTTTATTTATTTAGAATATAAACTTTTAGCCTGTAGGTTTTTTTCACGTGGTGACCAGATATACACATTTGTCTTACTGACCTACAGAAAATTTGAAACAACCAAGCTTGTATCCATTTTTACCAAAAGTGCGAATATCATACACTGTTCAACTGTTTATTTATATCCAAGCTAGTTTTTCCCCGCGACTTCGTCCGCGTAAACTTTCACTCCCTATTTCATTCCTTTGACGGATGATTATAACATTAGTAGGAAGTAGGATGTAGATATTAAAAAACAAATAAGATCTTAGCGGTAAATTATATAAAAGTCTGCAAAAACAAACCTACTTCAATATAAAATAAAGGATTCCAGTATTCTCACCCTCCTTAGCGCGGGACAGAGCCACACAAATCCTATTCTCCGCTGCTAGGAACCCGATCTTGTTGTCCCTGTTGCTCCTCACCAGCGACAATATCACTATCCTGTTCTCCTCGCCTTGGTAGTTGTCAACTACGGTCACTTTGACGTCTCGAAGCGAGTCGTAGCTCTTGCTGAGCTATGGAAAAAAAAATTTTAGGGTTCCGTACCTCAAAAGGAAAAAACGGAACCCTTATAGGATCACTTTTTTGTCCGTCTGTCTGTCTGTCAAGACCCTTTATCTCGGAACGCTTGGAGGTATCGAGTTGAAATTAAAACCATATAAAGTAAACGTTCCTGTGCTCGACACTAACCCAATACAAGGCGCTTTCAATCTTATGCCAGAGGTGAATAATAGGTGTCATCTATTGGGTATTAACGTGTCGAGCAATGGGACGTTTACCTTACTCTAGTCTACAGTCGCTTGAAGTTGTGAAAAAAAAAGATTCGGTCGTTTATGCCGCAAAAAACGTATATTTCGATACTCAAGGGAGTCAATATTTATAGAGTTACTTACCGTTGACCTAGAACTATGAAATTTGGCAAGTAATATCGTCTTATATACTACAAGTACAGGGAAAAATCCGAAAATTATACATTAGCATTTAAATCATAAAAATTAGTCTTTATTTAAAGTATCACGTTAAAAAAATGTAGGTGTCGGTACGGAACGCTTCATTTTCCGTGATCCGTAACACACGTGGCCGGTCCTTCCTCTTGCTCTTCCATCCAACACGAATTATTTATCAAGCGGTAGCTTTTATTTCACGAGCGCGTGTCAGCCATAGTTGTAGTTGAGACACATAAGAACAGATAAAAAATGAAAATAGCTCCTACGCTGACGCACACATAGACAATGCGCATGTATATCTCAACACACAACCATGGCTCAGATAAAAGCACTGTTCCTATACTTAAAATAAAGATCGTTTCAGTACTCAGATACGAGGTTTCTAAGGGTGACCAGTGACAGGGTTTATAGTGAGTTTTGGTTGTCACATGATATAAAATACCTCCTTAATCAGCGTGGATTGTCCAGTGTACGTGGCCAGTATGGTGATCTCGTCTGGTGTATACTTCATTTTGCGCAGGTAGTCCGCGAGGGCCACGCACCATTTCGCCTCGAAAGTGTTCTTGTGACTCCAACTGTCTTCTAATCCCTGGAATAGGGAACTTGCATTATATCTTAAAGATTTAAGGATTACGTAAATATATCAAACACGAAATAGTTAAAATATGCCCAAATAATCTATTTAATTCAAATCAAAAACCGGCATTTCAAATTTCGCGCGTAAACGCTCACTGGCTTGACGCGACGTCACTCATAATACGTCAAACGTTTCATGGCTCACGAATATTATTTGCATTACAGAAATAATATATTTTCAGTGTCACTACATAGTATAAAACAAAGTCGCTTTCTCTGTCCCTATATCCCTATGTATGCTAAAATCTTTGAAACTACGCAACGGATTTTGATGCGGTTTTTTTTAAAAGATAGAGTGATTGAAGAGGAAGGTTTATATGTATAATAACATCCATTAAATAGTGCACCCGTGCGAAGCCGAGGCGGGTCGCTAGTTTATTAATATAATAAATCATACCAATTTTGATTTTATATGTATTTTTCAATATTTTCAATTGAAGTTAATGAAGTGACTGATGGAGTAACGTCACTACGCGTTTCTGATTACGTAGGTAACTTTTAATTAAAATATTTCGCAAAATAATAATAATTTCAAATAAATATTCCATTTCTTCGTAACCGCATGCCCAGCGAGTTATGGGCATTGGGCAGTGAGCCGTCCATAAGTCACAATATTCTTACAAGTCGCCCACGGTAATGGGATATTTCTAAATGTTTACATACACATTGTTTGCTTTAACTAGGTCATTAAATAACCTGACAGTTAACGTACGAGGGCGCCCCTATTCGTAAAATTTAAAAACCTCTGTTAGTAAAACTTAATAAACCTCTGTTAGCTAAACGTTATGTCCGTGTCTCACAAATACAAAAGTCAAAGTAACAGGTACAGTCTTTCACCACGATTTTGTCGTTGAATTGTAATGTTCTATTATTAATATTTACCTCAGAATCCTCCATAACACCATGACTGTAGAACCACAGATTATTCTTCATGCCCTTAACGTCCTTATAGCCGTACACACTAGGATGACTATCGAGCGTCTCATATATAACTGGCACGATAAGCCTCGTGAAGTCATGTCGCATACGTCTCTGAGTGGTCAGAGTCCGGGCGTGGATTCCGTTTCGGATCATTCGCTCGAATAGGGATACTTCTAGATTGTAGTCTTTTGCTAGCTTGTAGTGAGCTGCCGAGGGCTTCAGCTGCTTGTGGTCGCCTGAAAAAGGTCATTATCATGCATACTAATATTACAAATTCGAAAGTGTGTCTGTCTGTCTGTTACCTCTTCACACTTAAACCGCTGAACTGATTTAGATGAAATTTTATATGGTTTCAGTCCCGGGGAAACACATAAGCTACTTTTATCCTTAAGGGGGTGGAAGTTTGTGTGGAAGATTGCTCTTCCATGCATACCAAAATTTAATCGTAATGAAAGAGTTCTACGCAGATGAACTATTTTATTATATTTTATTTTAGGTTTTAAGGTAGATAGGTACATTAATTTTGTTAAGAGCATGAGTGCATTAATCGCCAATAAACGTTGTGTTTGGCGAACGGATATTAATGTAAAGCTGTATTTAACTTTTTTGGTAAATAAATTTAAAAAAAATTAAGTCGCGGGCAATAGCTAGTCAGTCTATATATTTTTTGTGTCTAAAGATGATTAAGCAATCATCTTACCAAAAAGACTTTAGCCACGTTAGCGTTTTTATTACAAGCATAATAAAAACGCTAACGTGGCTAAAGTCTTTCCACTAGGTTTAATCCGATCCAGGTCAGGCCTAGCTGAGTTTCTTGCTGGATTCTTCTCAGCTAGGCTAGGTTTAGTGTACCAGCGACAAAACTCCCAGTAGGTCGATTCCACTCACACCTCAGATTCGGTTGAGGCCGCTCAACCAATCTCACTGGAGCGCAAACTCCTATGGTATTCCAGTTTAAACTTCCCGCGTGGTCGTGTAAAAGGTTTCCCCTGGATTTTCCCAGGCCACTCTCCAACCACGCACTCCTATCGCTTTATTGGGCCCGGTCTACAAAGTCACAGTCAAGTTATTAAATAAAAACTTGCTTTAAACTGGGCACATCTAATTCCGCGCAGCCGTGTCAGAAGTCTACAATAGCCCTTATAGTAGCCAACCTCCGGTAGATGGCACTTGTGGAGCAAGATAGTAAAAACAAATGTATATAAACGTACCAATAAGTATGAGATGTTGGCAACGATTCGTGAGTGAAGCTACTATGTGTGCTTCCATGACTTCAGCCGCTTCCTCCACTATCACTGAAACAAAAACAACACCTATCACAGAAAAAGGTTCATCCACATTTGCGTTGCTTGTTGCTTACCTAAGTTCAGCTTGCCGTGTTGTTTACAGACGCGAAACGCGGTCAGTGGCCTATACCACAAAACTTTACAATTTGACAAATTTGTAAACTTTTTCTATGGGAAATTGTAAAATTTTGTCGAATTGCAGACTTGTAATGTTTTGTGCTATGGAAACTCTACACAAAAAATGTATTATCCTTGCAATCATTACTAAAAAATCTCTCTGAATGTCTGTCAAAGTAGACCAGCTTCCCACGAAGCGGCTTGACCAATATGGAAACATTCACAACCATAATCTAACTTCCCATCGATACGCCTAGCAACTTCACTACATAGTATAAAACAGTCGCTTTCCGCTGTCTGTCTGTCCCTATGTATGCTTACATCTTTAAAACTACGCAACGGATTTTTGATGCGGTTTTTAATATATAGAGTGATTCAAGAGGAAGGTTTATATGTGTAGTACATGCATCAGGAAGCTTGACACTTTCCACATGCGTTGCTTGCGACGCATTCTTCGCATTAGGTGGCAGGATCGTGTGAGCAACACAGACGTCCTACGTCGTTCTAACATGTCCGGCATGGAGGCTATTCTAATGAAAAGCCAGTTGGGATGGAGTGGCCACGTTAGTCGCATGACAGACTGCAGATTCCCAAAATCCGTGTTCTATTCTGAGCTTGCGGATGGGAATCGTAATCGTGGGGGGCAGTTTCTGCGATACAAAGACGTATTAAAACGCCATCTCAAAGCCTGTGACATCCCTGTTGAGCGCTGGGAGGACCTTGCATCGATGAGACCGGAATGGCGTAATAGAGTCCGAAAGGGTGTAGCTTCTTTTGAAGAAACTCGACTCGAACACCTGGACCATAAGCGCCATCTACGGAAGACTCGGCCCAAGCCCTCATATTCCTACACAAGAAATGATCAGGGGCAGTTATACTGCACACAGTGCGACCGAACATTTATATCCAAATTCGGTTTTGCGAGCCATATCCGTGCTCATCAGAGAAAGTTGTAAGGGTCGCCGTCGTCGGATACGACAAGGAGGACTATACATGCATCAGAATTGCACCCGTGCGATGCCGGGGCGGGTCGCTAGTAAAAAGATTATTGTTTTTCGATGTTTATTAGGTAAGGGAACAAACAGCCTTTCTAAAAAACCTCATAGGCTTTTCAGTACTAGTAGAGCCGAATCAACGATTCTAAGCAATTTTCAATAGGTATTTGAATTGAGTCGCTTGAGTAGAGCATGTCTCCTGGCGACGGCAGTAGTGGTGACCCCCATGACCCGCGTTGCGGCCATCATTTCGCTATCGATAAGCGTTGCAACTTCCATAGCTGGCACCTACCTATACTTGAATTGAGTCGCTTGAGTAGAGCATGTCTTCTGGCGGCGGCGGTGGTGGTGACCCCCACGACCCGAGTTGTGGCCATCACTTCGCCATCGATAAGCGTTGAAACTTCTTCCAGTTCCTCGCTTATGGTGTCGTGTTGCTCCTGAACATATATTATGCCACGTGTGAACAAAAATAAATATAAAATTACATGAGTTTTCATTCTTATTCACTAGATTGTCGAAATCAACTTATGGCTAAGTGAATTGCCATTACATGTTTATCACGGAACGAGATTATTTTACTATCTAATATCATCATCAGTTATCATCAGACAGGCAGACACCGAAGCAGTATTGCTGACCCTTTATTTGAAAATTTGTGGTGTCGACAGCTAGGAACAAATCATTGTCTAAGAATACAAGGTCTGGCTATCTGAAATCGTGACACCGTGACGTCACTGTCGACGACACACTCACACTTACGTCCGCATACCATCGATAGGCTGATGCCATAGTTCGTGTCACCCACACTATTAACCGATGTACCGGATTACCATATCTGGTGCGGTATATTATTGTATCATGGGAACAAATATATGCTCACTTTCAAAACACCACTATATAAATAATGGTTACAACACTATATGAAATACAATCTATTCATATATTTACCATCTTAAAATCTATATGATCAATAGCAAACTTTAATCCCACTGTAACTTCATCATCATCATCATCATTTCAGCCGAAAGACGTCCACTGCTGAACATAGGCCTCTCCCAATTTGGGGGGGATTTGCCATAGTCGCCACGCTTGGCAAGCGGGTTGGCGACCGCAGTTTGATGGTGGTAATGATCGAAGGATGCTGCTGCCCACCCTCCGATTTTCCCTGTAACTTACCATCAACACATTCATTTTGAGCATTAATTCATTCTTTATACCCGCTACTGCCTCGTTGTAAACCTTCCATCTCATATCAAGCTCCAGAGTATGGAGGTCAGTCACATCCGTCATGTGTGCTTTAACTTCGTTTTGCATTAGCATATTATATATCTAAAAAAGGAAAATTACATTGAATCCACTAATCAATTATCACTATTACGAACGAATTTTAGCGAGCAAAACAGAAATCTTGATAAGTTTCATACAATTTTTTTAACTATGGTGATAATGGATAAACATCAAGTTTTAAAGATAATTTTTGAGTAATAGTAAATTGCAAAATCGACATTTCAGTAGAATTACGTATATAAAATGATACTTTATTTCATCACTAGCAGCGCCCTGCGGTGTTACCCGCGGATAAAAGGTAGCCTATGTCCTATTCTGATGTCTAAGCTACAATACTGGAAAGTTTTATAGAGATCCGTTCAGTAGTTTTTGAGATTAAGCGGTACGTACATCCATCCGCACAAACTTTCACGTTTATAATATTATTAGGATTAAATGATATCAAAATATACTACATTCATAGTTCTTACCTTAAAACAGTCCAACCTTCTCTTAACCCTATTTATCTTCTCCAAAAATTTCTCCTCCATTTTCTGCACCTCCAAAGGATCTTCAGTAATATCTTTCAGATACTTTATACTACATCTCATTGATTCTATATCTTTTAATGCCAGTTGTTCAGAGAAACATGTATCTAATTTATCAGTACTGATGTCTATATCTTCAAATTTCTCCCAATCTTCGACTTCATCATCAATTTCATCAACAATATCATCCAGATGACCAAACAGCCAACTAAGTACCGGATCTTCATTAGAACTCTTCAATTCTAACAATTTACCATCAATTTTCAAATAAGGTTTCAAGCTTTTGTAAGAAATAATCTCTTTCTCACATTTCTCTATCTCGCTTTGCACTTCTGTCATCTCATTGAAGATCTTCTGTAACTCTTTTCTCTTGTTCGAATAGAGGTAGCTATATTTGCATTTGATCTTCGTTCTCATGCTATTCAAAGTGTATTGCTCCATAGTTTTATTCTTACTTTGACTACCTAACCTTACAATACTGTTAGTGACTTTTAATATGCCTTCAAGGAATTGATCTAGGGCGTGATTCGTATAGCAGATAATCAACATTGGTGTGCCTTCTAGGGAGAGATTCTTGAGTAATGTTGAAGCGATTTTAACCCCTATGAACGTTTTACCAGTGCCAGGTGGACCTTGGATGACTGCGAATTCTCTAGTTAGTGCTAGCTTATATGCTTCTAATTGGGATTGGTCTAGATCGAAGGGCGTCGGCCACTGGTCTGTGTCTAACACTGGGAGGTAGGTATCTTCTTTGGAGTCCGGTATTGCGTAAATTGTTTCTGGAGTTAAGTAGGCTGGTGGTTGAGTTTGCGACTACAAAATAAAGTTTTATATGGCCTGGATTGCTGACTGAATAGACGTGCTGTAAATAGCTGTGTTTCCATACATTGGACGCCTAGCTGTCAAGCACGCGAGGTGTCAAATATATGAAAACACAGCTTCGCATTGCCCTGGGGGATGCTCACCTTTATTTATAGTCTATTTTAAGTCTAGTCAATCAGCAGTGGATATTCACTGTAAAAGAGGTGGTATTAACAGTTCAATTTTCCAAAGTGTATAGTCAGCTAGAGAGAAATCTGACCCGCCCGGCCTGCAAATTTCTATGCAGGGGCGGGGGGCTTGAGAGCCGTTCCCTTAGGCTCTGTCTACACGGTAACATTGGCAATTCACCAAAATTCTGCACCAACTATCGGCTATATAATTGTAAGCAGCAAGATCACGTTCGTGGACAGGGCGTGTTGCCAACGGTGTAGACCGAGGGCTTCAAAATAACGTAAACAGATTACCTGCACATCGACAATATATCTCTTCATGGGCAAGTCGTCCATAGACTCCTGCATAACTTTCAAAACTCTATGGTAAGGCTCAAAGAACACCTCACTCTCCACCATTAGAAACTTCTGTTCGAATATCGTCTTTGATACAGGACTATGAAAGGATACAGCTATCTGGAAAAATATAAATCACATGGTTGCTCTTTGATAGAACATAATATTTAACTAATCATTGTATTGTTAAGAAACCATTTTTTTATAAAAATATAAAATGTAGACCCTGGAGAGGATGCATGTTTTAAATAATTAGGTATACTAAAGATTATAATATTGTATTATTTCAAACACAATGTATATTGTTCTTGAATAAATGACTTTAATAACAGTTTGTGTCAAAGTAATCCTTACAAAAAGCAACTGAATTTACAGTTGCGTCAAAATGTAATTTACAATACTTACGTAACCATCACTCAGTACATTCAATCCGGAATCTAGTACAGTAGCACACAGTATTGTCTCAAAATTGTCACTAGTGAAGAGCAACAGTGAGCCAAACATGAGTAGCTTACTGTACGCGTACTTTTTACTGTCGAAAAGGCCTCGATTTATGCGGTCCGTCCAAGCGATATCAACTAGATGACCAACCTTGTTGTTGCTAATGTACGTACGGATTATTCGGACCTTGGGGTACACCCTAAAATTAAAAGGAATAGGTAGTGAATATAATGAATTATTTGATTTACAAAAATTATACACGGCTGAAATAATGCTATTGTGTTCTTTGTTACCTAGAACTACATACAGAACAGAATCTAACTTAAAACGCACATTATGTTTTAATGTTGGTAAAGTGCGTTGGTAGATATTAGATACAAGTAATACCTAGAGTCAATTTCTTAAATCTTTACCTATTCATAAACATTCATCAAACCTATTTTAACTAAAATGCCGTTAAAATTCTGTTTATGAGAAAGGGACAAAACATTTTAGTTAACAGACGTTTGTTAATTTTTAAGAATAAGGGGGTACAAGTGTTAAGTATTGAACTGTAATAATAATTTCATCCTACTTGCCAAAATATTAATTTACAATTTAAGAAAATCGGACTATAATAATACCTTTTTCATGTCAAAATATTAATTTACAGTTCAAGAAAGAATAAAAGTTTCGACTTTACAATGTTACTATGAACTTATTACACTTATGACCAATACTAAAAATTGTTAATTACAAATTGAAATATAAGATATAAATGTACATAGTCTAGAACAACCCACCCCGCATCGTACCTGGCGCAAAGGTACCCATAATGCCCGCGGCATTTCCTCTCTGCACCGCTACGGATACCTGTTGTACCAGATACGACCCGCAGCGGGGATCGTTGCCCCTCTCCTAATAATTAATCCTTCTTGCTAATTGAATTGACTTTTTTATTTTCATTCTGGGGCTAGCTAGGGACTGAAGTGAAGAATGGACATACCTAATGCTTTTGTTTTGAGGGATGCCAAATATTCACCCCGAATAATTTTAATTACAAAATAAAAATTAAATATAATATGTTACCTGATATTTTCATGTTTTCTCTTATTTGGATTCTGCATGTATTTATCTGTAAATTTTGTATAATAATAATATAATGGCTATTCTGGCACGTAGCATATCACTCTTTTCTCGAAATTTAGATCGAGCCTTTGTAAGTGCCCATGTGTTAAGCTGTCTTAGTGTCATTATATGCAATGATTGGTACAGAGAATTTTCCATAATGCAACTAGCTACACTTTTAAAGGTATAAGTGAGTATTGTATAGTCTTCTTGATTTCGTTGTCTATTTGTCTATAACACATAAAGGATTAAATATAAAAATATACAGAATTAGACTGTTACCCCATGAAACCTGAATATGGCAGATATCATTTTAGATCTTATTGCATCATGTCAAGGTTCAAATTTGGATAAATAATTTTATTTTTGCAGTGGGATTCATTTCAAGATAGGTTTCACTGCACTTACTTATGCCTTCTCGCAATGGTCCAAAGCAGTCTTCTCGGAGCAACTTGAACTGAATATCTAAATAATGTTCCACACTAGGGAAGGCTCCATTAATTATGTTGGGCTGTATATTGGGAGCACTGTTACAGAGTAAGTCAGCTTTTGTCGGGAAGATGTTAAGGTTTTTGAAGTGACAGGCATTGTTTTTCCAATTTCTTTGGGACTTTGTGGGTTCAAGGGATCCCTGTAAAATAAGAAATTTGATTATATTCATAATAAGATTTATAAAATGTAATAGTAACATGGAATAATTGTTAAAAGTAGTACACACCTTCTCAAAGCTATTGAATAGTTTTGTTTTTAAATTCTCTATTTCACAAAACAGCTCATCTCTAAATCTTTCCGTATGCTCTTCCCTTACTCCTATTGCACTCTCCTCCAATACTTCTAACAAAGACTGGGCTTCATTTAAATATTCCTTATTTTTACCACTAAAATTATAAATACCTTCACAAATAGCTAAAACATTGAAGTAAAAAGATTCTGCATCATCCCACAACTGTGAATTCATCCTCTTTTCTACCACCCGTACCACCGGCAAGCCACTTAAATACCCCCTTAAGGTATTTAAAAAGTTTGACTTCAAAAAATTTGATTTTAGAACACTAACAATCATAGACTTTTCACCAGGTTCTAAGGACTTGTATACATTAGCCAGTATTCTTACTATTAGGACTATAAAGTCTCCTTTTAATTCACTATCCATGAGGTACCAGAAGCTATTTTTATGTGAAATTTCTAAAGTTAATGCAGGAGGTTTAAGCATAGAGATATCAAGCAGTTTTTTGTAGCCTATTGGTTTCTTCTGGAACTGTGGCGGTTGGACCGGAGTCTGCGTGTCAGTTTCTTCTTCATCAGCAAACTCTGAGGCATGTCGGCCAATGTTTTGCCTGCTTTCTTCGATCAGAGTTCCATCGAACCAGTCGATCCGAAGTGTAGGTTTGCTACCGTCAGACATCTTTAGGAAAATTTTTACTAATTGATAATTACTAATTTCATTTTATAACAAATAAATAAATGCACATATACATTTATGACATGGATACTTTCAGGCTTTCAGGAAAGAAACGTCAACGTCACTTTCATAATGTTGTTAATTGTCAATGTCAATCGAAATGACAGTCGAGTGTGACCAGACAAAAAAACAAATCTACGATAGCCAGAGGGCCTACGCGAACCGCGAACGAAGTTTTCCCTCTCTGTTCCACTTACGTACGAACGTGCAAGTGCGTCAGAGAAGGAAAACTTCGTTTGCGATTCGCAGTAGGCCTTCTGACCAGACTCCAAAGATTAAATTATTCTGTGCCACTTGCAAATTTTACAACAGTTAGCTCTCGATAGGTTTTGTGGTAACGTTTTACGGCCCATATAGTCACGTAAAACATGACCATAAAATTTATCATGCTGGCTGGGCTGCCTGTATTTAGAGTGAAAGCAGGTAAAGGTATGTATCGCTATTTCTACTAGTATGATTCCAATTACACATGCCAGTAACTTGCAATTGTTTGAAAAGTTACCGTCTCTTGGTTCACCTCCCGTGAAAATGATTAGCCAGTTTACAGTAGCCAACAATTGGTCAATCGTTGGCCAGTGTTATGTGGGCTGCCATAAATCAGCGTATGGGAGCGAATTCTAAAAGAATCAAAGAAAATTGATTTTTATTTACAACCACAGAGATCATTCGTTTAGTCTCCACCACCACCACCAGTCAGCTACTTACCTTAATACCTAACAATTACAATTGAACAGGGCTGCTGGGGTAGTACTTACTTCCAATTAATATTGAAAACCAAAAAAATATAGGTCTTAATTATTTTCGTTCTTGTAGCTCGAATCAAGCAAGCGATACATTTCAACCACTTTACACACACACATTTGCAACCGACTAGAAAAAAATTAAATAAAAAACATACACCAGAAAATTGCACAAAGTTTATTAGACGAAAAAAGCTCCACTTTTTTTTTATACAACGCCGGTGGCAAACAAGCTTACAGTCCACCTGATGGTAAGCGGCCACCGCAGCCTATAGACGCCCGCAACTCCAAAGGAGTCACGTACGCGTTGCCGACTCTTTATAAAATTTGAGGATGCACTGTGTTGACAACAGAAGGGACAAATTTAGGTCCCTAGCTCTCAACACAGTGCATCCTCCGGAGCTCTGGCAACTTTGCTCACCTCCAGGAACACAACACTACATACTTGTATAGTAGATACGAGCCCCAATGCAAAATAGCTCGTCTAGTCGCAATTCTGCATGCGTATTTTTTTTCAAAAACTAGTATTTCTACCCGAATCGACTTTGATGATTAATGGAATACACTAGACGCAATGTCACTAAAGCTAGCTTAGTTTTGAGTTGTACAAAGTGTACATCTCGTTATTTATTTTAAAATAATTTAATTATAAATATTACATCTCACACGCAAATAATTACGTCTGCTTCATATTTAAGGCAAAATAGGTCGTCTATTTAAAATAAAACCTGTTTACCAGGGTTCGTAATATAAAATATTATTTTCAAATTGAATACGGAATATTCTCTGTCATGTAAAATGACAAACCACTATATAAAAGGGCAAATTCAGCCTAATTTTTTATTACTCCAAATCGTTTTTCTATCGAGATGGCACGAGGTAAGCCAGTGACTGAAGAAGTGCGGAAAATTATAATCTCCAGTAACAATAAAGGCAAATCTACGTACCAAATTGCCAAGGACCTTTCTATGCCAAGGTCTACAATCCAAACTATCATCGAGCATCATCGAAAACACGACAAAATTTCTTGTTTAAAGAAATCCGGCCGCCCACGAATTACTACTAAAGCAGAAAACAGGATTCTGAGGAAGATCATCAAGAAAAATCGTCGTGCAAGAGCTGGAGAACTTACGGTACTATGGCGTGACGCAATTAAAAAAAACATTTCAGTGGATACTTGCAAGAGAGTGATGAAGAGGATGGGCTACGGTTTTTACACTGCTAAAGAGAAACCGTTACTTACACAACGGCAGAAAACTAACAGGTTGAAATTCGCCAAAAAGTACAGAAATTGGACCGTCGATCAGTGGCGTAAAATTATATGGAGTGACGAATCTAAATTTGAAGTCACAGTAGGCGATGAACGAAGTAAAGTCATTCGCGAAAAAGGAGAGGCATTTCAAAAAGATTGTCTTAAGCGTAAGGTAAAGTTTCCAGCTTCCTTAATGATTTGGGGCTGCATGTCGGCACAGGGTGTCGGCTGTCTGCAATTTATAGATGGAACCGTCAATGCCGAAAAATACAAAAGCATCTTACAAGAGAGTTTGCTGCCGTCTATACGTAAGTTAAAGTATAAAAATGCGTATACTTTTCAACAAGATGGT
Organism: Epiblema foenella; assembly: GCA_963556455.1. Lineage (NCBI taxonomy): Eukaryota > Metazoa > Arthropoda > Insecta > Lepidoptera > Tortricidae > Epiblema > Epiblema foenella. Next base: position 8,594,881 of record OY747108.1, on the reverse strand, counting down.
GCCTCATGCCATACCGCTAAAGCAACGATGGCGTGGCTGAAAAAGAAAAAAATACCTACCATGTCGTGGCCATCCAGCAGCCCGGACTTGTCTCCCATAGAAACGTTGTGGTGGAAAATGAAGAAGAAGTTGCGAAAGGACCCGTCCAGATCAAAAGCTGATCTTAAAGAGAAACTTACCTGTGTTTGGAATGAAACAACCCCGGAAGAGTGTCGACAGCTGGTAGATACAATGCCGCTCAGAATTAAAGCCGTTTTAGATGCAAAAGGAGACGCCACCAAGTGGTAGACGTTCTAATCTGCGTCGGTAACACTAAAGACGAACTTTTTTGCATTTTAGTACAATTGGTGAAACAATGTTTTTTTTATTACCAAGGAAAGTTCGTTTTTTTTTTCATTGAATAAATAAAATACGATTTATAACTTATACTGTTTTTATATTGCTAATTCTTCCAAACACCTTCGTCCCCCAGAATTTTTAGGTTAACGTTAGTTTAGTACATTTTTTTCCTACCAGACGTACTCATTTGCATTGGGGCTCGTAATGTTATTATGGCTGTGGTCTTCTGCAAGGCAGAGGTACTTCCCTTCCACTTACATATCCAACTTACACCTCTATGAGGTTCAAAATTATGACTAGAGGTATATATCTAAGTATAACACTAACACCGCTAGTTTTTTACGGTAATAAATATAATAGGGCTCCTTTTGGGGCCCGACTTTGAGATCCAGTTTTTATAAAAAATACAGTTATTTTTAATACCAAGTCAATCATGATGATATTGATGACAATAAAAATATGCCATTCGAACCAATTTGTAGAGACGATCAAATGTTTGTATCGGACCAACTAACATTAAAGCAACACACGCTCAGGGCGGCCGAACACAGCGGTAACCGAACAAATGATCAAAAAAATAGAAAAAATAATTTTAACGGACCGTAGTGTTAGGTACTGTTCGTTATATAGCCGAAGTGAATATTTCGGTAGGGAGTGACCATAATATTATACCTGACCATTTGGGCATGAAAAAGGTATCAGCACGCTGGGTACTTAGAATGCTTACGGACACTCAGAAACAAACCAGACTGCGGGTTTCAGAAAGCTGTTTGGCCTTGTTACAAGATCCTGACCGATTTTTGGCTCGTTTTGTAACTATGGACGAAACTTGGCTTCACCATTACGACCCAGAAACTAAGCAACAGTCCATGACTTGGAAGAGGCCATCATCTCAGACTCCGAAGAAATTTAAGGCAATCCCATCCGCTGGTAAAGTCGTGGGCTCTCTTTTCTGGGATAGCCAAAGGCGTTTTGTTTCACCAAGACAACGCCCCCGCACGTAAGTCAAGAGTTGCGATGGCTGCCATCAAAAATGCTGGCTTTGAATTGATGGAGCATCCGCCATATTAAGAAAAAGATGATAAAAGAGCACCTCAGAGGCCAGTTTGAAGATGATAATGCCGTGATGGCCGCAGTACAGGACTTTTTAAGGGGTCGAGAAGATTTTTTAAAAAGGGAATTTTAAGTTTAGATAAAAGATATACTCGTAAAAGGTGAGTATATTGAAAAATAAAGTAAAATAAGTTAAAAGGTATTTGCGTCCTTATCATTCTCATTACTTAATGAACGCTCCTCGTATAATCTTTATAGACCCATATCATTTTACGATGTCAATTAGTTTGTTTAATTTATTGTGATAAATTGATGGCTCCAAATTCGTATCGCAAATACGGGAACGGGTTCTGTAAATCTGTACACAAAAAAAATGCCATGACTCGGGTTTTTTGCATCTAATATCCCAATAATTGACACCTTAATTCCAAATCGATGACATCTATTTTTCACCCCTAAGATTAAAGTGTCATATATTGGGTCAGTGTCGAGCACTGATGAGACGTTGATGAGACGATGCTCGCTCAAATCAATGATGAAGCATCCTCCGTGTTCACCAGACCTCCCTCCTAGCGATTTATATCTATTACCGAGGCTAAAAGAACACCCCAGAAGGTAGAAATTTAAAGATGATATGACGCAGTGATCGCCGCAGTACAAGATTTTTTAAAGGTTCAGGATAAAGATTTTTTTAAAGGAAATTTTATATTTAGAAACGATATTGTAAGCATATACTCCTTAAAGACGACTATAGTGAAAAATAAAATAGATTTTATTAAAAAATACCTGCGTCATTATCATTCTCATGACTAATTGAACACCCCTCGTACTGTGAAAATTTGAAGACCGTTTGACTGTAAAACCTGTGTGACAGATGGACAGGCGCACGAACGGACACTTGAGTGACTGCAATAGGGTTCCGTTTGGACCCTTCGGGTCATCACCATCAATATTAAGAGGGTCTGGTCCTCTGTCGTTGCAGCATTCTCCATTCCAATCTATCTTGGGCTTTCGTCTTCACGGGTATGAAAACGAGTATACCTGTTCACAAAGCAGTTTAAAAACTGCTGATGCAAATGGGCAGAACCAAAAAGGTAAATCAAATTATGCCTATCAAAGAGAATAAAATAATATCTACATTACAAACACAACTGACTTAAAAAATTCTTTAAATCCAATTTTTCTATTTTCAAAAATAAAAGCACGTTTCGTTTGAGTGAAAGTAATTTTTTTTATTTCCATGTTTAGAGAGTACTTTCCCTAGTCATTAAAATTCCAATCTAAGTATGTATACTCATACGTTGCTTTTACGACACTTTTGTTTGGTTTGCGTCGCTGGTTAAGAGTCCATTCGTATTTTGTGGAAGAAAAAACAACAAAACTAAATTTTTGACGCATTTTTCCTAAGAAACGGAAATGTTTGGCAAAGTTTAAATAATTGATTTAGAGAAATTAATTCTTTATATTTTACGTAGCGGCTTCAAATTTTAGTTTAAGTCAATATTTTAGTTTTATTTATCCGATTACTGACAGTCGATTTCTGAAGAGGGTGCGGAGGTATAAGTTTGACCTCTCAAAACGTGATGATGTTATTAGAAAACCTATTTATTTAAAAATTGTTTTACAGCCGCTATATGTCGTTAATTTACGCTGCGGCCTCAATTTTTTATTATTTTTCATAGATACTCTTACAGAAACATTTTTCTTACGCTAATTTTTCAACAAAATTATGTTCAAAACACACGGTTATTTTCAGTATTACTGAAGGATTATTACAATTATTTATATTACACATTGAAATTCATGTATTTGGCAATATATTTCAGTAAAAAAAATAATTATTATTTTAAAAATTATACTGTCAAAAAAGATTCAAAAGTTGTATATATTTGTTTGCGCGCGGGAAGAATCCTCAGTACGGCGCGAGCGCTTGTCGAGGCAGGACCTGTGTCAATTTCATGCCAACCGCCATTTTTGCGGCGCGAACGCTCTGAACGTGATTATACCGCGATCAACCACACTTGATCGTAGGTAAGTATGTTTTTTAAAATGTATGTAGTTTTCTTATAGACTTATGTACAAATGTATTTTTAGCAAACTAATAATTACTTATTTCATGTTGATTGTAGCATGGGTCGCAAACAGTCGGTTTATACTTGTGTTAGGAAGAAAAAATATATATACTTCAAGTCTAAAAGAGGCAAACGAGGCAAGGTAAGTTAAGTTACACCCAACGTATGTAAATGTAAAGTTGGCGTAAATAATTAATATGTATTAGACAGATTTATTACGCTATTCGCTTTTAAAGACATTTCGGTCTAAATAATTCTGTAAATATGCAATTATGCCTTATACTTACCCTGTTCTTCGCTCACGTTTGTCAAGATTTTGATGATGTCATGTTCATTGTAAGGTGATTTTCACTACTCAACTATCTTTCTTAAATATATAAAAGAAGAAACTGACTGACTGATTGATTGACTGACTGACATATCAATGCACAGCCCAAACCGCTGGTTCTAGAGATTCCAATTTGGCACGTAGTCTCCTTATAAGACCTAGAGGTGCAATAAGAATGGATTTTTCAAAATTCACCCCCTAAGGGGGTGAAACGGCGTCCAAAGTTTGTATGAAAAACCGTATTTATTACAGTGAGAGACATGAAACTTTGTATATAGACTCTGTGTTTATATATATCAATGACGTATTTCAGCGTTTTTCTAAATTGCCCCACTAAAGGGGTGAAAAGGGGGTTCAAAGTTTGAGCGGGGAGCAAATTTTCTCTTTTCTTAAAAATCTTTTATTCTACATGTATATCATTTATTGCATAATTTATTCGCTCCACCAGTGCAATCAGGGTATTAGGAAAGTGAATTTGGTGTAGTATAGTACCTTTTGACGTTTCCATTACGTTTAGAATTTAATAGAGAAAATATGAGTCAGTAGCAAACGCGGCAAATACATCAAACGGACCTGACGAGTGACGACAGGCTAGTGGAGTCGTATATGAATAATATTCACTCAAAGAATCTTTATTTCCTGTAGTATATTGTAGCCTTACAAACATATACACACATTTCAATCTCGAAGTAAAAGACAGATTTAAAAAAATGATTAATTTTCAAACATCAAATTCGTTACCCGCCATGATTGCGAATGCTGTGTTGTCATTTGTTATACAAGTTGTAAGTAGACGTCTTTCACATGTCAGAATAAACCACTTATACGACTGTTCTATCATAGGTATAACATTGTCTCCGATTTCTGCCCGGTTTGCTTACACCCCGCGTTCGTTCGTTGAATTCGTGAATAATGAAATTTTAAATTATACTTTTGGGCTTTAATTGGTCTCGGAAAAATCTAATAAAACAATTATTAATAATGTAAGACCCTGTTCAAAGTATTGGCAAGCAGCGTATTAATGGGCTGTAATTAACTCTCAGAAAACCCCTTGCTACTGTCTATTATCAAAAACCACCTTCCTGTTTATTATTATTACAATAAAAAACTATCCGTTAAAGTATAGAAAGAAAATATGAGCACTAAAAACAAGATGATAACTGCCTCACTTAAGCGAGGTAAATTAAATATGTTGTTGGTTTGGTTTTCATTGACGCAAGTATCAAACGCGTTCACTCCTTTGCGCCACCTCTACCGCAACCCTACCGTGCACGCTATCACTTCTGTACCTATATTATTTTTAGAAGGTTAGAAGAGGATGGCGTGCTTGGCTCGGGCGTTCTGGGTGTGAGTGTGTTTGTAGGGTCAGCTAGTAGAGTGTCTACACACACAAGCGCACTTTGCCGCGCGATCGCTGTCTAAATACCGAATTTGAGCGAGCGCTTTTGGTGAACGCGCTCTTAAGCACTGCAATGAAAACACTGGCAGTCGAGACGGAATAGTACGGGTCGGTGCGCAAAAATTTAATTAAAAAACTAAGTAACTTTTACTGAAACATGAAAGATAAAAACTCGCTGTAAAAGGCTCCTCCCTTTAGGGATGGCTGAAACGACAACTGAACTTAGTATAAAAGTAATTTGTCCGACATTTATTCGAACATGTAAGCACTCAAGGTCTTACAAAAAGTTAGGCTTTCAGAAAAAAAAACCTAAATTCAATGATTAACTAGGTAGGTAGGTAAGGGAAAGTATGTGGGATTCGTACAGCGGGAACATACATACGGTGGCCTTGTCTCCACTATCTAATGTGTTGATGCGTACACTTATTTCTAAAAAGTATGATCAGTTAGTACAGTGAATTAATTATAATTCATGAGTGACTGTTTAAGAATATTATGTACATTTTTATTTTCAAGATTGCCTATCCGTTATTTTTAATGTTATTAAATTTGTTTGTTTTTAGTTGGGGTCGCTATCTATATTATTCTTTTTACAACGTACAAAATGGGGTTAGTACAGGAGAGACACTATTAATCCTTCAATAAAAGTAGTAGTGTACATAGCCACTCCACGCGTGGGGTGCTTTCGTACAATTTCCACTTATTAGGAAAACCGCCATTGCTTGGTAATGTTATTTCATATGAACACGAAACTTTACTATTATTATAGTTAGATAAATGGGCTATTCAGCAGCATTAAAATTGTTCTGAAGTTCTGATACAGTAACTGGTTATTTTTTTACAATGCGTCCTCGGCACATATTTCCACAGTCCACACATTCCCTCAGGGCACAGAATTCGTAGTTTCCTTCTATTTAATATACATTTCCTTGTTATATTAGAATATGAATAAGGCTTAACGTTGTCCTCGATGCTCTCTTTGTTACCCGGTATTGGTGCGTATGATTTTACTTTACGCTTGAGTATTCCGTCCGACACGGTTTATATGAAATTTTGTTACAAATTTTCTCATGCTCCGAATTTGTAGTGCATTAAAAAAAGACTAGGGAGATTGTTATTTTTACGTGTAAATAAATATAACTGCGTGTTGAGGGGCATCATGCTGAGTGTGGATCCCTCGGCGTGTTGAAGGGCATCATGCTGAGTGTGGATCCTCTTTAACGACATTTCTGATTGCTATTATTTTTTATTTAGATATTCAAATTGAATAAAATACCAATCATACGGACGACAGAGTCATATTTATCACATTTGCCTTCAAATTTAATGTATTTAGTGCAGAATTTCGCTTCACGCTAGGGCGTACCTAAACCCAGAGACGTCGATTTGATTCTGAACTGAGCTATAGTCAGCCACTAAAAATTAAATATTCAATATCAAGAAGTAGGTTCAAGAAAGTTTAACAAATTTTTAAAAATTTTCTCTGAAATTGGAGTTACGAAATACCAACTCGTATGAAATGAAATGTATGGACAAAACCAGCGCAACTTTATGAAAGTGTGGAGAATATTACTATGTTAATATAGTTTACAAGTTTAAAATTTAAAAGCTGCCGTTAGAATATACCGCATAATGGCATTGTTATACAGAGTTTCGCTTCACTACATACTATAACGGAGACGTGATCAGAAATATTTTTTTATGATAAAGTATGGAAGGACAAACTGAATAAAGACGAGAGCCAAGTTTTTACTCGCAATAATGACTCTTATTTTTAAATCATTAACAGATCTTTCGGTTAAATTTTGAGAAGTTAAACTTGTGTTATTAATATTGCATTGAAAATGCGATCATTAGTATAGTCGGAATTCACGCATCTGATTACGTTTCTGATTTGACCCTGTATTGTATTTTAGAACAAAAAAGCGCATCCTCAAATTTTATAAAGGGTTGGCAAAGCGTACGTGACTCCTTTGGAGTTGCGGGCGTCTATAGGCTGCGGTGGCCGCTTACCATCAGGTGGACCGTAAGCTTGTTTGCCACCGGATTTATATAAAAAAAAAGCTATTGTGATCAAGGACTCGATTTAGTATATTTTGAAAATGGATAAGGCAGTTAAGTCGCTGTCAATTCGTCACGCCTGAGAACGGTATGCCTTAAGGCGAAACATCCCATGAAATTTTTATTCAAAGTAAACTGTTTACGTATTGTATATAACATGTTAAATAGGTATTGGGTTAGGGCAAATATCGGACAATTGAATATACCAAAAACCTTGCGAAAATGTATTCCGTGAGATCTACGTCGCACCTACTCAGAGTCTCAGTAGGAATGCTGTAGTAAGTAACACAGTGACACAAGTCAAATTATTAGTATATTATTGATTTCGATAATCTCAATCCGCTGAGATTTTGTTTTGTGTACTAAAGATAGGAGAAGTATATCTAGTAAGAAACCTTAAAAAAATTAAAAAGGACTAGGCATTGCGAGGATGGGAAAGGAATTGCACTATAAGATGAGCTCAGAATCAAATGTTTTAGAATGTGCAAAATCTTAGGCACTTTGCTTATTAAACACTAGATCAGAGTAGACTAGACGACTAGAGACTAGCCCGCGGCTTCGACCATGTGAACACTGGTCCAAATGTGCTGAAAATGATGCCTGCGTTGCCACGTTGTATGGCGACAGAAATCTGTTGGACCAGGTACGAGCCGGAACGTGGGTCACAGCCCCTGTCCGTTAAGCGACGTGCTTGTCTTATTTATTAGGTATTTTGCGGTGCCTACCTGCCATCATGTTCACTAGATTCCGAGCCCAATTGTAAAAGAAATAGGTAAGTTTTGTTTAGATAAGAGAACGGAAAACATGCATTAATTTATTTCTGTGATAAAAATATGGTGAGAATTAGGTATTGCTATCGATAATTTATCCATAGTTTTTGCCTTCGCACTACATCAATTATTTTGATCAATGTCACACATAGGTCAGCCCTTGGACGGTCAACAAATATATTTGTACTCTTCAGGTTGCTCAAAAACATCTCAATAAGCACTCTTATGCTTATGACGTGGGTTGAAAAATGACGTCCGCTTTTAATATTATTGTTTGCATTATTTCATTGTTCTAGACTATTTTAAAGATTTAGGTAAGGATTACGTAAAGGTACCAAACACGAAAATATTAAAATATGCACATATTTAATTCAAATCAAAAACCGGCGAAGTGCGAGTCGTTCTGCTTACAATTAGGGTTCCAAACCAACCGCAAAATTAAGTTAATTATAATAGGAAAAATAAGGTGTTTTCGCGCCTCCCTTTAGCTGTATGGGAGCCCCCCTTAAAAACATTAAAAAAAAAATTTTGACAGCTTGTATAGCTTTGGGTCACCAAGATGCTAAGAATGTGAAAATATAAAGACTGCCCAACCATTTGAATTTGCTCCAACCGTTTGACGGACGGAAGCGTGAGTGACAACCATAGGGTTCCGTTTGGACCCTTCGGGTACGGAATCCTAAAAACCGACGTTTGAAATTTCGTGCGTAATCGCTCCATGGCTAGACGTGACGTCACTGCTGCAGACGTCAAACTTTTCATGGTGCATGAATATTATTGCATCACTCTTTGTAGTAAAATAAAAACAAAAACATTAAAAAAACTTATTATTTAGAGAGTTGCAGCTTATATAAGACCGGTCGGAAGAATTACGCTAAAATGGAGAAAACTGAGGTGAGAGTAGTAATTAAATACTACGAATACTATTAATGTCTACGAAAGATATATAGGTACGCGGCGAGTTGGCGGTAACACTAGGGGACTTTGCTTTGCAACATATATTATTATACTCTTTGAGCTCTGCTCCGTCATGTTCTATAATGGCATGCTGGTGCAAGGAGTTCAATTTGGGTAGAACATCTACTAGACGAACCTCGCGAATGGCGCCCGTCTATCGCTCTCACTGAAGATGACATCAAAAAAATGATCTCGTGTTAGGAGATAGAAGAATGACCATCTGGAATCTACTGCACATGAAAAAAGTTTCCGCTCGTTGGGTGTCTAGAATCTTAACCAAAGAACAGAAGGAAATAATAGTATTTCCTTCTGTTCTTTGGTTAAGATATAGATCAGGTTTATAAAGCTAATAATCTTGAAAAATATCAACTGACCCATATATTACCCATATATATTTACGTTGGTTTGTGTCAATAAATGTGTCCTGGATCCTGAGACCAAGCAACAATCAATGACCTGGAAGCGGCCATCTTCTAATCCGAAGAAATAAAAAGGTCACCAGTTCTGTGGTAAGGGTCATGCCAATAGGAGAGCTCGTGGCCTAGCGGCGCCGGGTGCCGCGTGCGGTATATGAGATTAAGCAACGTGGGCCGGGGTCAGTTCTTGGATGGGTGACCGCTTTGAGTGGTTACTAACTGAACGCTCCCATACTTTAGAACCCACGCTAAGCGCGGCAGCAGTCGTTAAGCCAAGTTGGAGGCATTCGGGCGGTTTGAGAACTTCTAACAGTCAAGTTACCCATTCACTTGACAAAGAGGGGTCGAGAGTACCCACCGTTACCCTACACTGCACGTGACTAACATGGTGGTGCTAATTGTGCACCAAAACGGAGAAATAAATGTCATACGATAAATAAATAGGTACCTGCAAAAAAGGAACCACTACTTCTGGTTCTTTTTACGACACACTAATAACAAGATTGCGAGAAGCTATCACAGAAAAACGACGGGGTAAACTTACTCGAGCTGATGTCCTGTTTCATCAGGACAACGCATCGCCTCATAAGGCTAGTGTTGCAATGGCTGTAATCCGCGATGCAGGCTTCGAATCTCTGGAACACCCCCCTAATTCACCAGACTCTTTTATGTGTTTCCAAGGCTCAAAGAAGACATCAGAGGTCACAAATTTGGGGGTCAAAAGGGGGAAAAAGGGTGGGTCATGGGTATAGATTTATGTATCATTCGGACGCTGCATAAGCGAGTGCAGCGGGCGGCTGAGGGGTCTGGTATGGAATGAGATAGGAATGCGTCTTATAACATCATATAGTGAGTTTTATATTCATTGGTAACATATACTTATGATCAATCAAAGATTAAACAAGTTAGGTATAACCTAACACTAATACCAACATTATAATTATACTTTGATTGGACCCCTTGCTGCGACAGCGTCTAATTCGGGTCTCAACTGTCTCAAGCCTAGATCAGACCCTTATTAAATTAACGCGTAAGAAGTCAATTAACTTGAACCTTCGCCAAATTAGTTACCTGTGTAGTGGCTTAATTAAGACGGGGAATTGATAGTTAGGAAACAATCCGCTGTGGCATTGCTTAATTGCTTAATACGGTTTAAAGGGTGGTATACACTGAAACCAAATTGTCAATGATTTCAAAAGTAAGTCGTCCGGATCGGCGGGTGTTTGACTCCAGTAAGCTATTAGAGTTAAAGGAGTTTGTAACTTCTACACAAGTAAACCGTAGCTAACAGGATGTTGTGCGACTACTAGCGACCATTGTTTTTTTTAAATATCATGTCGGTGTTTGCAAGCGTGCGGCCCGCCTGATGGTAAGCAGTCACCGCAGCTTACGGACGCTTGCAACTCCAGAGGTGTCACATATACGTTGCCGACTCTTTAAACCGATTTAAAACCATATGGTCTTCGAATTAAGAATGAAGTCTCCAACATTGGTGGCGTCACTCTATAGAATACTTTTCATTATCCCGAAAATCATCGGTCGAAGGGATGAAATAATGAGCGGAAGTTTGCGCGGACGAAAGTGGGCATATCTCTGTTCCCAGTACCGCTAACCTACCGGTACCTACACTTAACAATACCTAGTGCATAGAATTGAATGGAATTTGTTCCATAGGTTCGTCACATCGATGCCAATGGTTCCGGTTCGACACGTGACACGTCACGCGATCCGCACCGTCGTCACACTCGTCACGGACGCGTTTGACACGCTGTCTGCGGCAGGGTTGAATAATGGTTAAAATGGTGCATTGTTTATAGGCAGATGCATATGTATATATCTGCTACCACAGAACAGAAAACAGTAAGAAGTGTAAAGTCCGCGTGGAACTCGTTTACATAGTAACTCTATACAAACTTCCACCTCCATTTCACTTACTTAGAAGATGATTTCCGGGATAAAAACTATTCTATGTCCTTCCTGGGATCCCAAACTATCTCCATACCAAATTTCATCCCAATCGGTTAAGCGGTTTAAGCGTGAAGAGGTAACAGACAGACAGACACACTTTCGCATTTATAATAATAGTATGGACTAGCTTATGCCCGCGATTTCGTCTACGTAGAACTCGTTCATTGCGATAGAGTTTTATTGCTATTTTTTTATATCATGCGCTTACCTAGTCATCGCTCTTCCATACAAACTTCTACCCCCTTAAGCGATGATTTTAGGGATATAAAGTAGCCTATCCTTCCCCGGGACTCAAATTTGAACCATACCAAATTTCATCTAAATCGTTTCAGTGGGTTAGGCGTCAAGAGGCGACAGACAGACATACTTTCGCATTTATAATATTAGTATCGATAGTATATGGAGCATATATAGATTTATTAGATACACATACTGTACAAGTTTCAAAAAATATATATTAATTTGTTTGTCTGGAAAACATAGAATGACTTATTCGCGTGGTGTCGGGTAAGAATAAGAATAGCACTAACTCGATTCTTCCCATGAAAGAGGTGACTACGGGTAAGTTTATAGTGTGTTGTGGCGATGGTCTGTTCACTGGAATATCATATTGTATCCATCTCTAAACCTAGGTACAAAATATGTTAGAAGCTTCATCCGAATATTGTGCTTTGCCTAACCTTTTTCGGGAGCACAGGTGTGAATTTGGGTACTTAACTATTCTGAACATTAAAGACAATATCTACTTTTAGAAGTGAAAGACATAAAATCGATAAATAACAAAATGTAATTGCTGTTTCTACAAATATACAAAGAATCTGCATTAAATTAACAATTTATGGACACAGAGCAACATTATACGCGCCTACCCAATCTTAGCAACAACTGTCAAATCTACCGTTTCCCGCGCGAACTGACAGCGGTTGTCAGTCGGGGTATTTGAGGCTTTGTTAAAAACTCATCGAATCCAATACTACCTTAATTCAGTTTTTATGACCGATTCCAATTGATACGAACTGTTGATAAAATGTATATTTATTAAAACGGCAATAAACGAAATTGAAGTTGAATACAATCAGCCAATCGCAAGCGGCAAACGTTTCCTGATAGCTGTATCTAACCAGTGGCCATCCGTCAATGTCGCCGTTTGACAGCTGTGCTATTCACAACTAGTTTTACCTCACTTTACCGCTTACTCATTCCACTTAAGCTTACACTATGCTTATAATATTTGACTGTGCGTGTCATCCACGACCACGATACAATCATATACTGCGCCGGGTATGGCAATCCGGTACATCGGTTAGTTGAGTGGGTGACACGAGCTACGTCATCAGCCTTGCATCAGCCTATCGACGGTATGCGGATGTATCCAAGTGTGAGTGTGTCGTCGATAGTGAGGTATTGTCGTGTCAAGATCCGGATTGTCAGACCTTGTTTTCTTGGACCCACGACGACGCGCCCCTCCATAGCGAATCTCATACTAGTCCTTACAGTGTATATATTTCTATAGAGATCCTAAGTATATCATATCATGCCACAGTTTGTGGGACAGATAAATTGCGAATTGGTTTAAAATGGCTGACGGTTTACCATAAATTACCTCCTTCACTTGGGCGGGTAATCTTTTGTCTGACGAAGTTGGGCACAACTCAAATAGGTTGTACTCGACAAAAAAAGTGGAACTATGACAGGGACAACAAATGATATGTAACTCTCTGTCGCTCTTATACAAAGTTGTATATGACCGTCTGGCTCGGAAGTGGTATTATTATTTGCATGGCGTGTCTGTATACCTACTAGTCTATGCGCAATTGTACGGATTGGACTGTGGAGGGGCGCGCCTTCGTGCATGACACGATCTATATCACTAGGTACTTCGTTCTAATACCTAATGCGGTCGCTGAACTTGTTTCAAACTACTTCGGCCAACGAATGTCGTCGTCACATGAACGTCCGGCGACTGCAATGCAGCCACCAAATGCGTCAACCATCCATCTTATTTTACAGTGACCGACTTGATATAATTGGCGCTTTAGGCCGCGTTCACGCACAGGCGTAAACGGGAGTGACGCGACACGCTACACCACCCGCGTGGTCGTGTCCGGGGTTTCCCCTGGATTTTCTCCAGGCTACTACTCCCCAAACGCGCACCCCTATCGCTTTATTGGGCCCGGCTAATACGCCACAGTCAAGTCCAAAAAAAATGACACGCTTTTTTGGGCTAGACCATACAATGGGCCATGACATGCAGGAACAGGACACAGCTATGCAGGGGAATGAGATGATAATATGTCTTTCTTCCTTTAAAGCATAGCTACGTCCTGTACGTAGTGCCATTATGGCCCATTCTGTGGATCTGGCATCAGAATGTATGCGTAGGAAGTCTATGCGTTTAATGTAACGTAAGACTGTCTTTATGCGCAGCAACAGCATATCGCCTAAACTCGGCCTTACACTGGTCCATCTGAGGTGAAGTGAAGCGCCGTGAATACCTAAAGAACAGCATTGATTCCATTTTTGTTTTTCCTTTTATTTACATTCATTGCCGTTGACAAAGAGTATTTAATAATATATGTTAGTCGTTGCTTTAATCGATCACGTGATCGAATCAATTGAAGCAAAAAAGGCATTTAGTGAGCATTTTAGGACATTATCTATATTATACAGCTATGCGACATGAAGAGAAAGTAGATACGTTTTATATTAGAGACAATGACATTTGGCTCTATGGAGACATTAAGTATTTTATTTTGAGAATATTTCCAATTACTAAAATAATGCTTGCCTAAGCCTGAGAACGAATCCGACCACGATTTTTTTAAATATTAATGCCTAACGGCAGGTCGGAAGGGTGAAATATTAAAAAATAACTATACAATCAAGGAGCTATTTGTTTTAGTAAATAAGTAAGTAAGTTGTTTATTTGCAGAAAATAGTGTGGGTACAATAATGTGGTGGATCGAAATTACTTAGATATACAACTATTTTGCTACATAGCAGCATGCAAATAATTTTCAATGAAGCATTTAATTGAAGTTAAACATTATATACAATATTTATGATTACCTAACTTTTATAGTTAGGAAGTCTTTCATCGAATAGAACCTTTTTTGAAGCAGCCAATTAAGTATACAATTTTCGGATGAACATATTATATGGTAAGCTTGTAATATCATTAGGGATGAGATTATATATTCTTATAGCCATACAGTAACAATTTTTGCTGAATAGCTTTATTATGTATTTGAATTAATTAATATAAATAGGTGCCAATAATATAAATAGTTGACGTAACTGGTGACCGAAGTGATGGCGGCTTCCTCGCACAACGTATCAGCATTGCGATACAGCGAGGAAATGTCGCCAGCATCCTCGGTACAATGCCCCAAGGGCCTGTTTTAGATTTAAATTGGTCGTAATATTATTTAAGTTATTGCTATTTACTATTATTACCGCCTGTAAATCAATAAATGTTATTAAAAAAGAAAGCTGAATAAATATTAGGTGCCAATTAACTTTAAATTTAGTTTACGAAACTTACAGTACGTTTATGTGAGGCGCTATAAGAAAAACTACTAATGCAGAATTATTTGTTTTTATAAATAATACAATGTCTCCATCAGAGTAGAACCTACCGTTCTCAATTATTTTGATAGGTAGATAACATTAAAAATGATAAATTCATTGCGGCGAGTAAAAAAATTAAATTATCTTGAGTGAAGCCCTAAATGGAATTCTTTGTCCCATAATAAGCTCCAGAGGCTTTGAATAGCTGAAAAGTTCTTAGCTCTATAGTACATGCTTTGTACTGTACATTAAGTCAGTCTTCAAAAAGCTTAGAGCCAAGCTTTATTCCAACCTTAAATTTCAGCTAAACGTGATAAATAAAGCGGTTCTCATTTGCAGGCGAGTTAGGTTAATTTAATGTGGCAAATCTTCCTTATTATTATTATTCATTTATTTATTTGCATCAGGCAACAAGGCCCATATTTATATACACGTATACCTTAAAGACTAAAATACATATCAATAAAAGAAAATAACGTAACAAATAAAAACACTGCAACTGTGCACGCATCTTCGTGGTGTAAGTGGTGGTGGATTAACTGAAAGGTTAACCTACTTAGTGATATTATACTAGTTAGTTTTTTTAAGGCCGGGTGCAATATAGCGATAGGAGTGCGGGGTTGGAGAGTGACCTGGGGAAAATCCAGGGGAAACCTCCGGGAGTACCATGCCCGGGAGGCTTAAATTAAACACTGGAATACTCCAACAGTGTGTGCTCCAGCCAGTGAGATTGGTTGAGCAGCTTCAATCGAATAGGTGTGAATGGAATCGAGCTGAGTTTTAGTTGGTTATAACATTGTATGATGTTAATAATAATTAGATATGCATATTGTTATGCTTTTCAAATCTTGAATATAATGTGTTGATTTTATGGAATAAATTATAAGTAACTTTCAACATTCTGTCTCTATAGGACATTCTCTTCGGAAATTCTAAAATGCACAATCGGAAATTCTAAATCAACTGAAGAACGTGTTTTTTCAAAGATACAAAAAAAGAGTTATACGCCTTTTATTTGGGAATCCATTAAAAACGAGAAATTCCTTTCAGTTCCGTAATACTTATATTAATATTAACCCTAAGGAAAGACGTTTTTGGGTTGTATATGATAATATGACCTAATAGCTAGGCATGAACACTGTATCCGCACTGTTACAGCGCCATTATTTATAGTGCTCCCAATATTTCCAGCAACGCTCGATGTGTGGACACAGTAGCTTTGATGGCCACTGTTTACTCGAGTCCGGTGGAAACAATGCGCGTGTGGACATACCACTCCACGGAGTATAAATAGGTGAGTTTGGCGCACATTTTAGTGAAATGTGGGAGTATTTTTGTACGAGCCTGAATGTAAGTAAATGTGGTTTGGAGAAAATGTGTTGTCAACTAGAGGTAAAGATAAGGTTATAGTTTACCAGCTTTTTCCCGTGACTTCGTACGCGTGTATAACAATAGTTATTTGTTATACAACACCAACTACACACAACAACAACAACAACAAACATCAACAAACTACAAAATACCCAAAGTACAAGTTGTACAAATACAACTTTGCACCCTTGTATTAAGAAAAACACTGACTTACGACAAATATCACGATTTATTTCCTTGGTGTACTTATACAGACTTAACTTAATGCCAGCGTTCGTAACAGAATGCTCTCTCTGGCCAGACATCGGCTTTTTGTTTTCGCATCCTCACCGGGTAGGGATTCAAGATCAAACGTCTGAGCTGGTATTACAATATTATTGCTTACCCTCATATTTAAACAAATTATGTACAAATTACCTTCCATTTTACAAAATCATCACATTCGGCCATCCGATAACGTGCTGCCTTTGGCGCACATGTATAGTCTAACATGAAGGTACTGTTACACATGCTCTAAATTAGCACGCAAAAAGCATGCTCATTAGTATGCTGAAGATGAGCATGCTTTTGAGTTGTATACATTTGCTTGGGATAAGCATACTACTACTATACTAACTACTAGCATGCTCATTAGGCAAGAGCGTCCACACTTGCTAATCTTGCTAATACCACGGCCCCTTCCATCCACTCTGCAGGTAGCATGCCCAAAAATGAGCCCAAATTTTGAGCAAACTCGAAGTGAGCATGCATTATTAGCAATGTTTCGACACACATACTATTAAGTAGCAATTGCTCAATAATGGTATGCTTTTGTGCTAGTAATCTGCATGTGTAACTGTAGCATGAGGTATTTGCTTTATTCTAATTTCAAATAATGAACGGGCAATATCTTCCTTTTTACAGCATTTTAAACAATACAGAGACAGTTAACATGTATGGCCTAATCAAACGTGAATGAATTAAGTTCAGAAACAATTTCCATATAAACAACATTAAATATCATGGCTATTACACAATCCTTCCTTGAATAGTAGTAGCAATATCCGTCTTTACATAAAAAAAAGATATATCCAAATTGAGAGTACAGAAACAATGCAACACAGACTGAATGAAAGAACTAACAAATATTGAATAAATGGAATACAAATGTTAATGAATATAGAAATCATAAAACCTAGAAATAAATGATCAATAATCGCTACACTTGACTATAACGATATCTAAAAAATAAACATAATACCTAATCAAGTAAGGCGTCGTTAATATTCAAATAAATCTCGTATGTACAGGCTGTCCAGTAAATAATGGACAAGCTTCTAACCACCGAAGAGCACCTGAGGCTGGTATAGAAAAAGTACTTTCAGGTTTAGTAAAAGAATCTTGGTTTTCGAGATTATCGAACCTTTCCATTTTCTTAATAATTGTGGTACCTTGTTTTACTTTAATGACCGTCGAGGCCATAAATGAAGAGATATTCTCGTTCTGCTTGTTAGCAACAAGATAGAACAAATATTCTATAATAGTGATGCTAACAGACAGGTATTAGAGCTATAGGGTAGCCAGGACTCATTATTAAAAATGAGGCCCTCATGAATAACATTACATTTGGCTCTACAATGTTCAACAGGTTTGATCGCTCGTGGTGAAATAAAATGGTATAAGGGACTTTTACTAAACCTGCAAGTCTTCGGGACCAGCCTCAGGTACTCTATCGGTGGTTAGAAGCTTGTCCGTTATTTACTGGACATACTGTATATTCCAGTAACTCTCATTTTTGACATTTTTATCAAGTTTAATTCTATTTACTAGCACACTTGTTCTGACATCTGCATATCTATCGTTAATACTGGTAAAGCGCTCGCTCATGCACCCCGTAAGCCAGACAAGTTTCCAGCAGTGTCGTCTCGGTTGATCCACGCTTCGGGAGATCCTAGGGCTGGCAGGTACCTTTGCCAACGGATCGCCATTGCGATCCAAAGGGATAATGCAGCTAGCGTCCTGGGGTCCATGCCACAGGAGGGAGAGCTGGACGCTGTTTTCTTTTTATAATTATAATTTTTGTCTCTTTATTATATTTATTTTTAAGTTAGTTTTATTAAAGCTAGTGTAAGATCTTGTTTTATGTACATTATTTGCAAGGATTATTTAACAATTCCAATTCGTTGATGTATAGATTCAACTATTTTATTGCATGATAATGTTTCACAAGGTGTAGGTATATTGTTAAATTCTCATCAAAGTAGACTCAAACAAGTAATAAAATGATTAAATATTAGAAATAAAATAAATCTGGTATTATCGAATTATAAAACATTGGAATTACGGTACTTTTGATTGCTTTCGTAATGGACCGGACATGGACATGCACTTTGTATATACTTACTCATTGTATATTCCCTAGCGTACTTAGCTTTTAACCCACAATATTAATCAGTCCGAGTAGTGATACCACGCGATATTCAAAGCCTATATAAAAAAAACACACACACACCTGGCAACATTATTGCCACCATAGACTCATTCGTTTTCCCGCGCCTTCAATGCGAAACGGTTAAAAGATTTTCTTATAAGAGAAAAGTGTTTTTAAGTGATCTTAGGGTGTAAATCAATTAATCATGCCTAAAAGGGCCAACGAGACGAAAGAGTAAAGAAAGAGGCGTAAAATACGAAAACTTGAAAAATACAAAGTCGCTCCTCCATGTAAGTAACTTCAGTACGTGTATGTTCACCAAAAAACCGGCCAAGGGCGAGTTGGACTCGCGCACGAAGGGTTCCGTACTAGTATCTATAAAACAGCAAAAATAACTTAACCAAAATTACAGTTAAATCAACCTATCTCAAAAACTATAAGAGATACTTTGATCAAACCAAAAATTGTTGAAAGAGTTAATTAGCATGCATCACCTCTATTTTTTTTAGAATTTTATACCCCGTAGTTATAAAAATAGAGGGGGGGGGACATACTTTTTACGACTTTGAGAGCTGATATCTCAAAAACCGTTCACTTTAAGAAAAATGTTTTTTAGAAAACTTTATATCATTTTAAAAGACCTTTCCATTGATACCCCACACGGGTATGTACATCGAAAAAAAAATTTTCATCCCTCAGTTACATGTATGGGGGGCCCCACCCCCAATTCTTTTTTTTACTATTTAGTGTCATAATTTTGTAGCGGTTCATACAACACATATTCCCATCAAATTTCATCACTGTAGTACTTATAGTTTCCGAGTAAATCGGCTGTGACAGACGGACAGACGGACAGACGGACAGACGGACAGACGGACATGACGAAACTATAAGGGTTCCGTTTTTGCCATTTTGGCTACGGAACCCTAAAAATGACTTTGTGCTTTACATAATGTGCTATACTATGCCTCTTTTTTCGTTGGAAAAGAAGATACCTTTGAGATTAAACCGTATTTGTCGTTAAAAATGGCATTATTTGATCAT
The DNA here is from genome assembly GCA_963556455.1 of Epiblema foenella. Classification (NCBI taxonomy): domain Eukaryota; kingdom Metazoa; phylum Arthropoda; class Insecta; order Lepidoptera; family Tortricidae; genus Epiblema; species Epiblema foenella. The sequence continues at coordinate 8,575,123 of OY747108.1, read as the reverse complement.
AACTTCTCACCGATTCGCGGTTTTTAAGTTTGTTGGTTTTCCCAGTCGAATAAGACGAATGATATACAACATAATATGTTATATCATGTACCTTTCCCGTTGGGGAAGAAGACTTAGAGGTATTGGGGTTTTTAAGTACGAAAACATAAATTGCGTTATAACCTGTTACGATGTTCCTGGCTTTTCGAGTGTCGAAATGTTGCTTCTACCGTTGGGGTAAGCTGATGTAATATCACGATAGCTGCTTGTTATGAATATAACGTACTATTTTTCTCATCCTTGTTACTCTTTCCGTTGGAGTATGAGTTGACCTTTTTTAACTCCTGAAGTCAAATAATCAAACTGGGACACCTATGTCAGTAACTCCACTCATTAAATACGATTAATTTCAGCTTTTGATTCGGACGATTCGGAGGTCGTCGATCCTGAGGTCGTCTCAGTTTTGATGGAGAATACAGATGAGTTGCGGGAAGAGGAGAATCCCCAGCAAGAACAGGAAAATACTATAAATATACGTATGGAACAGGATCCTCAAGAAGAAGAACATGAAGAGAAGGAAGATCTGTCACAGGATATCCTTGCAGCCCTCGGGCAGGCGGGGAAGGATAAGGAATTATATGGAGAGAGTATCAACTCTGAAATATTAAAGATACGCACACGAATAGCTATCAAAAGGATCAAAAATTCCAATAAATGCCAAACTGTTAGATGCCCCAAAATAGAACAATGAATTTCCTGGACTGCTTGTAAACTCAATGTCAAACCGTGACAATATGTTAAGAGATAGACAGCAAGATCTCGGGAGGGGCATTGCCCTGATTATGCAGTCAATTAATAAAATGACAAGAAAAGATTTTGATAAATTAGAGCTCATAAAGGCCCTGAGTGGTAGCGTAAGGTTACTTAGTAACCTACACCACCAATACACTCAAATACGTAGAAAACTGATAGGTCCGGTCCTGGACAAATCATTGTGTCATAATTTAAATGAAAACAAGAGGTCGGAATTTTTATATTCTCAGCTACAGGAATCAATTAAAACTTTCTGTGCGAAACATTAAATATTTTAAAACCAAAGACAAAAAACTATTAGCATCCCAGGCGCCAAAGCAACCAGACAAAACACATGGCAAACAATGCCCATTACAAATCAGGCCCATTCCAAGCCGGCCAGGGCCAGACATACAGGCCTCACCATCGCAATCATACACGTCCAGTTCCGTAAGTGAGGCCTGCCCGACGACCACAAACATCGCACAGGGGAGGTCGTGCGAGATTAAATAAATTTTACTGCTCGGCTCAAATATTTTTATGAGTGCTGGTCACATCATCCATCATCATCATCATCTGGTCAAATGTTATTGTTGTAATTATTAGTAGGCTTCATATGTATTAACTCTGCACCACCTGCTATGAATCGTTCTGTTTAGATTTCCGCTACCCTAAGGTTGTCTGGAAGAAATCGCTCTTTAGCGATAAGACCGCCTGTTGTTTGCCTCTTCTCATTGTGTTTTTTGTACTGTACTGTATCCTTTGATTGAGGTGTGCAATAAAGAGTATTTGTATTGTATTGTATTGTATCATCATCATCATCATCATTTCAGCCGAAAGACGTCCACTGCTGAACATAGGCCTCCCCCAAGGCTCGCCATTTAGACCGGTCCTGTGCCGTTCGTTTCCACCGGATTCCCGCGATCACATATATTACTAAATTTACTAACGACCCAGTAATATTAAGCTGGATTAAAGGATATATTATACTTTTTACATCTAATCCAACACAAACAATTATACCCCAGAATGATAGCTTTAATGATGCAGAGATGAAAATTATAACAGGAAATTCGTAAACTGTTAATAATGGGGGCTATAACCAAGTGTAAGCCTTGTGATGATCTATTTTTATCCAGTATTTTTACAATACCTAAGAATGATAGTACACATAGATTCATTCTTAATTTAAGGGGTTTGAATTGTAAAGACAAGCCACTTTAAACTGGAGGATGTTAGGACCTTGTGTAAATTAGTCATAAAATATGACTTTATGTGCACCATTGACTTAAAACACGCATATTATTTGTTACCTGTTAATGACATACACAAGAAATACTTAAGATTTTGGTTTAATAAAAAGATGTATGAGTTTAACTGCCTCCCAATGGGCCTCTCAAGTGCCCCACTAGTTTTCACAAAACTTTTAAAGATCTGATTTGCCTTGGAAGTACTTTTAATGAATTTCTAGCTAACACACAGACAACTTGCAGTGTATTGAAATGTTTAGGTTTCATAATTAACGCAGAAAAAAGTTTTATGATTCCATCCCAAGAAAGAGGATACTTAGGTTTCATTATTAATTCCCGATATATGCCAGATATATATGACACTAGCGACCCGCCCCGGCTTCGCACGGGTGCAATGCTGATGCATGTATTATACATATAAACCTTCCCCTTGAGTCACTCTATCTATTAAAAAAAACCGCATCAAAATCCGTTGCGTAGTTTTAAAGATTTAAGCATACATAGGGATATAGGGACAGAGAAAGCAACTTTGTTTTATACTATGTAGTGATTGAGTCCTACATTAAAGGAACGAAATAGAATTCATTCACTAATACAAGACTTCTTAGACATTAGATCCTGTACTATTAGAGAGGTTGCTAGATTATTAGGAAACTTAGTGTCAGTCAGCATTGCAATCCCTTTCGGGTTTGTATACACAAAGCAGTTAGAAAGATAAAAGTTCTTGGCATTAGAATATCATAATGATAATTTTGAAATGGATATGAATATTGATGAATATGTTAAGAAAGATTTGATGTGGTGGAAAAATAATATTTTAACGAAAAGTAGTCGCATCAAACAATATGATTTTGCTGTAGAAATATTCTTAGATGCATCTTTGGCAGGATGGGGTGGCCACTGTAATGACCAAAGTACACAGGGCAACTGGTCTAAATGGGAGTCAGGACAACACATTAATTATCTGGAACTACTAGCAGCATTTTTTTTCTTTAAAATGTTTTGCCTTTAAACACCAAAATTGTGAAATACTCCTTAGAATAGACAATAAAACGGCAATAGCCTATATTAATCGTATGGGAGAGGTGGTATCCCTTACTAAATGACATTGCAAGAAAATTATGGAAATGGTGCGAGGATAGAAATCTTTGGATTTTCGCATCTTACATAAAATTGAAAGAAAATATAGATGCAGATTTTCAGTCTCGCAATTTCAATATAGATATAGAGTGGGAACTCTCACAGAGTGTTTTTAATTCAATTATTAAACGGTTTGGCACCCCTGAATTAGATTTGTTCGCATCACGAACTAATCATAAATGCAGTAAATACGTATCATGACATAGGGAACCGGCGTAAGAAACTCGGCGAGGTGTCATTTTTTCAAAACAATATGCAATGTATATAAAATAACAGTATTAAAATGACATACTACAGAATTAAAATGCTACAATATAAACATACATATATATTTTTTAAATATTTAGGATACAATATTTCTGTGTTAGATTACTTGTGCGGGACGCTATCACTGCCAAACCCCATAAGATAGGACCATAACTAATTATACTATTAAAATAAGCGAAGTAATCTAACCGAGCCGTTGCCACATTGGTAAGCTGCCTCATTCTCCTGACTGCAAAAGCAGCAGAGCTCAATCTACTTCCTATAGCGGTTATGTGGGAACCCCACTGTAATTTTGAGTCCAATGTAATACTTAAGACTACAGTTGTATTAACAAATTCTAAAGTTTCACCATTAAGTTTTATATTTGTATCTACATTGATATTTGAAGATGATGAGTTTGCTAGTGATAATTTTATATATTTCGTTTTTTTCGGATTCAACACTAAGTTATTGGCAGCAAACCAGTCAGATATCATGAAGAGGGTATTATTTGGTTCAACGAGTTCAGTATCTTTCCTATTAACTTTGAACAGTAATGATGTGTCATCTGCGAACATGACAATGCCTGATCTTCGACTTACCATATATGGTAAATCATTTACATAAACAAGGAATGCAAGCGGGCCTAGAATAGATCCCTGAGGTACTCCCATCTCTACCACTGTATCTGATGAAATAGCTCCATTTATCGCTACTCTTTGATTTCTTTGTGTTAGGTATGACTTAATGAGATCTAATGCATGCCCTCTAATGCCATAAAATTTCAGCTTAGAGATTAAAGTACCATGGTCTACACAATCAAAAGCCTTGGAAAGATCACAGAAGACTCCAATGGCGCCCTGTGACTCTTCCCAAGACTGCAAAATGAATTTTATCAAACTTGCACCAGCATCAGTAGTCGATCTACCTTTCGTGAAGCCGAATTTTGTTATGTCAAAAAATGTACTGAGTTACTGAAATTTGATCTGACATGTGGTCTAACGCATCTTTATAAAACCCGGCCTAAATGTTAGATAAAACATTGGTAACTCGGTATATTTTTTGACATAACATACTGAAATAAGCTCCGACGGATATTTAATAAGTAAAACAAAGTCTTAAGTGTCACCAAGTTTGTCATTGACCGATTGGTATCCAAACCCCATCAATATCAAATGTAGTCTCATATAAGTTTCCTAAACTTTTACAAACTTAGCTAAGTAATGTGGCAAAATGGAGAACCAACAAGATAGTATATAAAATTCCTTTGCGGTTACACGACAGCGGTTCTGTCCACAGCAAACAAAAAGTTTGTTGGGAAAATCATGTTATAAGTTGGTGGACCAAATGTGCGGGTCACATACGACAGTGCTCTCAATTAGGTTCACCACTTTTGAATTCCAATCTAATTTTAATGTTTTTCACCCGCTCGCTTGCTCGCCGCACACTGGCTGGCTGTTATGGTCACGTTTATATACGACAAAAACAAGATAAAACATCTGTCACTTTTTATCGAGTGGTATCAGAAAGTGACAGATGCTTTGTCTTGTCGTTTTCATCAGCTAGCAAAGCTAATTTAAATGTGTTTGGAATGCGATGCGTCGTCCTAAAATTTACATCGTCCTAAGTTATACTCAGAATGGTCACCGCGCGTCGCTTCAGAGAAGAACTAGTTTGTATCCGACCTCTGATTAGGTATCGTTCTTACGGATATGGGGTTCAAATCTTACTAGCCATTACATACAGACTGTGAATCACATAGGTAGGAAGTTTTGCGTCAAATTCTCAAGTTTTATATTTGGTAATTGAATTTGGAAGATTGATGACAATACGAGTAGATTTAAATTGAACCGAATAGAAGGATCAAAACTAGAGGGAATTTTTTACTTGCCTACACATATTGTGTTGGCTGTATACTTACAAATTCTGACATTCTCCCATATTTCACCAACTCGATATTAATTAACTATTGTCACCTGACAATGACAGTTCTCCGTAAATTATGTATCACAACTATAAATATTGGCTAACCCACGCCCGTGAGATAAAAGTACTGTACAACGTATTATGCATTGTGGTTATGCAAACTAAACAACGTACATTACATACATAATCAATGCATGACGCAGTATCCGTAAATTGTGAAATACATGGTGATGGCGGACAGTGATACGAAACCTATAAAGTTTAGGTACGACTCGTGATGGTGAGGACCAGCATGACGCGAAGATTGTTGCTTGAAACACGACAACCACGCTCTTGTGTAAGAGACATGTGAAGTGTTATGCGCACGACAGAGTGAGATGCTAACACTCCTCAAGAAGGAGTTTTTTTTTTACTAATGTTGATAAATCGAAAATCTTTGTAAAGTTTCGATACTTCCTCCTATGAAACTTTAGATGACGTAGAATATTTAACATAACTTGATAGTGTCGTTTAATATTGTATTGTTTGAGTAGGCTGAGACAAAAAGGATAATAATGACTCAAGTTTTGATTATTTTATACAAGGATCGAGGTGGATACTGACAAGCAATAAAATCTTTTCTATTAGTCCGGATACATATATCCCTAAACGTCGAATACACGAATTACACTACGGTACAGAATAGTAGGGGAAAGTGGGTGGGATTCGTACAGCGGGAGCATACATACAGTGGCCATATCTCCATTGTATAATGCCTGGATGCGTACGTATTTATATGCCTAACTCCCACTCATATGTAGGATATACTCAAGAAGAGGGATGTCCGTGCGGCTGCTGGTTCCTTACTGGGAACTCAATGAAATGTATTTTTGCCACATCAAAGTATTTTTGTACCCACACATTGGCTGCATTGATTTGTAATAACTATTATCAATTTGTATAATTAATTAATTATAATTCTGTAACTGTTGAAGAATATTATGTACATTTTTGTTTTTAAAATTGCCCAATCCGTTACTTTTAACTCTATTAAAATTGTATTTTTTCTGTATGTAGAATAATAATAAAAAACAAACATTTTATTTTGCAAATGCAACAAGGGCACTTTCACATGTCAAAATATTAATTTACAATTTAAGAAAATCTGACTCCTATAAGAATACATTTTTCATAATGCTATACGAATGGTCCCCACCTTAGTTTAGGGAACTTATTCGTCACTATATTATTATTACAAAACTATGCCACAAATATACGTAGATACAAAATGGGGTTAGTACAGGAGAGACACTATTAATCCTGCAATATAAGTAGTAGTGTACATATCCACCCCATGTGTGTGGTGCTTTCGTACAATTTCCACTTTTTAGTAAAACTTCCATTGCTCGGTAATGTTATTTCATATGAACACGAAATTTTACTATTATTATAGCTAGATAAATGGGCTATCCAGCAGCATTAACATTGTTCTGATATAGCGACTGGTTATTTTTTTACGAAAATGTACGAATCCTACCGGCTTTCCCCTGTAATAGAAATTACTACAGGGGCGTAGCTTAGGTACACGAATCGTGGCAAATTTCTTATGCATGCCATGCTAGCGACAAAGTTCACTGACATGATACGTTCCAAAGTTCTAACATGGCAAAGGTCCCAAGGGTCACATTTTACAATCCGCGAATTTGCGGATTACGGCTCTCACTTCCCGGGCCTCCATTTTGAAATTTGCAATATCATTTTATATAGCCCAGCTTAATATAATGTACATGCTGCATTTATAAATTCCTAATTTTCAAGTGTCACAAAAGCTCTTTTTAGGGTTCCGTACCCGAAGGGTTAACACGGATCCCTATTGCTGTCACTCACGCGTTCGTCCGTCCGTCCGTCGTCTGTCACACAGGTTTTACAGCCAAACGGTTGGAGGCTATATTAGTCTTCAATTTATTTACAGTGTAAGCATATATTTACTTAAAGCCATGCAAAATGTCAAAACTTATTTTTAAATGTTTTTAAGCCGACGTCTCCCGGCGAAAAAAATAAGCAATAGCATTCTTTTGTAATGAGCCCTGGGAGCCAGGGACCGGTAGACGATGGATTGGGTGGGCTCCCATACAGCTAAAGGGGGGCGCGAAAACAATTTTTTGACTTACCCAATCGAGGTACTCGAGGCACTCGGGGTAGGTCAAAAAATTGTCCCGCTGGATATCACTGTTTAGAGCTTATAAATACTGTATTTTTTATTTTTAGAATTATTGGAAGACAAAGGAATGAGAAGTCAGCTTTTTCTGAAGCATTTTTAACTTCCTTTTAAAATATAAACTTGAAATTCGGTGACAATGTTTATTAACAAATACTAATATGTTTATAAATATTTTTTTTGACGTCTTATAAATCGATGAACGGAAGCCAACACGCTTTTTTTTGCTGTGTATGTAACTGTCAGAGCAAGATTTGTATGAAAACAGGAGAGGCTTAAAAATCTCTCTATTCCAAAGTGAGTAAGTGCGTGAGACAGAACAATAGAGACTGGAAAGGGAAGAATATCGGGGCAGGCAGGCTGGTGGTAGCTAGCTAGTACATTGTAAAAGTGTACACACTCGGGGCTGAAGAGGTGCGAGTGTCTTCCTGCAAGAGCGGCGATGACAGCAGCAAAAGTAGTAGTTCATAAAATTAACGTGGCTTTATGCCACAATAAGTAATATGAAAAGCATAGTCACATGATAGATGAGTATGAATGTAGATTCATATTACTCATCTAACGGGATCTCCTCCAATGCGCTCTAACGTTTGGTAGTTTGGTACTTAAAATATGAGCCCTTATGCCATAGCGTATCAGATGAATATAAAAATTTAAGTGTAATTTACTGTTTGAAACTGTAAGATACTGTCAAGTCAGGAAAATATGAACAATTTAATTTACGGTTTTATTTTTGCGTAATGATAAACTATTAAAATTGAAAATGCTTTTTGGCCAAAAAATACCACCTATATCCGTTTACAGGTATAGGCATCAAATTAGTATAAACTATAAACGTAACTAAGGGAGTGTGATACCAAATGGTCCGAGCAAAGGCAAAGTGGCTCATTTACCCTGCAGTTCGGGTAAATAGGTACTGTAAATAATTAAACGGAGTGGTTACTCGTCTGTACCCGAATTACCCCATTTCGTCTTTATTAGGGTTCCGTACCAAAATGGTAAAAAAGGAACCCTTATGGTTTCACTTTGTCTGTCTGTCACATCGCTAAACTGATTTGAAACTTTGAATAGTTATAAGGTTAGAGTGTGGAGTTCGTCAAGGGGGGGTAACATCACCGGACCTGTTTAGCTTATACATTAATGATCTGATTGAGGAGCTGAGGGGCACAAAAGTCGGCTGCCACATTGATTCGACCTGTTTGAATAATATCAGCTATGCCGACGACATGGTGCTCCTCAGCCCCTCAATCAGTGGACTCAGGAAACTCCTAGGCATTTGTGAACGTTACGCGGCAGAACATGGGCTACAATACAATGTGAATAAGACCCAATGCCTAGTTTTTAGAGCGGGTAAGGGTCCGGATTGTGTTCCCCCAGTGTATTTGAATGGCACTGTAATTGAAAGAGTGATACAGTTCAAATACTTGGGACATGTGGTCACGGAGACTCTCCGAGATGATACTGACATAGAGCGTGAACGCCGAGCTACCGCAGTCAGATCCAACATGCTCGCGCGGAGATTCGCGCGGTGCAGTGGCCCAGTTAGGCTGACATTGTTTAGAGCATTCTGTCAATGTTTCTACACATGCCAGCTCTGGGTCAACTGCACCAGACGCGCAATGAATACCATAAGAGTGCAGTACAATAATGCTTTCCGTATCCTTATGAAGCTACCGCGTTATTGTAGTGCGTCGAACATGTTTGCGGAGGCCAGGGTCCCAGACTTCTACGCTATTATTAGATCGCGGATAGCGTCGTTCAGGGATCGCATCAGCTAATCTAATAATGGGATTCTCCGTGCCCTGTCCCAACGTTTGGACTGTAGAATACTTAAATACTGGGTGACGGTGCATCGCGAACAAAATAGAAAGTGACAATTTAATTTATTTATTGTTCCTTTTGTAACTTTGTGTTATCTATACTATTGTGATATTGATATGGGTTGTACTTGTACATTACCTGAAATAAAATTCATTATTATTATTATTATTATAAAGAATGCTAACCTAGACACATAGAGCATGACTTTTTAAAATATTGTTTTTTATTTTCTACGAAAAATTATAAATAATAAGGTGGTTCAAAATTTGAAAGTCTAGTGAATATGTCGAGTGGGGTGTCATATGAAAGGGCTTGCACATTCTGAAACATTTTTTTTACGTTGAGTCATTTTTGTTTTACGAGGGAAAATGTAAAAAAAATACCGTCCCTCCTTATCTCCGAAGTTTACCAAGGAAAAATATGAAATTATTACATAACATTGATATCAATTAATATTTTACTGGAAAATTTTAACTATAGCTCCATCTAGTTTTTCTTTTTTTTATCGTCAAAAAATATTTCTATACTAAGTTTGTAATTTAATCACCTTTGCATGTATTTTTGTTTCATAGATTCCTACGAGATTATTCTGTAAGTACCTTCTTTCAAATAAAAAAAAAACTGAAATCGGTTTACTTGATAAAAAAATATCCTTGAAAAACTACCATTCATATTAAGTTATTCAGTCGGTCAAATTTGTAACCGATAAGTCGCCGATAGATGGCCCTGTAATAAATGAAATAAATGAACTTTATTCTGCAAGTAGGCCGCAAAGGTACTTTTACAAGTCAAAAACTACTAGCGTTTCTCATGAAACCACTGCCGAGAAGAGACGCCGAAAGAAACTCGACAGTCAGTCATTTTCTCCAAAATATGCTTATTACAATGATACTACTTAACCTACTTAAGTAAATGTAAGTGGTAAACAACAAAAGAGAATTGAAAGAAAAACGAGGAAAAAATAACAATAGGTATTTACAATGTGTAGTTAAGTACACAAGAATACATGTCGAATGGTTTGATATGCTTTCCTGCAAGAAATGTGTCAACTAGATACAATGAAAATATTATACATGGCTCTTTACGCTTTTTAGGTATTTGGTTTGGGCCATGCATTACCTGTACCCATGGCGTTCAATTTCTATACCATGTTGTTGAGATTTTCCTGATTTTCCTGATTTTTGGTTGGAACCGGTACACATCTGTGTATGGAACCCTCGGTGCGCGAGTCCGACTCGCACTTGATCGGTTTTTTTTTATATGTCACGATGGTAGCAAACAAGTTACCGGAGAGCGGGCAACATAGGATACGCTGTTTCGACAGATTCGACAGCACTAAATGCAGGATAGAACTGAAAAAATAGCATACTTTTTGGTTCACGTAGCAGTCAAGTTCACCAAATAATCTTGACTGCTATGTACTATATATGGCGCTGACTGTACAAGTAGATGGTAAATAGGGGAAGAGTATAATAGCAACCCAGTGCGGGCATGCCATATCAATATGTTCTCAAAACAACGCTTCCTGGGCAGTACTGGTGAACTTAATCATAGGAACACAAATAGGTACAATCAAGGAATTACATTACCGGCCTCGTACTACCATATATGTCATAGTGAAAATCATATCAAAGCCGCTAGAGATTCCATATTTGATGTCACTGTGATAAGGTACGGAGTGACCCAGTAATTAAATTCTTTGTCCTTACTTTCTTTCAGAGCAAGTCGTAGTGTGAATACATACATTCTCTGACCATTGGGGTATGAATGCAAGGTTTAATGTTGCTCCTCAAGCTGAGCATCTTTTGTTCTGCAACTTTTTAATAACATATCCAGTTTTAATTTGATATTTTTCTTACAAGTTAAATGTTATTTTCAACGTACGCAATCCAATGCTAAATTGATAGCATGCTGATAAAAGTTTACCTTTTAGCGATAATGTCACGTTCATTAGATTGTATATTAATTTACTGGCAAGTATCACTAAAATTACGATTCTTATGAAAACAACAGTAAAAGCAATGTAATAAGAGACTTAATTTATTGTTTGTAGTAATCACAACAAAAATCTAACATTCAATTCAAACAGCACCTTATTACCAATTAATTAACATGCACTCTCGGCTGCGTCTTGAAAAAAAATTATCTGCTGACGAATAATGAACATTTCTGCGATTCCACATACCATTACGGTAAAATGTGCTTTCGTCTGTCCAGAGAACACTTTTTAGGAAGTCTGCAATTTGACGATGTTGTCTTATTAAAAAAACATTCTCAGTAAACTCTACGCATTGACAAATCTCTCTGAAGTAACGTGTGTACTTTCGCTGCTGGTTTGAAAGGGTGCCGCTTGTTCTTCTTTAAAACTTTATGAATTGCCGGGTGCTCCACTCCAAAAATTCTAGCTGTGACCCTTGTACTTGAGTGAGGATAGTCAGCAAAATAATGTAATACTCTGTCTTGGACACGTACGAGCCCCAATGCAAATGAGTACGTCTGGTAGGAAAAAAATGTACTAAACTAACGTTAACCTAAAAATTCTGGGGGACGAAGGTGTTTGGAAGAATTAGCAATATAAAAACAGTATAAGTTATAAATCGTATTTTATTTATTCAATGAAAAAAAAAACGAACTTTCCTTGGTAATAAAAAAAACATTGTTTCACCAATTGTACTAAAATGCAAAAAAGTTCGTCTTTAGTGTTACCGACGCAGATTAGAACGTCTACCACTTGGTGGCGTCTCCTTTTGCATCTAAAACGGCTTTAATTCTGAGCGGCATTGTATCTACCAGCTGTCGACACTCTTCCGGGGTTGTTTCATTCCAAACACAGGTAAGTTTCTCTTTAAGATCAGCTTTTGATCTGGACGGGTCCTTTCGCAACTTCTTCTTCATTTTCCACCACAACGTTTCTATGGGAGACAAGTCCGGGCTGCTGGATGGCCACGACATGGTAGGTATTTTTTTCTTTTTCAGCCACGCCATCGTTGCTTTAGCGGTATGGCATGAGGCACCATCTTGTTGAAAAGTATACGCATTTTTATACTTTAACTTACGTATAGACGGCAGCAAACTCTCTTGTAAGATGCTTTTGTATTTTTCGGCATTGACGGTTCCATCTATAAATTGCAGACAGCCGACACCCTGTGCCGACATGCAGCCCCAAATCATTAAGGAAGCTGGAAACTTTACCTTACGCTTAAGACAATCTTTTTGAAATGCCTCTCCTTTTTCGCGAATGACTTTACTTCGTTCATCGCCTACTGTGACTTCAAATTTAGATTCGTCACTCCATATAATTTTACGCCACTGATCGACGGTCCAATTTCTGTACTTTTTGGCGAATTTCAACCTGTTAGTTTTCTGCCGTTGTGTAAGTAACGGTTTCTCTTTAGCAGTGTAAAAACCGTAGCCCATCCTCTTCATCACTCTCTTGCAAGTATCCACTGAAATGTTTTTTTTAATTGCGTCACGCCATAGTACCGTAAGTTCTCCAGCTCTTGCACGACGATTTTTCTTGATGATCTTCCTCAGAATCCTGTTTTCTGCTTTAGTAGTAATTCGTGGGCGGCCGGATTTCTTTAAACAAGAAATTTTGTCGTGTTTTCGATGATGCTCGATGATAGTTTGGATTGTAGACCTTGGCATAGAAAGGTCCTTGGCAATTTGGTACGTAGATTTGCCTTTATTGTTACTGGAGATTATAATTTTCCGCACTTCTTCAGTCACTGGCTTACCTCGTGCCATCTCGATAGAAAAACGATTTGGAGTAATAAAAAATTAGGCTGAATTTGCCCTTTTATATAGTGGTTTGTCATTTTACATGACAGAGAATATTCCGTATTCAATTTGAAAATAATATTTTATATTACGAACCCTGGTAAACAGGTTTTATTTTAAATAGACGACCTATTTTGCCTTAAATATGAAGCAGACGTAATTATTTGCGTGTGAGATGTAATATTTATAATTAAATTATTTTAAAATAAATAACGAGATGTACACTTTGTACAACTCAAAACTAAGCTAGCTTTAGTGACATTGCGTCTAGTGTATTCCATTAATCATCAAAGTCGATTCGGGTAGAAATACTAGTTTTTGAAAAAAAATACGCATGCAGAATTGCGACTAGACGAGCTATTTTGCATTGGGGCTCGTAATGGCAAAGAGTTATTGCCCACTGCTTCGACCCGCGTATTAGCGGTAATCGGTCGATCAATCTTTTATTAGTTGAATTGCATCTACTATTACAAGAGAGTTATGTGTTTGCCTACGATTGGGAAATCGTTCTCTGTGAACTCTAAGAGCCAGGTCTCAATTTTCTTGTGTTTTCCCATAAAACAACACTATATCAGTTAATTCTGCTGCAGTAAACCAACAGTGAACATTTGTATTAATTAACTGACATACCGATTAATCTTTTGAGGTCTAATAATTTATTTAATATTAATATTTTTTTCATATTATAAAACAAAATAAGATTAGTTAAGTGAGTAGAATTGAACTTTACATTAAAAGCCCCATAGTCACAGACACGCTGTATATGGTTGCGGTCTTTTACATCTAAAAGCTGGAGTTTTGTTGAATGTCTTTAATGTATTTTGCGTTTTCTGGATCGGATATAATTATATGTGTAGGTAATGAAAATGAGAATAAAGTTGCTTAAAATAACATAAACATCAAAAGTTTACCAATACCTACATAAAAAACCTATTCTTCCTCGTCGCTTTCGATCATAATGAAATTTGTACAATCAGTTTCGTACGTCAAGCTCATCACTAGGCTTGGGAGTTTTGGATGCTCGCCGTGGTTCTAGGCTGCACGGAGTCGCCATTAGGTTAAAATATTTTTTTCGAAGTCAAAGTGTAAAACTAAAACATTATATTAGATGTCATGATTTATGCTGTAATATAACCACGTAATAACCACGTTATTATGACTGCAATTATTTTTATCATAAGGGTGTTTGTCACAGGTGACGTGATATGCATATATATGCTTTACTTAATAAAGCATCATCTTTGGTGCTTGTGTTGGGACAGACTAAAGACAACTATTTTAGAAAAAATAAAACACTGTCACAAACAATTGTCATGCACGGTCTCAGATAATTTAAAACGAATAGTTTTACGAGTTGCGAAATTGAGTCCTGGTTAGAGCCGTATAGAGAGTTAAAATATGGTTGAGAAAAGTCTTGTATATTTTGTGCTTTATGTGACGTATAGTAAAGTAAGCTTAAAGTATTTGTTTTAATTTATTTTGTTTACCAATAGTAGAGTGTTTTTAGTATAATTATGTACACACAAGTTAATATCTACTTATCTACTTTGACTTTGACTTCGAAAAATTATTTTAACATAATGGCGACTCCGTGGATTTTAAAACCACGGCGAGCATCCAAAAGTCCCAAGCCTACTCATCACATTATCACGTTTTGAAAACGTGCGAGAAACATTAAAATGCTGTTAAAATTAACACAGTACGTATAACATAATATAATCATAGTCGACCCGCGCGGATCGCACAATACCGCCGGAGTGACAATTAATGCGTGATTTTTAACAGTTTAGTAAAATATAGTTATAACATGATTTACGAAAATTTAAATTCAAATGTTATATTTGATTTAAAATTATTCAAGACTGAGTTATGTCCAACATTTTCTCAACTCTAAAATAAGTCCAACAAACTTATGCATAGGTAGTTCTAGAAGTAGGATTTATTTTGAATTAAGAAAAGTTTATTTATCGAGGTGTTGAAATAATTGCCTTATCGAATTCAGTAAGGCCCATTCAGAAAGGCAATTATTTTGCCATCGACTACAGTGCGGTGTTTTCGAGGGATTCAGTCTAAAGGAACTTGGTATTCCCTCAAACGGAAAATTGTGATATTAATTTTACACAACACCTGAAAGAATGACATGCTTAAGAAATGCCTTATGATATGAAACCACTGAAACACTCTATGTACTGGTTGGTGAAAACCGTAGGGAAATCCTTTCGATAAATTTTGAGTTCATCGCGTATATACTATAGGACAGAGACAGACTGACGCGGGGTTACCACGCTTCTGGATTGGGCCTTAATTAGTTATCTTTAAGCTGGTAGGGTTCTTAACGGATCATTCACCACATTAGCTGGGGTTGCATTCCCAGCATGAACTTAGACCTTACTAAAGAGGGTATCCGAAGTTCTTGTCATTTTGCTGGAGCAGACAATATCAAATTCCCGCTTTCCCCGACGCTTAAGAACTTCTTACGATTAATTAATAGAAGAAAACCTTTGTTTGATAATCAATTGTTTAGCAAATGAAGAAGTTCTTGATCTAATTTAAATTGTTTAGGTATATCGCTTTCAAGATTCGAACATTCTCTAACTAAGGATTCCTGAATAAAATATGGCGGGTAAATGGCAATCGTATAAACTTGTAAAGATGTTGAGGAACCATTAAATTCGCGTCCCCCAAGTCTATATTATATAGGTAGGTACGAATTGTGTAAGTATCTCTATTATCTGTATTATTGGCAAACTTGTTCCGAGATTATTTTTGCTCTTTTAGGTGTTTGAGCAAATGATCAAAATAAGTTGTTACTTAATTGTGAGTAATGATTTTTCGCGAAGACGATGTGGTAAAGATAAACCTAAAGGAGGTTACATGTTCTGTCGTGAGATTACCTGTTCAGCATGTTAAAGCTACAACTGTTGGTGGAATACTACGAGTATATAAATTTTACGCTTTGTAGATGCTCTCAGACATAGGTAATTAATAGATTTTTAGGAGCTAGTGCAAGAGTAATTACCATGCACAACAACATTAACAACAAAACCGACTCTAGAACAAATTGTTTTCAATTGTTTTTCATAATAGTAATTACAAATAAACAAAGAAATTAAAATAGAACTAAAACTAACCTAAAATAAACCTAAATATACTTATCAAAAACCTTAATCTAACAAACCGCTGCTAGTAGCTAATGTTCCCAAAAACTGGCCGCATTGCCACGTTGGATGACAATGCTCAATCTTTCTGCCAGATAATGGGCAGCATTTTGGTCACGTGTTGAATAAGGTGATTTCCCCGAAATTATTGCGTCCATCGAAATTAATGTCCAGCTAGCAGCAGCCGGCTATCATTTATTATTAAGCACGAAAACATCGATAGAACTGAATATTCAAAACATACAATGTTTTAATTTACCTAGCTACTCTTTTCAAACAATATGTACGTTACGTTACGTATAAATAAATACGAGTATATCTTTGCTTTGTGTGAATTTAGCTCTGTGTTACTACTACCTCGAACATTCTATGTTTCTTTATAAAGTAAAGTACCTTTTACTTCATAACCTGCAATAAAGTATGAAGTTCTAAAAGAAGAGAGATCTCTTTGTATTCAAGGGCCATCGCTTGTCACCTAATACTTAATCATAACTACGTGACTAGGTATATTAACTTAACCATTGAATAAGGTGATTTCCCCGAAATAATTGCGTCCATCGAAATTAATGTCCAGCTAGCAGCAGCCACCTATCATTTATTATTAAACACGAAAACATCGATAGGTACCTAAACATAACGAGTTTGAGGCGAAACGATTAAGTTGCGTGTCGGTAAAGACCGTGCCGGTACCTATTGCACAAGAAAACAAATAGGTACATAATTTTCCCACTGGCGTGTAATGTAGCAAATGAAACCTAGGGTGAAACGAAACTCGTGAATCGTATCTACAATTGCTCCATTGTTGCCTCGCTTTTGCCTTTTTTTGGGAGTGTGTACGTTCATTTATGGAATGGTTTGGAGTTGGTCAATAAAGTTTTCTTTACTTCGCTCCTACCTATTCTCGAGTAATATTATTCAGTGACCCCATTGAGTGTCAGGTAAAGAGTAAACGACTTAAAACCTTTTATTGATTTAAAAGAAAAGGGAAACTAAGTCATCCTAAATATCGTTATACATACATGAAAAATGCCACTGTGTTTGTTGTATTTGTCATTCGTTCCAAGCATTTCTTATCTCAGCTGATATTCTTTGGTATTTTCTGGGGACAGTCCAGGAAAACTAATTATATATTGAATTGTATTCAATTAAAAACATACAGTGAATAAATAAACTAGTCTCGCTGCAAAGTTATTTTAGGTCTTGTTTGTTGCAACACTCGCTACACTCAGGATTATGATCAGAATTCAGAATCCATTCGCTAGCTCGTACTTCAACCCTAGAATCTATGCACTAGCTCGTGTTTAAATTCCACACTCGCATTTAAAATACAACTTTACACCTTTTACCCTTGTATAACAAATAAGACTACGGTCTGATGTGACGTAGAATATAATATAATACTTTTCTACGAAGAAAACGTGAAAAATTCATACTCGATTTTATACCTGGTTATGAATCGGAATTCTTTTCACACGAGCGACGAAATCACCGATTAGAGCGTTCTGCCTCGGCGATTTTCTTCAATATTTTCCCAAACGAAATCAAATTGGTAAGGTGGACAAAATAATCTTTTTATGATCATCCAGCAATGTTGGATGGATATCTCCGTCCTTTCCGAAACATTTGGCGGGAATCGCAGGGAGATCGGATTCTTTATCAAATGGGCTTGGGAAAATAATGTTTTTGAAAAGCGTTGACATAATATTATCAGATAGTTGCTAGTGTTATTTAATATCGCTTTGAAAAAAAATGCAAGTAGTGTTCTCAGTGATCGCAAAATAATAATATTAATGCTTAAAATCTACGCACATATTTAGATCTAAGATCAAAGAAGCAATAATCCCGACTATCTATTAGATTGCAACATCTAATTCAAATACAAATATGTTTATTGTGAATACAGGTGCATGAAAACCTGTTACAGTATATCTTACAATTACTAAGACCATTAGCCTACCATATTTAAGGTGTACAATTTTTTCCTATGTGAATACAAATAAGTACCAACCTAATATTTAAACAGTGATCAATAACCAACAGTCAGAATATAAATGAGTTTTAAATAACTTTACATAAATAGATTTTACCTTTATTATTTGTAACGTCATTAGTCGTATAAATCGATGTATCATTCATTAATGTTTTTTTAAAAGGGTATAGCCGGATAAGCATGGTCAAACTGTCCTTAGCGAAAAAAAAATATGAACCTTAATATATGCAGTTTTTACTAAATTTTAACGATAAATAAAACAAACCGGTCAAGTGCGAGTCCGACTCACACACCGAGGGTTCCGTACACAGATGTGTACCGGTTCCAACCCTATTAATTGCCAATTCATTTCAAAATCTCTCAAAATGGTGTAGAAATTGAATGCCATGGGTACAGTGCCATCTATCGGCGAATTTTGTTACAAATTTAAGGGACTGAATAACTAAGTACCTACATGTATGGTGGTTTTACAATTATTATCACGTTAATTATTTATCACGTGAACTGATTTAATTTTTTTTTATTTAAAAGAAAGTTCTTTCAGCGTAAGCGCTTTATAAAACAAAATTACATGCAAAGGTGATTAATTTATAAACTTAGTATATATATGTTTTTTGATGATAAAAAAATTGTTAAACTTCTGAGATCAGGAGGGGGGCGGTATATTGTTTTTACATTTTCCCTCATAAATCGAAAATAACACAACATAAATTAAAAAAAAGAATGTTTTAGAATGTACAACTCAAGCCCTTTCATATGACACCCCACTTGACATATTCACTAGACTTTCAAATTTTCAACTGTCATTTTTCACAGAAAATAAAATAAAAATATTAAAACAAACAGTATGCATGTAGGTTAACCTTCTTTATAACTGTTCCAAATTTCAAATCGATAGCATAAGTAGTTCTTGAGATATTAAGCGATGTGACAGATAGACAGACAGACGGACAAAGTGAAACCATAAGGGTTTCTTTTTTACCATTTTGGTACGCAACCCTAAAAAGGTAAATATTATTAGCTGGTAAACTACTGATCAAAATTCTTTGTCATTTATTTAAATTATATATACAGTATCAGTAATCACACTCAGTTACCAAATCCTTCAACCAGTTCTCTCTTACAAAGTCTTCGGGAGGCGTACGCAGTGACATCTACCAAAGAGAATCTCAAATTGAAGTTAAGGAAGCGTCCTTAACTTCAATTTGTAATTTTCGTTAGCAGATGTTACTGCTGAAAACAATAGTAATATTTTAAAGTACCTACGCGCATATTATCGTTTTACAATTATATATAAACTAATCAGCTAGGTAATCCATGTTTTCATGTTACCTACATTGAATTAGTATTTTGGATAAACTGACCTATAGTAACCAAAAAGATTATGTGCTTTGTATCATTGATGGTAAATCGGGAAAATAAAAGTAACGAATGTTTTATTTATATTTAGTTAGCCCACGGCATTTTATTAATTTACCATATTTATGCACCTAAAAATAGTAACTGGCTTTAAGTTTCTTTTTTACTTGTTAATTATAATGGACATAAACAATTTTCCTGGATTTTAAATATGGAAAATGACAGGTTAGATCTACCATATGCACGCCCGAAAACGTTATGTAACCACCCAGGTCTTCTAAAACAAATATGATATTAGTATCCGAAATCGGACATCGGTTCTGCGCTCCATTTCCACATTTCATAAAAGCAGCGGTCCGTGTGATGTGAGGTTATTTTTCACAGCATCAAATTTATGAACCGTACACTCTTATCGGAAGGGGCGTAAAGATCCTAGCTCGGAAAATGGTCCCGATATGTCTATACGGAATTGATAAAATGAAACACGTCTAGAACTATTTGCCCACAGACATACATTTCCTCTTTAATTAGACTGTGGCACACTTTTTAGAGTTCCGTAGCCAAAATGGCGAAAACGGAACCCTTATAGTTTCGTCATCTCTGTCCGTCCGTCCGTCCGTATGTCACAGCCTATTTACTCGGAGACTATAAGTACTATAAGTATGAAATTTTGTAACAAGGTGTATTTTATGAGCCGCTACAAAAAAGTGATGTAAAATTACAAAAATATACTAAATTAGAGGGGGCACTCCATATATGTAACCGGTGGATGAAAAAAAAAATTTCAACGCACATGCTCGTGTGGGGTATCCATGGATAGGTCTTTCAAAATGATATCGGGGTTTCTAAAAAACTTTTCCCTTTAAGTCAAGTTTTCCGTTTGTGAGATATAAGCTTGTTAAGTCATAAACAGTGTCCCCCCCCTCTAATTTCCAAACTATGAAGTTTAAAACTGAGGTGGTGTGCGTTAATGAATACTTTCAACGATTTTTGATTTTTTTTATACAACGCCGGTGGCAAACAAGCTTCCGGTCCACCTGATGGTAAAAGCGGCCAACGCAGCCTATAGACGCCCGCAACTCCAAAGGAGTCACGTACACGCTGTCGATCCTTTATAAAATTTGAGGATGCACTGTGTTGACAACAGAAGGGACAAATTTAGGTCCCTCGCTCCCAACACAGTGCATCCTCGGGAGCTCTGGCAATTTAGACTTATTCGACAAGTAAGTAGTAATGAACAAAATAGAAAATTTCTAAATCAGTTCTGTTTAACAGGGTCTCAGAAATAAATGATCCCATAGTATAGTAGCTACGAAAGTGGTACCACCTTTGACCTAATATGCAGATAATATTCTAAAAGTGGTATGCCACTTTCTAGGCTGACTGTACAATCGAAATTTTGTCAATTGTGTTGAACGAACGTAAGCAATCAACTCCCAACTTATATAATCTGTGCATAAGGTATTTGCTTACTTTTTTGACAGAACTTAGGACGCGTTTACTCTCTGGCCACATTCTGCGTGCTAACTTGCGCTTGAAGGCAAAGCCATTGGATTTCCATACATTCTGACAGGCGCGCGTTACGTCGCGTACGACTACGACGCCGCGCGCGTTTACGTCTGTGTATGAATGAACGCACCTTACACTTTCGTTCCTACAAAATGTGTATAGACGTATTGGAAGTAATTTTTATATTATTATTTTCAACTAGCTGTAAGCACATATAAGTCAGTTGTGGTCGGATAAAGTTTAAGTCTATATATCTATTTAAAGTTTTTTAGAAAAACTTCCCAAGAAATAAATGGTTTGGAAATGACGCCGGGATCTGGCTGCAATCCTACCAACCCGCGGATTTAGGGAATTCCGGGGACATTAAGGGATAAAGGAGACCTTCACCGCATTTCAACAGAAAACCCGACTTGGGAAGGTTAGGAAATAGATTTAGGAATAATGTTTTAATAGAACTTTTTGCGGTCGTTTGACATTTCAGGTAGGTACTAAATACATAAACTAAATGGGAAAGGATGGATCCACATCACCAGTTAAAGTTCGAGTATTCAGTACGTAATTTAATTATCACTATTTGGAAGTACCAAGGTGACTTCGTTATTTAATCGACATATAACATATCATAAAATCGGTGAACCTTTTATGTAATACAGATGTTTTATATTAAGTCCATAGGGCAGTTTGCACAAACGAAGAACGATCAACGTTAAGTATGGCGCCGGCAGCGGTCGTCCGGCCAATATTAGAGAAATGTTGAAAATTAATTTTGACGAAAACCGCTTACGTTTACATACGTCTTGGTGCAACCCATCCATAGTCTTTACTTCATTCTTACCACATATTACTGTTGTAATTGTAATTTAATTACTAAGCAATCAATGAACCTGGACTAACTTCTCAACAGTCCCAACTATACAAACCTTTCATTGTAATTTTAACCTTGTTACCTCTAAACAAGGTTTTTTATTGAGTACAACACACAAGGTTGTTCTCTGATCCCATGTCAAAATATAAAGGAGGACCAGGAATCCGCAACAGTAATGCGTAGACGAGGTGTCACGGATTTTGACTAATGGGAGCTCGCGGGCTTAGAGTACATGGATGAATATTTATGTGAAGTATATTAATGATGGAAATTTTATAACCGGCAATCTGCATTTGATATCAGTATAAGAGACTTCAGCCTAACTCGAGTTTTGGAGAGATTCCTATGTGTATGTAACGTGGTAGTTGTCAAGACACAGATTCTTCTAAACCTTTTTATCTTCAATAATCGGAACAAGTGGGTATTTGACATATGTTAAAATTTATACCATAGTGTGGAATAAATAGAAAACCATCAAACTATCACAATAAAGAGGAAATTAGACAAATTAATCAAAATCATAAAAATATATGGGACTTGAAGATTTTTGCGAATCTTTATAGTTCCATATCTTTTTATGATTTTAATTAATTTGTCAAATTTACTATTTATTGTAATAATTTGATGGTCTTCAGTCTATATAGCCACACTAGATTATAAATTGTAACAAGATTCAACATCCCTATTGTATACCAAGGGATTATTACATCAATTTATGAGCCATGTGGTCATAAATTGATTTCCACAAAATACTTGAATTACCAAGTAGGTAGGTTACTAAGGTTATAGAGTGGAATAGAATCTTAGGTACCTAATTTAATATATAAGTGAAGTTGAAGCTAATGAAAATAATTTTACACAATTGAATTGAACATAATTTTACACTTTGAGTCTTATCGTGGCTAAGATAAAGCAGGTTATCGCATTATTTAGTTATTATTTTTTCGATCGCAGTTACAAATAAAGTATTACGCTTCTACTTGATGAAGAGCTATTATTTTTACAGATTTAGTTCGTATATATGGGACTCTCATATTACAAGAGCTAAATGATCTCCAACCCAAAACGACTTACGTCAATTAAAATCAATGCATTTCAGCCTCTAAACTTCTAGCAATTACATGCATAATTGCATGAAAAACAATAGATTAGAGTTTCTTAATACACTGACCCATAGCCTCTAAAGAGCTTGCGACATAAATATAAGCCAAAACATGCTGACCCATCGAGCCATAATAATTTTAATGTTTAATGTAGGAGATTAAATAGACTGTGCTTTGATATCTGCCCACCGTTGTTGTTAAGAACCTATGGGTCAACTAGAATTTATGGAGTTGTTAGTGCTTGGTTTAAATTCACAACAATGACTTGTGACGCTGTACCCACGGCGTTCAATTTGTATTTTGTATATCACGCTATTAAGATATTTCCTGAATTAAATGGGGTCGGGATGGGTACACGATCCGTGTCCGGAACCCTCTGTGCGCGAGTCACACTCGCACTTGACCTTTTCCTCACCATATTCAAACAATACGTACATTATTAATCTTTTCAACGTCATGTCAAAGACAAAAGCTGTCACTAACACGCCAACATGGGAATGTCATACACGAAATTGAACCCTATGGAAATGTATGTAGGTTGAAATCTATTAGGTACAGTCGTGTGGAAAGGGATACTTTGGAGATACTCGTTTCATAAAGTAACGTCTTATGTAAACTCTTATGCAGATACTGCAATACCTACACAAATGTATGACAATGGACAAAACTTTTTTTATCGCATATTCATTATTCAATCCTAATACTATATTACTAATTTTATAAATGCGAAAGTTCAGATCTTTGGGTGTTTAGATGTTTGGACGTTTGTTACTCAATCACGCAAACACAGCTGAACGGATTACGATCAAACTTGGTATACAACGAGTTTATAGCTTGGATTAACATATAGGATACTTTTTATCCCGAAGTCATCCCTCGAAGGGATGAAATAAGGAGTGGAAGTTTACGCGGACGAAGTCGCGGGCAAAAGCTATAGTATTGTCAAGGACCATATACAATAGGACTGACAATCTTCATACTACGCACCGTACACCGAAAGTTAGTATCTCTCTACGTAGCTAGATGCCGCTAAGAGTACCGATTCATTCAAAAGTCGTTTTTATAATTTCCATGAATGCGCAAAAGTGAAGTCACAGCCATCGAACGTTCAACGACATTCCAAATGATACAGTAAAAAGTGAAAATAGATGGCGTTAGGTGCGATGTTTCATTACTACGTTCCGTTTCGGCGCACTTCACTATTTTTATTTGTACTTACATAATTACTTACAAATGAAATATATTTCACAGTTCATTCGTCCCTTACTGTCAACATGTTACAAGTATGTAAGTGCGAGAGGGACGAATGCTATATGTCCGATATATAAGCGATCATTTTAGCTCCTCTGCTTTGACAAAAATGTTTTCGTATGTCCGGATTTCCAGTTGTTCTGTTCTACAGGTCGCATTTTCTCAACCGATTCTCATGAAATTTTGTGAGCAGGGGTGCTGCTACCGCGAACAGCAAACGAAGTTTTCGCTCTCTGTCGCACTTGCACGTTCGGACGTAAGTGCGACAGAGAGGGAAAACTTCGTTTGCTGTTCGCGGTAGCGCCCCAGGTTCGATAATTAATTAATTCTTTGTAAAGTCAGTTCTTGGCCATATAAAAAAAACACTCGCGAGGTCGACAGCTCAAAGAACCGCTAGTTTATAATTGCAAATCAAAGTTTTTTTGTAGAAAAATACCAATTTTAATAAATATTTTTTGATTTACATACTTATATAAATATTCCCCTTATAATTTATAAACCTATCTTCCGCATTAAACCTATTTAGGTATTAAGAGGTGCAAGTAGTAAATACTGGCCACATATTTATACAATACCTAAATGTCAAAAATGTTCTACAGTCCTCGAAACACAGCTTAAGACAGAGTAGTCAAATTAATAAAACGTAATTTTCTGAGACTAGCTCTAATTTTCATTGCATATTCATTCACGAAGATAATTCAAAAAAATCCAAGGTCCATTATACTGTTTGTAACATATAGTGAAACATCTAGCTTAGTTTATAATAAATAAATATATAATAAATAATGTGGGTATGATCATATACAAATCCACCCCACCTAGTCCCGAACAAACTAAGCAAGCTTCTATTTTCTCTCTCCTCTGACACTTATACGAGTATATAGATAAATATATACTTAAATACAAAAAGGAGTTGCGTTTCTTTTAACTACCGATATCCCGCATCACCTATTAATTTATTGAAAGAAAAAACCTTGGTAGCTACATTGAACTATCTGTAACTTACTCTATAGTTGGTAAGAGGCAAAATCAAAGGCGATTTCCATAAACAAATGAAGGCCCAAAAAGAAAGCAACGAATGTATCGCATGACATTTCCGATCTCTTCTCGATGAGCGTCAAATTTTGTAATTAGAATATTGGTTTGTTTACAGTGCGGATATTTATCAGCATTGCATGTTACATTTTTTGCACTCTGCTTAGGCAGATATAATTGTGTATGTAATTTGCCTACCTGTATTTATAAAAAAGGTGGTTTAGATATTTGTTTCTATTTGCTGTCTATATGAGGTTGGAAAAAAATTGTGTAGATATTTTTGACTCCTGCTTTGTTCACATGTATATGAAAAACAAGTGCATAGATGCTTTTGTATGCGTGTTTGTCTACATATATTTGTCTGTCATTGTACGTATATTTATGAACGTATTAGCGTACACAATTTAATGACTCGATTAATGTTCAAATATATCTGATCGAAATTGTTGTATGGATATTTTTGGCTAACAGATAGTAAAGACATTTTTGTCGCTTTGGGAACGTATATACATATATTTATGCCCTTGAGTGTACGCGTAATTTAATTTTATACACATTTTACCAGTTCACCAACGCCATCTAGTTATTTTATGTATCAAAAATTGGCGAACCCGCGAGCAATCCTGAGCAATCAATGATTCCAGAGGTAGTGCCATCTATTAAATATGATCTGTTTCACGTTGTTGATGAGTAAAAAATATAATCTTTAAAAATTGTGTATAGAAGGTATATAATGGTATTAAAATAAAGCACTTAGTCGTTTGTTCTTAAAAAACAAAAAAAACAGGAGAAAACATTGGTGAAAATAACATTTTTGCGACTTCCAGGCTACGAAGCAGCGCCATCTAGTTTTAATACCGAATTTTGAGCTATTTCAGAGTTACGTTTTGTTGTATAAAATTGTCGGCCCTATTGTATATGGCAGGACCATAAATGACATGAATGTATTTGCAAAGGCTTCGGCCGTTATATAGACGTTATGCTTATGTCGGTAAGTTATGTCATATGTCAAATAATGTACTGAGACTACGAGTTACCAAACTTTGACCTGAGATTTGGTCTAACGGCTTTATAGATTACTCCTATTACCTATTGTAAATTGACGTATGGTTGCCTGACGAGTCACGACACACCTTTTCCATGCTGTTTCCACTATATTTGAGCCTCTTACCATGTATTTACACACGAATCCGAAGTTTTTAATTAGTCAGTCTTATGTTGCATTGGCAAAAGTTTAAAGTTTGTTGGAACCTGTTTACAGAGCAAATGTATAAAATCGAAGAGATAATTTTACTTCTTCTCTTTTGTGAATTATGGAACCAGAGCTACATTCAAAATATTTATTTGTTTTGCAAGTTATTATTTGTATCAATAGCTATTAGTTTAATCGACTATGGGACAAATTGATGGATCCTATTCCTATAGGTATTCGAAAAATAAATATTAGGCTACTCGATACAGTTTTCCTACAAGCGTGAGATTATCCTAATAACGACGATATTATTATGATGATAATAGACGCGAGTTAGGGTCGTGATCGATACGACAGTCGTGCGCCACTGAAACGATCTGTGGGCTTGAATGTGGCGCCATCGCCATACAATTTTTAAATGATGGAAAGCGATGGCAAGGCCTAAGAAGTATGTAGCTCGCTTTTAGGATTTGACTTGGCTGGTTTACGTACAGCAAAATTTGGTTCGTTGGTAAACCTAAGCGTTTGTTGCCGCTATTTTGCATGCATTTCGTGTTTCTGCCATTGTTTGGATACGGCTTTCACGCGAATTTAGGTGCAATGCGGTACAATTACATATTCATAATTAGACAGTTTTACATGGTTAACATTAAATTGTACCCGAGGCGTAATTACGCAACGTTGTCAAGCGTGATGCATAAGCTTGATCCGAATCTAATTGACGCGTTAAGAATGCACTAGGTGTGTAATGAGTAGTGTTCGGAGTTTTGGTGGCAAATTTCACAGAGGTAAATAAATGGAGTCGCCTATGCCTAACAATTTATTTGATTAAACGAATAACAAATGATTAATTTTGCATAATACTCCTTATAAATTATCTTGCGAGCATTACCTACTTATACCACGATAACACAGGACTACTAATAACACAAGTATGTGGTAATCATTGTTTAACAAATTTATTTATTTTTACTTAGGTATTACATACGTACAAATATGTCACCTTCACTGGGACAGTATAATGTTTGTATGTACCTGCCGCCAATTATACAATTCGGTATCACAAACATCATACCCCCTATGTCCACATTTGGAGCAAACTTCGATAAAACAACCTTTCTTCGTCTAGGTCTATAACTTTTGATGATAATGCCATTAAACGTAATTCCTTGAATAAGGTTTTTGGCAAATTCAATTCATATACCCATCCGCGAAAATTCATCATCTAAAACAATAAAGGGAAAATAAATAGAAAAGAGTCTTATCAAAGACGGTAGGTATAATAAAGTCATATGAATAAAAACTTACTTTTTCAACAAAGTCAAATTCATCCTTTTCATCTAGATAATTTTCTATGTTGTGATTTAATATTTTAGCAACACTTTAAGGTAATATTTTTCAATGACTCTGGAGATGAATGATTTCCACCCATTTTTAAGATGTAAACGAGACTTCTGGATACGTCATATATTATGGTAAAAAATATATCGATTAATGATGACATTTGTTAAAAGAAATTGAATAACAACCCAAAACATTTACGACATAACATTTGGGTGTTCCTGTAATCGTTTTATGAAAATAAATAGTTTTAAGTACTTGAAATTTACGAGTACCTACCTAATTAATGTCATACTAAGTACTTCAGGTAAATGAATAATTTATTTATTCAAATCTTAAAAAGTTAATCATAAAAACGACTCCATTACCCACTGTGTGAAATTTGCCACCGATACTACGAACACTAGTAATAAGATACTAGTGAAATGATACTCTAGTGATGCACACCGAAAGGTCTTCGAGAGCCACAGTTTTGGTTGCACTCATAATCCGCATAAACAGCGTCTCTGTCTCTATAACAATCCTGTTGCTGTTTGTATTATGATTCTTTGTTTCTGTTTCTAGAAACAGAACAACAGGCCTAGGCCTGTTGTTATAAGGCCGGGGGGGCCGGCTGCTCGTTGGGCAATTGGCGACACAAGTGACACAACGGAGGTTTCCGAACAACTTGGGCGACTTGATGTACTGAATGGTCTAAGAAAACAAGGTCTAACAATCCGGATTCGTGACACCTTGACGTCACTGTCGACGACACACTCACACTTACGTCCGTATACCATCAATAGGCTAACGCCGGAGGTCGTGTCACCCACACCACTAACCAATGTACCGGATTGCCATACCTGGCGCAGTATATTATTACATCATGGGTATACTGAGATGGCCTTTGCATCTCTAATCGCCTTACCAGTCCGTTCATGTAAGTTAGCACAATGCCATCAACTAAATATTGTTCACAGGAAATACGACTTTTGTTCTTTCCACTGTGTGGGTATTCCGTATTGTCACACAACGGAATAGTAACTTTATTAAGACCCAAATAAGAAATTGTTAACCACTTGTAAAGTATTTAAGAGTCCTTACCAGTTAAAAAACAGTCATCTATTTAGGCTATTTTCTTTATGAATTGACACGTATCTTGACGTTTTCTCGATGTTACTATCGAGAACAGGAATTTTGCGACCGAATGTCAGAAATGTAAAATGTATATTTTGGATTTTTCATTAAGAAATATCTTTTTAAACATCACTCCAAATCAATCATTTTCAAGCTAAAAACTGTATTTTTTTCCGCTTAAATTGTACTAGACATAATTAAATCAAAAAATGGCTATGTTACTAAAACTAAAACTTTAAAAAAATCATCGTAATTTTTAATCACTTTATTGGTATCAATACTTTTGTCATAATTAGAAATCAATTTTTTTTAAACTTGTGAGGCCTCTTGTTGAGGCAAATTGTCATTGGCCGCTTAGAAGTTCAAATTATTGTGTTTAAAGATGTTCTTATTTGTATTCCATGTGACGGGCGTGTACGACAGGTATGTATTTTTTCGGCGTTGGTATATTTTAGGTAATTTAGGTAATATTTAAAGTGTCCTCCTCTTTGAAATGTAACGTTTTTTGACAGAAATGTAGGCTATGTTGGACATCTACATTTCTAGGTATGTTTAAGCAATGGAGGCCAAGGCGATATTTAATTCCGCTTCCAATGCTCAAATTTCTCTAGTAGGTAAAAAAATACCGGTTAAGTTCGAGTCGGACTCGCGCACCGAGGGTTCCATATACAGATGTGTACCGGTTCCAACCCTATTAAATCAGAAAAATCTCAACAACATGGTGTGGAAATTGGACGCCATGAGTACAGCGCCAGCTATCGGCGACTTTTGTTACAAATTTGAGCGACTGAATAACTTTGTATGCATGGTTCAAGGATAATTCTTTATCACGTAAACCGATTTCCATTTTTTTTCTTTATTTGATAGAAGGTACTTTCAGCATATTAATCTCGTAAGAATTTATAAAACAAAAATACATGCAAAGGTAATTAAATTACAAACTTAGTATAGAAATGTTTTTTGACGATAAAAAAAGAAAAACTAGATAGAGCTACAGTTATATTTTTCCTGTAAAATATACAATGTTATGGAATAATTTTATATTTTTCCTTGGTAAACTTCGGAGAAGGGGGGGACGGGGGACGGTATTTTTTTACATTTTCCCTCATAAAACAAAAATTACTCAGCGTAAAAAAAACAAATTGTTACAGAATGTGCAACCCAAGCCCTTTCATATGACACCCCACTCGACATATTTGTTGATTTTATTATATTTTAATATACAAAAATTAACATATCCTGTAAATAAAAGGTAACTGATTTGACTACTTTGTTAAAGGAATGAACGACCGATTGATTGAGTGAATGATAAGTTCAATTCATTCTCTGTTCAGATCTGTTAGTCACTCCTTCGCCTTGCCTCCCTTTGATGAAGACTTTACTCGTAGATAGACGTGTTCTAGCTTCCAAGTATAAAAATAAAATTAAAATAAATGAAATTAATTTAACCGTTATTCAGTATTTAATTGACGATAAATCCTTGTATACCCTAACCTTTTCAATAGGTTATGGGGCCCAGGCCACGCGTTAAAACTTTGAAACTCTAATTATGAATTTTTCGAAACACGTGCATGAATGGATAACCTAAAATTAAAACGAAATATCAAAACTTACGACGGCGTAATCACTGCAATTGAGACGTTATCTGAAAATAGTTTAACTTTGGCATTTGTGAAAACAAGGTTATTAGACCACGAGGTTAAGCTGAGAAACGACAGTGCAGATACGAGCTCAAAAGTACTGGATGTCGAGCATAAGCCCCATAATTCAAAGAAGAGAATAATCGATATACCTAAACCGCCAAACCACCATAATAATAACCGTAGACATTACAAGAACAAAACTTGGAAAAATACCCACATTTTTAAAATGTCATCATTGCGGACGAAAAGGTTACGCGAAAAAGGATTGTTATTACTTTAAACAAATGATGCAAGAAAAACAGACTGAAACAAATAGGACGCGAACAGTTCAACAAGTCGAATTGAAACAAGAAACTGCTAACGATTTCTCGGGTTTCGCCTTTATGACGGGAGACTGTCAAGATGATGTTCAAGAAGATAAAGTGAGATTTATTTTGGACTCGGGAGCATCGGATCACGTCACAAACAGGTCGGATCTTTTCATTAATTTTACAATTCTTAATCTACCTTTGAAAATATCGATTGCTAAGCACAGGGATTTTTTTTTTAGCTACACAAAAAGGGACAATGAGGGTGACGAGCGACTTGGGCGTGCAAGGACTTCTGGAGGATGTGCTGTTCTGCCCAGATGCCCCTTACAACCTGCTGTCGGTGCCCAAGATGCAGCGAGCTGGCTACACGATCATCTTCGACCAACATGGCTCCCAAGTTTGTAAAGGTGACACAACTGTCATGAAGGGTAAGTCTCTGAACAATTAAATTGCAGTAAAAACAGCAAGCAGCAGCAGTTGCAGTTTTAAGCAAAATAAAGATATTTGTATTTTGTATTTGTATTTGTAGACTTTGCTGTATCAGTAAATATGGCTATTCCTGTTTCCTGCCTATACCAAGCTAATAATAATGACTAAAATTTATGGCATCAGCGTTTGGGTCATATAAGTAAAAATAAATTCATACAATTAAAACATGATTGAAGATGTTAATTCAGTTTGTTGAGCCAAATGATAAAATGTGCGAAGCTTGTATAAACGGCAAACAGGCCAGATTACCATTTAATCTGACTAAGAATAAAGATCACATTACACGACTTTTATTTGTTGTACATTCTGATGTTTGTGTCCAAATCACTCCTCCCACGATAGACAATAAAAATTATTTTGTATTTTTTTTATTGACCAGTATACCCATTACTGTGTTGTGTATTTGATAACGTACAAGTCAGAGGTATTTACTGCTTTTAAAGTGTACGGACGTAGTGACGTAAATGTGAGGCAAAATTGAATTTTGAAAATGGTAAATTTATACTGCGATAACGTATTGTATTGAAAAGGGCAAAACTTACCATTTGACAGTTCCAAAAAACACCGTAACAAAACAGTGTATCGGAACGTAAGGTAAGGACTATTACAGAAAAAGCGCGATTCCAAATTAAATAAAGTATTTTGGGGTTCCAAATTAAATAAAGTATTTTGGGGTAAAGCTGTATTAACTGCTGTTCGATTAATAAATGTAACGCCTTCAAGAGCCCTTATGTAATCGAAAACCCCATATGAATTGTGGCATGATAAAAAAAAAACCACAACTTAAATACTTGAAGTTTTTTTGGTGCCACGGTTTATGTACATAATGAAACCAGTAAATCTAAATTTGACGATAAATCTTGGAAGGGAATACTGGTAGGTTATGAACCAAACGGATATAAAGTTTGGAAGGTTTTTGGTGCCACGGTTTATGTACATAATAAAACCAGTAAATCTAAATTTGACGATAAATCTTGGAAGGGAATACTGGTAGGTTATGAACCAAACGGATATTAAGTTTGGAACTCGGAAAGCGCTTAATTTGTCACTGTTAGAGACGTTATAGTCGACGAGGCTAATTTTCTAACATCCAGGCCAGTAATATTGCCTGAAGTTACCGAAAATTGCCATGATAAACCTGATAACAACAATATATCAAAATCAGTGTCATCCAAGTCTCGCCATAGTGACAATTCAAAATCAGATGCATTTAAATCTGATGATCTCGGCCGTCCTGTTGACAATTCAAAATCAGATGCATTTAAATCTGATGATCTCGGCCGTCCTGTTGACAATTCAAAATCAGATGCATTTAAATCTGATGATCTCGGCCGTCCTGTTGACAATTCAAAATCAGATGCATTTAAATCTGATGATCTCGGCCGTCCTATGAAAAATCGCAGATTAAATGAAACCATTATTGAACCCACATCTAGTAATGCCCCTGATAATTGTACGCAGGTAAATCAAAATGAAAATAAAAACACAGATGACGTAAGGAGGAGTGATAGGCTTAAAAATCGGCCACCTGTTCATTATTATCAAACTGATGATGATGAGTGCATATTGAGTGCGCAGTCTATATTAGTGTTAAGTGGCAAGTTGCCATAGAAGAAGAGTTAAAATCTCTTTCTGAAAACAACACGTGGTCTTTAGTGCCGAGACCACAGAATAAAAATGTTGTTGATAATAAATGGGTTTTCTCTATCAAGTATGATGAATTTGGTAGACCGCAAAGATATAAAGCCCGTCCCGTTGTCAAAGGGTTTAGTCAGGAATACCTTGTCGATTTTTATGAAACCTTTGCACCTGTAGCCAGAATTGCTAGTTTTCGGTTCATTATTAGTCTTGCAAATCAATTTAACTTACTGGATGTTAAAACTGCCTTTTTAAATGGTAAATTAGAAGAAGAGATTTTTATGGAAGTGCCGAAAGAAGTAGATTGCGATAAAAAATTATGTATGTAAATTAAATAAGGCATTGTATGGACTGAAACAGGCTGCTAGATGCTGGTTTCAGGTTTTTGAGCAAGCACTGGTTTAAAAAGGATTTATAAGTTCATCGGTTGACAGATGTATATACATGCTTGATAGAGGAAGCGTCCAACAAAATATTTACGCAATTTTGTATGTGGATGATTTAGTTATTTCATGTGGTGAAATATAAACAATGAATAATTTCAAAAAGTATTTAATGAGTAAATTTCAAATGAAAGACTTACAAGATATAAAATTATTTCTTGGTATAAAAATCGATAGGTCTGGACAATGAAATCACATTAAATCAAAGTGCATATATTGAAAAGTTTTGCGTAAGTTTAAAATGCACGATTGTAACCCCATTAGCACACCACTAGAAGTAAAACTAAATTATGAAGCATTAAACTTTGAAGAGAAGTATGATGCCCCTTGCAGAAGTGTAATAGGTTGTTTATGTATGTATGTGTGTAAGCACTTTATTGTACACAATAACAGGTTAAAACAATATACATGTCACATAAGATTAGAGTACAAAGGCGAACTTATCCCTATGAGGGATCTCTTCCAGCTAACCTGTTTAATGTATATAATGCTATGTACTCGTCCTGATTTAAGCACAAGCAATAACATTTTAAGCAGGTATACAAATAAAAACAACAAAGAATTATGGCAATGTTTTAAAAAGGGTGCTGAGATATTTGTAAAGCACAATAGATTTAAAATTAACTTACAAACGATGTGATTCTAATAACATTCTATGTGGTTATGTCGATTCAGACTGGGGTGGCCATGATTCAAGTGATAGGAAGAGTACCACAGGTTATTTATTTAAGTTATTCAATAATTGTACAATCACATGGAGTACAAAGAGGCAAATGTCAGTTGCCGCTTCATAAACTGAAGCCCAGTACATGGCTTTATGGTTAAAGTTATGGTTAAAGCATTAATGTAAATATCACACAGCCGATTGTTATTAAATTTATGAGGATAACAACGGATGTATTAGTATTGCCAACAATCCCACTAACCACAAGAGGTCAAACCACATCGACATTAAGTATCATTTCTCTAGGGAGCAAATTGAGAAAAATGTTATTAAATTATGTTATCTTCCCACAGGTAAACAAATAGCAGACGCTTTAACAAAGCAGTTGCCTACAGCTGCCTTTAAAGCAATGCAGTCTGAAATGGGTTTGCAATAATGCGATTGAAATGTACATACTAAATAATGTATTGTTGAGATAATTATTGTACATTTTTGATGATTATTTTTATGGCGTAATAATTATCTTGATGACCTGATTGGGTTTTTCTGGGTTTTCCCAATCCTTGCAACAAATGTTGGGTCATAAAATTGTAATTTCCCCAGACAATACTTGGAAGTTAAATACGATCTGATGCTAATTTATTGTAAATAATTGTTAATTTTTGAGGGGGCGTGTTGATTTTATTATATTTTAATATACAAAAATTAACATATCCTGTAAATAAAAGGTAACTGATTTGACTACTTTGTTAAAGGAATGAACGACCGATTGATTGAGTGAATGATAAGTTCAATTCATTCTCTGTTCAGATCTGTTAGTCACTCCTTCGCCTTGCCTCCCTTTGATCAAGACTTTACTCGTAGATAGACGTGTTCTAGCTTCCAAGTATAAAAATAAAATTAAAATAAATGAAATTAATTTAACCGTTATTCAGTATTTAATTGACGATAAATCCTTGTATACCCTAACCTTTTCAATAATATTAACTAGACTTTCCAATTTCAACCACCCATTATCTGTCATGTTTCACAGAAAATAAAAAAAAATATTTAAAAAAGTCATGTTATATGTACGTAGGTAAGCCTTCTTTATAACTACTTATTCCAAATTTCAAATCGATAAAAAAAGTAGTTCTTGAGATATTTAACGATGTGACGGACAGACAGACAAAGTGAAACCATAAGGGTTCCTTTTTTACCATTTTGGTACAGAACCCTAAAAAGATTAACATCACAAATATATTCAGAGAGCTACCAACATTAGGAGAGGGCACACGCTACTCAGTTCTCAGCTTATATAAAACGTCCAGTTTCTATTTAAATTCTAGAGATATTACGTCTTTTGGGAGCTTGCAGTTGAACAAGGCTATGTCTTTGTTCCCGCTGGTTTCTTTAATTAAGATCCATTTTGAGATTTTATTAAAACCACGGGTTTGGAGTAGACGATAAACTGCCCTAGTTGAGCATTATTTTTGTCTGTTTAATTAAAAATATATGTACTTGATGTTTGTAAAGTATAGTTAAATAGAAAGTAACAAAGCAGAGCTGCACTTTGCAGTTACATTTTTTCCCACTCATTATCTTTAAATGTGTATATTTTTACAACAGTTACGTACGCCGTGCTGATAATAACTTACGACATATTAAAAATGAAATAAAGAGTCCGTTAATTAAATGCATGCCCTACAAAAGTAAAGAGCTAAGACCCTACAGAGATAAGACCGCCTGTTATTTTACCTCGGTTTCCCTGTATCTTTTAATTTCTTTTATTATTTTGGGCATTTTGTATTATTATGAGAGGCGTAGGTAGGTAAAATAAAGAGTATATTGCGAAGCTGATACAAAAGAGGTTAAATATATATTATCAAAATATAAGTAAGGAAGATCGGAAAATAATAATGTTTCGGTGGAATTACAAATGTTAATGCCTTTTACGTAGGTACATGTGCCTTAAAACGGATAAAAACATCTAGCTGATGCCGTGACATGACGCGAAACAAAAAAATATACCTACCCCCCTCTTTCAAACTTGCTAACAGTGAGAGAGAGAGTAAGTCATAAGGGCGAAGTAGCGCGCGCTTGGCAGAATGTATTCTGGAGATCCAGTACCTACGTTTGACAAGCACGTGCGGCGTGCTACATATGTGGTACGTCCGAAACTGATAGACCAAATTATGTCAAATGAACGCAAGCGAGAATCTACCTTATAGTCAGAACTCTTAGACGTTTTTTGCTAGCGTTCGTTTGACAGAATTTGGCCATAGGGTTTCTTACGAACTATAACATTACGCACAGGACTTTAGATCATTTGGATTTGCCGAATTGTATCAAAGAAAGATTCATCCCATCAAAAACAATACTTGTCAAAAAAACCAGTCTCGCAACTCAGTGTCCTGTTCTACGGTAAAAAGTTGTGAGATCCATGTAATACCAAGTCGGTTATTAATTTATTCAGTCCCTACTTAAGCGACTTTCTGTCTTAATACGTCCAGTCCCTAAGACCACGATCGTGGTCCATAACAATTGAAAATCAATTGTGTCTGGAATCTCCGTACTCGAAGCATTAAGTTGTTACGTAATAATTAACAGCATCTTATAGTGACGCATATCAATATTAAAAATCTTTATTGTTTTATATAAATATATTGAGACTCGGCCATCGCATGAAAACACGTGTAAATTAAATTATTTAGTGCCCCCAGATAATCCAATAACAGTCAAATACCGACCAGCACAAACCATGTCAACAACTATAAACGCTACCTTAGCAGCAAGTTACCATGTTTTAGGTCGAGATGATTAAAGTTGGGTTGTAGACTTTGTAATAGCCTGGATAATGACATCCGCCGGAAATCGAGTACCAAAGATTACGTTTTGGATAAGCTTAATCGTAAATATTAAATTTATGTTAACTCTCTTTACTTCCTTCACTTGTGCGAATTGTGCGTATAATTTGGTGTTTTATTAGATGAGTACATAGTTTCGAAAATTATTTCCTAAGTGAATAAAAAGTAACAAACTTACAAGCTTTACCTCTTTATATGAGTATTACTAGTGTGTAATGTACACTATTATAAATAACACAGGTACCTAACTTCGCAATGGCGAAATCGAGGCGTACTTATAAGCTGCCAACCATGCAGGTTTCAAAGATATCAAAATACATATTCTCACATCTCTGGTTCTCATTTCATTCAACCTAAAAGAGCTTTAGTGTTCATTTTTCGTCACAATTATTTTAACTTAGGTACATTTTGCCGGGTGTTACCGTTTGCCGGCCGACACACGGACGCGCGCGAGACAGGCAACAAGGGCGAATGTATGCTCTCTGGCCTGTAAATCCACCAACCGCGCATTTGGGTTATTTTATTACCAATGATAAGTTGAAATATTCATAACTGGGTCAAAATCAGGAACAAAATCTAGGCATCTCCCTGTAGACAATTCAGTAATTAACAGTTAGGTATACCTATAATTTTCTGATGATATACATGATACCTAATTTAAAACCAAGGCCACTTTAAGTACATACCTACATATATGGGTCCCGCGCTATAATAAGGTTTTAAAACTGCATGTTTCCAAAGAATAAACTAAAACTAAAAAAATGCTTGAAACCCATTTGTATTTTGGAATGTGCAATCAATTTAAATAAATAGTTACACGGATTTGGAGACCGCCCGACTTGCTAATCCCCGTTAAGTCGTCGGAACCATTATTAAAACTATTTAAACCTAATCAAACAAACCACAAATTTCGCAAACGAAACATTATAACTGAGGTATTTATTACCACGAGTTTTGTTAAAGTTATTAAAATGTAAGTTTTAAACATTTCATTAAAGTGCAAGTATTTGAAATCGAAGTTGAACTTTATAAACGGATATTCGAATTGTGCTCAAATTCTTGTGGTTAAAGGGTTTTCATCAACGAATAATGAATTTTTAGCAGCCAATGATTAAACTGGAGGTCAGGACCTCTTTTCTGTCCACTTACGGAATTAAAAAGTTTCATTTTAAAATTGCATATTCGTACAGCCAGAAACACACAATGTAACTCAAGTCACTCAGCCGAACTATTTCCAAAGCACGGTACAAGCCCGGCTGTCTATTAGAATACATGCTTTGGATTGAAACCGGTTTTGTATTTGTTGCGCGATTGTCTCAATGCGCTTATTCGCTTTGTATATGTACGTACTCGTACCTACCTGCGGGCGGCACAGAATAGTATAATAGTATTACTTAAGCGGGTATTGAAACGCTCACGCCTACAAATGAACACTCCTATGGGTCGACAAAATATGCTCTTGCTCCATCCGTAGCGTACGTCGCAAGCCCATAGCGAACATGAACGAACGTAAGTGTGAATGAGTGCGAAAAACAGAGAACTAAATATAATTTAAAACCTTCAGTCGAATGGACTCTTAAGCCGCACAGCACACAACACGCCTCGAGGCAACTAACAAACTAATTCGTATTTGCATGTATCTTTTCGGTTAACGTATTTACCACTGAACTGTTTCTAACGTGATGTATGAGGGTTACCTGTAGGTACCTAATACAGAGTGTAAAATCTAAGTGGGACTGTGAGAGAAATGGTGAAACTATATGAGATACGGCAATATGCTCTTAAGACTCACGAAACCGATTTAAATTAAGGCTGCATATAAGAATAATAAAGAGCTCGAGTCGACAATAGGGTTATTGAGAAAGTTTCAAAATTGTTTCGTGTAAAATTATACACGCACATGTGTAGGTATACCTATAAAGATTTTCCCGAAAGATATAGGACCTAATTAAGACTAAAAATCGGCGCCGAAACGAACATTCACCGTGGCTGCCATAATTATTATTATGATGTACAGTTGTATTCAAAAACATAACCGTCATAACATAACCTTAAAACAGGGATCACGCGTTACGTGTTTTGTATTAATATTATAAAAAATGAGAAAATATGGCGATTATAAACGTTATTGTAAAACTTATCTAATGGGGTTTTTTTGTGTTTTTCTGTGATTGTTGGCGTGCAGTGTGACTTGTGAACAAGATCTACTATATGTACCGATCTGAAATTAACATAACCTCAAATTAACATAAACACACATAACAGTCTTCACATTCCTGAATTCTGGTGCTATGAAATTATTATTAGGTAGGTAGTTGCAAATAAATTCGCTACTGTCCAGCTATCGACACTATCGACAATAGGCAAGGATTCTGCTTCGAGCCGTTGAGTGGTGCACGTGTGCGGAATACTTTTTCTAGCGATTTGCGTCAATAACAACTTTGTTATTCCTGATTTATTGTGTGTGATTGTTTCTTGTGCTGTCTAGTGTTTGTTGACTTATTTATTTGGTAAGTGGTTTAATAGAAAGAAGGAGAGGGCGGCAACTTCTCCTATGTGAGTTGAGTGCCTCCTTCTCCTTGGGTCCTCAAGATGGGGTCCCACCAATTTGACCCAGGTATCCCTGGGATAGTAGAACATCCGCCCTCACCGGCCTTTCATATGGAAATAGAAGATGCTCCCGTTTCTCTGACGCAAATTTTCAATGGATCTACCCCCAATGAACCCCATTCTAATTTAATTGCTAGCAATGAGTCCTCTTCAATTAAAATAGTTAAAAAAAGGGACATGTCAGCAATCACGGAAGATAACTTGATCGATAATAGGAAGGACGCTCCTAAAATCCCCCGTCTCGACGAGCCTTCTTCATCTTCCCAAGTTTCAAATGATGACAGTACCCCCATCCCCCCTTCTCAGTTTCGACCCAATGAAGAATATTATAACTCGACCCCAGCTGCAAGTGATACCCCCGCTCCCCCAGAAAGTACTGCTGACGAGTCTTCTCAGCCCCCAAAAACCACGCCGGATTTGACCCTCCCCACTCCTCCCTCTCAGTTCCAGTCCCGGAGTGAATATAACAGCTCGGACAAGGGCCCTTTCATTGTACATGTCGCTCGTGAGATGACGGAAGTTGATGCAGGCTCTTACCTACACCCGGTCAAATTTGGCCGACTACTATTTTTAAAAGGCATTAAAAACCTCAAGGACGGTGGTATTAAAAAGATAGGCCGTAACAGGCTAAGTATAGAATTCACCTCCGCAGCCGGCGCTAACCGGTTCCTGACTCTGCCCCTAGAATCTGACAAGTATAAGTGTTTTATTCCATCCTACCACGTCACAAAGACTGGCTTAGCTAGGAACATCCCCACGGACTACACCAATGACGAACTCCCGGACATGATAGTACAACCATACGGATTTGGCAAGGTCGTTAAGGCTAGACGTCTTAATTTCAAAAAGAAAAACTTGGCCGATAACACAACCCAGTGGGCCCCATCTGAAACAGTCGTCCTAACTTTCGACGGTCAGAGTTTGCCGGACAAAGTTTTTCTCTTCAACTGTGCACTGGAAGTAGTTCCGTACTATTTTCCGACAGTACAATGTTATAAGTGCTGCCGGTTTGGGCACGTTAGGGCCCAATGCCGTTCCCGCCCCCGCTGTTCCAAATGTGCGCAGCCGCATGACCCAGAAGAATGCTCTGAAGAACCCCTTTGCCTAAATTGTACTGGTCAGCACAAGGCTACGGATAAAAAGTGCCCGGAGTATGGGAGACAACAAATGATTAAACGAATAATGGGTGATGAAAGTATCTCATATCAGGAAGCTGAAAAAAAAATCCCCTCATCTCGCAAGCCATATAATGAAGTCGCCCAGGCCAAGACAACCTCATATAAAAAAACCGTTTTTATTAAAAGGAAACCCCATAGTCCTGCTAACCCTCATGGGTACGATCAAAAAGCCCACAGAGCTCTTATTTCTGATTATAACCCTCCCCAACCATCCAACGGGGTAATGTTTAGAAACACGATCTCCCCTACACCTTCTCCCCCCACAGTAGCCCCTGTGCCCCCTTCTATGCCTCCCATGGCCAGCATTTGGCCCCTTCTTGACTCGATCATCTCTTCCCTGGTCTCTATCATCCAGCAGAATGCTGTTCCCCTACCGCCCAACGTTGCCAATAATTTAATGACCTTGTCCTCGTTATTCCCTCGTGGCCCTTCCCCCGGGCCCTATGGCTCTCAATATTATCCAATGGAACATCAGGAGTATCAGTCGCAACAAGGCTGACCTCCTCCATATTATTTATAAGTATAAACCCGCTTGTTTAGCAATTTCAGAAACTTGGCTTAAACCCAATTCGCTATTTAACTGCCCAAACTTTATATGCATCCGTCAAGATAGTCCAGATGGATATGATGGCTGTGCCCTTCTTATTAGAAAAGGCTTAAACTATTCCATAATTAACATCCCCCCTCACCCTTCATTCTTCATCGTTGCCTGCAAGGTCCTGGACTGCACGATTATTTCAGTGTACATACCCCATCCTTCCCCTAGGATCATTGCTGATTTTTGGTCACAGATAGAAAATGTCCCAGGACCGTACATCATCTTGGGAGACTTCAACTGCCACCACTTTTTGTGGGGTTCCCATGACTGCAATCCCTCGGGTCGTAAGTTACTCGAGATACTGGATTCCTTGAATTTGTGTGTGCTGAATGACGGCCGACCCACTCGGCGTTCCTCCCCTTCACAAAACCCTTCAGCAGTGGATATTTCCATTTGCTCCCCAGTCGTGGCACCCCTGATTTCATGGAATATCTTGTCTCAAAGTTTCGGTAGTGACCATCTTCCTATTGTGATCACGTATTCTTCCGGCCACGATTTTCAAGCGGCCCCTCCACCGCTTCAGAAATTCAGGCTATCTAAAGCTGATTGGCCCCTTTTCTCCCTTACAACAGAATCAAAAGTTAATTCTTTACCTCGAGTTTCCAAATCCAACTGTCTGGAATGTTACTCTTTATTTTCTGAATCACTTTTAAGTTCTGCTGAATTATCGATTCCTTTAAAAAACCTTTCATTAAACCGACGTCCGTCTCTTCCCTGGTGGGACTCTGACTGCACCTCTCTAGTGAAAGATAGAAAGGAGGCAGAGAAGGCTTTTTGTTGCGATATGTCCATGGAGAACTTCTTGGCTTTCAAAAGAACGCAGGCTAAGGCAAAGAAGACACTTTCTTTTAAAAAGCGCGAAGGATGGACTAAATTCTGTGAATCCTTATCTCCCTCTACCCACCCGTCTGTAGTCTGGCGCAATATTAAATCCTTCCGCAATGCCCGCACATCCACAGCCCCGGCGTCATCTTTCTCTATTTCTCCCCCATGGCTGGATGACTTTTCGGACAAATTAGCTCCCCCCTTCATTCCTAACCAAAATGAACTTCCCCTTCTCTCCGAGATATCAGATGATAATGATTTCCTTGCATCTCCATTCCAACTATCCGAATTGCGCTGCGTTCTAGATTCCCTGTCGGATTCGTCACCTGGCCCGGATGGCATCGTCTACTCGTTTCTAACTAAAGCCAATCCAGTTGCTATATCCTACTTCCTTGACATGATTAATGTTTTCTTTAACTTTGGCATTATCCCAGCGTCCTGGAAAGAACAGTTTGTAATCCCCATCCTTAAACCGGGTAAGGACCCTGATTTTGGATCTTCATATCGCCCAATTGCCCTGTCCTCCACCCTTTGTAAAGTCATGGAACATTTGATAAAGAATCGTTTGGACTGGTTCTTGGAAAGCCGTGGCATTTTACCACGCTTCCAGTTTGGGTTCAGGAAGGGTAAAAGCATCATGGATAGTCACAGCATCCTTTCCACTGATATTCGCCTAGCCTTCTCAAGGGAGGAATCCATCGCTGCGGTTTTTTTAGATATTTCGGCCGCATACGATAATGTGCTCCTTTCAGTGCTCAGAGACAAAATGTCCCAGCTGAGCATTTCTTCTAAGGTTGTTCGTTTCATTTCAAATTTACTTATGTCCAGAACCATTAAGGTGAGATGGCAAGGTAAAGTGCAAGCCGTTCGCAATGTATGGAAGGGCCTTCCCCAGGGCTCCGTTTTAAGTCCCATTCTATTTAATATATATTCTTTCGATCTGGATAAATCTGTAAACTGGTCATGCAGAACGTTACAGTACGCGGATGACGTGGTAATTTACTGTGCTGATAAAAATGCTCCTTGTGCCGCGGACAGGGTGAATGGCGCACTAAGATCGCTAAGCTCATGGCTGGACCTCCACGGGCTCTCCCTTTCTTCGTCTAAAAGTTCAGCCATTGTTTTCTCTAGAAGCCGTGTTTCTCCCCCCTGTCGAATACTTTACAATGAAGAGCCCATCCCTATGTTGGACTCCGTTAAATTCCTTGGAGTTATTTTTGATCGCCGCTTCCAAGGAGTTCCTCACCTTTCCTACATTGCTAGAAAGTGTGAAAAAAATTTAAATATGCTGAGATCCCTTTCCGGTGCTTGGTGGGGTGCCCATCCTTACACACAAAAATTATTATATAATGCTTTCATTCGTAGTCACTTAGACTTCGGCACATTTATTTTTGAACCATGCAACAAAGCAGCTCTCTCCACCTTGGAAGCGATCCAAATGAAAGCCCTGAGG
The DNA here is from genome assembly GCA_963556455.1 of Epiblema foenella. Lineage (NCBI taxonomy): Eukaryota > Metazoa > Arthropoda > Insecta > Lepidoptera > Tortricidae > Epiblema > Epiblema foenella. Next base: position 8,531,375 of record OY747108.1, on the reverse strand, counting down.
TTGGTAACAGGCTCAATGAAATCCTCTCCTAACAGAGCCATTCAAGTTGAATGTACTGATCCGCCGCTTGACCTAAGGAGACAATTGCTGTCGGATCGTTACCTTTTCGGAATATCTTCCCAGTTATCGCACCCTTTAATGCCAAAGCTTCGACTCCTACAGTTGTACGGCTCAACTAAAGCTTTCTGGCGCAACAAGGAAAAACCAAATCTAGTTCAGAGTCTCGAGAAAATAGCATCTCTCAAAAATCCGATTATGAAATCCCCTTCTCTTCCAATGTATTCTGTCCCTTTTGAAGCCCTTACTCATTCCCCAATAGTAATCTCCAATACTGGCATTGAAAAAAATTCCCCCTCGGCCAATAACATTTTCACCAAACTTGTCAATAAACACTTTCAAGGCTATAGACTTTTCTTCACGGACGCTTCCAAGTTATCGGACCAGGGCTGCGTTGGAGCGGCTTTCCTTCTAGCTGATTCCCGTATTCTCGCCAAATTTAAGCTTCCCCCAGAGTCGTCCGTTTTCTCAGGTGAATGTTTAGCACTTCTAAGAACTTTAGAATATATACATACCCATAGACTTTCTAAGTCAGTTATTTTTTCTGATTGTCTCAGCGCACTCCAATCTATCTCCCTCCGCCCTATAAACAGTTGCGCTCGTAACTACCTTATTTGCCAACTAAAAAATTTCATCTTTAAATGCCACTCGTCCGGTTTGGAGGTGAAGTTTGTCTGGATTCCTAGTCACTCCGGCATTTTGGGAAATGAGAGGGTGGACCAGGTGGCTAAGGAAGCAGTCTTGGATGGAGACGACTCCTTTTTCAGAATTTATTCGCCGGATGTCACCAACATTCCCTACAAAATAATTTACAATAAATGGATGTCTCGATGGTCCCGTGCTAAAAAATGTTTTTTCTCCCAGGTTCAGCCAACTATCCCATCCCGTCCATGGTTTTTTAAGAACAGATCCCTTTCTAAGCGTCATACTAGCATAATAATAAGACTTCGTCTAGGCCGGGTCTGCTCTCCGGAGCAGCTCCACAGATTTAAAATTAAAGATTCTCCCATATGTGAGTGCGGTGAGGAAGTAGGTACCATTGATCACATCTTTTTTAATTGCCGTCTTAATAATAACTCCCCAGACTTATATACCCAGATCTCTAAACTTGGTGTCCCTTTACCTACAAATATGACATCGCTTTTGTGTTTAATAGATAATAAAAAAATCGTTTGTGCTTTGGGAAAGTTTTTGGCTAAAAATAACATCAAATTATAATTATTGTCTTCGTGTATATGGTGTCATGGTCTGTCACGTCATCATCCACCTATGTGTCCTAAACTGGTTATGGTTAATGTTTGTTATTTTTTTTTTTTTTTTTTTTGCCGTGTATGTTTAACCTTGGCTTTCAGGAATCACCCGTTTTACTGTTTTTATGTTATTATATTTTTTATTTAACTCGTTTCTACCCTCTTTATCACCGTGCAAAGCTCGATACTTGATGTTGGCAGAATTGTGCTTAAGTTGCACAGTAGCCACAAACAATAGAGTGAAGTGAAGTGACAATAGGCAAATTCTTACTGTCTGATTTTATAAACCCGCTTTCGGTCATGGTTTTTGTAATACCTATTGATATTTTGACAATACAACTAGGTAACGTCACATCACAGATAACCCAGGCACATGCTGCATATTTTTGTGTGAAGTCATGTGGCACACAGATTAAAATTATTATTATTTTGGACGTATTAACAAAAAATTGTCAATTCAAAAGAAATAATTCGTTCTAAAATTGTAATTTAATTAAGTTTAATATTTATAAATACCCTCAATTGCGAGTCTTTGTCCGCTTGTGGAATAGTTACCTAAATGTTTTTTATGTGTAGGTGCGTACATCAAATACCAAGAAGCAAGTTTCCGAATAGCATACTATGTTGTACCCTGAGTACCTAAGCTATTACACCGACAAGGCTCATTTGACTATATAAACACTACTCAGTACTCTGTTCAACAGTCCGGGATTATTATCCAGGTCAATATATAAGCTAACGTTTGGTCAACATTGAAAGAGGCAGAAGCATTTAGATACATAAACATCCCGAGATTAAATTTTTTTTCGGAAATTGATCGTTTTAAGTACATAACCGTAATTTAGCTTAGAGGATTTCAAACAGAAGACCTTTCAGGAGCCTTTAGGGCATCTTTCCGAATAAAATAATTAGCCAATTTCTGGGGGGACGAGGTAACACTCACATAAAGAAACTACGTTACTTTGCAAAACATTCTTCCATTACTACAATTATGCACACACACTCAAAACACTAAATTTTATCAATAAAATGTGACCTTATGAGCGTGGGTCCGATAGTCCAGTGTCGATAAGGATCACATTTTATAGAAATTCTCATAGACAGTAGTCCTTACGTCCTGAAATACGGTGACGTAAAATGTCAAAATAGCGGCCAAGCGTGAAAGGTCAAGTACAAATGTTTTTGAATCGACTGTGTAATGTTCGATTTAAGATTTTCATTAAAACTTTAATCATGCAGAAAATTATGATTAAAGCGAAAATGTACGAGGATGTGTAATGATAAATCATCTTTTTGTAAATTTGACAACTTAAAATGCTTTTTGCACCCAAAAGCAGCATATAACAGCATTTTGCCGGAGCTTTTCATGTATGCTGAGCTCTTCAATGTAATTACTCTTATTAGGCACATGTGAGTTCCTATAATATATGTACTGAAGAATCAGAGCAGTGATCCGATAATACCAGCGTCTATTAGCGGCTGCACTCTGCTGATGCTACGTAATAATGTTTTGCACCGACGAAGGACACACTGCCTAGTAGTTTGACAAACCAACATTTTAAGCGCTTGGTAAATATTTTCGTAAATGACACATCGGAAGGCTTATGAGGTAAAAGATTGCCCTCCATTAAGATTGGCTAAGGAGTTCCCAATTCATAAATTGCAAAAATCAATATAATTGGTCTATTACTCCACAAACTTACAAGACAAAGGTCAAAACTGTCCTGAGATAATCATCCAGAAGAATTAGTAGGTACTCATATATTGACTATGCCAACATTCATGCGCACACACAATTAAACACAGGCCGTTTCCGTTACTGTGGTGGGTAAATGGGAGTTGGTGACAACTGATTGACTAATACAATACTTAAACTACTAATGATACTCGATGCATTTTTATGTCAATTTTGTCTACCTACAAATTTAGGTTTACCCACCGAACATGTAAAAAAATACATACAGATATTTTGTTACACTCCTTTTTATATATATATGTATACCAACGTTTAGAGTACCTAGAACTTAACGTAACATAAAATAGAAATAGGTACACCTATTTTGTGTAAGCATTTTGTTTTAGTGTGAATGTAGCTATGCGCATGCCTGCATACGCTCACCAAATCATTGTTATTAACTAATATACTTCTTATTCTCATGTAAGTGAATTGTAAATATTCTTATGAGAAATAAAATTCTATAAACCTAAACGTACTAGGAGCAGTGACGTAGCATGGGTTTACCCGCGGTGGAAATCGTACAGGTGCAGGTAAACATCGTCAGGACAAAGCCAGGAGTCTCCCACTGATGGGCTATCATCCCCGGGTGTCACCCTCAAAAACATGTCACCAATGAGTAACCTCTGCCTATGCTACATTGCCACGTTGGGACCACATTCATCATGGTAACCCTAATGTTGAACGCCCGGTAAAGGTGACTATGAACTTAGGGATATAAGAAGGTAAGTTTTTGTGGTCAGATTATTCATAGAAAGAGACAAGTTATTCATAGAAACAACGCAATCTATAAACAAACAATAAAATAAAAACTTAACCTAGGCAAAAACAGTAAAACTTAAAGTTAAAAAAATTGTCTCAGGTTGCCGGGAGGGTGCATTGCCACGCTGAATGGCAATGCTTATCCTTTGTGCATAATATTGGTCACCAATGGTCTTTACTACATGTACCGACAATTTTTTTAGAGTTTGCGCGCACTTGGTCCCCATGGCCCTAGTGTTTCGATCTTTGGGGTCAAATAAAATATTCGCAATATTCGCAGCTAGTATAAGCGGTGTGTAACACTGTTTGTCTACAGTGTCGGTCAGGGGACACGAGCACTCTCGAGAGCAAACAAAGCCCACTCGCCTATGACCGGATTTTGTACCTGTAACCTCGATCTAACCTACATCCTATGTGGGTTACGTGGAGAAGCCAGGCTCGGGCACAGATGATTAAAATCACATTATGAATTTTGACTGCGAACACTTGGGAGTTTTTAATGCGTCGAGAAACTTTATAATAATATGCAAGTTTACTGAGTTAATTGTATGAATGAGAAAAATGGTACCTTACCAAAGTCATTATACATGTACGTAAAGTACAGTACATCTTATGTGAGTACATGGATATGTACGTTGTTACCAAATTATCTATACGGCCCTTAGGGCTGTAAGCATGTATGTCATTAAGGTCATGTTAACATATTTCGCTTAATAGTAATATATTTTCGAAGACATAACATAAGAATGTAGGTAAGAATAAATATTCTTTATTGCACCACTAAATTAGGAATTCTCACAAACAGAATTAAATTTAAAACATTAAATTTTCAGAACAGGAGGAGGGTCCAGGAGGGTTTTTTGGTCTTATCGCTTAAAAGCTATCTCTTCTAGACAACCTTTAGGTAGCAGGAAAAAAATAACAGTAAATTTTGAACAGGCAGTGCAAGAGAAAGGCAACAAGAGTGAAAAAACAAGTACGCGTACGCGCTTATCCCGCTTTTGTGTTAGAAGTTAAAAAGATGACAATATATAAAGACGTTTAAAAATAAATTAATGATCTGATATACTTCAGCCAAGCGTCGTTCGAAAAGCAGTAAGAAAGCTACACGGACGACAATAAAAAACATTCTAGCTTAACGACAACTTACCCTCTTATTTTCTACTGCATAAGGACTAATTTACTACTCTGTAATGGTCTATAAAGACGCAGATGGTGCCATAATGTTTTTATGCCGTTTTGACTGCTATAGGCTATAAGTTAGGTATAGTCGTTGTCAAATAGTTTTGACCGATCCACTTAAAGAAAACAAACCCATTATTTGGGTAACCACAAAACGCGATAATGACCATGTTGTAGAAAAAACCTTACAAACACCTTAAACGTTCAATAGATTTTCTACTCTATCTCTATAAACAATAAATTACTATTGCTGTAGTAGAAAAATGGCGGCCGAGATGCTATTCTTCTTGTACAGATGTTCGGGTAAACGCCAGGGCTGTATTAAAATAAAACAAAAAAATACCAGTGGTTTTTTTAATAAGTGGAACATGTAAAAAGCATGCATCAAATCAACAAATCTTTAATCAATAATTTACCTATTCTATAAATCAACAACTTATAAATGTAGACCACGGCTGGATCCACTTAGAAATAAATAAGTAATAATTCTTCTGTACAAAAGTATTCTTTATATCGTATATAAGATCTAACATATCGTTTTAAAACCAAGCCTTAGCATCTGAATTAAGTAGACAAACTTGCGCAGTTTAATTGGCAATAGCTCGAGCAGTTTACTGAACGGGTGTCGCCATAATACTCGAGCTAGGTAGCAGTAAGGCGACTTCCACATTTCATGGGGCTGAATCAGTATGCAGTGTTTTGTACGTACTGTAGTTTTTTACCAAGCGTAGGTGTCCGCACGATATTATATTTTTCAAACAAATTGAAGAATTAAAAAATATTTGCCACAAGTTGAATTTTTACCTACGACCTCTGCATTCCGTACATTGCTCTGAAAGAACTGATCTATCTTGGGGATCACTGGTCCAAGTAAGGAATATTTCAATGACTATCACTCTTCCTTCGTGCGAACACAGTTATTCCTGTAAATAAAATTAAACTGAGCTGATTCTTCAATCTTGGGCTGGTGACTTGCTGTGATTTCTAGTTATTTTCTGTTGAACAAATTATGGAATCGAGGGCAACGGCGAAATGTCGCGCATGAACGATCCGATGGAACACACTTGATATGTTACTTTCGAAAAGATGTCCAAAGGTTCACATTGTTAATGACCCCGGGGTATAAAACTCATAAAACATAACAGTTTAGGACGGACGGTTCTGCGGCACGAGCAATAACAATTATTTATCGGATCGTAGGAGTTTTAGACAAAAAACTGAACTTTGAAGTATTTCAACGGACATTACTATGTCTCTGCTTTTCGCCCCTAGGTGGCGTGGTCGCGCTGATATCTTTCAGCATTTCGCTTTGGCTCAAACATAGCCCCCGACCTTGAAAGGTTCGACTAAAAGATCTTTTCTATTTCACTATATTACCTGTATACACTTATTTAAGCGAAATATCTGCATAAGCAGCAACAAAAGAAATCAGTTACTAGAAACTACTATCATATGTACATACAGTTTACGGCAATTAAGAAATATTAGAAGTGAGTGGACACAATAGTACAACAGGTCATTTATATGTACCATTCTTAGTTTTAATAGTCAGGGGGATAGTCAGGGGGTTCCTCTCTCTGTCGCTCTAACCACTGGTAGTTTAAGTTAGGCCCCGCCTCGCTGCCGGCGGCACACTAGGTTAGGTTTTTATAATGATTTTATGTTTTGTAAATATTGATTTATATTTTACCTTTTACATAATTATTATAAAACCTAACTTAAGTAGAAAAATAAATAAAGAGATAATAATAAAGTTTATTTTCATTTAACAAATAGGGTTTAATCTAGGTACAGTAAGGTTGAGTTCTCCTAGTAGGTATAGGTAGGCAGGTATCTCACCTGTATCGGAAGATCTATATTCTTTGATATATGGTCTAAAAATGTTATATCATTTTACTTATTATACCTATTCTATCGAACTATACTGTCTGTTTTGGTCCTATGTGAAAGAACAAATTACTAGCAGAAGCGTAGTCTTGATAACGACTAAGTTCTTAATAAGCTTCACGAAGATAATTGCCGCCTGACAGGCGGTACAATCAGCCTATCTAGCACAATTGTTTATACCGTCATATTTGAATTGACTTTATTTTATAGTATATTTCGGCTATAAAGCGCAACTGTATACCTACTTATATAACCAACCGTCTTTATCATAGGGCAGTAAGACCTTTTCTATATAATTTTGAGCTACTTCAGCTTGGGCAAAGATAAAATTGCTTTCGTATGTCCGGCGGATTTTCGGATGTCCATTCGGCTGTTCTCCTCTACACTGTTTTTCTCTCCGATTGTCGTGAATTTTTAAGCAGGTTTGTTAATTATATGGATTTTTATTGTTTTGAGGGTTCCGTATGTCAATGTAAAAAAAATTCAACATTTCTCACCTTGTCTGTGACCCACGTAGTCGTTGAGGTCGGTATGCAAATGTCAGCCGTAAAACTGGATTTTTTACGGCGGTTGTAAAATCTGGAGTAAACATTGAGCGGTCAACCCTATTTTTCCCTTTTGCAACAATATAATCAGTCGACCGGTTTAGCCTAGTGGGTAGTGCACCTGCCTGTGAAGCTGACGGTCCTGGGTTCGAATCCCGGTCAGGGCAAATATTTGTGTGATGGGCATGAATATTTGTTCCTAAGTCTTGGATGTTTTCTATGTATTTAAGTATTTATATCTATTAAATATATCGTCGTCTAATACCCATAACACTAGCCTTCTTGAGCTTACTGTGGGGCTAGTTTGATTTGTGTAAGATTGTCCACTAATATGTATTTATTTATTTATTTATATAATCAGTCAGCTTTAGATTCATCTAACGTGGTGGAGACCGTCATCTATCTGGTTCAATCAGTTAGAAGTTCAGTAAGACCCATTTGCAGAATGGGCACAATGAGTACACTTTATAAGTCTTCGTATTAATCTGGTGAAGGGCAATATACTCTGCTAGGGCTGGCACCAGCCCTGTTACATTTAATGTAATTTTAGCCACGTAAACTACAATTTTTGTATGCATTATATAGCATTTTGAGAATTTTTGCGTTAGTATAATTACCGTAATTTAATCAAAGTAATTCTTACTGATTCTTAACTCCTCCACTAAACTTAGAAAAAACTTAGTCTAGAAGAAGTGATTATAATGCGATTTCTTTTGTACCAAGGTACATAACATGATTTTATGTCACTATTTTCTCTTAAGTTATAACAATAAATATGTAGGTAACGATAATTATTAGGTACCGTACTGGTACCGTATCGGATCGCGTTAGTATTGCTATAAGCCGTCTTCTTACGTATTAAAAAAAACAAATATGAAAGGTAAAATCTTATTAAACTCCAAAAAAATTACAGTAAAATTAAGTATAGCTTTGAAATAATGACTATTAAGTATTATTTTTTAAACGTGAAGGCAGAACCCTATTCCCATCCCGAGCGGGAACCACAAATTGAAGTAAATTGCAAGGATTTTTTCTCCGCTCTTATTTTCTTGGAGTTTGATTAAAGTGTGCGCGCTAGGCTGCTACTAACTACATATAAATTACAATCAAAGTATATTAGAAGGTATTGCATATATTTGGTAATTTTTCTACTCATGTACTTTTTTGCGACTTACACATTCATGAACTCTAATATAAATACATCCTTTATTTCTTCTGTAAAAAGTCTATCTAGTCTATTGCCCAAAAACACACTCCTTACCCTACTTTAATGAAAAATTAAAGCAGAGTTGGGTGCCACAGACTGCTACAAATACTATGTTTCGTAGTCATTCTTTGGTTCAAGTGAAACTTTTATGATTAAAATCAGTGCTGCCAACTTAACGCAACTTTGCTATAATTTTTATGTATTAATTAATACATAATATACTATTTACTAATATAAATACATACATTGATCATCTTTTTTGTGTTGTTTAACAAGTTTTATCTATTTTCGGATATATTTATGAAAACAAAACAGTTAAGATTCGATCCCGATTTGAATTCAGTTTAGGTCGAATGCCAAGTCTAGGAAATTAAAAAAAAAAACAAACCATAAACAAAGTATCATATTTTTGATTTCCCACCGAATGCCTAAGTAATTGAAAACGAAAACATTCAAGCTGATAAATGATTATGTTACTTAAATCAAATTATTTTTTTGCGTTCATGAAGAAAATGTGTAGGTAGGTACGTTGATTCTTTTAGAAATCCACGAAGAAGTTATATAGCATTACTGAAGAAATTGCGTAGGTAAGTTGCACAATTACTAGGGGAAAATAAGGTGCATGAAAAGTCTGAAAAATAAGTAGTTAAGTTTCTAAAAGAAGATTTAATTTTATCTTTGCCAACTTCTAGTCTGTGTTAATTAGTTTGGTAAAACTACCCTTAAGCTAAACAAAGCCGTATTTATAATAATGAGAATTCACGCTTAAAATTAAAGAGTTTTCTTGGTTCGTCTTATACTTTAGTTATTTCATTAGAAACGATTAGTTGTAGCCTAAATGAAATACCTGCTATATAAAAAAGGAGAAATGGAAATTGAATATTGCTTAATGTTCAAGGCAGGAAAACATTATTTTCAGAAACAAATGCAGGCGGAGCGGTATAAAATACTATGTCCATGCCAAAGGTAAATTCTGCTAGTGAAAGAATACTTCAAATCGGTTCAGCGGTTCCGGTGATTATCCCCTACATACAATATTACAAAGTTACAAACTCCCAAACTTCACTCTTTTTAGAGTTCCGTACCAAAATGGGAAAATAGGAACCCTAAGGTTTCGCTTAGTCTGCCTGTCTGTCTGTCAGTCGCTAATTATCTCAAGAACTACTTATCCTATCGATTTGAAAGTTGGAATAGCTATAAATATATGTTTTTTTTATTAATTTCTGTGAAAAATGACAGATAATAGATGTTACATAATTTGAAAGTCTAGTGAATAGTCAAGTGGCGTGTCATATGAAAGAGCTTGAGTTGCACAATCTGAAACAATTTTTAATTTTTTTTATGTTGTCATTTTCGATTTATGAGGGTAAATGAAAAAAAAACCCCTTATATCTCCGAAGTTTACCGAGGAAAAAATATGAAATTATTACATGACATTAATATCAATGTATATTTTACAGGAAAAATTTAACTACAGCTCTATCTAGTTTTTCGTTTATTTATCATCAAAAAACATTTGTATACCAAGTTTGTAATTTAATCACCTTTGTTTGTATTTTTATTTTATAAATTCCTACGCGATTATGCTGAAAGTACGTTCTTTCAAACAAAGAAAATAAAATTGACATCGGTTAACGTGATAAAGAATTATTCTTGAAAAACCACCACACATAGTAAGTTATTCAGTCGCTCAAATTCGTAACAAAATTCGCCGATAGATGGCGCTGTACCGATGGCGTACAATTTCTACACCATGTTACGCGCACTTGACCGGGTTTTTTTACAAGCTTTTATTTAACTTGCAATGTAAGTATGTATGTAACTGTTTGTTCGGTCGGGTGCACTGGAATCTTGCAACTCAATTTTGAAGCAGGGCCTGTACTCCGAACTTCGTATCGTGCCTTCCCTTTCACTCACATGTTAGCTATATGAGTGAAAGAGAAGCACGATACGAAGTTCGGATTTCGAATTTCGGAGTAGCCTCTCAGATATCAACTGATTGAGCGGAAATTTTAGCCAGCCAAAGCAGCCAAATATATAGTAATAAGATTTGTTACCGTAGAACTAACGATATTTTTAGCTGTCACTATCTATATGGGACCCAGGTATGTCCTAAAGCTACAACCACGACCACCTGGGCAGCATCCCTGGCGTGCGGGGAGTTAGTTACTGCGCTCGCCAACCCGAATGCCAAGCGATTACGGCATTTTACCTTCCTTCTATCCTTCTATTCTCTCTTCCTTATATTTAACCTTCAGGATGCAACGGTACGGGGATAACGGATGATGCCCCCCCCCCCATGTTGTGGGAGGCCTATGTCCAGCAGTGAACGTCTTTCGGCTCATATGATGATGATGATAATGACTACATGTACGCGTTTTTGTAAAATGAGACTTAAAAATTGAATGAGAAACAAATTAGCAAACTCCCTTCATTTAAAACCCTTAAATCTTTGAAGTCATTACTGTTTACCATTATCGCGGACTCCCAATAATGTTAGCGACAACTCTCGACCCGAAACTTTCAGCAAGATGACAACTTCCATTTGAAACAATCACTTTAGGAATCTCCTAACATTGCCAAGACGTTGAATCGAATGTGAACAGTACTTCAAAGGACCACGGTTCCGTTTATAATTTAAGAATCGGCGAAATAAGCGGTTGGGACAGTTACTAGATTTTATGGAGTGCGAAGTCTGAACATCCTTTGTAAGCTATAATGACGGACTTTATCAATATATTCATTGTTGCTCGAAATAGCTCACTAATGGACTGGGGCAGCCTTTTTGATGCGCTTAGCAGTTTTAAGGCTTAAATGTTATACAAATTAAGAGAAAACCATTTAGACATTCGGATTCTTTTAATTAAACTTATGTAGTACTTATTTAGGTACTTCATTGTGCCTTTTTAAGGCTTCTTGTTGAAGGAGAGTTGTGAATTGCAATGTGTTTAGCAATAAACCATAATTAGTCATTTTGCTATGCTTTGAAATCTAGAATGAACATACTAATTTATAAATCACGTGTAGGAAAACACGTGTACAAGTTGGAGTTAGAGATAAAAGATTACAGAACACAAAAGGGTTTTGCGACTTTATTTCCAGTATTATAATACACATGCATTGTAGAAAGGGTGTGGTAATCATTTAATGGTAGTAGTAAACACTTTATTGCACAAATCAAGTACATAAACAAACTTAATAGTAGATATTTGTACAAAGGTGAACTTATTCCTTATTATTAATTAGTTCATAATGTTTCGTATTTAGAACGTGTGTAGTTCAATTAACTGTATACAAATTAGCATATGTATACAAAGAATCTACGTACAAGTAATTTTTAATTTTTGTGTCATTGTCTACTTCGAGTAACGTTGGCCAAGGTCAGTTCTTGGATGGGTGACCGCTTTGAGTGGTTATTAACTGAGCGCTCCCTTGCTTTGGAAGGCACGTTAAGCCGTTGATCCCGGCTGCTGTCTACGATAGCAGTCTTTAAGCCGAGTTAGGGGCCTGCGGGCGGCTTGAGAACTTCTAACAGCATTTGGAAGGTCAGATGGCAGTCGCTTCTTTAAAAACTAGTGCCACCAAATCTTGTGATTAGGTAGCGGACCTCGGGCATCCTTCAGGTTGCAACTGTACTGGGATAACGCTAGGAGGATGATGATGTCTACTTTAAGTGACCTCCTTCGCGATCGCTATGGTCAGTACCTACAATGGGAGCTAATAAAAACATAATAAATCTGTATTTGTCCTTACTTTTCCATCCGCATAGATTATATTCGTGGCACGTAGTTCGGACGTGGCCGGGCCATGCCCGTCTAAACTGTCCCGTCCTAAGCCTATTAGAGCACCCTAATACACTAATCTCTTGTAAGTATCAAATTTAGCCCAAGACGTTCCTATTGTTTACTAATTTGAACTCAATTGTATGTATATGTATGTAAGAATATAATAGGATAGAATGACATTTATTTGGATAACACAATAAGTAACAAATACACGTTAAGACTAATACTAAGCACTATAAGCACTTTATATTATAGTAAACAGTTCGAGGCCCAATTAACTCAGATGGTAGGTAGTGACCGCGCCTAAGAAGCGGGTAATCCCGGGATCGAATCCCGGTCAGGGCCATTTATTTGTGTGAAGAACACGAATAATTGTTTCTGATCTTTAGACGTTTTATACAATTTTCTACGTATTTAGTATGATTAATACGTTGAGACGGTTACCTTAGACCTTAGACTGTAACAGAGCCCAAAAATCTGCAATGTCATTGCGAGTAATGAAAACGTCTCGTGGGCGTTTCGGTAACTAAATTAGGCTTGTGAATTTGGACGTCGAGACCTATACCTATTGATATATATAGGTATGTGCAGTCACGGACTTTTATTGAGGAACCACTTTCAAACTTTCCAATTTTTCAGTTTTATATATTTCACCCAGTATAAATCGACACGTGAGGAAGTTCTGGATTTTTGGTAGATATGTTGTAGGGATCAGTAAGGACAGTGTTAATACAAATTTTCAACATCTAAATAGGTACTTGTGCTCGCTGTACAACTTTGTATAGGTACTACGCGAAAAACTGCGTAATTTTAAAACTTTTTCACATAACGATTAAAAGTGATAAACTATGCGTTTTTCGACCACTTTCCTGTAATGATGAAAAATTACTCGTATCTCGGTATTCATTTTAATATTTATGTTATAAATTCGCTGGCCTAAGCTAACCTGGCATCTTTTATTGTAACTTGAGCGTTGTTACATAATGGTCAAGACTGTATTTACACCCCTCTATTTTTCACGTTCCTCACTATTATTGTTTGATAATGTAAAAAATTAAATTGCTAGAATGAAGATCAGTCTATCGAACAAGCAATTTTCGCCAGCAGGCTTTTAGGGCCGCTTTATGCCCCCACTAAATATAAAAATGCTACTATCAATCAGAGATAAATAAACGTTTGGTTGAAAATAGCCATCAATTAGCCATTACTTTTCATATTAAGTACCGTACAGTGGTAGTCTCATTAAAAAAATGTTATAGTATAAGGCGCTCCGCTACTACATAAAAATTAAGTTGTGTCAAATTATAGGTACAACACCATTTTAGGGTTCCGTACCTCAAAAGGAAAAAAACGGAACCTTTATATCATCACTTTGTTGTCCGTCTGTCTGTCTGTATGTTGAGACCCTTTATCTCGGGAACGCGTGCAGGCAGGTATCGAATTTGAATTACCATAATTATACTCAGGTCTACAGTCCCTTGACGCTGTGAAAAAATCAAATTTCTAAGTTAACGTTAAAAAAAGATACGTCATACGAAAAAAGTATATTTCGATACTCAAGGGAATCAAAATTTATAGGGTAATTTCCGTTGACCTATAGAACTATGAAATTTAGCAATTTGGTGTATTTTACTACAAGTACTTAAAAAATCTGATAACTATACTTTTGTAATTTAACCATAAAAAATACAGTTTTTATTTAAAATACGTATGTAATCAATACTACAAATATGTATGGAACCCTTGGTGAGCGAGTCCGACTCGCACTTGACCTATTTTTTGTAATATAACAGATATCTTTGGGCTTACAAATATAAATAGGTATGTATATTTTTACTTATATTTGTGTACTCTATTAAAAATAATTATCATATTCATCCTTATCATTATTATAGATTCGTCATGTCTGTCCGTCCGTATGTCACAGCCGATTTACTTGGAGACTATAAGCATTACAATTATGTAATTTGGTAGGAAGGTGTATTCTATGAACCGCTACATAAAAGTGATGTGAAATTACAAAAAAATATTAAATTAGGGGGGGGGGGGGGGGGGGGGGCGGCACTCCATAATGTAACCGGTGGATGAAAAAAAAATTTCAACGCACATAGTCGTGTGGGGTATCGCTGGATAGGCCTTTAAAAATTATATGAAGGTTTTTAAAAAACTTGTCCATTTAACTCAACCGTTGATGAAATATTAGCTGTCAAAGTCATAGAAAGTGTTTCCCCCCCCTCTAATTTCCAAACTATAAAGTTTAAAATTCTGAAAAATATTGAGGTGGTATGTATTAGTAAATACTTTCAACGATTTTTGGTTTGAACAATATAGGTTTTACGGTTTTTGAGTTTGCGCTTAAAAACTATCTTGCCCAAACAAAAGTTCTTAAGTGCCGTGAGTTCCCTACAAAGATACGACTTTTTTAGATTCAATGTATTGGATAGTGATTTTAAATGTGGACTAGTAGGTGTTGGTACGGAACCCTTCATTTTGCTTGGTCCGATACGCACTTGGCCGGTTTTATTATTCAATGAGCGACCTCTGGGCCGGTGTCTAGGGTTTCATATTTCATTTCTTCTTCATAATTAATGTTAATTTAGAACTAAATTAGCTTTAATTGTTTATTTACCTCGTTCAGATAATATTTGACGTAGCTATAAGAATATCAAGATACAAATGAAACACGTTTAATTTTTTAAATGATAAGATGATGTCTTTATGCATTACATTGAATATCAAATATGTAACCCATGTATCAAACGTTGAGGCACCATATTCAGTTACTAAGATTTAAATGCAAGCACATTAAATGACATAAATCTGCGTCTACTTTAGGGGTCTATTTGATCAAACTTATCGATATTAAATCAAAATGTATTGCGCGCATTCGCTTCCAAGACGCTATAGACGTTTTAAATGGTACAATTCTGTGTATTGATGAACATTATTGACTTTGCCAGCTCAACTCGATGGCATTGCATGTGCGGCGCATCCATCACCAAAGAATAAATAAGGTAAAATGGCCCAGTGTTTGACCTTGACCTACATGGCACTTTCCATTTTATGGCATGATAGTAGAGGTGAACTTGTGTCATTTATTGGGTATTAAGGTGTTAAATATAGAACGTTTACCATAATAGTACTTACGTATGGAATTTGTTGAATAAGGGAATTCAATAATTCCGTAAGTTGAAATATAGTGAAATAGTTAGGGTGGTCTAAGACTGCGCAATTAACGGTATGCGAGGTTAAAAAATAAAAACCAACGATATAACAGAAATCAATGTTCATTATTTTTATTCGTTGATCATTAAACAATACCCATTATTAATAAATAAATTTTTCATGAAATCAATTAAACTTGATATATGAGAGCATAATTTAAAAATAATAAATGCGGATTTTTACATCATTATCTGTAGTATAAGACTGCGCGATTCCTGATAAAGGCTATAATTATACACATAAATTGCATATAAATGCTCCTGCGTCTGTGTCTGCGGTGCAAGTGTGCATTATTCATGCCACAATTCCTTAAAAGCAATGCATGCGATCTAGTCCTCAGTTATTGGTTCCTCATATTTTTCCCCACAACCTGGAGTTGATCA
Source organism: Epiblema foenella (assembly GCA_963556455.1). Lineage (NCBI taxonomy): Eukaryota > Metazoa > Arthropoda > Insecta > Lepidoptera > Tortricidae > Epiblema > Epiblema foenella. The sequence goes on along the minus strand of OY747108.1, from coordinate 8,515,357 downwards.
AGTTTTCTTAGTATTGTTATACATTTGTACCGATTTCTTTAAAGGTTGTTTTGCTTCCTATCTTTGGTGCAATTAATTTTTTGCCGTCAAATTACTTACTAGTGCACATTGAACATTGCATATTGAACATGTAGAAAAATAAGATCAAACTGTGATAAAAACTATAAACTAACCTGGAATTACGTATTTTTACACTAAACCATATAAATTCGAATAAATAAAAATAAAATAAATAAATATTAGACGACAATCTTACACAAATCGAACTAGCCCCACAGTAAGCTCAAGAAGGCTTGTGTTATGGGTACTAGACGACGATATATTTAATAGATATAAATACTTAAATACATAGAAAACATCCAAGACTCAGAAACAAATATTCATGCTCATCACACAAATATTTGCCCTGACCGGGATTCGAACCCAGGACCGTCAGCTTCACAGGCAGGTGCACTACACACTAGGCTAAACCGGTCGTCAATAGCAATAACAGGCACCATGTCCCTTTAAAATAACACTGAAGTTAGCTACAAACTTTATTGTGCTTTCGAGTTATGACGTATGCGCGTAGTCTTATCGTCCGCGCATTCTTAGACCAGATATGAAACGTATACATAGTGTAGGCTGCCACTGAATAGGCATCTTCTGGGTAAGCTCGCTTCGGCCTCGTCTTTGATAAAAAAAGATGTTTGATATCTGATAGAAAAGATCAAATCATGGCATCCCGTTCTACTATACAGCATATCTAGTTAGGGTCGCTGCCCGTACAACGCCGGACGTGGTTCGGGTGAATTGCACCTCGTAGGTGTACGAGAGCCTTAATTAGCCGAAATAGCAAGAGAAAAGGAGCCCTACCGCGAACCGCAAACGAGGTATCCCTTTCTCTGTCGCTCGAATATGCAGGTGTGACAGAGAGTTAGATATTTCGTTCAGACATCAAATCTAGCCGACTATATTTCATCTATTGTTCGACCGCAGACATTGGTTTACCCTTTGCACGCCAAGCTTAATGTGAAATATGCTAGAACGAGTGACCGACAAATGCAAATTTGATTTCAATCCAAGACGGTTCGTCAGACAGGCCCTCTGGCCGAGTCGTCATCGGAATTGCCTCGTGAACGTTAAGCGGTTTTTTATTCCGCCTTCTATTCGCGTAATCTTGTCAGACGCGGAGCGGAATTGAGGGAGGCTCGGCTTTAAATCACTTCGATTTGGTACCTAATCTCTGGTGCAGAATAAATGTTAGTATTAATGTGTGTCTTGATATTTGTAACAACATTATATGAGTGTGTAAGTCTGGCTCGGATAAGTATTTTGTTCACAGGGGAAATAATGAGTTTATTGTTAAAAAAAATTGCACCACAGTTCTGCTGTAGGGGAAAATAGACAATTTATATTTTACATAATATTACAAAGTAAAAAATAGTTTGTAGGTCCGCGTAATCACGTAATCCCCGACCGGAAATATATGACAATGGGGCATTTTGTGGATTTCATTGTAATTAATTTCTTACGCTGGTAGCATTAGCAAAGCAAGCATAGCAATATGAACATCTATTATTATAAAAAAAAAATTGAATAATATTACCCGGTAATGTCGAAGGCACGTCAATTAGCTTACCGCAAAACGGGATTGTTTTATTAATGATCTGTCATTAATATGAATGAGGTATTTCATTAAAAGCTACGAAATTCTGCGGTTCAGCATATATTTTAAAATATGAAGTTGGCTGCCATTGAAAAAACAATATTAGCCCGCAATCGCATGCCAAAAAGAACATGGACATAATTTACACTATCAAGGACCGACCGAATTCGGTTCTTATCGCAGTATATTCACGAAACCGGAAAACGTTATAAAAACGCCTTATTCGCTCCACACATCCATTCCCTTGAGGGAATCACCAATCTCCGAGACTATCTATCATGACATTGTGTAAAAGATTTTCTTGAGAGGGAATATACTGATGTTTATGTTGAATAATAATAAATAAATAAATATTAGAGGACAATCTTACACAAATCGAACTAGCCCCACAGTAAGCTCAAGAAGGCTTGTGTTATGGGTACTAGACGACGATATATTTAATAGATATAAATACTTAAATACATAGAAAACATCCAAGACTCAGAAACAAATATTCATGCTCATAACACAAATATTTGCCCTGACCGGGATTTGAACCCAGGACCGTCAGCTTCACAGGCAGGTGCACTACCCACTAGGTTAAACTGGTCGTCAATATAATGATATAATCATGAGTTTTAATAGTAAGTTTTATTTGGAAACCTAAGTGTAACAATAATTGAAATCTATACCTAATTCTAGCTTTTTTATTTTAGTGTAGCTTAAGTTGTTTAGTAAATTATGTATTTCGGCATGGATATTTATTTCATCTTAATCGGTTGACTGATTTAGCCGTGATAAGGTAGGCCGCTAGACAGACAGTACTTTCGAAATGATAATAAACACCGGCCAAGTGCGAGTCGGACTCGCGCACGAAGGGTTCCTTACCATTATCTATAAAAACGGCAAAAAATCACGTTTGTTGTATCGGAGTCCCCTTAAATATTTGTTTTATTCTGTTTTCTAATATTTGTTATTATAGCGGCAACAGAAATACATCATCTGAGAAAAATTCAACTACCTAACTATCACGGTTCCTGAGATACGGCATGGTGACAGACGGACGGACGGACAGCGAAGTCTTAGTAATAGGGTCTCGTTTTACCCTTTGGGTGCGGAACCCTAATAAGGATGGATTTTATACGTCTATAGAACAAGATCTCTGCCAATTTTACTGCCGCTCGTACCTTTTCGTCTTAGAGAAGAGGCTGATTGCTGTAACATTTCTTTTTCATTTCCCTCAGTAGGTGGAACAGACGGGGAAAACATCCCAGCTATTACCATTATTACTAATTAGTAACGAATTGCTGTTAGCAGGTGGGAATACGCCGAATTACATTGGCCCATGAGAGTCCTTAACACCCTTAAAGCCTAATTGCAGCTTACTAAGAATATTCAGGGGCTCATTTCCTTAGATGACCCATTAGGGAATATTTTGTTAAAGATAAAATGGAGTGGAACGAAACGATGCGAAAATTCGAGAACTCTTATAGTTGTCTCGGTTGGTTAGTGAAATAAAATAAAAGTAGATATTTTGTGAAATGAATGCTCGATTCGGGAGCGTTTACCAACTACAATTACTTAGAGCAACGAGTAAACGAGCAAAATGAGAATAGCAAAGTACAGAATAGTTGACGAACATTGAAAACGCTCCATACTGATTGACAGCTAGATGTGACGTCACACGTTCGTAGCCACGTACTACTATTGCATGGAAAAGAGGGGAATTTGTCGTGTTGTGAAATAATGCGTTTCATGTACATAGTTGCTATACAAGTTCTTTTTAGGGTTCCGTGCCAAAATGGTAAAAAAGGAACCCTTATGGTTTGACTTTGCCTGTCTGTCACGTCACTAAATATCTCAATAACTATTTATGCTATCGCTTTGCAATTTGGAACAGTTATAAAGAAGGGTAGGTAACCTAGATGCATACAACAAGTTTTTTATTTTATTTTTCTTACTTTCTATAAAAACTGAAAATCCAGTGAATATGTCAAGTGAGGTGTCGTATGAAAGGGCATAGATTGCACATTCTTAAATATTTCTTTTTTTTATGTTGTTTCATTTTCGATTTATGAAGCAAAATGTTAAAAAATATACCCCATAAGGGGGGACCCCTTATTTCCGAAGTTTACCAAGGAAATAAAATAAAATTAATACATAAAATTGATATCAATGTATATTTTACAGGAAAAATGTAACTTATAGCTCTATCTAGTTTTTCTTTTATTTATCATCAAAAAACATTTGTATACTAAGTTTGTAATTTAATCATTTTTGCATGTATTCTTGTTTTATAAATTCGCGGTTATGCTGAAAGTACATTCTTTCAAATAAAGAAACAAAAATTGAAATCGGTTAACGTGATAAAGAATTATTCTTGAAAAACCACCAAATATACTAAGTTATTCAGACGCTCAAATTTGTAACAAAATTCGCCGATAGATGGCGCTGTGGCCATGACGTTCAATTTTTACATCATGTTGTTGAGATTTTCCTGAATTATTCGGGTTGGAACCGGTACACATCTGTGTACGGAACCCTCGGTGCGCGAGTTGGACTTACACTTGACCGGTTTTTATTGAAACATGAAAATTTTATTAGTAACTTTTAATTTACATTTGGACTATATAAATAAAACAAAATTTTTGCGAATGTTTGTAGTCCATTTATTTACCAAAAAAGCTAAATACAGTTTTACATTAATATCCGTTCGCCAAACACAACGTTTATTGGCGAGTAATGCACTCATGCTCTTAACAAATTAATATACCTACCTACCTTAAAACCTAAAATAAAATATGTATTTAGAGGGTATCTATCTATTAGCAATTTTTTCAATTTCGTTTTGAAGACGTGTTTGCTACTACAATCAAGTAACTTTGAGTGCTTATGATTTTGATTAATTTGTCTAATTGACTATTTATTGTGATAGTTTGATGGTTTTCTTTCCATATAACCACACTATGTTATAAATTGTAAAATGAGTCATCTACCCTATTGAGTGGCATCACTAAAGGCAACCTAACCTAAACTATCCGTAGGTATGTAATTAATTACTTTTATATGACAAGCGCTGGTGAGTGTGTGTTGAGCTATAGATACAATCTGATACATGCAAATTGTCTATGTGTGCGTCAGCGTAGGAACTATGAATTCAATTTGTCTATGTGTTCGTATGTGTCACATCTACAACCATGGCTAACCCATGCTCGTGAGATAAACTATATTAGCGAATAATCTATCAAAAATATGCGAATATCGCTTTAATATCACATATAAGTATACAAATAAAAATATTTTTGTCAATTCGGTAATATTCATGTCATGTTGCTTTGTAAATGACCTATAAAGCTACAATTAACGTTGTATGATGTGATAATGCGGCCTCGATAACGAAGTTTCCCTAGATAACGAACGAAACAACATGTTATAATTAGAAAACCGCCAATATTGGTTATTACAGAGTGCCTCCGAAACACCGGACACGACGTCTCCGGTCCATTTTAATCAGTAGCTTTATTAACTTAATTTTAATTAGCCCACATTCTGTTAATGTCCGAGAGACCCATGAAAAAACCATTTCGTTCGACCCCAAACGGAGAATACGAACCTTAATCCCTTAACAACAAACCGGTCATGAAATGCAATAATAAAATTGTTAGTCCTTAGCTTATATAAAAAAACACTTCAGTTACCAAAACGTTATAGAAAAGGTGGTTGCGATAACTGAGTGTTATGGTATTTAAATATTTTAACCAATGAAAATATGTATTTTGTTGTTATTATAATCTTTTTTATGGAATTCGGACATATTCTACTTGAAAATGTGCATTTAGTTTTTATGGCGACTGAACGGCACCCCCGGCAACGCATAAGTATTTACATTTACGTTCATATAATTTTGTTCCTAGGGGTCGTGGAGACTAACAGCGAGTGTGTTATACGGTATGGTATTGCTTTAACCTCTTCTGTATGTTTGTTTATCTTCGTTGATTTACGCTTGTGGTTAGAGTTGCGCAATTTGGAGCCATGGGTCCGATTTGTGGTGCATAAATTGTGTGCAAATGTTATTTTATGGCTATTTGGCACAGTTGTGTGAATGGGAATGGCTCGTGAGTAAACACCGAAGTTGTAGGGCTTGGTATTTTAAGACTTCACTCGCTCCAATTTAATGGACAACATATTAGACAAAATAGGACAGATTTCTATGTGATCTTAAATTTCAAAACCCCTGTATGACATATTTAAGCTATACGTGATTCGTATTGATTCCTGCACTCCCTCTTGCGTTAGCGCATAGCCTAGTGCCTGTGATCGCGACGAACCAAATCAGCTCCAGACTTAGCCAAGGTTGCCCTAGATACCTTAAAAGTAGACATTTTGGTCAGTACCGCAAAACAAGCTAAATAAAACCTCGCCTTATTGAACCAGTCGCAGAAAATAGTGGGAAATACAGTGTTTCTTAATAATGGCGTGCGAGAATATCTATTACATAGGATACGTTTTACCCTGAACATTTGAAGCAGGGTTTGGGGTTCAAGTGAATCTGGTTTATACAAACTCAACTGGATACTGATTCAGAATCAAGCTCTAGTGTAACAATACTGTCTTTTGTTTTTCGCTCGAGTACAATTTGTGTTTTTCACTTCCATTGTTTTCTGAACTCTTGGCTAACAGTTTGAGTGAAATGTTGGCTGAGTTTGACATGTTTAAGGCCGGGTTTATGAACAAGCGGTACGATTGGCGGCGTGTACGCTCAAACACAAATGTGGCATTGATTGCCTAAGAGTATTTGGCAACTAGAAAAAACAAATCATGGGATCCTGCTTTGTAGTCTAGTCGTGGTGATAATAACGTCATGGTACGGCTGTCACTGTCGACAAGATATGTCTTTTGTGTCCTTGTAATCTTGACGTCAAGGATATACAATAAAATACAATATAAATACTCTTTATTGTACCACCTCAACAAAAAAACACAGTACAGTACATAATTACAAACAACAGGCGGTCTTATCGAAGGATATGTATAATTTTTTTGCCCCATTAAGTTACTAGCTTTTGCTCGCGACTTCATCCACGTAAACTTCTGCTCTCTATTTCCTCCCTTTGAAGGATGAGTTTCGGGATAAAAAGTAATCTGTATGTTAATCCAGGCTGTAAACTGGTTGTGTTTCATCATAATCCAGTCAGTCATTTTTGCGTGATTGAGTAACAAATAATCAAACATCTAGACATATAAATTTTCGCATTATAATATTAGTAGGATAATAACTAAAAATGGAGTAAGATGCAAAAATGTAAACATATATTGAGGTCGACTGTGTCTCTTCAAAATCCCATAATCCAGGGAAAGATGAAATGGAAGTACATATATAGATCCCTACATCACTCGCCATTTCAAAAAATGGTTCTAAATGCCGGTTCAATTAAATATAATGACTATTAGGGATTCCGTAGAATCATTGAGAATAAACAACTTGAATAGGCTTCTGTAACTATTTACCTATTTAGTATTTGGCCAGTTATCCGACATCTTCAACCGGCAAGCTGTCGACCTTCATGAAGGAGAAATTTTGGCCGAAAGGTGTCGAATTCATTGTTATGAAAATGTGAGTGTGACTCATTGTTATGAAAAAGATGTAGTTATATTGAATTTTTGTTGATATATCATAAAAAATGTAAACATGTGTAGACATTGGAGACGCGTAGATTAACTTAAACTAAACTAAAAGCTGATCTGAAACTAAACAAAATAAGCATCCTATTCAAATGGGGAACGATTATCAAAGCACTTAATCTAAGCTCGCGCTTGGAGTGTGTACCTATTTGAAAATGTTTCTCATTATATTACCATCATGTTGTTTCTGTTTAGTTACCTACTTAGATTATTATTCAGAAGTCTAGATGTTGGCTTGAACGAAATTGTCCCTTAAGTTTTTTTGTGTGTTTTAAGTACCCATTCACATTATTGAAAACAATCACTCATACACAATTTGGGTCATTAGCGAACAATCGATGATGTTACATACTCCATTTCATTTCTATCTTATATTCAGTCATTATTTATTGAATTTCTTTACATTGTATATGTTTGTAAATAAATCAAGTTAACGTCCCAGTACTTGACGATGACCTAATTCTTGACACTTTCAATCTTATGCCATATCGATAGATGTGAATATTAGGTATCAACTATTGGGTATTAAGGTGTTAAACATGAAACATTTGCCTTGATTTACTAGAACTTGTAACTAAAATACTTTGTATAACAGTCGATCGATTCACTCGAGTACAAATACTATTTCATTAACTACTATGTTGACGATCGCGATGCCTGCTAGTTAAATCAAATATAAATCCAATTTCAAACTGGGAACTCTTGAAACTAGGTCTTCTATGACCAAGACAATTATGAAAGCCTCCGAAACCGGTTTATACTATCTAAAGTACAGTCGGGCCGTAAATCCTTCAGTACGGATTAAATCTGCGGTCTGCTTTGCCTGACAGACGCGCTTGGAATTCCTAATGGAACACATTTTTGGTAAGTCGGTTACAATGTGACGCAAGCAATCGGGTTCCCATTGACAAAATTTTAAAAATGTTACGCAATGGAAGTATTCACGAATATGTACATATGAAAATTATTTTTTCGCAAATTATAGTAGGTAGTTAATATTTCAAAATTGTGATTTTTTATTTTCGGTTTGAATTCGGTTCCAAACCGAACATTCACCGTGGTCGCCATATTATGACGTCAGTAAGTTTTATTCAAAAACATAGCGGTCATAAATATAATTATACTCTTTGATAGTGATAGCGACAATTAATGATTGACATTTGGCAATACAACTAGATGACGTCACTTCATCACATGTTGCATATTTTTATTTGAAGTTACATGACACATAGATAAAATAAAGTGTTTTAGTATGTCAAAAGTAAAATTTTACACGTATTAACATAAAATTGAAAATTCAAAAAGAATTCATTAATAATAAACTTTAATTAATTAGTTCATGTTTTATATTTTATCTCTATGACTGGAAAATACCCTATTGTTCTTATGCCGTGAGTGTCGTAGGAACGAATGATGAATGGGTTCGCATATTTCTATGTAAAACGTATTTATGAATATAAATGCGATCAGCAGCATATCTTCAATAGAATGTTATCTCAGTTAATTTATGCATAATGCTAATTTCGTAGCTACACATTTCTAATCTACCTAATCTAAACTTCATTTTTAGATGTCAGAAAAGTGGGTTCCTAGTTTCTCCAGTGCTTTTTACAAGCGTTTATTTAAGAGGCCTTATAAGTTTGAGCGTTCATCATTTTCATAAAATCTTAGTCGATAGATGGCGTTAGCGCTCGGCACACGAGCGCACTGCTCTACAGCACACTACTGCACATATGTGTGCGTTTTAACCCGGACGCAAAAAATCTTGATCGTTTTGACAATTTCCCAGTTGAAGGATACAGTTGGTTGGTTGGGGATACAGTTTTTTAATGTAATTAAAAATGTATTTGATATTTTGAAAGCAGTACTTTAATACTACATTTCAAGAAAATATACTCATACAAATAATAAAAAGTTACAACTCATAATTTTGTTTCGTTGCGTAATTTCAATCTACCTTTGACATTACGTAAATTTTAGCCTAGTTGGTAGTAACCCTGCCAAAGAAGGTGGTGGTCCTGAGGGCCTACTCTGTACATCGAAATCCGAACTTCGTATCGTGCCGTTCCTTTCACTCTTGTGTTATACACAATATGAGTGAAAGGGACGGCACGATACGAAGTTCGGATTTCGATTTTCGGAGTAGGCCCTCTGGGTTCGAATACCGCGATTAGTACATTACTGCAGAGGCCGCGAAATAGGGGACTGTCGGCCGAGTAGTTATAGATGGCCGAGTGTTATCGAGGCCGATAATCCTTGTTAACGCCAAGGTTTGTATTATAGTGCTGTTCTCAAAAAATTCAATGAAATTTGTAAATTATAAGCTAGAAAAGCACCTCGGAAACAAAAGACGATCTCTTTGCCTGCCGAGGCCGGCAAGTTTGATAAAAGGTAATTTATTTGCCTTTTCTAAGGTTTGTATGTATGTATGTAATCACTTTATTGTACACAATAACAGGTTAAAAATAAAGTTGTATTTTTAATCGCGAGTGTGGAATTAAAACACGAGCTAGCGAACGGATTCTAGGGTTAAACTACGATTTAGCGAATGTATTTTATGGTTGAACTGAGCGAAGCGAGTAGTTTAGATATAAAATCCTGAGAGTAGCGAGTGTTTCAACACTCGAGACGTAAAATGACTTTGCAGCTGTGTGTAACACAAATCTTTTCATCTCACTAAAGCGAGGAAAACACTACATAAAAACGACTGAAATATGCAAAATTAGCCTTTATTTTAACTATTACACAAATTGGCAGGAAATCTTATATACAGTCAACAAAACTATTAGCTGATGATTAGATGGATTCGGATATCAAATATTTTTGCACTCTTGTGAAGTAGGATTTGCTATCTGTTTTTAAACAAATAAAATAGTACATTTTTATGCAAGTACGGAAGGTATATCATTTGCACGAGTCCCGAGGTGTCTTGGCCCGAGCTGTCTGGTGAGGGATAACACTCGGGACGAGTGAAAATGACACTTGCGCACGCATATTAAACGACGTTTTTTAATACAGTTGCAAAAAAATATCAAATGAACAAAAACAAAATAGTCATTAAAAGAGACAAAACAAAATTCGTGTTCTTGCCAATGTGAGCTTTGCACGTACCTGGTCCATATCTGGCATAGTTTACATACATTTTTTGTAACAATCGTATAAATCACAGCTAGTGAGTTAAAAAATAATACTGCATGTCACATATAACATTATACTAACTAAACAAGGGATCATTGATTACAGAACCCTAAACATGATCATCCCGAAGAGGCATGGACCGATCCATGCCTCTTCGGGAGATATTTGAAGCTTTGTATATAGGCTCTCTGTTTAAATACAACAAAACGTATATAAGCGTCTTTCGAAATTACTCCCCTAAAAGGGTGAAAAGGGGGTTTCAAGTATGTACGGGGAGCAAATCTTTTTTGAAGTGAGAGATTTAAAACTTCGTACATAGACTCTATGTTTAAATACAACAAAACATATTTAAGCGTTTTTTGAAATTGCTCCCCTAAAGGGTTCAAAAGGGGGTTCTAAGTTTGTACGGAGAGCAACTCTTTTATGAAGTGAGAGATTTAAAACTTCGTATATAGACTCTTTGTTTAAATACAACAAAACGTGTTTCAGCGTTTTTCGGAATTGCTCCCTTTAAGGGGTGAAAAGAGGGTTCCAAGTTTGAGCGGGGAGCAAATTTTTCCTTTTCTTAAAAATCGATATGGGTGTCATTTTCGAGGTTCCTCTGGGTGCCGATTACGAAAATGACACTCATTTTCAGATCAAAGATGGCGGATATTTATTTTTATAAAAATCGATATGGGTGTCGTCTTCGAGGTTCCTCGTGGTGCCGATTACGAAAATGGCATGCATTTTCAAATCAAAGATGGCTGAGAATTATTTTTCTTAAAAATCAATATGGGTGTCATCTTCGAGGTTCCTCGGGGTGCAGATTACAAAAATGACATCCATTTTCAAATCCAAGATGGCGGACATTTATTTTTCTTAAAAATCAATATGGGTGTCATTTTCGAGGTTCCTCTGGGTGCCGATTACGAAAATGACACTCATTTTCAGATCAAAGATGGCGGATATTTATTTTTATAAAAATCGATATGGGTGTCGTCTTCGAGGTTCCTCGTGGTGCGGATTACGAAAATGACATGCATTTTCAAATCCAAGATGGCGGACATTTATTTGTCTTATAAATCGATATGGTTGTCATCTTGGAGGTTCCTCGGGGTGCCAACTATGAAAATGACATCCATTTTCAAATCCAAGATGGCGGAAATTAATTTATCTTAAAAATTTATATAGGTGTCGTCTTTATGGTTCCACAGGGTGCCGATTACGGAAATGACATCCATACGTATCTACATACATACAAACATACGGATCAAACTGAGAACCTCCTTTTTTGTAGACGGTTAAAAATTACTTTTATTACGCGGGCGAAGCCGCGGGTAAAAGCTAGTTATACCTAAAAATAAAATACATAGGTTTATATTTTAAGAGCCCAGAGGAAAATGTTTCGTATTTCATTATTAAAATTTATCTTATAGTGTGTAAATGAATATAGCATATGACGAGTTCCTGTGACCACCTCGTGACTCTACCATAAGACTCTTGGACCATATCTAGGTTGATAGTATTTGTCAAGACACTAACAAGCTCAAACACGGATGTGAGAGATGGAGTGATGAGCATATGAGGAGTTCCGGTGACCATCTTCTGACTCCATCGTGAGATCCTGGACCTTATCTATTTCGTTGGTACTCATCAAGACAAATCCAACGAGCCCAAACACGGCGGTACTGTGAAGAGCATATGAGGAGTTCCGGTGACCATCTCCTGACTCCATCATGAGGACCTGGACCTTATCTATTTCGTTGGTACTCATCAAGACCAATACAACGAGCCCAAACACGGCGGTACTGTGATGAGCATATGAGGAGTTCCGGTGACCATCTCCTGACTCCATCATGAGGACCTGGACCTTATCTATTTCGTTGGTACTCATCAAGACAAATCCAACGAGCCCAAACACGGCGGTACTGTGATGAGCATATGAGGAGTTCCGGTGACCATCTCCTGCTCCATCATGAGGACCTGGACCTTATCTGTTTCGTTGGTACTCATCAAGACAAATCCAACGAGCCCAAACACGGCGGTACTGTGATGAGCATATGAGGAGTTCCGGTGACCATCTCCTGACTCCATCATGAGGACCTGGACCTTATCTATTTCGTTGGTACTCATCAAGACAAATCCAACGAGCCCAAACACGGCGGTACTGTGATGAGCATATGAGGAGTTCCGGTGACCATCTCCTGACTCCATCATGAGACCCTGGACCTTATCTATTTCGTTGGTACTCATCAAGACAAATACAACGAGCCCAAACACGGCGGTACTGTGATGAGCATATGAGGAGTTCCGGTGACCATCTCCTGACTCCATCATGAGACCCTGGACCTTATCTATTTCGTTGGTACTCATCAAGACAAATCCAACGAGCCCAAACACGGCGGTACTGTTATGAGCATATGAGGAGTTCCGGTGACCATCTCCTGACTCCATCATGAGACCCTGGACCTTATCTATTTCGTTGGTACTCATTAGACAAATAAAACGAGCCCGAACACGGTGGTGTTATGATGAGATGAGTATATGAGGAACAGAGTGTAAATCACTAAATATTATAAAATATATACTTGCAGGATCTTGATCATTCAATCGCTGTATACGAGTACAGCTTGTCTTGGAATTCTGTGAATCCTATTCGCTATGCTTGTAACGAGGCGCGATCAATAAAAGCGACATAGGTCCGACCTCTGAGAGCGCTCGGCTGGGACTGAGCGCGCGGCATCGGTGCAGCGTAATTTATGGGTAAATTGGGTAATATTTAAAAATGATTACCGAGTTGAATTTTTAAGCCGATTACGCTAAAAAAAATATCTGAGACAAAAAAAGAGTTGCACTTTACTACACTTTTATCTTTAGAGCAAAATATTAATGCGTTTTGCCAGAAAAAAATAAAGTGTAACCCTATTTTTATCAAAAAACTAGGCAACATTCGGATGCTACTTAAGCCCAAATTTTAGATGAATCTGAACTTTTTAACAACGTTACTATCTAGTTTATGATATGTCGAATTGAATTGTGTTCATTTTGTACCAAAATCAGTCGTTTTTGTGTCTAAATTGACAATCGAAACGTCTCGCCTAGCCGCAAATAATGAAGAAACGCTGCCAAGAGAATGCGTTTTTACCAGGTTTAGCACTAAAAAAACAAAGATTAAGCAACGTTACTATCTAGATTAAGAAACGAACTATCAAATACTTTAGGAATTTCTTAAATATTATGGATATTAACGCCAGAATCGTTAATGAAAAACTAAGCATTTTGCGAAATACGCTTATAGGGCCTCTTAATTTGTTTTTGTTTTCTTGTGAAAAAAATATATGTAGAAAGTTCTGTTTTCTCTCGGAAAAAAAGCTTTATTCAAAACATAACATTGGACAGTTCTAACAAGTTTAAAATGAACGCTCGTAACTTCTTTGATTGAAAATCAATACAGTCGTTCGAATGATATTATTCCGCTGTTTGATTTTGACAATGCAGTTAACGTGGAGTATAGTATACCTACACAAAACAGTGATATATATATAGTAAGTATAATAAAATGTTCCTACTCAATTACTTCATGTTAAAAACTATATTACGGTTAAAACTACTCCTACTCCGGGCGACATGTTTCGAACTATTTCTTTTTTTCTGCCGGTAGTAACAATTAATACGTGAGTTTTAACCGTTTAGTAAAATATAAATTACTTTTAGCCTGAGGTGGATATCTATAAGAATGTGTACGGCAATATATTTCCTTTCCTTGAAGCTTCTGCGCATTGGTGTTCTACAGAAAGGCTTACTTCAATCTTCATCAACTCCATCGTGCAAGGAGATAACATGTCATCAGCGTAGATATCTCATGTATTAATGATGCCCTAGTACATATTCTGAGAAAATAGGCGTTCACAGGGATCGAATCGTTGTCGAATCGGGGCGATTTACAACGCGTTAATTTCACAGTACGTGTTGCTGTTACCTTCGTTACATACAAGACTAAAGCCACCTCCGCATTTGTCACTGCGGTGTCAGTAAGCGGCCAGCTTTCAGTGTCTAATGTCAGTCAAATCAGTACCTACAGATTATTTACTAGGTGCGTATATTTAAATGAGTGCTTACTGACTGGTGCGGGTTGTGCGAAAGCGGGGCGGTATGAATATAATACTTTTTCCATACCGGCTCGCCTCCGCGCGATGATCTAAATATTACTACTGCTCACATGTAATACTGTGAGAAAATCTAGACAACATCAGTAAGATTTTGGTAAAGTATGAAATACCGCATACAGGGTCCGCGCCGTCAAGTTAGGAAATAGGCTAACACATTACGGAAACAACTGCCTATTACCTATAATCCGGCAATATGTTCTGTAGGCTCATAAACTTACATGGCGTGAGTTAGCTGCCATTACCTAATAAACAACATGTGCTCTTCGCGTCCGCTCGCTAACAACGATTTGTGAGCCTCCCTAAGTGGCGTTGAGCGAACACCAATCATGATTAAGTGGACCCATGTCCACCTTTAGCTGCCATGTAATTCACATTCTATCTCGATTCAACTCACCACTCACTAGTATTACTTGATGCCGAAAGTAACAACGTTGGGTAATTACAGGTTAGGGTTAAGTTGGATTGTTCTGGAGAGCTACGGATCTTGTGTTGGGAATTAAGGGTTGATTTTGAGGTAGAAAGAAGGTAATTTATTTGGTTATTTGGGAAAGGGGAAGTTTTAATGTAGTCCAATGGATTTAAATTTGTTTTAGAGGACAGTTAGGTCTGAGGGTACGGTGTTGACATTGTCCCCTAGGCTGCCGTCGTCTAAACATTAAACTTTAGAACTTAAATTTTGAATAATAGGAATTACTCTGCTTAGATATGATTCTTGATTGTTGCTCATGATTGCTTAAAATTGTCTAGATAGAAAAACATTCCAGCTTTTATTCCGCCTACTAAAATAATTACGTTTGAAGAAGAAGACTTTAATAAAAGATCGTATCCATTTCTTGGTACAAGATTTAATTAGATTTCTATTACAACAATCCAACTACCTTAGTTACAGTCGGTTCGATTACAATCCCAGCCTACTTCTTTTTTTTCATCCACGCCATTTTTTTTAACTGTCAAAAATGGCGCCAATGCATTCACAGAATCTATTAAAATGGTTTTATACAATTTGTCCTGGCCTCCCACCGTGTCAGTAGCAGAGTAGCGATGAGAAGAGGCTTATCCTTTTGGTTATGAGTTAATTTAACGTTCTAGCTTAAGAAAGAAATAGAATGAGTATCTCAGCTACTCTTAAGTGACATGTTTGGTTATCTAGAAAACACATATTCGACTAATGTTATCAATAATATACATAGTACCTTTATACCTTTGAAGGTCTAATTTTATAAACCAACTATTTACACGACTCTTACACATGTAAACGACACAATGAACTATTAAAAACTATTGTATTTTTTAATCTCGTCTAAACTTTCACGAGACTAATATGAAAAGAGAAACATATTTTTCGAAATTTTTCCAAAATCCTTCGGAGAGTTGCATCTTGGTTTTTCGTGAGCGTATGACGTAAGCGTGTCTCTTACACGAGGGGCTTGGATTTCAGAATCGAGGCATCTGCTTAATGCGTGTTAAAGTAAATTAATGGGAACATATATCGGATTTCCTTAGTAGTAGTAGTAGTAGTAGTAAAATTTAGGTACATCTGTTATTTCCATCTACAAAAAACAACAAAATATATATTCCGTATACATTTAAAAGGTCAGGTTAGGTAAGGGTAGGCCATTTTACCCATACGAGAATTATCCAAGTTAACTTGAAACATTATAGTTCGGCAGAACCCTGTTTATCTTTCACCGAAATGTTGGCTCAAACTGACCTCAGGGTAATTATAGTTTAATGTCTACAAACTCGACCCTCAACTGTATTAGTTATGTTACTAAAGTTACTAGACATACGTGTATTGCCTATACTTACAGTTTAGAAACTGTGAAAGGTCTTTACTTATTTTAGACCGAATGATTGAAATTCGTTTGTCTATATCTTGGCCCTTTGACTTTCGTGTTTGTGAGAAAGGTATGAAATACGCTTTTATTATTATATACAATACATTTCTGGTAAAACATTTTTGAGTAAATATTCAAGACTAGATCTACGCAGGTACAATGAAAGATATCAAAAAAAAAATTCTTAATCTTTATAGGAAGCTCATGGAACTTACGTATTACGTAACTACTTTTGCAAACCAAGAAAGCAAAAGTGAAAACCCCGATGTAACGAAAGAGTAGGTGTTATGCGGTAGAACGAGACCACGATTTGAGTTTTTCTAGCTTTAAGGCTGCTGCAGTACCTACACGCTACGAGAATTCGTTACGATCCGACTTTACCGTTTAAACAGCACCGATAATCGAAACGTGTGTGTGATAACAAACTGTACAGTTTTACGATTTTTTTAACTGTACCGTTAAACGGAACAGTATGAATTTTAGTAGATTCAACGGAATCGAAGGAAACTGCACCGATAGTCGTAAGTGGCTACACACGACAACTTTTCGATTTATAGGTGCAGCTGAAACGGTACAGTCGGAACGTAACGATTACTAGTAGCGTGTGTGGCAGCCTTTAGCTATCAAATAGGTTATATTAGACAGCGGACCTTTCGTATACTTAAGTTCTATTAATAATTTATTCTTTGATGAAACCTCGTTGAAATTACAGGTCCATGTATATTATGTTGAAAACGTCGGTCGGTAGTTGGAAGTAAATGAGCAGTAATGTGTAATTTTCCCATACGATTGTGAATTTTTTGTCGCAAGACATATGGTTGACATTTGAAGGGCATCTTTAGTTTATTACTACATTCTGTTTTTGAAATGTTTTAAGGTTTAGCTCTTTATTCAGTTAGTCGCAGTTCGGTATTGTTACGAGGCTGCGACGTGAATAAGACAGAAGGCCCGCTTCAGGCTATATTAAAGTTTAACTACCATCCTTCGCGTAGGTATTCTTTATAAACACCGTATACTTTTGATGTAGTCTCAAATTGTAACCATAGGTTTTTCGTGCTATGAAGCGATATTGTAAAAATGTTTAGTGTTAGGTTACTACGAACAGAAACGGCTGGCTTTGCTGCACCGACTAGTTGTCACTCTTAAATAAAAGAAAAGGACTACGATGGTGTAATCATTTTTGATTATTTTTCGAGTCGCAATGTATTGCGTATATAGAAGCGGATATAGTATTGTTTAGGTAACGAGTGTATCATAGATATGATATGTAGTGATATATTGCGGGCTGAATTATTTTATAAGAAAAAAATCGTAATTTCTACCACTTCCAGCTATCAAGCTACTACTACAGATAGACTATAGACAGTTAGACAGTTTTATATGATATAGTTATAACAGGGAGTATATTAACATCCGTCCTCTCGCGGCGAAAAAAATAAACAAAACCATTCTTTTGTTATGTGCCCGGAGATATTCTAAAAAGAGACTTGCCGTCATTATACCTAGGAGATATAATGACGGCTAGTCTTTTTCTAGACCCTGGTGGCCGATTTTTGAGTGTCGAACGCTCTACTTTTCACTCGAGATCTGTCAAAAAACAATGGTGATTTGACAGATGTCGAGTGAAAAGTCGAGCGTTCAATACTCAAAAATCGGTCCCCTGTGATCCATTGGTTATCTATGTTATAGAGGAATAGTATCACCAAATGCTAGTTCTCCAGTACTGAAATACGTTACTCCATCGTTAATTTTGTTTTTGTCACAAGAAAGAAAGAAATATTTTCTTGGTATTTAACTTACCGTCACAAGGTCTAATGGATCTTTATAGAACTAATCCTTAGTATATTATCCTAAAATGTATTCTTATGATAGGCAGTTTTATTAAACACGTATAAAATTAATCATTCAATTTCAAGCCATATTTTATTCAATGCCGATACCGCTGACTCTGCACGTCTGGTAATCAAGTTCTCGTATACCAAGATAGAGCTTAAAATAGAGCTTTGATAAGCATTCGCGTTAATTAGGATATTAATAAAGCTCCAGGTTAAATTTTATTATGCACTCGGAAACTGATGAATATGCTTCAATTAAATTTTATAGTAGGTAATTTATTAGCTACTGCAGTTCTGCAGTGTAATAAGGGATGATTTAATGAGATAAGTTTTTTTTAAGTTTAGTTGATGTTCCTGTACTGTGTAATAAAGTATTTACATATAATATACTTGTATGTACATACATAATCTAAGTTAGAGAAATATCATCTCTTAGTGTAGGTAAGATAAACGCCCCAGTGATATCAATTACTGTTTATCTCAATTTTGAATTAAGATTGAAAGTGTCAAGTATTAGGCCATTGTTTCACATTAGGGTATGTACCTTATGATGACCTTCATTAGAAATGTACCTTTCCAGTACTCCTTGATGTTATAACGTGTATTAGTGTCCCTGATTTAAGCGTCGTTGAAAACCTGCCATTTCACCCGCGTAAGCAACAAGCTAACAACTGTCGGTACAGTCAGTAAAGAAAGACTTTTTGATTCTAATATTTTATGTATTAAAGTCCAAAAATGGTAGATCACTTTCTTGGCTGACTATATAGTAATAATGAGTTAAGTCATCATCATATTTTGTTTCAGCCTGGGGCCATCGTTCCCCTATTTCACCAACTCGAGAATTATTAATAAAACAAATACATATATTCGAGATTGTATATTTTTACCGACTTCCTGATTATTTAATTATATTTCGAAACATTGTTTGCTTTACATATATTATTTAGTATTGACGATCATGGTAGAAATTTTTGTAATTTTGAAATAGACTCTTTATATTGTAATTATTATCTTGAAATAAATTATTCTGAATCTGAATCTTTGTGGACAATATTACACAAATCGACCTAGTCTCAAAATTAGCAAAGCTTGTACTATGTGTACCCCCTAGGCGACGATATACATATATATATAAATAGATACTTAAATACATAAAACACATCCAAGACCTTTTTATTTATGTAAGAAGCTTGAATATTTGTTTCTGACAAATATTCAAGCTTCTCACATAAATAAATGCCCTGACCGGGATTCAAACGAGGGTCCTGACAATGACAATTCGACCTACATTTCTGAGTCAAGTAGAGTTAGCGGCGCTAGCGTTAACAGCTAGGTTTAGTTAACCAGCGACAAAACTCCCAGTAGCTAGATTCCTCTGACACCTCAGATTTGGTTGAAGTCGCTCAACCAAACTCGCTGGAGCGCAAACCGCCCGCGTGGTCATGTCGGAGGTTTCCCCTGAATTTTTCGCAGGCCACTCTCCAACCACGCACTCCTATCGCTTTATTGGGCGAGCTATAAAGCCACAGTCAGGTTAAAAAATGCAGAATTACTTGGGCCTTACAGAATAATGCAACCATAATAACACCACTGCTTGCTCTGTATGTATGTAGTGTTGTGTTACTTTTGGTGAGTAAGGACTAAGGTCGTCAGAGCTTCCGAGGATGCGCTGTGTTGAGAGAGACTTGCATTTGTTTCTAGCTGTTCATACAATGAATTTTCAAAACAAAACACTGTCTTACTGTTTGGAAGAGCGGTGTCTCGTGACACAAGCAAAATTACTTGCTTAATAGGAGGGGCTCAACCTCAGCTATTTTGTAAAAATCTTTAAAAACCGAAATAAACTTTTCATTTTCAAAAAGGGAGCCCTTTTGAACCTTCATAGCAAGTGTCACTTATGTTAGTTTGCCATGTGCTAGTTTGAAAAAAGAATGCACTGGATTTCCTTATTTGCGCCAAGTGCTAGAAGCTATGGGTTAAGAGGCTGCGGAACCACTTTCATTAAATTGAACCTTGTACCTATTGATCGGTCTAATTATGAAATACTAACGCGTCAGCCACTCGGTGAAATGGGACTGCATTTTCTAAGTTGTTTGTTGAAGTGCGGAGAGGTATGTTCTTAATAAGATGAAGAAAATTCCCGGGTATTTAGATATAGATATTAAATGTAGAATGAAACAAGGTCACTCATATCTTTAAGGTCGAATATCGCTTAACATGCTTCGGGCCTGTAATATAGTCCTTACCTTAATCAAGAGCGCTGGCCCGGGGGTCCGTTTAGCACATGTCAAGCGATATTCGACCTTGAAGATGTGAGTGACCCTTTTATTATATTTAATGTCTTACTGAGATGGTCAGCATTCATAATAATTCCTAGCATTTTCCCGGTTGTATTCTAAAGAAGCCCGGGGTTCACTTTGGCACCTACCGACACGCTACAAAAGCGACTCTCATTCTATACCTTTAGAAACAACACAAAAAATCCGAGCCCTACTCATTGAGCATATATTATGCGCCTGTACCACCAATGTATGGAAAAACGAGTAATTGGCTGTTTTGGTGAAATATTGCGTTTAGATACATTGTTGTCGTACAATTTTTTGGGGTTTTTTTATTTGCTTTTAGTCAATTAAATAAATTACATCATTTTTTGAATCTTTCAAGTTTTTAAGTTTTTTTGTCATAATTTGATTGTTTACTATTTATTTAGTGACATCTTATTATTATTTATTCCGCATGTATATTCTCTATTCTACCCATTTCTTTGGGGAAACATTGTCTGTGTTGCCGGTACAATAAACATGAATGTGATAATGTCTGGATTTTAAGTCGACTCTACCGATTCCGGAGATCTCCGTCCATGTAACAATACAATATTATTGTCTATTTTGCCGATAGACAATAGCAAACACAAAACATACTCTAGTAGATAAGCAGTTTCCGCAGCTGTTGTAAACTTTTTGCCCGACTCGGTAACAGTTTTCGATCATAATTTGTTACCACCGATGTTGCCAGATTTAAAAAAAAATCCGGCAAAGTTTAATTTTTGCACGATCAACTGTCGGGAAGATAATTACCAAAGTATTTGTTAAAGGTCTGGAAGCTATTGTTTGCTGTTGGTAGCAATATTTCAATAAGGCAAGCCGCTCACGTGAAGCAAATTGATTTACAGCGAAGAGATTTACGAGATAAAGTGTGTTGTACACTGTTAGCTGTAAATATGTTATTATTTGATAGGTTCGTCAGCAAATAAAAGTTCAATCATTTCAAATTAAAGGTCCTTATCTCGATATTTGCCATTCGTTACCAGATTTTACAAGTCTCTTTTGGAATGGTCACTAACATTCCAAATTGACAAATTGCTGTTTCTTCCGCTTCAACCTTTCTAAACATAAAAAGGAAAAAATAGCTCCGTTACTATCTAAAACTTTGCTAGGAAGCATTGTAATCCTTTTAACAGTTTATTGTAACTATCATTACTTTTTGAATAATTTGAGTTACAATATTTTATTATAATAAGTGAATACATTGATTTTGACCATAGACTATCATATTTATGACCGACTGAAACGAAGGTCTCTGCATTAGTCTCTGATTTCCGTTTGTTCTCCTCTACAGCTCGCATTTCTCAACCGATTCTCGTGAATTTTTGTAAGCAGGTTCGATAATTATATTTAAAAAATTGGTATGTCAGTTTTTATTTATTTATTTGAAAATATTTTTTTTTTATTCGGAAAGTTTTACGTTTTTTTATATTTTGATGATTTCGTATCCTATTACGGGCGGATTTCGGTTTGTTCTCCTCTACAGGTCGTACTTCTCAACCGATCATCGTGAAATGTTTTGAGCCGGTTCGATAATAATATACATTTTTTTGCCAGTCAGTTTTTGGAAATATTTTTTTAAAACATTTTTTAAAACATTTAAAAAAAACCACGCCAGGTCTACAGCTTACACAGCCACTGGCAGTATGGGTTTCATAATTTCATCGAGGTTGTGATACAACCAGTGTGCATCTATTTAGTTATCGATTCCCCTTGTTTTGCGCGATCTCATTTTGACGGCTGAGTGCGTATGAAATGCAAAGCAGGAAACAGGAAAGGCAGCCGATCCAAAATATACGCATTGAATATCAGGCGTTACGGTATTATATGATAAATAAATTAGCGGAAGATCCAAGAATGTTCTTGTTTTTTTATACAACGCCGGTGGCAAACAAGCTTACGGTCCACGTAATGGTAAGCGGCAACCGCAGCCTATAGACGCCCGCAACTCCAAAGGAGTCACGTACGCGTTGCCAACCCTTTTTTTTTGTTGCAGAAAACAATCCAATTTCAACCTACCGCTCATAGTGGGCACAAGCCTATAAGGCTTTTAAACGCAAATTTGTTTCCCGCCCATCGCCGTAAGTAAGTACTGGGCTGCTACCGCGAACGGCATTCGAAATTTTCCATCTCTGTCGCACTTGCAAGTTTACACATAAGTGCGACATAGAGGAAAAACTTCGTTTGTGGTTCGCGGTAGCACTCCAGATGATAGAATGCCTTACAATTTGTTCGCTTTCGCGGTACCTACTCTGCATTATTTGAATAATTCTTGTACGTATGGCAAAAAAACAAAAACGGTCTAGTAGAATTAATTTTATTTTTACAGTTTCTGTCCTACTGTCTAAGTAGTGGAAGCCTGCATTAGTTTAGGACTAAAAGAGTAGGTGTATTCACTATAAGGGTATATTTAGTTTATACTAACCTTATCCTAATGACAATTTCCCATTAAAATAACCAGGGAATCCACTAATAAGCGAGACCGGTACCATTGATATTACAATTATTGCTTTGTAATAAATATCTTCCAAATTCCCATAAACAGTTCGAATATAGCTCTTATGGCGCTGTAATAAAGTTTCCCATTATTAAACGTTACATCGCGTTAAAAATTAATGTAGTAAGTACCTAAGGGTAACATACGTTGATGCATCTTTTTGTTGCTGATGGTAAAGGTTTCTTATTAGGGCTGGATAAGTGAGGACCAATCAGAGGGCTTCCTTTATGGGCCATAAAAACGCTCGGGAGCTAAGCTATATCCTCATTTGAAGTCTAACGGTATATTTTATGAGAGTGCAGGATTTAGACGGCTTCCCTATTGTGGTGGTAATTATGCGGTAACAATTAAATAAATATGTGTATTTTTTTCATTTACTTATAATAGGGTTGTTGACTCAAAATTTGATTACTCCAAAAGAAACGAGGCAAAAAATATCCCGAATGTTCAAATAATTCAAAAAATAACGAAAGGGGAATAATGGAGTGCCGTAAAAGTACCCAACTATAATCCAGGTCCACCCAACTATGATCCAAATGAACTCGAACATTACGGTTTAATGTAAGACTATTATTAGGATAACCTGGAAGCTTGAGCAATTGAATCAAACAAATTAAAATAAAAGAGTATAAAATTACTCATAGGAAATGTATATTGATAGAAATTAGGGAGTTATCTTTTGGATCATAGTTGTGTGATTGGACTATAGTTGGGAAGTTTTACGGTGGTTAAAATAATTGTATGCTATTGTTGTTGTTGTCATTTTATATTTTATTGTTGTTTAAAGCTTGGCTATTCTAATCTCTCAATCTCTCAGAGTAACACATAATATCGGTTGACACAAATTCCCTAGTAAAACTATCATTACTCTTTGAAACTTCGTATCTCATTACTGAAACAATGCTGAGATAGGAACTATATTTTACCTAGGTATTTGTTACTTAGTGAGTTATGGCTGTTAATTGACGATATCCTACAATGCCTTACTCAAAGGCCACAAATGAACGAGAATTGTCTTCTAAGATACGACAAGGGATCCATATTTGTTCCTCGCATTCGATTCAAATTAACGATTCAGTCTTCCGCTCGCTTAAATTCGCCGCTAACGTCATCACATGTCAGAAAAAAAAAACCTATTTAAACGGGATCGGGATGTGAAAGTGATGGACCAAACTAAGGCTCTGTCTTCGCCCGTATCTACGAAGGACGAGTGTCTTAGATATGTACTCTAGCAAAATGCCCTATGTCACTGGAATTGTGAAAGTTGTTACAACATTTTAACTTTATTAAGTGTGGCATGGGTAAAATGTAGCATTTCACTCTGATTCGTAGCGAGGTCTTTGGCCTATATATGTGATATTGGATTTAAATGGGACGCTGTGTTCGACTTTTTGAATTTAGATCGGTAGGTCATGGTTAAGTTTACATTTAAGTGTGGAAAACTCATCATTTATTCAAAGTGACAGCAGCTAATATTTAATGATTAAATTACCCGCTTATTTGATTAAGTACTTTAATAAAAGGCCACCTGAATTACTTTACAAACAAATACCTAGCCGTAGTTCATAAAGCCTAAGTCTAAAAACCTAATATAAGATTAAGTTTTTTCCACATTGGTCTAAAACGGCGTATATATTTAATAAAAGTTATGAAAATTGCTCCATCTACTTGCTAAAACACCAAATTTTCTTTTCAGTAAAATAAGCATCATAAAAAAATGTAAATCTACTTGTAAAGGTCAAAGATTTTTCTCCAAATCAAAAGTTATATTACGATCAACTTTTTGTATCACGACTTCTGCAAAATAGGGAAGAAATGTTCAAGTTTTGTTCCATATTCGCCAAATTGTTCTGTACATCTTTTTCACTGTTAATTTTTAATTTATATTTTATGAATGACTTTTTAATTCCTACAATTGTTCGTAAATTCGATGCAAAATAAAAAGATTTCAATTAAAGTTATACTTTTACTAAGGTAACAATTTCAATTTTTTATCATGATGGCAGAGGTGATTATTTTCAATCTTATGTCATGATGACACAGGTGATAATAGTTGTCATCTATTGGACACTAAGGCGTCGAGCACTGGGACGCATGCCTTATATCATATTTTCTATTATTGCAAACTATCATTCATCATCATTACCGTCATATTGGCATGAAAACATACTTATTTTATTTCCATGCGTATCAAGCCAAGTCACTGTATGTGGTACACCGTCTCAATCAATTTGCCCTGCATATTGGTCCTTAAATCTAGTAATTTTAACATTATTACGACCTAGTTAATCAATCGAGCGAAAATTGCACGCACTTATGGTATCCCATCCAGCAAAACAGTCACAGAATAGCGCTCTTATAATTATCGTGGATAATGTCATCGCTGCTATATTAGTCTTAGATAATATTTTAGTCACCAGTCTTTCGGTTACTTTATTTTCAATTATGCTATAATCCTTAAAACATTGGCCGTTTTATCCTACCTAGATATATTTTATTGCGTCCTAGAGCCGTTAAAAATAAACCAGTAATTGCCGCTCTCATAGCTCTTTGCGAGCCTCGCCACATGTTCGCCCCATAAAGAAATCCTCGCCCGGAATGGCGGACTGTAAAACTTTTATTCCAAGAAATTGCGACGCTACAATTTGAAGGTATGAGATAATAAAGAGGAATGTGAGGAATTCATAAATATACGTACGTTCCCTAAGGTTCAAACATATCTTAGCAACCTCATGACCTTAATATTAAAATCGTGTTCACATATTTGTGTGTGTGAAATTTGTGGAAGTTGTAACAAGTTGTAAAAGAGTACTGTTTTCGTGAATAAATGCTTTATTATTATTATTTTTTTACAATCTTACACAAACCAACCTAGTCCCAAACTAAGCAAAGCTTGTACAACAAAGGACTTTATTGTAATGGAATAAGAGCTATTGACCTCTTCATTTACGAACTTACTTTTTATGCTGACTGCAATATGGCTACTATGCGACGATATACATACTTAGATAGATAAATAGATATTTAAATATATAAAAAACATCAGTGACTCAGGAAGAGAAAAAATCCTCCTCATCATACAAACCTCCAGCTTCGTAGCAGGGTCACTACCAACCAACTAGGCTAAGGTGGTCAATATTTTGAACACTTTGTCCGTGCACAAATTCTCGGAATCAACTGTAAATAAAAATACTACAAAACGTATTTAAATGTTTGTGTACCTAATGCAAGTATGTAGCTTTAATACAAATATGTACTTGGGCTATAACAATCGATGACGACTCTTTGAAAGTCGATCACGCCAAAATGCTGATTAATGTTTGCCATCCCTACCCTGTGGACACGAAACCTGTGTAATGCGTAGGCATAAAGGTATCAGGTGGACACTCGGCTGAACATTCACCCGAGTGAATGATGCGCAATGAGTGAATGATGTGAATGAAATACACCAGCGGTCGACTAATGAACATTCGTGTTTTTGTGTTTTGAATAATGTTAGATGACAAGGAATTTTGATATATTTGGTTACGGTGATGATATGAGAATAGAAGCTTTGTTGATATTTTATTTATACCAACTCACGTTTTTTTTTCGTATTGCACATCCCATTTTAATGTGTTTTACGCTCATTTCTTGTCTCTACTCACTTATAGACAACGTCTTATAGGTATTAGAAGTGATACGAAAACTTGTTATTAGTCGTAGAAGTAACAATGCTGATTTTAGAAAAAATAAAAAGTGTAAGGGTAACGTCCAATACATCAAAGGGTGATCAAAAGGTGTCATTTATTGGGCATTAAGGTGTCGAGCCAGTGCTCGACGTCCCAATGGACGTTTACCTTAATTAAAGTTTTTTTTAACTCTCATACTTTATCTCCTTAACATTCGCATTCGCGAATGTGATGGATACGAACGACATTTGTAACATCCCTACTCGATAGTACCAAAGTTAGAAAAGGTCCATCTATGTCACTATCTTTATGAATTAATTTAAACATCTTTACTTCGAGTCTAATGGGCACAATTGTAGATTGTATGTGTTGTAATGTATATTAACTAAAGTGTGTCTTAGGCTTAAACTTTTTTAACGAACTCTCGTTCAATGCGATTTACAACTTACTTATATGGAAATACGGAATCAGTTGACCCCAGCATTCGTACCAGATTAATTATAATTGAAGGTTTGCTTATACTGGTCGGCGTAGAAGCGAGTTGCTGATTACCATTATCAATACCAGGAGGTCTATTTGACCCGAAATGTGACATAATATTGGTATGACATTTTACTTGCATTCGTTTTGAGTCATTCCTGACAAGATTACAAAATGTTATACATATCTATAACATAGCTGGGCATAACCCAGCCATGTCGAATGTCTGACTTTAACTTTAAAAGATAGAACCAGTCGCGAGTGTTTTTTCATAGTTCGACAGTTTGCCCTCCGGGCATCTGAAGCGGTTTAACAAATCTTGTTTTACGATTGCAAAGGGTTTCGTTCAAGGCAGAAAAATTCTTCATTCACAACTTGTTTCGTGTGAGGTAATAAAAGTATTTCAGCGTAACTGGTTACGACTCTGTGGTTACATACAGCCGAAGGGAATACGTCAACTCAGATATACGCCCGTGCATCTGGCAGGCCAAGGCCATCCCACAATGAGCGCAGTTGGAGCAACCCTCCTCTTTGTTGACCCTATTGAGATAAGTGATTGTGGATTGAGTTTTCGGAATTCAGTCGGTATGAAAACTCACTGGTATGGGCTGGAATTCAAACCCAAGATATACAGGAGCATACTTGAACCTTTAAACCAAGTAAACCTGCGTAGGTTGACAGCTAGTTTAATATAGAGCCATATTATAGGACCATAATTATTTAAAACTGTTTCGTACCATGTCGACATTTAGCCCACTCGCATGTAACATCTTATAAACAATGAAAAGACGTCTGAATCACCGAAAACTGTGGTTTTATGCCTTTTTAGATCTACTAAACCGGTCATAAAAAGGTCAAGCAGCTGACTTTTCTAAAAATAATCTCATATCATCGATTTCTATTTTCAATAACCTGTTACTAAACGCCAATCTGGAGGTAAATGATGTTTATTGCTGTACAGTACGATTGCTGAAACTTAGACACTGACAGCGTGTAATAAAGCTTCTATTACAAACATAGGATTTTTGGACAGTGTATCCTACTAATATTATCATATTTTATATTATAAATGCGAAAGTTTAGATGTTTGGATGTTTAGATGTTTGTTAGTCAATCACGCAAAAACGGGTGAACGGATTATGATGTAACTTGGTATACAGCGAGTTTATTGCCTGGATCAATAATTTTTATCCCGAAAATTATACCTAATAATGAGTGGAAGTTTATGCGGACGAAGTTGTGGGCACAAGCTAGTATGTAACAAAACTCTATTACAATGTTAATGTAGAATATCCTCTGTCATTCCAGTTGTAAAATATCGGCCAAGTGCGTGTCGGGCCATGCATAGTGTAGGGTTCCGTAGTTGCCCGTCCATCGCGTCACCGGTCATATCGGAATTACGGACCCGTAGAAGGGTTTTTACTGATCTTAGTACTGATTATGTACTTTTTTGAAATATTGTGTTGTATGCATATTTTTGCCCTTTACGGTAATGTCTACTTAGCTGTGATAGTTTTCCTTTTAAATTCATCGTATATACTACTACCATAATTTTTTCACATGCCTAGTAGCCACCGTTTAACTGGCAGCGGGGGGGGCACTTACCACCATAGCAATCACTTCAAAGCTTAATATCACGCCAACCGATTCTTGAATTAATAAATGCTTTTAGAAACCTTATAATATTTTTCCTTTACTTTTAGAGCTATCCAACGATACCCCACACGATGGGGTTTGGATGAAAAAAAATTGCACCACCACTTTACATATATATGTAGGGGAGGTACCTTAAAAAAAAACTTTTTTATGTTTTTATTCTACCGTTTTGTCAGCGTCATTGATATTGTATACTTATGCCAAATTACACCTTTCTAGTACTAACGGTTACTGAGAAAAGCGGGGGACGGACGGACGGACATGGCCAAACTACATATAAGGGTTCAATGTTTTTCAGAGCTCGGTCATCTGGCATTCCAAAGCACAAACTTTGAGGTTCACCCCACTGCAAAAAATTTACCCTTTGTTTTTGGAGGACGTAACTTTTATACTTTTTTTATGCTTCTGTCACCTACATTTCGTATTATACTCATTCGGTTTTCATAATATTAAACTACCCAATCATCGCATAATTCAATTAATAATTAATAAGCAATTATTTCCATGTATTAGCAAATCATAATTATACAATACAAATACTCTTTATTGCACACCTCATTAAAAGCACAAAGCAGGTCAGAAACATAACATAGCGAGAATTATGTGAATTAACTGCACAATTTAATTTCCATTGCACTGATTATGATGACGTCGCAGTAAACAGAATATTAAGGACTGTCATTTGTACTGTCTCAGATTCGGCTGAAACTGTTTAACCAATCTCACTGGAGCGCAAACTCTTAGAGTATTCCAGTGTTCCAAACCAGGCGCGTGGTCGTGTCGGAGGTTTCCCCTAGTTTATTCCCAGGCTACTCTCCAACCGGGCACTCCCATCGCTTTATTGGGCCCGGCCTATAAAGACACAGACGGGTTAAAAAAAATTGTATTGTCTTGTCAATTTACTTTGCTGTAGTTTACTGGCAATTTAAATTTTGTTAGAAGTTAAATAATAAATGAATGAATGTATGTTCATAATAAAATTAAGCTCATGGCTAGGTTAAAGAACTACGTTTAAATATACTTAAAGAAAAGCCCGCATGCCGGTAACACACTGTTACACAACATTTACAGCAATCTACTTTCACGAATTGTACAGTGACACCAACGGTACATCATGATAATAATGATAACAAAGGATTCGAGTTTCAGAATACCACAATGAAAGTCTCTGCAAAAGTGTGAAAAATGTTTAAATACTTCTGTTGACTGCCGGCCAGCGGCCGCAGCGCGAAGGCATTTTCGTGTTACATGGTTTTACTCTATCTTTTTAGTGCCTAAATTTGTTTCTATAAGAGGCATGTAGAGTCGGCATCACACTTGGCCGTATTTGTGCAAATTTCGTGCTCCATCTCTTTCCTTAATATCTCAAAAGAAAGGCAGGCGATTACGCAACGCGATCACGCATAACGAAGTGTTCGGTACGAGTACTACACTTCGTTACGCATGTTCGCGTTGCGACCTAACTTAACATAACACAACGATAACATATTTTTCAGTAAGATTTACTGTCGAACATGAGTCGGATCCAAGGGACAAATAATTCACCCAAAATTAAGCCTACTAAAGATTACAATCATGGTGCCTTATCTCGTGGGTCTGAACCGTCTAATTATGGAAGTATGGGAGTATTCAATCGCAGTATGTACACAAATAAAACAACGAATTGTTCAATATTTATTCAATTTCTTTGTTATTATATGTATGACTCGCAGATTTTTTTGGCCTTATAAGAATAGTAAAGTACCATGATATTTATTACTATAGTAGTGAAAATACATTTCTGTTTCACCTAAAAGTACTCTTTGCGGTTTTAGCTTAAATTTAGTAATTATTTTTTGTTATAATGTAGACGTGACTTTGTTTTATCATAGTATAATGATTAATGATTAACTTATAGCAATATTCAAGTTAAAACAATATTCAATTTCATTTCATGTACACCAAGTTTTTTTTGATACCGATAACTTTGTTTTAATATACATCATTAGTCAATACCTATTATGTCGCTGGCTATTGAAAATGGATCATTATAATTTTAATTGACAACAACGTCAAACATTATGTCGTCCTAGAATTATTCTGTCAATAGACAGAGTATTTCTAGGACGATTAACATCAAGAGCTCGTTTTTATCAGATCTAACAATTAAATGTCTAAATGGTTTTGACATGTTATACAACATTGTCTGAAATACATAGGTATATTGAAGTAAGACAGTTTTATACTCAATTCCTTATTACATTAAAATAATGATATCAATGATACAATTTAGATCTAGCGGACCATCAATGAGCCTAACATATTTTGTAAATTCTTACCTAGGAAAACAATAACTGTGTTCAGCCGTTTTTGCGTGATTGAGCAACATCCAAACATAAAAACAAACATATAAACTTTCGCATTTATAATATTATTAGGATTAACGAATATTAAAGTACCTATTTAGAGTTTTATTATTTTTTAGTTTTAACGTGCCAAGCGACAACGTGACAAGTTTGATGTGCAAGCACTTATGTGCATGAATGTTCATTAGGTATATACTCTATGAGAATATTTAACTTGTCGAATATCTTTTTAAGTAATCGGAGCTCAACAAAAACACAGTGTATGTAAATAAGTATTTCATTGATATATTTAACTATAACATACTAGCTGTGGTTGTAAAGTTTGCTACGAAACTAATGAGAAACTGCAAATTTAAGTCCAAAAACGGTGTAGGCGAAGCGTAGTACACAAAATGGTTTCATGATTCCACTTTAAAAGATCAAGAGAGCGTATTTACATGAGGAAGGCGGGGCAGTTAAGACCTTCCGATTCTGAAGAGAGGAATTCGGTTTATGTTGTTTCGCTTTGTGGAGTTGAGCTAGGACTAAATGAGTTTTCAATTAGGAGGGAAAAGATGGCAACTAAGTATATATGTTACCTATTTGTTTTACAAAGTTCGGAATTAGTTATGTGGTTTTGTTGGGAATGGAGTTGTAGATCTCTTTATAAATGTATTATCTGACGCGTCGGGTGCGGGCCAGCCCCAACAAGATCCTGCAGATGTTATCTGGTAGGGTGGATTGTGTATAATATATACGGCATTGTAGTGATACGCATAGAACAATAGCTACCGCTTTATGGTAAAAATACCTCTATTAGTTAAGATGTTATGTGATTAGTATTACATTTTCATTTTTACTTGATTTTATTTTTATTTAGATTAATTATAACTTTTTTAATTAACTGATTATGTATTGCTATGGGTCAGTTGATACTCAAATTAAATGATTTTATTATTTTTATTACGTATATTATCTCATTTTCCTTAGTGTTTTTAGATGTATTTTATTCGGCGATGTGTTTCATCACTTTTTCATTTCAAAAACTATATAAGGTACGCGAAGCTATTGAGTATTTTTTGTCTTATTATGTAATATTAATTTATTAAGTAAAAGCCCTTAATAAATTAGTCAGTGTTTATTATAATAATTTTGAACCGACTTCAAATAAAGGAGAAGGTTATCAATTCGCTTGTATGTTCTATTTTTATGTCTGTTACCTCAGAACTCCGTCGGTTATGAACCGATTTAGAAAATTATTTCTTTGGTTGAAAGCATATGCTTCAAGGTTGGTTCCCTTGTGACCAGAATCCAGTTTTGTTAATGGGGTCCAGGAGAACATGAGGAAACTCCTCAAAAATTAAAGGGAAACATATACCGATTTTAATATTTTCGGTTACAAATTGAGCATTTGCTTTCAGAAAGTAGCATTTGGTGAACCGGAACTGATGAAGACCACGGATGGTCATCCAAAACTCCTAGTGTTTCACGGTTAGCACTAAAATATTTCGATCAAGATACTGAAGCGACTATGACGAAACCAATTTAAATGGTTGTAATGTACTGTTACCATCAACCTGATCTGGTAATGGAAGCCGGTAGGTATTAGGCAACGGAGCTCCGTAATAAAACAGTGTAGCTTAGTCGTCTTTGAGCTTATTGGGATCGTCATTAGATGTATTCACTAAAACGTGTGAAATAAACATTTTTTTAATAAACGACTCCAAAAAAAATCACTGAAAAGTAAAAAACAATTGCCTAATTTCTAATAGCTATCTCAATATGAGACTAATACGCTTCTTATTGAACAATGTAGTGTAGTACTTTTTATTTTATGAAACAAGAATAAGACACATTTTAACATTATACAAAAATAGTAGAATATATTATACAATTGTTGTAACTTTCATTATGTTTTAATTATTTAATTTCAAAGTTCGCGGTTCGTCATGCTCACGGTCAAAGATTGCGGTGTTTATTGTCTATGACAAGACGCAAACTCGTTAGAACCGAGGTTGTAAAGTTTCGGCCTCTCTCGCCATCACCGCTTTTTTGACGATACAATTTCGGCTACGCGGCATCGTATTGGCTCTTCAGGGTTGCCTAGTCGGATAAAATTTAATTTCTCTTTATGGCGAAGTAAATCTGGTCAAAATAAGAACAGATTTTGCATTTTGTTGAACAAACAGCTTAAATATTCTGTGATGTGGATATTAATCTTTTAAAATTCAATGCCATTCATACTTTTATGTTTCAAGATTATTAAATTAAAGCAAATGAATCAAAAAGGTATACAAAAAGAGAGATATTAAAGAGAATGTGTCAGGTACCTAAACACTGTGACATTCGTATTTGATGCAAAAAACTGCATTTTATATGAATCAAATAGGACATGAAAAGGGCTTTTAATTATTTGGTAGAATTTATTGAAAAAATGTCCAAAATTTATAATTCCTGACCAATCTGATCATGAATTATTTTACTGTTATAGTATGATGTACTTCGATGTAGAAATAATACCTCATTGCATTATTTAACTCAGTAAATTTTATACATAACTACTCTCAAGGATGAATTTTGCAAGCTTGCTTGTGTTAAGCAATATTTCACGAAGGCTATTATTAACAAATACATTTAGTAGTTGTAGTAATAGTAGTAGTAATGAACCCTTCCTTGCACATAACAGGTACATAACAGAATATAAAAAATAGGTATTGGATTCGTTATATATAAAAATATACATTCAATTCATAATGAACTAACTACTCACTTGTCAACAATTGCAGCATTATTCCTCATTTTACCAAAAATAAACACTTGAAATATATATGACAGCCCTGTGACCTTGGTCGCTGAAATGAGCGCCTGAACAAACTGTTCCCCCGAGTTGTTCCAAACGTTATTGACGCGCGATACGCCGGCCGTTCCATCGAGTTTGATGGAACAGACATGGAACGAGCATGTTCGATTGCCGTGTTTCTCGTAAAGTTGCAAGGCTATCTACTTCGGTATGTTCGTTAATAACTTCCAGGAGTTTGCGGTTCCCGGATACAGTTTTTGAATCAAGCCAATCAACAGTGATAATGATTTGCTATTCCGCTGTGGCGGAATATTTTTCTAGTCACTTGTCGTGTTTTGATCACAGGACAGAAATAATTTAGACTTCAAACCACGTATTCTTTTCTTTCTTTCTTTCGTATTAACATCTCAAAGTTCGCTCGACAAATAGCTACAATAGAGTAAATAATTGTTTGAAAAAACTTATGAATATTCGAGGAGCGGATGACAGTAACCTGATTGTACGAGTATCAGGGTTATAGCAGCTATCGATTGCCTACAGCCTTAGGCGACAGCAAACAGCTCGTGTAATAAGGACGTAACAGATTGGCTCGTCTAGTGTAATAGGGCTATTTCGGAACTGGTTGAAACCACAGGTTGAAACAGCATGTAACTGGACGTGTATTGACTTAGTAGTCAGTTGTAAGGTGAAAGGAATTAAGTCAGTGTGACTTGCTATGAAAACACGCTCTTTTGCGAAATGTCAGTTTATTGAACAACTGAAGAAGCGATCGTTATTTCATAAAAACAATACAAGTTAGGCTGTTTTATATTAGGCTGTTTTGTTATGGGGAAACATGGTCATTGGGCCGGTTACATGATCAGCCTCAGTTAGCGACCACCTGGAACAAGCTTTCATCAATAATTGAAGAATATTACATTTCTGCAGACCCCACAAAATGAGCTGCATGCACTTTTTTAGTAGTTATCATATAGGAATCTACTTAAAGCCATCGTCTCCCGGCGAAAAAAATAAACAAAAGCATTCTTTCGTAATGAGCCCTGTGATCCCAGGGACCGGTAGACGACGGGTTAACTAGAAAATAGGCTTTCATCAGTTTT
Source organism: Epiblema foenella (assembly GCA_963556455.1). Classification (NCBI taxonomy): domain Eukaryota; kingdom Metazoa; phylum Arthropoda; class Insecta; order Lepidoptera; family Tortricidae; genus Epiblema; species Epiblema foenella. The sequence continues at coordinate 8,480,234 of OY747108.1, read as the reverse complement.
ACCATGTGGCCGCCAACAACTGGCACACTAAATTAAGTTGTTGCTAAATCACGCCATGACCTCAACGGTCGTTCCTAAATCATTATTTAACGTAAGTACATCGTTTTAATATAAGATGAGGATGAATCACGGCTGTAACTAAAGAGTTAGTGTGCTGAGAGTTTTGGAGACTTTTCACACGTTAAGTAGGTTCTTTATAAATTTTGGACAATTATTACGATGCTCCAGTTGTTCCAATATACACCATAATTTTACGATAATTGCACGAAAAATGAAAATGGCGTCTTAAATTATTCTACGTAATGTTTTTGGTCAGTTATAAAACAGAACACTGGCGCATAATAATTATTATAATTATAACATATAATAAACTAAACGATGCCTTTCATATTTGATTTAATCAAAGAAAATATGCCCGAAAGTAAAAGTAGGTAGTACTTAGTTCTATGATACAGTATATATACAAGCATTACTTGGTCTAAAATACATGTTTAGGATATTTTAGAAAATAAATTCTAATATTTGATACGATCTAAGATAATTATTAAATCTTAAAATACTATAATTAGCAAGGACGAATAGGACAGGGCAAAATTAAGAATTTCTGGATTATACTTATGAATAAGAAGTAAAAAATAGGATTACTCGTAAATTACAAATTTTCATTTTGAAAGATTGTCAAGTTCTCTAAGTGAAAAGATTTTCTGGGTTAAGCAATGTAATTATTATTAGAGTCTGGCTACCTAATGGAAGCTGAGACTAGAAAATAGCAGCAAATTTTAAAGATCTTCGTATTGCAACACCGTGTATAATGTAGTAAAAATGATACTAGCAAGGGGCAGCAAAGGACATTGTTTGTCTTACATAGTTCAGTAGGTACATAGTGTGCAATAACATAAGGAAACACAATGACATTTAAATATTCTGATTTGATATATGGAAGTAGCAAATTAACAGGAATATTGTACTATGATGTGACTTTGCTATACCCTCTTTTTGACCCGTAAAGGATCAAGCAATATTTGTTTCCCGTGATTTGACACATTTGACGTAGATATTACAGTCGTCATTTAAAAAGTTTTAAATTAATCTCAGTCTCAGCTTTCATTACAAACACGAACGAAAACTCCCACGAACGAGTTTTGCTCCCTTTAAACGGGCTAGAAAAACCTTTTTTTTCGAATAGGAGAAGTGAAAACGTTATTGGACCAAAGGGACGAGGGAATTGTAAAAAACACCCCATAGTCTAGAATATAATTTTCTTATAGTAGCACCACACGACTAATGATTTGCGTTCAACGCACTAAGACTTACACTCGAGTACAGATATGAAGAGAAAGAGACAAGAGACTACGCTACTGGAAACGTTGAAAGAGGATATATAGCTTAATATATTAGTTAGTTTAATTGGTACTTTTATAAAGTTTCACAAAACTACTAAGAAAAATGACTTTGTATCTCAATAAAATAAATAAAAGACAACAATTAAAAACAGGTTACATACATCAAATAAAAAATTATTTTATATGTAAAGGTATGTTGTCATATCCGAAGATTTTAAACAGGTGGTCCTAAATTTCAGATTGAGCAACTAATAGGCATATTTTTGTACGATACTGATGTACTTTACAGCTTGCATCATATAATTAGTAGCAGCCAAAGTCGCCAAATCTATCGCAACACGACTTTATTAAATGTAGTGTAGGAGGAGTTAAGTAATACATGCTTTTTAACTTTGTCTGGTACTAACTATATAATGCTGATTTAGTCATAAATATGATTGTTTACCAGTTTATGACCTTGAACAGAAGGTATGGATTTGATTCGCTGGCTGGATGTTGGCCAAAGACTACGATATATGCACACTGCTGAGAGGACTGACAGATAGCGCCGGTTGTATGCCTAGTTTCAGTGAACGACCACCTAAAGGACATGATTTCTTCAATTTAAGATACTATGTTTACAGTTGTTTTTAGTTAATGTTTTAGTAGTTTATCAAATTACCAAAACATGTAAATGGTCGCATACCGGCACACTAAATTAGCTGGTTGCGAACTGGCGCAATTATTTTACTTTAACTCGGTTAAAAGTGACATATATTTTTATATATTAATACAAGTAATACTGATAGCCTTGATACAAGATAGTAAAATAAGTTTGAATATGAAGTTAGTAATATGACTTATTGGTAGGTAGGCCATTTACTAAAATATCATGGGGATAAAGCTAGATTCACAAGAGCTGGGAGTCTGCTTTCCATGTAATTGGTGAGTAAAGCTGAATAAAAACTGAAGCAGGACATCATAACATATGGCGAGAGAGGAAAGATCGAAATATTAAAAACTACATGTCAGACAAGAGTGAAGTAACTCGTCACATTGGCTTAGTTATAGCAACATACTAATTTTTTTTCAGATTTCGCAAATCTGCATATTCCATTGACGTTTCTCAGTATATCTATCTAATTTTTACTGTATACAGGCTAGTGAACTATAGGAAAAGGATTCACTACCTATAGGGAAACCGTTTCTTGAAACCTTGTGAAATAAATTATATTTTCAATGCCAGCTCTTGTGAAAATACACTTTTATTGATAATGTGTATCCTTGGTAGAGGAAGTGGCTCTACAGTCCGAGAGTTTAGAAAAAATAATTGTGTTTTACACATGTTAAAGCAGCTCTGACTGACTAGCGATAGTATCTTATGATGATATGTTCCACAGTTTAAAATTAATGGAATAAATGAACGTTATTCTGCAAGCAGGCCGCAATGGCACTTTTACAAGTCAAAGTCTACTGACGTTTCTGAAAAAGAAGACCACTGGTGAGAATAAAGCGCGTGTTAAGAAAGTGCTCATCATTCTAACTAAACAGGTCTTGCGAACTCCGGCTTGCCTAAACTTTGTACCGAGTCGTGGTAAAATAGCTGAAAATTTGTAGAAAAGTACCCTGGGGCTTTCCAATTAGCAAACCTGAACAAAATTAAAATAAGTTCCCATAGTTTTATCACAATTAATTATTGTGCAATCATTTTCACCCATCCGGGTCAACTTTCACAGCCAAGAAACTGCAAACTTTAGGCAAGTCGGAGTTAGATAGACCTGTTTAGAATGATGGGAACTATGGATTTTATAAATGTCAACTAGAGGTTACAAAATCAAGGTTCACAAAATCAAGCATAGCTCGTTCATAGAAATAATGCCCATTTCATTTAATACATATAGAGGTGCAAGATTTAGGTTTAGTGAAACCACCTTTACAACGTGTAATCAGTCAAAGTACCTTAAAATTTAAAATTCAGTTAATGACCTGGCCGCACTGATTTAAACCCTTCGAATTTCATCAGTTCAACCAGCTTAATACCTCTCGGAGCGTAGAACAGGTTGATTTCACACATTAGTGATAGTCAGCCTCCTTGGACTCCTAGGCTTATTCAAATTACCTCCAGACCCTCGGATATGCACTTGTATAGATCCTGGAGGCATGTCTACGGATGAATGTAGACTTGTAGCTCTGGAAGCCCTAGGCGAGGGTACGCAGAGGCGCAGATCGACGGCGCTGTGCAGGCTGGCGGCGCGGGAGGAGCGGGGGGTCGCGTGCGGGGGGTCGGAGGGGGGCACGAGGGCGGGGAGGTCGGCGGCGGAACGCGAGCGGCGCGGCGGGCTCTCCGGGATGAGGGCCATACTGCCCACAAACACAGAGTTCTGGAAAATGGTATAGAGTTAGAAAGTTATCAGTAACACTTTCATCGGCGGGAGATTCGAGTGTTTGAACCGCTTCATTATCATCAAGAAATTGGACGCAGCATTTTGAGGCAAGGCATTGTATTTATTAAATTGTATCTGAACTAGGTCTTACAATATTCTTAATATGTATAGCTTATCCGCACGCCAGATATAATATCCTTTTCTTCAAAAGTTTGTTTGCAAGATATTGAGACTAATGAAGATAATTCAGTTGGTCATGTTTTCACCCGGTCAGTGTGGCGACAAGTTTCGTTTCTGATATAGCACTGATACAATTTACTATGCTGCTGTATGAAACAAATCTGTTTAAAAACCTTTTAGGCCAATTTAAAATGCTACTTACAATTTTATATGAACCCGCTAGTCAGAGACGCCACTAAGTAATCGGTACAAATTTTACAAAATATGCCAGTTTGTGTCCAGTTTTTGTGTGTTTTACCCTACTTCGCTTTATATCCTATCGTCTGCGCCAAATTATTGTTAAAGGAAAACTATTGACAAGGCATGGAAGACCTCGAACAATCTATTAAGTTTAATGTAATATTTAGGGACCGGACCTACTTCACTTTAGTACCTTCAATATTCATGTTAGACCACGTAATAAAAAACCTTTTAGTAAATAAGTTGAATATTTTTGTTACTTACCTACCTACTCCAACCAAACTGATCTATATTGTTCATTAAAATAGACCCGGAACATTCACATTCAGCTGGATAAAACTTTTTTTAAATAAAAAAGCTTTTTAAATTACATTATCAATTGTTTGGGAACTTTCTGGGATCATTCGAATCTTTTCCTCGTGATTCAATCTTCGTTCTACTTTCACTTATCTATCGGGAGTTTGAAATGTGAAATTCGTTTTAGATTACTTTCTAGATTTCATCTATAGAAGGTTATTAAATGTATGTACTTTCGTGCAGTCCTACCTACGCCTAGGTAGGTACCTACGGTGCGTAGGTACGCAGGCCTACCTTTCGTAACTACGTATGTCAATCACATCTAAACTCGAAACCATGAACATCATGTTAAAAAAGGTGTCTCAAGTATGTCATATTCGTATGGCTTGTCCCCCATTTGACGGGCCTTACACTAGAAATAAAAAACTAGGTTACCTGTCTAGGACGATGGGCAAGATACCCGCACGGGTGGTAGGCGGAGAACGAAGCGCCGCAGTCGTACGATACGCAGCCGCGCGACAGCGACGCTCGGTGCTGCAACAAACGAATTTATTTGTTGGTAGTTAAGGTAAGGTTTGCTCTGAACTGATTTTACACCCATAGTCTTATTTAGGTGAAAGTTTATATTGTATTGCAAATATCACAAAAATTTCACGTCTGCTCAAATGAAAAGCTGCAGCTCGAACTCGGGCTGTTACGATGGTCCAAAGACCATCTATTTGTGTCACTCAACTTACATGAGGCGCCACGGCCACAGAGTTCTTCGCCAGAGCTCAGCTCTGATGATATTGCTGCTGGCTCTCAGGCTGGTACGGCTCGAAAATCCTATGGACGATCGTCGCTTGTCACTCGAAAAACATGAGGCGCCACGGATACAGAGTTCTCCGCCAGAGCTCAGCTCTGACGATGCTGCTACTTGCTCTCGGGCTGGTACGGCTCGAAAATCCTATGGACCATCGTCGCTTGTCACTCGACTTACATGAGGCGCCACGGCCACAGAGCTCTCCGCCAGAGCGCAACTCTGTCGATGCTGCTGCTGGAACTTGGGCTGGTACGGCTCCAACATCCTGTGGACCATAGTCTCGTGTCACTCAACATCATTTTTAAGGTTTCTAGAACATTATCCTTTTACTATTCTACTAACTCTACTTCGAGCTTTTGCCCACCTGAACTTCCACTCCCTGTTTCATCCCTTCGATGGATGATTTTCGGTATAAAATGTGTCCTGCATGTTAATCCGGGCTATAAACTTGTTGTATATCAAGTTTCATTATAATCCGGTGAGCCCTTTTTGTGTGATTGGGTAACAAACATCCAGACATCAAAAATTTGGCATTTATAATATTAGTACGAGTAGGATCGGAATTGGAAAAGAATATCGTTCTAGAAACTTATCATCAAATTCCGCTAAATATACCTACTTATCGGAATTCCATGATAAGTTTCTGACGCCTGATTCTATCCATATTATTTTTAAGTTGTGAACACTTTTGCAGCAAATTGAAATCCATTCAATACGCACCAAATAAATAGGGATGATGACTCATGTTACAATTTATAACATAGTGTGGCTATATGGATATAAAACCATCAAATTATCATAATTAATAGTAAATTAGACAAATAAATTAAAACCATAAAAGATAAGAAGAGAAGACTATAAAGATTCGCAAAAATGTACTTTTTTGTTTATTGGCCAAATCATCATCATCATCCTAGCGTTATCCCGGTACAGGTGCATCCTAAAGGATACCCGGGGTCCGCTACCTAATCCCAATAGTTGGCGCAGGCACTAGTTTTTACGGAAGCGACTGCCATCTGACCTTCCAACCTGATGGAAAACCAGACCTTATGGGAATGAGGCTTGTCAAGTGAGTGGGCAACTTGACTGTTAGAAGTTCTCAAGCCGCCCGAAGGCCTCTAACTTGGCTTAACGACTGATATCATAGACAGCAACCGGGATCAACGGCTTAACGTGCCTTCCAAAGCACGGGAGCGCTCAGTTAATAGCCACTCAAAGCAGTCACCCATCCAATAACTGACCTGGGCCGACGTTGGTTAACCTCGCATACCGCACGCGGTACGCGGGCGCCGCTGCTTTACGACAAAAACGGCTAATTTTCCTTCTTTCCATACAACGGTAGCAAGAGGCCACGCAGGCGTAACGTCACGCCTGCATGTGACTCAGTATGGAGTGTTTTGAGCGCTCGTTAGTTATAATGTATTTTGCCTCTCTTTTTCGTCTTTTGTGTTGCTCTAATTGTAGTTGGTCCCATACAAACATTTGATCGTCTCTAAAAAGTGGTTCAAATGGCATGAAATATTTTTTTGTCATCATGCCTATTAAATAAATAAATATTTTTGGACAATCTTACACAAATCAACCTAGTCCCAAACTAACCAAAGCTTGTACTATGGGTACCAAGTGACGATATACATACTTATGTAGATAAATAGATACTTAAATACATAGAAAACATCCAAGACTCAAGAACAAATATTCTGTTCATCACACAAATACATGCCCTGACCGGGATTCGAACCCGGGACCTCCAGCTTCGAAGGCAGGGTCACTACCAACTAGGCTAAAGCGGTCGTCAAAATTATTATATTATATCGGTGTTATGATTTTATTTGCGAATCATCGAGTAGATATATATTAGTTTTAACTTTAATTTAAATTGTGTAAACTGGTTACCGAAGCTTAGCATACATATAATCAGTGCACTCCAAGATACACACACGGTGGATTTCAGCAGGACTTAAACTTTGAGTTAGGCTGCATTCACGTAGGTACATGTGCTGCTGTTCATTGCCGCTTGACAGGCCACGGGTCGTATAGCGCAGCATGTAGCATCAATTAATTACCTGATCATCCAATTTGAAGTATACTAGAAAGTCCTCAAATATATAAAATACATATTTCTTAATAAATATATCTTTGTCGGTATCATCTACTTTGATGTTCCTATAATTTTTATTTGAAATGACACAGGCATTTAATTCCGTAGAATATAATAATATTTATACCATGTGTTAGGCCTGTTTTATTGTACAAACATAATATTGATATTTGAGATGCCACTATATTACTTAAAAAATCGTGTAGATTAGTTTGAATTTAGGAGGAAATGAGGTATTTAAAGTTTAGGGCTTTTATCACAGAGTAAATAATGCTTAGTACTTAGGTACGTATTGGATCCTCGTTTTAACAAAACTGATGTTTCACAGCTAAAAAATCCAAATAAATCATGACATTCCGTTTTGTAGCATAGCTTGGCATTATTGTCTTGTTAAATTTAGATATAGGGTCGCAATGTCTTGATATAACGCCGTTGGCAGTACAGACGGCCTCATAAGAAGCTATACACTTTGGAACTTTCTCGTTTCACCCGTAAGAATTTAGTATGACAGTTTAAACATGATATTAATGCGACAAGGTCCCAAGGCGTTAAGCCCCTTGTGAGGCCGACCGTAGGTTATTGTCGATTATTACTGTGTGAATTGACTGAATTGCACTCCGGAGGTGCGTGAGAGCCAAGTTTAGCCGAAGCGAGAAGAAAGACTAGCCTGCTTCATATCCACCGAATGTGCTCATGTCTACAGGTGCTCATAAAAAGGAAGGAGTCCACGTACAGCTTATAGACGCACCTTATCTTGCCCCAACGGTTAAAGAAGAGAGCTATGGCTGCTACCCACAGCAATAACACAAACGCGACGATCAAGGCTTCTTCCGCTCGGACCACTATGCCGCTCCCATCTGCTGAGGAACGCACTGGTTAGGCTTCAAGCCGTACGTCTTAGTCTTCTTGTACGTATAATATAATATAAGATTGAGAAGGATAGGTTGATGCAGTTGATGCTGGCTGCTTCAAGCAGGCCGTGTATGGCCGGCCTTAGATTGGTGAAACGATCATTGTCGATGTGATCTTCGTCGCGTCGAAAAACGTGGAGAGAGAGATATCCTCACGGGACCAATATAACTAACGAGAGAAACAGAAAAAGCGCGGAATACATAATAAGACCGCTCGTCGTATGTATTAAATTTATTTATTATTATCATCAGCCCACTTCCGTCCACTACTGGATATAAACCTTTCCCATGGTACGCCACTGAACTCGGGCTTGAGTTTTTTGTTCCAATGGCTGCCAGTCACTTCTCGTGGATTACGATTACTGGCCGATTAACGTTAAATATGGCGTCGGTAGCTGTCGTCGGAAAAAAATTGTCAAACTTTCCGAACAATCAAATTTTAACGAACACAGAGAATCAGATTTTAACAGCACAGATGGTTTGGTACAACATTTCTTTGTTTTGGCTTTAAACTTAATACAAAAGTTTACTTCTGTACCCGAAATTTATGACATTTTAAAAGTCTTGATTCGTAAGACTCAGTTTGTAGTATTTCCACATATTATATAGTTTAAAGATACCTCTAAAGTAATAAAATGTCAAGTCAATAGTATGAGTAAGATTACCTACATATATAAAGAGAGTTAAAATAACATTTCCCACCACGTGACGATTGTGGGTCCTCTCCTTTCGAGTCGACCATTCAGATACATCAAAAGAACAAGGTGCTCAAAAATATCTGAATAGGTACAACCTTATTAAAGTGCATGTACAGATATTTTTAGGCCTGAAGACAAAAATCAGATATATTTGATGACGGTGGAGCGTGGATGACTCGATGGCTAATGATTCGGGAACCAGAGTGGAAGCAGGAAGCAGAATCCTCCGTCCTGTTGGTCTCACCTGATTCGGACAGCGAGGTGAGGTTGCCCCGGAGGGTTGTTTGTGGAGGGTGTAATCGCAGCACCACCTCTGCAGGCGGCCCGCCCGTCGCGCCGCTCCATTCTACAACAAACAATTACATTTCATAACTGTTCTCATTCACGCCTATATTGCCATAAGGGGTAAGCAAAACACAGTAACCTTTTCAATGCTCTGTCATTTACAAACGCTGTCACTCAAGCGCCATGACATCGGAATGTCAAACGAAAAGTTGAACCCTATAGAGGTTGAAATCTCACTGCACGCCGTGATGGATATATCTGTTGTTGGTGTTGAACCTAATACGGTGCGGATATATCCATCGTTGGCGTTGAAAAGAATAAATTTAATTAACAGTTGCAGATTTCAACACCATTCTGCAAATAAAAATAATCAAATTGAGGCTAATGTAGCTTTAGCGTTCGCTAATGATAGGTCGATGCCCACAGCCGGGTTTTGTCAAAAATCTTGACGCTTTTCTCGAAAACGCGGTCAGAATACGCACATACATATTTATGGGTATTTATGGTTTAGAAGCAGTAGCGAACTTTAAGTAGAAATCAGCATCTTTCCAATGTTCATCTTGGCATAATATTAATTTAATAAAAAATGAATGAACCGAACCGTCACCCGTGCTTTACAAACCGAGAGTGAGTAAACACAAAAAATAGAGTTTTAACTGAATGGAACCAGCAAAAAAATTATGCGACTAAAATATTTCACGGCGAGTTATAATTTGTTCTGTAAATTTTCTGACCATGACGTTAAGATATAATCCGGGTGAGCCCGTGCCACAGTAACTGGAGGTATCACAATTAGTATATTGTCTTTGTGTCCATTGAACCCTTCTAGAACTTGGACAGGTGTTTCGTAAAATTTATATCAAAATAAAGAAATCACTTTCAATAAATATTGTTAGCAAGACTGAACGCGCAGGTGTAGGAAGTTTAAATATACCTCGGGCATTAGCTAAAACTGAAATATTAATTCATTGAATAATTAAAAAAAAAATATTAAGTACTAATTTCTCATCAAGATGAGTTGCCCTCTACCTGGTTTTATTTGCAAAATGCCGTCTAAGACGAAAACTATGTTTGATTATAAAAATATTTTAGCTTCATTTTATCACCATAAAAATAGGAAGCAATAAATATGGCTTCTTTTAGTTCTCATTTGTACCTAACCCTTTGATTATGTCAGCATATATTTGTCCAGAGAAACTTTTTCATTACCACGGACCAAGCATGTCAACGATTTATTTGCTAAGTTTGATTCGGTAAGTCCTCCGCCTCCCGCGCACTTCGAAAATCAATTACGATGCGGCGTTTAGCGACGGAAGACGTGTGGTGAGGTATTGCATTTGCCTGCTATACATCCGATACGGGGATAAAAAAAATATCATACCGGAGTTTGCTATATATATCTCTTTTTATTTCTTATCTGTATTGAATGACATTACTGTATACTTTATATTTGTGATTTAACCATAGAATAATATATAAACCTACGATTGAAGTATATTAACTTTCTCACTTTCGTTACTATTTTTCCAGATCTAATTGGGCCAGTATAGATTATGGCTCAAATTTGACAGGCATCAGTAAGAAATTGGACCTTATTCAGTTACTGTAGCTACCTAATATAATTATTTTTTGCTAACTGCCCATGTCACTTTTTGGGCAGTAAAATTTTTATGATCAAGTTTTAGTGCCTAATTTAACCTATTGTGTGTTAGCTGGGCTAATATACAATCGACGTATGATCGCTGCCGTGCTGGCTCGCATGACGTTACTATCCTGGTTATGACAGTACTGTGATTTTATGTGCAGCCAATGTAAATCTGTTGGCCGTTAGAAGTGATGAATGTGACTTGTGCAGGCAAGCATACACTGGGCCTTCATCTGCCAACTGCCGATTGGAAATGTATGCCGTAAGAAAATGGTTTTATGCTCTGATAATACCTATTTATTTAAACTTCTGTAGGTTAGTATTTAGAGCTTTGCCCGACGCGGCGCTTTGAAAGGGCCCGAAAAAGCAACATTTTTCACAAACGTCAGAAACACGCTCGCCAAGCACTAGGCTTGCTTGCAATTAACAAGCATTCGTGCTATAGCAATGGCTAACTTATCCCATAAAACACTTCATCATCGCTACATTTCACGTCGTTTTTAGGGTTCCGTACCCAAAGGGTTAAACGGGACCCTAGTTATTACTATGACTCAGCTGTTCGTCTGTCTGTATGTTTGTCACCAGGCTGTATATCATGAACCGTGATAGTTAGAAACTTGAAATTTTCACAAATGATGTATTTTTGTTGTCGCTATAACAAAAATACTAAAAAACAGAATAAAATAAATATTTAACGGGGCTCCTATACAACAAACGTGATTTTTTTACCGTTTTTATATATGATACGGAACCCTTCGTGCGCGAGTCCGAATCGCACTTGACCGGTTTTTTAATTCCCAATAAGTAGTTGACACTGTTTAATGTTCACCTCTATTGTAATGAATTAATACTAAAAGCACTCATTTTTATATATTCGCGTTGCGTTGAAACGCGAATCTGCCCCCTGGCTAGATGCTGGCCAAGAGCGATCCCATTTTTAATTAAAAAAAAAACGCACATCGCCCAACCAGAGCAGCGGGTACAATACACAATACCTATAGAAACAATACACGGAACACGCCTGCCTTTAAGTTAGAATATCGCTCGACATGTTTAAAACGTTTATGTGGATGACTCCTGAGAACCCACGTCTAGGGTAATACAGTTCAATACGTCTTAATCGTTCTCGATATTCAATCTAAGTTTAGAAATAGCTATGCTATCCTGGATAATAGATAACAAGGTATACTCTGTCAACTGTTTGGTATGTAAACAGTGTTTACTGGCACGTAGGCTTTATTGAAATCGGATAGATAATAGATTCATTAGCAATCGTTTGCATTATTAGTAAATCATAATTATTTGAATTAACCGCTCGATTTAATTTCCTAAATTGGCTATTTACATTTGGACTGAGGTCAAATACCCAATTATAGCAATGTAGTGGGTGCTGAAGATAACTTCGTAGTAAACAGAGGGCTATCATTTATACGTAAATAGGTATAAGTCAATCAATTATCATTGTTGTTGGCAATTTTAATATTGTTAGATAATAAATTAATTCGGAATTTTAGTTTAACCTCTATAATACAATAAGGTCATGATCAGGTAAACCCCTTTTCTTATAAGATACTTTTTTTTGATCAAGTACCCATTTCTCTAGCTATTTTGATAGATTTTTATTGCTATACAACGCAACGCACACATGATGATTGAACTATTTTTTGTTGTGTGTTGTAAAGTGTTAAGGAACTACGTTTCAATGGCCTATACTTAACACTTTTGTTGCCAAGCTTTTCGTAGCGCTACGCAATTTCCTCTACATATAAGGAAACTCATGTTATCGGTTACGCGTCTACGCCCTACGGACAGAGAACTCCCTAGGGGAGCTCTTATGAAAGTGTTAAAGAAAACCCCAATTGTTCCTATCAATGTATCTATAATAATCATACGTTGGAACGTGAAAATGGCAAATTGAATTTCCACGTCAATCTGGGAAACACAAAAGATGGAATAAGGAGCGGCTGTTAGTGCTAGTGTAGTAAGCTAAAACGTGTTGTGAGCTACCTAAGGTACCGCTCTCACCGACGGAGACTCGGGAGGGCGCGCGAGTCGACGCGTCCGAGGCGGGCGCGTCTGTCGCGGTCGACGCGTGCTCTGTGGACAAAAAATAGTCTATAGTAATCTTATAGCTCATCATCATCCATAGATAGACTACTGGGCACAGGTCCTCTCGCTCATGTAAGTGTCATAAGTTCTCCCATTTTCTTTTTAACTTACTCCACGAAAGCTAATAAAATATATTATCTATGCATCATTTTTATTCATAATGCCATTCGAACCAGAGGGCATACTCTCGCTCTCGTGTAGGCCCTCAGTTTTCAGAGAGAAACAATTGTGTATATGGAACAAATACAAATAGAACAACACAAAAGACAAAATGGGTTTCAAAGTACAACATAAAATCGGGGCCCTCATAACGTCCCATATTAATTGAGCATAGTATGTGACGCCATATACTATGAGACCGTACTACCATTGTATGGAAAAAATGAGTAATTTGCTGTTTTGGTCGTGAAATATTGCGTTAGGTACATTGCTGTCGTACAATTTTTTGTTTATTAAGATTTAAGAATCCTTGTGTCTTCTTATTTTTCGAAACTTTCAAGTGTCATACCTTTTTAAAATTTTGAACATTTTATTAATTTACTGTTTTTTGTCATAATTTGATGGTTTACTATTCGTATAGTGAAAATTCATTAAGCATGCATATATTTTTACTCTTCCAGCTGGGTATACAACAAGTCTCAATTAAGTTTTCTTGACTGCATCTGACATGACTACATGTCTGTAAATGTCATCTAACTTATATATGCAGTAGCAAGATCTGTAACTTGGCTACAAAATCATATTTCACTGCTCCGAAGCTAACATTAATTAGGTTAAGATTAACCTGCATTTGATTCAATTATTTCACATCGCTGTCGCATTTCAATTGATTTCGCAGCCATTATGTGGGGTACATCTGTTGCTGTGCTTTGGGAATCTAGCCTCAGTTTTTGAACTGGTACAGTGCGATTACCATCACATACATCGGGTCGAATAAGGTGCCCACAAACATCTAAACACGACTTTATCGTCAAGGCATTAGAGTGTAATGTCGGTTATTTTTGAACAGCTTGAAGTGTGTGTCTGATGGTAACTGTATAAGGTAAGCAGACCTCGGAATAATTGAGGATAAATTTTATGACAGGTAGGGAGTTCCTAGATAAACTTAATTATCGATGCTTTTCCCATATATTAGTGATCACCCCAAGCATTGTCAGGAAGTGTGTATTTTTTTGTATGTACTATTTTGGAGACGATTATAAAGTTCACACAGAGACTATTTTAAATGATCGCTAGTGTTATGGAGCAGGAGTAGCACTACGTAATAGTTATTATTATCTCTTTATCAAACCTCTTTCATAATAAGTGTTTAAGTAGTTATTGCATAGTGCAACGGTACTCATAACCTAGCGATCATTTCAAATGTGCTCTGTATGAACTACAAAATCTACACACTTCCAAACAATACAGGGGCGATCACTAGTATATGGTAAAACCTGTCATTAAATTTTGCCCTGAATTTTTTGACGTAAATCGGTCGTTAAATTTGTAACAAGTTTATGCTAGATGCTTGATATGTTACGAGTATATTTGAAACACAATAAAATAAATGTATTTTCTATTCCAAATAAATGTATTATTTTCAAGATTTTTCAGTGTAGCCTAACATAACCGTAACTCTCGTATACATTGACAAACAGAGTTTAGTTATGTTATGTGATTGCGATCAGAACCGACGAACTAGAATGGACCTCGACGAATGGTTTAGCGGAAGGGGGGAGGTTCTGGGGTTGATTTTATAACAATATGCCCCTCGTTAGTAACTCGCGCTAATGCTGGAGAAATTTATATTAATTAGTAGAACGGTGTAGCTTTTGACAGTTGAGAATTCGACACTCAAAACTGACAGTCTATATTTCATTAAGATTTTAAGAGACAGAGAAATGAAACTCCGCATTTTCGTCACTATAACATGCCGAAGATGTCACATTTTCTGGTTTTCTCATAAACGTTCATCATCAAGTAACCTTTTTTATCTAAAATGCTATTCGTTTGTCCCTACCGCTACTTTCAAAAAGGGCAAACATAATTTAGTATAGGATTCGTTATATTATGAATAAGGGGAGAAAGGGGTTATGACTGTAAATCAACTTCGGTGTAGCAACTAGGCATAAAGGAATAATTTCACCTATTCACATTGCATTCACATCCATGAGACAGCATGAATTTACACCTTACGTGTATGCTAGTAGAATTCAATTTACATTGCCAGTAATGATTGGACTAAGTTAAATGCCGTGTAGGGCTATTGAAAGTTGGTAATTTGAACATGCTGTGAATATGTGCAGTATTGTATGCTTGCAAGTTGCTTTACTTAATGCTCACAAGATAAATTGTCAGAGATAATAACTTTTACAAGTTTTAATGGATGTGTCATGGTTCCTCGACGTTTCGAATGTGTCACAAGTGCTACAACACCCTGGATTTACTCATGATTATAAGAGGTAAATTTTAATTATATTTAGTGATAAATCCCGTTTATTCATAATAATGTTAAAACTTATAGGTATTTTAAGTCATTAACTACAGAGAAGTAATTTTAAGCAATGTAATGTAATAATAATCCGCTCTATTTACCTACTAACCTAATTAGACATGCTTATGTCAGTGTTTGTTAATATTTAGATTTTAATGACATGTAAAACTTTGAATTAACTTAGAATGTAAACATTAGACACTGTAATAATAATTATATTATAAATATTATTACCAGATTGCTGTGCCCTTGCATGGTTCATGTTTCTCGAATTTTCAATAAAACACCTTGTAAATAACATGATTTGGCAATAAATAATTTGAATTTGAAGTTCCTAGACGAGATACGAGTTACGAAAATAGTCAGAAATCTGATTTTAAATTATTTACGTGATTCGGGTTCTAATAGCTGCTGGGTCGTCAAAGCTGCTAATGACTGTATTTTAATAATTTTGAATAAAAGTCCCTGACATAAAATTCAACATGTTTATATATAATTTTTTAGCCTATATTGTGTCCCACGTCCCAATATGCAAAATGCAGGTACACTGCTGGGCAACGGGTTGCCCTCTTTTTCTCCACTCGTCTCGGTCCTGTTCCATCTCCCGCCAGTCCGTATAGGTAAACGTATAACGTGTATATTAGAAAATGATATTTTACCCATGTCGCTAACACTATTTCACTTAAGCACAAACTCTTGCCAGCTTTCATTGTTCTGTTGCCAAAACTTAGCACATATTTCAGCTTGCACGTACTTAAGAATGCTCAAAAAGTTTTCAGCTCTAAATTTTGCTATTCAGCGAACGTAGAAATACTGCCATGAGTTGCGAAATATTGTAGACTGTATTTTGTACCTATTTATACGATTATTTCAAAATGATGTTTCATATCCTAAAAATTATTCCATTAGTCGTATTTCAGTTTAACAATGTCATCCAGGACCATATTTTTATTTTCTATACCCTTAATATTTCAGTAAGGAAACGAAATCGTTTACAAGCCTAACAAAAAGGTACCTACAGATAAGAGGTACCTAATGAAATGGCAAGGAAGGGAGCGCTTGCTACTCGTATGTAGATTCAGTGTAAAATGTGCAATATGCAAAATGTAGGTACACTATACGCAAAACACTACCTACAGTCATACACACAAATGATTATCATTATTATGAGCATAATATACACCCCACTGCTGGGCACAGGCCTACTATCATAGATGTGAGATGAGAGGTACTCTCTTTAGTGTAGATTTAGCATGTAATGCATTTTTAAAACCAATCGGTCAGAATACTTTTTATAAACATATCTTACACAACTTACCTGTGTACCTAATCACTTTTCCACAAACACAAATCCTATCTTTGACAATTTTACTGCGTGTGAACAAAGTTTCTTACCAGTTCGTTAAGCGTCCTTATCAGTTAAAAAACGCTCATCTATTTAGGCCATATTCTGCTTGAATTGACACGTTTTGATATTTTCTCAACGTTACCACCTAGAACAGGACTATTGCGAGCTTATGTTATAAACTTAAATGAATTTTTTGGATTTTTCATTAACCCGTCGTCTACCGGTCCCTGGGATCCCAGGAATCATAACAAAAGAATGCTATTGTTTATTTTTTTTCGCCGGGAGACGACGGCAAATATCGTTTCAAACATCACTACAAATCGACCATTTTCAAGCTAATAATTGTTTTATCCGCTTAAATCTACTACACACAATTAAATCAAAAAATGGCTCAGTTACTATTTAAAACTTTAATAGTATCATCGTGGCCTTTAATCACCTTATTGGTATTATCAATACTTTTGTCATAATTTGAAATCAAAAAAACCTTACCTTATAAGTTTTAAATGCTTTAAAACTTATAAGGCCTCTTAATCTATTATTCGGTCGCACAATTACCTACCATAAAACGTTTGATTTCCGACTGGCAGTGGCCGGCAGTCCTATAATTAATGTCTCCCCACAGTAACGGTGTGACTCCCAATCGTTGGTGCAAAAACATTATTAATTAAGATCGTGCCTTTTTCGGGCCGATCTCATTCATCTGATGGTAATGGTAGAATAACAAATTGAGTAACCTAAGGGTTATTTTTGTTTGTGCTGTACTTAGAAAGAAATTTCAGGCTTGATCGGCAAATCAATACCTAGCAAGTCGAACTCTGACGAACATTTATCTAGGAGGTAGATCAATTGAACCGTGCAGTCCCGATCGAGAATAGGCCTACGGTCATGCCCTGCCCGCCGTAAGAGGCAGCTAAGGGGTGCGGCGGGCGGCACAACACCCGACCAACTTCCCCTTGGAAGACGGCAGACTCGGAATACCTCTCAATAGCGAAGCGCGAGGATGACTTCAGTGCGTTCAATTTGAGATCCTGGATTCCTTGGCTAAAAAGATGCCGGCTGTCATGGAGTTTTTAGCAGATAGATATATTTTCGTTGTTCCCCTATGACTGGGGTACCAGGCTCGTAGGTGTTCTCCATGAGAAAAATGAGGTAGTATCAATTAATAGTGACTTATAATGGAATTCCGTAAAGTAACGCCTTATTCAATCAATTATTACATAATAGATAGTTTTAAACAAAGGGATAGATATATACGAGCCCCAATGCAAATGAGTACGTCTGGTAGGAAAAAAATGTACTAAACTAACGTTAACCTAAAAATTCTGGGGGACGAAGGTGTTTGGAAGAATTAGCAATATAAAAACAGTATAAGTTATAAATCGTATTTTATTTATTCAATGAAAAAAAAAACGAACTTTCCTTGGTAATAAAAAAAACATTGTTTCACCAATTGTACTAAAATGCAAAAAAGTTCGTCTTTAGTGTTACCGACGCAGATTAGAACGTCTACCACTTGGTGGCGTCTCCTTTTGCATCTAAAACGGCTTTAATTCTGAGCGGCATTGTATCTACCAGCTGTCGACACTCTTCCGGGGTTGTTTCATTCCAAACACAGGTAAGTTTCTCTTTAAGATCAGCTTTTGATCTGGACGGGTCCTTTCGCAACTTCTTCTTCATTTTCCACCACAACGTTTCTATGGGAGACAAGTCCGGGCTGCTGGATGGCCACGACATGGTAGGTATTTTTTTCTTTTTCAGCCACGCCATCGTTGCTTTAGCGGTATGGCATGAGGCACCATCTTGTTGAAAAGTATACGCATTTTTATACTTTAACTTACGTATAGACGGCAGCAAACTCTCTTGTAAGATGCTTTTGTATTTTTCGGCATTGACGGTTCCATCTATAAATTGCAGACAGCCGACACCCTGTGCCGACATGCAGCCCCAAATCATTAAGGAAGCTGGAAACTTTACCTTACGCTTAAGACAATCTTTTTGAAATGCCTCTCCTTTTTCGCGAATGACTTTACTTCGTTCATCGCCTACTGTGACTTCAAATTTAGATTCGTCACTCCATATAATTTTACGCCACTGATCGACGGTCCAATTTCTGTACTTTTTGGCGAATTTCAACCTGTTAGTTTTCTGCCGTTGTGTAAGTAACGGTTTCTCTTTAGCAGTGTAAAAACCGTAGCCCATCCTCTTCATCACTCTCTTGCAAGTATCCACTGAAATGTTTTTTTTAATTGCGTCACGCCATAGTACCGTAAGTTCTCCAGCTCTTGCACGACGATTTTTCTTGATGATCTTCCTCAGAATCCTGTTTTCTGCTTTAGTAGTAATTCGTGGGCGGCCGGATTTCTTTAAACAAGAAATTTTGTCGTGTTTTCGATGATGCTCGATGATAGTTTGGATTGTAGACCTTGGCATAGAAAGGTCCTTGGCAATTTGGTACGTAGATTTGCCTTTATTGTTACTGGAGATTATAATTTTCCGCACTTCTTCAGTCACTGGCTTACCTCGTGCCATCTCGATAGAAAAACGATTTGGAGTAATAAAAAATTAGGCTGAATTTGCCCTTTTATATAGTGGTTTGTCATTTTACATGACAGAGAATATTCCGTATTCAATTTGAAAATAATATTTTATATTACGAACCCTGGTAAACAGGTTTTATTTTAAATAGACGACCTATTTTGCCTTAAATATGAAGCAGACGTAATTATTTGCGTGTGAGATGTAATATTTATAATTAAATTATTTTAAAATAAATAACGAGATGTACACTTTGTACAACTCAAAACTAAGCTAGCTTTAGTGACATTGCGTCTAGTGTATTCCATTAATCATCAAAGTCGATTCGGGTAGAAATACTAGTTTTTGAAAAAAAATACGCATGCAGAATTGCGACTAGACGAGCTATTTTGCATTGGGGCTCGTATATTGTCAACAAAAACTCATACATGAAACACAATAGATTGATTAATTAATATAAGTAATTACAGTGTCCGTGTCCTCAGGGATACGACAAATGTTATTGGGCCAGGGTCGTGTCCCATCGGGACGCTGTCAATTCGTTTGGACATTCTACCTGCAGGAGTCGACAGATATCGCACCTGTATGGTTTTTGTATAGCGTCCAGTTAGTTTATACATTTTCAAGCCAAACAGTAACATAATTATGGGCATGTGAAATAAAGTCTAATTTATTTTCTGGATTGGAAATAAATATGTACCAACTTTTAAGATTAGGTGTCCCAGATGTTGATGCTTTCAGGATGAAAATGGGATAACAGTCGCAAAATTAGTAATCGGAAGGGTGTAGAGTCACTGAAGATTTTAACATAATTAATTGCGATGAATAAAAATTACATTGCTGATAGGTAAGCGCAACGCTTTCGTATTGCTTTTCTAAAGAAGTATCAGTATAGGTATATAACCTACATTTTGAGGAATCCATTTGTTATACTAGACATTTTATGGGCTATTGGAATATACAGGCTGCTCAAGAGGAATGAGAAAGATTTTGACCGCGCATTCATGAGGTCATAAGGAGTAATAAATGTTAGATGGACCAAGGTCGAATTATGCTTTTTAACTTTTTTCATTTTTCCATACACAATAAATAAATATTTTTTGCTTCTCCAGTGGAAACGTGTCTTACGACGAGCTGGCAACGTTTCCCGTTGCTATCTCTTTTTATTTTTACAAGAGACAATCATAAGATCATATGACTCTCTCCTTTTGGGCATGGATAGATCAAATCACGGATAATAAATTCTTCTTCGAAAATCGGAACTAGTTGGTCAAACCCATAATTAAGGAAAAAGGGTGGTTACTAGGTTAGTTTGTTCGTTGCTACTCAGATGCTATACACCTATAAATCAGACCAATAAGGCGCTGACCAACTGTGTCCACTTGACCCACTATCGCCCTAACGACATTACTCTATTATAGATATATACTTACTCTATATAAATATAGAGTTAAATATACTTATTGAAAACATTCAAGGTTCAGGAACTAAATATTCGTACTCATCGCATAAATATTTGGGCTTTTCGGGATTCTAATAGGTAAGGCGGTTCTGTGCCCTAATAATACGCTTGGAATTTCGGAACAACGTGCATATTTTCAATATAGCGGGTTGTACTTGACCCGGACAAATTAATAAAATGTGCTCGGGATGCTGTAATAGTTAAATATTTTTTTAATTTGATAAAATATCTGAACACAGCAAAATAGTTACGTTGTACCTAATAAATAATAAAATAGTACTTTACACCATGTTTATTAAAACTGTAAAGAAAGAGTATGTCCGCAAGAAGAGATACTATTATCATTAGTCATTACTAAAACTTCAATAGGCAAGTATCAAATACAATTTCATATTCGAATCTCAAAGTTTGTTGAATTAAATCTAATAACTGCCGATTCCTAGAAAAAAATATTTTAAATTAATGACGATCGATGAAAAGTTGGTGGTCGGTAAAACAAGGGACTCCATATCTTCATCTTGTTTTTTTTTAATCATTCTGAACCCTTTACAAACTATTTTCTACGGGATTCCCGGTGAGGGAAGTTCATGTGAAGTTCCCGCAGTCTCACACTTAACCGTATTTTTTAATATAGTTGCTCAAAAAGTAGTACTTTATGCAGCTGTATATCGTGCGCAAAGTTGGATTTCTCGACCTAGTGCTTTTTACTTATCCATTTTTTTACTTACTGTTGATCCGAACCGTACATCCGACCGAAGAGTTTTAGGTTCAATCAGTTTACTTATTTAATAAAATATTTGCATGAAAATGTACTTCTATTATATTTAAAGCAGTACAATTGCATATTAGACAAGTTTAAGGGACATCAAATATTAAAAAATATAAAACTGTTACTAAATTTGACAGATTGAGTAGACCAACGACCGCAAATGATTATGCGATATTATGCGAGACCTCGTGGTACGTGCAAAGCCCAAGCAAACGCGTTTTGTTTTGTCTCTTTTAATTACTAATTTTTTTTCCGGTTGGTTTTTTTTTTTTGCAACTGTAACCCATCCCGTGTTACAAAACGTCGTTTGATATACCTGCGGAAATGTCATTTTCACTTTTCTGCCTTTCACACACATACATACCTTCCATAATTGCATCAAAATGTACTATTTAAGAAAAAGATAATAATGTTCATTTAAAATTAACCAGTTCCTCAGCAAGATTAAGCGTATCTTGTCTTATTAGTTGATTTTATTTGCTTTACTCATTTAAAAACTCACCAAGCTCTATAACATAGTCTTTCTGAAAATAGTAAGTTGTAATCTTATTTCGCGCCTAAAATAACTTTGTAAAAGAGGTTTTTATTATTATTTAGTGTCAGTATAAAGTAACAAAATCTACAAATGCAAGTTTACTCGTTACTTGAAACGAGGCTTTGTAAAGAGCTTTACCCAATTCTGTGGTATGTTGAGGGCAAAAACCTGTTTGGCACGAGTTGAGGGATCGTTATGTTTAACTTTCTGTAAAAAGGACGTTATGTTTGCAACTTGGCAACTTGGCAAGGAGGCTGCGGAACAATTTAACCCATTTAAAGCATGCCAAAGCTTTAAATAACTTAAAAATAAATATTTGCAATAAAAACCTTTTTACTAAGTAATACTTATCAAATATGTGAAGTAAAATTGGATATAGTACCTACTTTTGGCTTACGAACGCGCCGAGTGAAACGAAGATCGAACGAAACGAAGATTTATCGATTCGATTTTTGGAATATTTAAAAAATAACGACAGTCTACAGTACAACACAGTACACACAGTCTACATTAGCAATAAGGATTTTTGAAGAAATTATTATTATTATTACAGTTCACAGAGCCACTAGTGATGTGTTGATAAAGAATCGACTTTAGAAAGAAAGAAGTTATCAAGTAAAATAAATAAATAAATATTAGAGGACAATCTTACACAAATCGAACTAGCCCCACAGTAAGCTCAAGAAGGCTTGTGTTATGGGTACTAGACGACGATATATTTAATAGATATAAATACTTAAATACATAGAAAACATCCAAGACTCAGAAACAAATATTCATGCTCATCACACAAATATTTCCCCTGACCGGGATTCGAACCCAGGACCGTCAGCTTCACAGGCAGGTGCACTATGCACTAGGCTAAACCGGTCGTCATGTTACCCTTACCATGAGTTTGCATGACCGAACTCGTTAGCGACTGCGTAAACGATTTAGTATGCCGATTCATAGTTCTATTGCGTAACCGCCAGAGGCGCTGTACTTTTGCCCATACAAATTTTTACGCAGTCTCTAGCGAGTACGATCATGTAAATTCATGGTAAAGGCACGGGACACCACTATACGCCACTGTCGATGAAACACACTTCCTTATGTCCGCATACAATCGATAGGCTGATGACGTAATGTCGTGTCACCCACACTACTAACCGATGCTCACATAAAAGCTCTGAAACCGTTAGCAATGGCCAACATTACAACAGTCAATTTTCTTATCTGTGGGAGTTACAGCAGTAAAGAAATGTGGTAACGAAATCATATGTATGACATGATGAATATGTTTAACTTTTGGAACGTCTTCCAAAACCATCACACTTTAAATGAGTGCTCCACAATTTAAGAACCCCATTCTAATATCAATAGTAGATTGTGTCTCAAGGGAGCAAAATGATATATTTACGGCGAGGGCGGTATATTGAATCCTGAGTGAAGCGAAAGATTTTACAATAGAATCCTGAGCGTAGCGAGGGATTCAAGTGTTTACGCCCAAGACGGAAATAATTTTGCTACCGTGTGACACATACTGCTTTTCACACCGCCTATGAGGCCCGCTGCTATAAACATGAAATATCTTACCAATGATTTTACTACAGAGTGATACAATACAATACAAATACTCTTTATTGCACACCTCAATTAAAGGATACAGTACAGTACAAAAACACACACACATACTGCTTTTCACACCTTCTAAGAGGAAAAGAGTCATTGTTGCCCTCAAATGAAGAAAGAAAAGGACATCTTTGATCCCTTATTCGAAGGCAACAATAACTCTTTTCTGAATAGCAGGTGTGAAAATGGAATTTAATTCAATCGACACGAAACGACAGCTCGGTCTGTTATTTTAGTATACATATATCTCACGATATTTATTTGGAACTCGAATGACACGAGAATAGGGACACGGCTTTGTTCAGCCGCCAATGCCGCCATTTTTGTCGTCGTTTGTGAGTTGTGCAGCTTTTGTCTTAGTTATTCTCTTCTTACTGATAATATGTGTGAAGAATAAACTAATGTATCAAACTGTACATTGTTAAGCCTTAAACTCTCATATGATTTTATAAAAAAACTCGTTTCCGGCTCGTTTCATGAAACCACTCGTATTTTAAGGCCTCTCATTATATAACAGTTCCATAAACTACAATTCCAGTTCTCCTGATTAACCTTATTGAACAGTTTAAACAACATAATTAAAAATAGTTTGGTACTTGCTCGCATAAAGCACAACCCAACATGTAATTCAAATGTAGCAGGCGAACAAAGAAACCTGTAAATTTACAATGTGAATGCCAATCAATCGCTGAAATTACCGCCTAGAAGTTGGCTGAATATTTAACTGAAATCGGTTAAACAAACCATATACCACGACAGTTTTGCTGTACAAAAGTTTTTGAGGCCAAATGCAATGAATAAAATCATTCACAACCTGGGCCCGTTTCATTAGGCCTCAATTTTACAAATCTCGAGAGGAAACAATAACGGAGCCCTTCACATTTGGGAATTCTAAATAAATATTTCTGTCGCGCTGACGTAGAAATGCTGGAAATGAGTGCAAAAACGACAGCTGCTCCGACCAAAAATCCAAAGTAAAAATCTCAAAAAAAAACGATGTTTTGTTCTCGATTCCTCCTCCGACAGTTAATCAATCATAACAAAATTTTGGAAACTGTACGGACTGTTTTGATATCTGCACTTATTGGTGACATATTCTTATACTAGACTTGTTTTTGCGGCTTATTCAGTTATTTTTATTTATTTTATTTTCAACCAACTTACATTTACAGCATATTGCCAAAATTGAAAGTTATAGGCTATAGTATGAGTAACACAATTAAGTTTACAAAATTAAAATTAACATTATCACCTTCTATGATCTATAAATATTCAGTATTGTATTGAGGTAGGAGTGTTAATTGAATAAATATGTCGTTTTATGCACCGTTTAAAGTAATCTAGCACTAATAAAAATAAGAATATCAAAAAACAAAACGTACAGATACAGACAATGATGATAGTGACCTAATTTGTATAAATCATTAATCTGCAGCCAAAAACCAGAAAGGAAACAGTCTAAAACATTTGTATGAAAAACTTACCACTAATGTTTCCTCTTAACTTCCAACACTAAGTTTTCTAGTATGGCAGTACCGATCGTATTGTATAATTCGTACGTACGGAGTAAATTGGAATATAATTCGATCATTTGGGATCCCGCCGAAGAGAATTATAAGCTCTTACTTGAAAGAATACAAAGGAAATTTGCTCGATACATGTACAAGAGGCAGTATGGCTACTATCCTTTCCTGTATCCATCACTTTTTGTAGCAGGTATGGTCTGACTCGAGACTCTTAATTTTAGGCGGAAATTACATCTCGCCGCCCATTACAGTCTCCTGCTGAGAGGTCAATTTGACAATCCAGTGGCGTTGGAAGGCATCCTATTTTTCGTCCCTGAGCAATACGCGCGCGCTGGTCGCCGCCGCCGCGCATTTGGCTTAAACATGCACAAACAGAAATCTCTAAGTTTAAACAATTTAAACTGGTCATATCAATTAGAATGTGCACAAAATATATACCCAGTAGTATATTCTTCTAACTTCTTTGGCACATCATCATCACCTAGAACCATAAGTTATTTTTCACAGAAATATTTTATCCTAAATATAAAAAAAAATGTTTTATATTGTAGCATTTTAACTTTGTATATTGTTTTGAAAAAATGACACCTCGCCGAGTTTCTTACGCCGGTTCTTCTCGAGGCAGAGGTTTATTTTATGAACCGGTGGTAGTTTTTTGACATTCATAAGTGCATGTAATATGCCTAAATTTAAGAATAAATTATTACATTTCATTTCCGTTTAAGAGCGCTGTGAATGATTAGTCATCGCAGTTAGGCCAGCTATGCAGCTTACAACCTGTTTCGATTCACCTCACCACTCGTTTCTAAGTATAACTTGATCCAAAGGTTTTAACAATAACTTCTTTCTTGAAAAACTCTAATAGGGAAAACCAGGCCGGGAGTACGTTCATATTCATACATTTATAGGTGTTGCCGAAATAGGGATGATGATTCATGTTACAATTTATATCATAGTGTGGCTATATGAACCATCAAATAATGTCATTAAATAGTATATTAGACAAATTAATTTAAATCATAAAAAGATATGGAACTATAAAGATTCGTAAAACGTTGTTTTTTGTTTATTGGCCAAATGTAAATTGAAAGTGATCAATAGAATTCTCAAGTTTCAATAAAAAAGAATTTGTATGGCAACTATGAACATGGACGCGATTTCACGACAAAAACGGCAAATTTCCCTTTTTTCCAAACAATGGTAGTACGATTCCACGCAGGTGAGTTTTCATTGCTCGTTAGCTGTGCTGTACTTTGCCTCTCGTTTTCGTGTTTTGTGTTGCTCTAATTTTAGTTGGTTGGCTGGTTTGAATGTGCGACAAACTATCGTCGGCAGCCTTTGCACTATCCAGACTGGCCCCAACTCTCTCGGACGACAATATAAAAAAAGCATATTACGGGTGTTTTCACTCCATATTGATTTATGGTGTCGACCTGTGGGGGTCAGCGGCTGATCGCGACCGAGTATTTAAGCTCCAAAAGCGAGCAATACGAATAATCGCGAGAAAACCTTACGATCATTCAGCACATGACCTATTTATTAAGCTTAGGATCTTGACATTACCAAGTGTTTACATATTAGAAGCGTGTAAGTACGTGAGAAGTAACCTCAACGCGTATAAAACCCGTGAGTAACAGTCAGGCAGAAGCACACGCCGGGGAAGTCTCCTGCTGGTGCCGGCGCACTCTACCGCTAAAGCCAGGAGATCAGTCGGTGTGTTGGGGGTGAAATTTTACAACGCGCTACCCGCCGACATCAAAGACGCTCCTAGTTATGTCACATTCATTACAAAAATAAAAAAAGTTTTATTACAAATGGCCTGCTACACCATTGACGAATTTATCGATAAGGTGTCATTGACCCACACGCACAATGTGTAAAATTTTTAATGTTTTACTGTTTTTAAATTTTTATTGTTTTTAATTCGACATTATTTTTATTGTGAAATTGTATCTTGAAATTTTTATTTCCAATGAAATTGTAATTGCGATTGATTGTGACTATTTGTATACTATTTTAATTTTATTTCTAAATCTCTATTGATTGTACCAATTACAATTATGTAATCATTTATTATATTAATGTTGACGTGTAAATTATTTTATCAATAAGTAAATGAAATGAAAAAAAAAAATGAAATGAATGGCATGACTTTTTTTGTCAACTAGCCTATTGGTGCTAGTGTTCGTGAGAGGAGATTTCTTTGGAATCGAACTATGCGCGACCATGCAGGTTCCAAGGTGTGAGCATCAATGGCATACCGGTGGCTAGCGATGCGATGGTAAACTGTGTATACCCGTGCGAATCATGACAAAAAACGGTAGTTAAACAACATTAAAAATTACGTTACTAATAACCAAAACTTACGAAAATACTTAGAAAATATTAAACAACGGCTAATTTATCCTTTTATAATGATTTTTAAATAGGGTCGCTAGGCCAGTTACGCGGCCTACGTCAGTTTGCAGCCTTCTGAAGAACGAAGTTTTTTCAATTAAAGATATTTACGTTTTTACATGCCCTAAACGCTGTACGCAGCACTCGTAAATGTTTGCATGCCTGCGTGCAGGCTGAATACATGGAACTGTATTATAATGTATAAGACCTCTTTGTACTTACTGTACTCCAGCAAATAAACGATTTGATTGATTGATTGATAAAGAAATAGTGAACCGCATGTGTTTTAATTAGTAACCATTGAATGGGAATATATTAAAAAAAGCAAGAAAATATCCTTTCAGTTCATCAACTCATCCAAGTGGCCGCAAACTGGCGCATCAAATTAACAGGCCGTAAACCCGCCTACCGACCCTAGTATAGATAAAAAAGAACGCCCTTCGACCATAGAAAATCGTGGCATCATTAGTCATATTTTCCTACAGACTTCATATCAAACGAGCGTTTTCGACGGTTCATAATAAAATGCTGATTTGACTATCAATAAAATATCGTATTCTGCTCATCTAGGCACCTGGGTACGATTTGCATGGACGTCCCATTCCGGATAAGTGCACAGGTATTGAGACCGGGCTAGCACAGTGGCACTTATCATTATTATAAGTGTTGTGAATAGGAGGACATTCAGCTCGACACATCCCATAATATATATGTATATGTTGCAAGGGGTGCGTCCCATGAGACATAACAACAAAACATATATTTTCATATTAATAACGTTCACAAGATATAACGAACGAAAGCTATAACAACAAAACCAATAATTTTATAAGGAATAACGATCAATTGATCTAATATTGACATTATATAATTATTTTTCATATAACACTCATATTGCCGAATATCAATTCGTATAATATAAATAACGTATAACGATCAAAATACATAATATAAATAACGTATAACGCTCAAAATACATAATATAAATAACGTATAACGCTCAAAATACATAATATCTTTTAATATAACTCATAACTAGCTAACGGGCGAGCGAGCGAAGCGAGCGAGCAAAACCTTCCGGAGCAAAACCGACTCTGTTGGTTAGGTTCAGAAGACTAAGGCGGGAGCGAAGCGAAGCGAAGCTCCCGCCTTAGTCTTCTGGTGTTAGGTATTTTTTTTATGCGCCTTGAAAAACTATGCTCATAATACGTAGGTAGTACCTACAACTCATAATTTTTCAAAACACACTTAGCTACCGGGCGAGCGAGCGAAGCGAGCGAGCAAAACCTTCCGGAGCAAAACCGACTCTGTTGGTTAGGTTCAGAAGACTAAGGCGGGAGCGAAGCAAAGCGAAGCTCCCGCCTTAGTCTTCTGGTGTTAGGTATTTTTTTTTATGCGCCTTGAAAAACTATGCTCATAATACGTAATATATTTAAGTACAACTCATAATTTTTCAAAACACACTTAGCTACCGGGCGAGCGAGCGAAGCGAGCGAGCAAAACCTTCCGGAGCAAAACCGACTCTGTTGGTTAGGTTCAGAAGACTAAGGCGGGAGCGAAGCGAAGCGAAGCTCCCGCCTTAGTCTTCTGGTGTTAGGTATTTTTTTTTATGCGCCTTAAAAAATATGCTTCCTCAATAAGCCTTTGCTATTAAAACTAAAACTACTTAGGCGTTACAATAATTGTACGAAAAATAACGTTACGTTACGTTATTATATTAATTGATTATTATACGTTTCAATATTTAGATGTATTGAATATTATACGTTTCGATCGTTATATCAATTGAAATTATATCTAAATAACGTTATATTTTTTGAAAATATATGATTTGGCATTATACATTTCGTTCATTATATGCAATGAACGTTATACACAAAGCGATTATACTAACTGAGCGTATACGTTATGACTGTTATATGATAAATTCTTATATCTTTTATTACTTACCCTGTTGCAAGCCCTCTTTCTGATATTATGTTAGCTCAATAAAGGTTGAATTAGGCGTGTAACACAGTGATGATAAATATTATATTGGTATGCACAGGTTCCGGGCCTTCAGATATATTCATAAAATACAGTATTTGTGAAAAGTTGAAAAGCATAACAAGGGTATATAAATATTCATGTTGTTTACAATGTTTATAATTAATTAGATTATTTCAGATTGGGTCATCGTGTCGGTGACCCAATCTGATCAACAACCCAACCTTCGCGCCAAGTCTTCAAAGTTATCATTACCTTAATTACCTTAACGGTTCTAATTAAGTCTTTATCGTAGGACTAAAATTAATTTAATGAAACAGACCTACTCATTTCATGCGTAGGACAAAAGAGGGCCGTGTGTTCAAATTCCCGCAGAAATATCTTGTACAAATGCCAACACCGTTAACTGCCCCTTATTCCAATGCGCATAAAGTGCACAAATGGTGAGTTAACTGTGTTGGCGATGGCACCTAAATTATATTCTTGTAATTTATGTATGAGACTTGAGTGTGAAAATACCGCTTGGCTACAGACCAATACGACTTTCAATCCAGAGACACTGAAACCGCCTTTGTACTGTTGTAGTTTTCGAATGAAGTAATATTTGATATGTAGCTTTTCGCTGAATGGGAACATCATGAGGAAACCTATCTAATCCCAATAAGGTCTGGTTTCTCTCTGGCTTGGAAGGTAGATGGTGACACGGACTTTTATGAAACTTTTTTAAGTACATATTTATTTTTGTACATCAAAAAGTTTACTCTGTGGAAACTAAATTATTTACAACATATTACTCCTTGTATAAGCTGCCAAAGTAAGGTATTTGTGCATATTACAGTCAATCAACTATTTGTTATGGTTATCTTGTCCCGTTAGCCAGGAGACAACATAACATCACCTCTTGAAAATACTTATAAACATGGATTTCCAAAATTCTTAGATAACCTTGGTTTCGAAGGCAGCCGAAGGGGATTGAAAACCAACTGAACTTAAAAGCGTATAGTCCCAATTTTAAAAAGCGACATTGGAAATGTAATTATGGAAACTAGAACAAATTGATTGGCACATTTGTATAGTGTTCTAACTTACCGATTTGTCTCCGTCTCCTCGCTTTATGCTGTCCATATCGACGCGTCCTCAAAGCCTCCTTTCTCCTCACCCAATGATGTTCATCTGCAACGAAAGAAAAACTTTACATGTAAGTATGTATACACACAACCGACCAATATTGGAACATATAATCCGATTAAATAAACTGTTCTTCACAATACAGTATTAGGCCATTAATAATTGTCATTAATCATTCTGTTTCTATGTCAACGTTTGACGGCCGCGGTACGTTTATTTTAAAGTTGATTTTACTCTAACTAAATACTATTAAATGCTCAAAATGGTAAAATGCAGTTTAAACCACGAATTTTATTAAAAGATACTCGTATTTATTGTAACAATTCAAAAGTTAAATATAGCTAAATAAGATATCTAATGACACAATGTTGCCATGGTAAGACATTCCAGTCACATGTCCTTCTAAACTCACTACAGAACTACAGTAAATTTTCGCTTAATTCGTTTACTTAATTCTTCAAAGAAAAGCTCCGAATCTTATCCAAGTTCCCGAGCTTAACCCTCCAATGTTAGTCTGTA
Organism: Epiblema foenella; assembly: GCA_963556455.1. NCBI lineage: Eukaryota > Metazoa > Arthropoda > Insecta > Lepidoptera > Tortricidae > Epiblema > Epiblema foenella. Next base: position 8,448,965 of record OY747108.1, on the reverse strand, counting down.
AAACTTGAATACTTGTACCCAGGGACTACGGCTAAACACTGTTACGAATTGCTTAACGCAGCGTTTACGCAGTGGCGCGTCATACACTTCATGATTTTATTTTAACTCGTACCATAATAGTTCTTAAGTTTCACGTTTTGAACATGAACCTAATCGGTCAAAGTATGGTCGAGATATATATAGGGTTTTAAAGGCATCCAAAAAATTCCATTTATTTTTAAAACGATTACATCACGAGATTAGGCGAAGCGGAAAACATTAATAAAAAACTGTTGACTAAAATGCGAGAAAGCGCGACAGATCAGTGACGTGATTGACCTCGAGCGCCGTAGTAAATGACGACCGTTCCAATACAAAGGTGAGCTTTGCGGAAAAGGGAGAGTAGTATTACCTTTTAAAATTTTGACTTATAATTATGTAATTATTTATTTTTTTGAGTTACTTTGTTCACCATTTGATTAAGAATTTGATCCCTTTTCGAGAAAATCGTTATTATTGATTTTCTTATTTGGTGTCATTATCCCTATTGTTTTATCTGAAATCGGAGGGAAAGCCCGCGAACATTATTATTCCGAGGAACGAACAAATAGGATAAAAAAGATACAATTTGTCTTACAGGATTCAAGAGTGTTATACCGTGACATATGAAGTACCTATATGTGTTACTTACTTAGGCGTGGGTGTAAACTGAAGTACTCGAGCATATTTTATAACTTGCACATTTATTGCATTTCATTTATGTCTAGCTCTTTCCCACAACTTCCAGCGTCCGCGTAGAACTCTTTATCGTCTTAGTGAAATAATTGGTTAATTGTAAGTTCCCTTACCTAATTCCATCCCACTTATCAACAAAAATATCCTTTGTTCTTTTCGGGATCTCAAACTATTTCACGCCTTCTTTAAATTGTTCTTCAAACTTCATTTAAATTGTTCAACGGTTTAAAGGCAAAATGGAAAGAGACAGAGTCATATGGATGACTATGGACTAGTCCATACTAGTCCATAGTCATCCATATGACTCGTAGGTCTGAAACATTAGTAGTTACATAATGAGTATAATAACCCTGCCATGAGTGTCTGTTATACACAGGTAAATTGCATACCTGCATTGAGTGGTTAATTAACTGATTAATAAATATGACAGTCACATTATAACACTGTTACATAAATAGCCCATTCACAGTATATCATCGACTAATCATATTGATATTAATTATTAATAGTGATCATACTATTACATAGTGCACTAAAATTAAATAAAAATTAGTGCAAAAGTTTATTCTTGCTTCTCAAACCTAAAGAGTGTGAAGGAGGAGTTCATATCCCATTGTGCCAATTTGATACACATCTCGCATAGGTACTTATAATTTGATTAAAATAGTTTAGATAGAGTAGAAAAACCACTTCTAATATGAAATTATATTTAGTGCAAAAGTTTTTTGAAAAAACTCAGTAGTAGATAATATAAACCGAGCTTGTGAAATACAATAAAATTGAATTGAAACGCAAAGTTTATTAAACATGTATGTACGTAAATACGAGTAGAAATGCTCATAATTAATGAACATCATGTACATTTGTAAAATTGGACTCATTAAGAGATGAAAGCTGCCGCGCTTCGCGTAAATATTGGCTTTGAACTCGAACGTGAATCTCTACACATATATGCTTGAGTGTATACAGTTTAACACAATACAATACAAATTTATAGGTACTATTTAAATAGCGTAATACATATAAAAACAGGTTTTACAGCGGACTTATCGCTATAGAGAGCTCTTACTTTGAAAATACGAGTAAGTCACTGAAGGGCCAAGAAACTAGACAAGTGCGAGTCGGAGTTGCCCACCGAGGGCTCCGAGGTCTAACAGGCTAAGGTAATAAGGATGACCCCCACGAGGGATTTCGTTATACTTTCAAGTGGAGTAGTGGCTGGACATAAGAACACTGTATGGCTAATATCAGCCTTCGATTTACTTTTGCTTCAGATTAATACACAGTTCTACAATGACAAATGGCTGTACATTCTAAATCTACTTTAGAAGAGACAAGTACAAGTACTAAAATGAAATAGAAAAACCTGTTCTCCGGTGCAGTCAACCGCAATAGCACAAATAAGTATATTTTTGCATGTACCGCGATGGTGATAAACAAGGACCGTAAGCTTGTTTACCATCATTGTAAGAGGCCTGATGGTAAGCGACAGCGGAGACAATAACATGCTATTTACTCCACATGACCCACATGCAGTAATCCGTCCCACATTTAATACAGAAAATCTCTCAAATCAGTTAAAGGCAATCATTTGCGGTATTTCCTGATTAACGTATCCTTCAAACTTTACATTATATACTTAACAAAAAAAGAACGTAGTCCCTTCTGAAAGTCGGCAACGCACTGTCGAGTCCTCTGGTTTTACAGGTCTCTATAGGCAACGGTAATCGCTTACCTTCTACCTTGGATGGATACCTTCAGGCGATCCATCTGCTCGTTTGCCCTCTATATCATAAAAAAACCTATGGACCTCTGTGTCCGCTCTATCACATTAATTGCGAATGCAAAAGTAAAGAAAAGGCCGAAGATGTCTCGAGCTTTAAAAAGGTTCGGGTTAAAAGAACTTGTGAACTCTGAATCAGTTACATTAGTCGGGTCGTATGCTAGTATACCAATAATCTTCTATTTCATTATTAGTCCCAGTTGTATCCTCAGTAATGCTTGCAAACGCTAACGTTGTGGTATTAGGGTGGGTTGTACCAAAAAGTAATCGTATGCTATTCTTCTTCGTCTTCAGGTGCCAACACTTACCGGAGATCGGCTATCATATGGGCTATACGGACTTTTGACACGGCCGCGTGGAATAAAGTTCTCGTGCTCAGGTTTAACCAAGCGCGAAGATTCTTCAGCCACGAGTGGCGCCTTTTTCCGGGTGGTCTCCTTCCTTGAATCTTCCCTTGTAAAATGAGTTGCAGGAGTTACTATTTCTCATTACGCGTTATATGGCCTAAATATTGGAGTTTGCGTTTTTTGAGAGTTTTGAGAACCTCAACGTCCTTATTAACCAACTGCATAACTCTTTCATTAGCTACTCTATCTGTCCATGATATTCTTCTGGAGAGGATTTTTCTGTAAACCCACATTTCAGAAGCTCCTATGCGATTGCTCATAATCTGGGTTAATGATTCAACACCATACAGAATAACCGAAAAAACATGCTATATTCGTTGAAATCTTATAGTATAGAAAGTTTAACACGTTTCCATGGGATTAATGCCGGCACCATATTTAAAGTTGACCGGTGCGTAATCGTAAATTGGTGCAACCTACTGAAAGAAAAACATAATAAAATCGTCGACTGTAGACATCTGTCAGGAAAAAATGTGTCCGTCAACTGTTCCAGGAAAGACAAAAAGATCCGCCAACTTAATTAGCCTTCCAAACTTCGTGACGTTCATTATAATGTCATATTATTCCTAATTTTCTGATAAAAATATAAGTTAATTCCTTTGAAACGTAGATAATAAGTTTCTTTGGAAAATAAGTCAACGGGTGACTGACGTGACGACTTGTTTTTGTTGTTCTTGAATTTATACGGACTTTGGATTTGTCAAAAATATTTCTAGATTTTTAATTACAAGTTCAAACCTGGGAAGTTTAGAATACTTTTAAAGACTTATTTAATCAATGTAAAGTATACAAATTAGCTAGGATAGCAATCGATAGAATTGGCATAGGACCGAGAAAAGTGACGTAATAAAGAAGAGTTTTTAGTTATCTAGTGTATAAAAGTTAATTTCCTGAATGGTAAATAAACGAGTATCCATCTTTTATTTCGTATTATATTTTTTACTTTTCAACAATAGACGGTAATGTTTCCAAAGCTCTATACATTCCTCTGGCCACAAAAGTAAGTGACATACGAAATATGCGAAGCGCTCTTTGTCCCTCAGGACAGTCTACAGGAATCCGCAATAAACCCACAGCCTACACCCGTCTACAAAACGACGTATCTTATACCAAAATAAATGGTAGTTAGACCTCAGTCCACAGTAAAATAGGAAGTGGTAATGAGCAGCACTTAAATGGGCACCCTCACAATTCGCCCACTTGATGAAAAAGTTAATATGGGCGTTTACTGCTCCGTGTTTATTATGGCGCTCGTTGAGTATTATGAAAGAAAGAAAGAAAGCATTTATTCACTGCACGAAAAGACACATAGTTACAAACAGAATAGACTCAGTACATTGACGTATGAGTAATATTAGCTGTCCCTATTTGAGCAGTTTTATAAGTTCAGTACCAGAAAGGACTTTTATAGGGGGCTGTTTAGAATCGATGATTTATTTGCTGCTTCGGCCAAGTGAACGGGCCTATTTCGGGCTGAAACGATCAGTGAAAACTACCTCTAAGCCTGGCATGCGTGTGTGTGTGTGTCTGAGATTGTAGGATTTGTAGGTTCCTAACGGATGAACCGATTTAATTTCAACTTCTTGTGTCAAGAGTTTTTTTTTATTCTAATTTAATATTGTATCATAGACCATATCACAGACCATGTTCAGGTGACGCGTGTGTCGAAACAACTCTCCGACACAACCATTGCATATTGACATGAGTAATGATAATATCACTATAGAGTAATTTCCTTAAGCACCATTAGTAATAAATCTTTGTAACCTATAACTTGCATGTTTGGTTTATCTGTAAATGTAAGTTGGTTAATAAATAAATAAATTGCTTAACTACACTATATATAGTGTCTCAAATCTTCAGTACTAGCTTTTGCCCGCGATTTTGTCCGCGTAGAACTCGTCAATTACCATAGAGGATAATTGGTATTTATTCATAGGCCTAATTTAACCGTTTAACGTATTACCGATGTTACTCAACGCCGTGTCAGTCCTGGGCTACCGCGAACCACAAACGAAGTTTTTCCTCTCCGTCTCACTTATGTGCAAACTTGCAAGTGCGACAGAGAGGGAAAATTTCGAATTCCGTTCGCGGTAGCACTCCTGATTTGCATTACACGTCCAAGTTGCGAATATTGGCAAGTGGTTCAACAATCCCCACTCGCGACTGTACGCATATGTGACTTCTCTGATGGATTGCAAACGTATATAGGTAAGATATTGCGTCTGCTTACCATAAGGCAGGCCATATTCTTAATTGCCATCTGCTAGTTTCGACTGTTATCAATGGTACTAGGCCAATTATTGCATTTATTCACTTTGTCATAATATGCCTTTACTGCCATTCTGTCCCCATATCTAGTGAATTAAGTCCATTATAAAGAGCCTTGGATGTAATTAACGGTGATGGCATCAGAATCGATTAGAATTGTAGGTTACGTGGTCATTAGTTAATGGTCAAATAGTTGACGGTCACAGTTCATGGAGTGATATTTACTTACTCACGGCCTTATTTAAACACGTTTATCAAAACTACCTATTTGAGCTAAATATCGTTAATATTAGTTTGTTTTTCTGCCACTTTAAAATCTATATTTTTGAGAAAGGGACAAAGCATGTTTTAGTTTTAGCTGGAAACCAAAAGATTAACAGTACAAATTCTAAATTTTAATATTGGTATCATCTGATTTTTAAGGAAATAAAATACGGTGTACCTCAAGGCAGTTTAATTTTCCTCAAGTACAATAGTATTTTCTATTAAGCTCGGGGCACACTACGTACGCAAGTATGCAACGCAACATCACACAACACACTTGTCACACGCAACGTTGCGGTGCGTTGCGTGTAGCAAGTCTGTTTCTAAACATTCAAATTTCAGGATCCAGATTACATAGGTTGCATTGCATAGGTTGCGTACATGGGATAGTGTGTCCCGAGTCTTAAGCTAGGGACACACTATCTCACGTAAGCAACGTATCCCACGTAGAACCACACTTGTCACACGTTGCGTTGCGTGTGACAAGTGTGTTTCTAAGCATACAAATTTCGGGGTCCAGATTGCATACGTTACGGCGCTACTGTGCTGTCAGGCATCCGGAATGTCTAATAAAAATAATATGGTGACAATTTTGCAAAACCTGAGATTGATTATGGCAAATATGAGTTGCGTGTCAACGAATTTCAGTTCTTTGAAATAATTTTATAGTTCGTATAACAATATAACTTATGTCCTACCTTTTTTCGAACATAACGGGACTGCGCTATAATAGTTACATGATGTTTGATATTTTTATGGTGCGGTTTTAATGTATTAAATACGATTTCAACGTAAACGTTGTTTTCACGCCCATAATAACCAATAACAAACATTCAAAGTGACAGACACTGTCTCAGTGGCGCCAACTGGTGAGCACAAAAACGGCAGCCTTTAAAATATGAATAATTTAATGGCTGAAACAACTGGATAGGTAGGTATTTCCCAAGTTGCTCTAATTACGAGTGAGATGACGATTTTACACGTGAATTACATTCAATGTAACGCAAATGCCTTCCAGCATAGGACATGTTAACGAAATTTGACACAATTATCACTGTTCTTTTGAAAGCAGTCATTCCAGTATAATATATTTCATATTATGTCATGTTTGATATTTCTCGTACCAGAATGACAGCTGTCAAAATAACAGTGATTTTTCTCGTCATTCTCGTTAACTGTAACTCTTATTGTACTTTTATTATTGATTCTAGGTAGCTTAGCCTGGCTTAGTCTAAAATTAATTACCCGCAAGGCCTAACAATTATAAGGCTCTATCCGCCATAGATGTGTTATTGTAAAATGAGCTCTAAAACGTACATAATAGTGATGTTATTCATTTGAAATATACAGTGTAGTTCCATTTGTAAGCTAGTTGCTGTTGATAGGCAGCTATCAATACAAGCATATTGTGCTTGGAGTTCGAATGTTAAATTGGCTTTGCTATGGCCTCTATTCGACAAGTGAACAATAATATGACACTACTCGCGAGAATCTTTTTAGCTCACTATGGTCTCACCGGAAAACCAGCGCTGGCTCTTGAGTCAGCATTCATGACAAACAAACGAAATGCCTATTAATATAGTTTTTAAGTCCTGCATAGTTTTTAAGTTTTGATTTACTTACTGTGTTTGTCATGAATATATTTTTTTAATTTCAATCTTAGTTAAATATCTAAGTCGACCATTTCACATTTCACATACTCACAACTTTGAAATTCACTAAGGCGAGTGGAGTGGTTCCTATTAATATTGCGTTAAAGTCTAATTTCGTCGAATTCACTTTAAATAAATAAATAGTTCACATTTTTACAAAATAAATAGGTCATTGCCGCTGAACAATATTGCTTGTTTCTCTTGAACCTAACCTACGTATACTGAAAAAAGAGATGGGATTTAATTTGTAAAACATCAAGCTTTATCATAAAAATACACTTTCCATCATAAAAATACATGCATGAAGAGTTGTCAATTCTCAATTTTTAGCAAAAAAAATCCTTTAAACTGTAAAGTTATTCACGTTAGTAGGAATAGCTGGCTATTTCCAACCTGATTCAAAAGGCTCGCGTAAATGCTTTTGCGCTAATTGTCCCAGGATCTGAAATAGTAGTATTGCAGTCGCTAATGGGAGAGGAATTAGTTTGAAATATAGGATTTGCGGGTTGTTGAGTTTATATACGTACTTAGGTATTTTAAGTCCGTTCAATGCAGCATTTAGATGATAATACGTCTTTTAGACATTAAAAAGACCGCGGGCTACTAGTCCTGGCTGAAACTAGCAAGGGACCGGGATGAGTGGTGTACTAGAAGAGAGGTCTATAGGCTAAATAATAAGTATAAAACCCGGCCTTAATTAACAGGGGTAAAAGGTACTCCGAACCTAATTTTCAGGTTACAACGGCATCGCCAAAGCGCTAGATAAAGGTCAGTCAGTAGGAACTAATTTGAGAGGACTAAACGCGGAGCACGCTGCTAATCAAAGGCCTAGTGAAGTGTACAGGGTTTCAATGCTCGATCCCTTTTACTATGCGGTCAACAACTGCCAGAGCGCCTGCCGCGAACTGAAAACGAACTGTCTCTCTGTCGAGCAGTGGATCTGTGAGCTGTAACATCTAGAGTGATTTTTTTTATCGCCAAAAACTGACGACAAAAATAGAAAAATGTGACCTGAGGGGAAAACAAACTGAAATCCGCCGGCAGAAAGATACGAAATCATTGAAAAAAAATGTAAGTTCCCAAAATCTGACACTTTTAAAAAATTATATATAATTGCCGAACCTGCTTACAAAATTTCACGAGAATCGATTGCGAAATGCGACCTATAGAGGAGAACAAATCGAAATTTGCCCGCAGAAACTTACAAAATCATTGAAAATAAAATAGTTTTAAAAATTTCCAAAAATTCTATATAATTATTGAACCAAATTTCACGAGCATCGGTTGAGAAATGCGACCTGTAGAGGAGAATAACCGGAAATCCGGACATAGGTACGAAAGCATTTCTGTCGAAGCTGAAGCAGAGTTCGTTTCACTCGGTCAATAAGTGCGACAGAGAATAAAATACGTCCGAGGTTTATTTTTGTTCGTCACATAGATATATACAAATGTAACGAATCTTAGTACTACAATATTATCATAAAAAGTGCCCCGTCGCGTCTGTCTGTATGTCTGTACGCGATAACTCAAAAACGACAACGGATTTTCAATGTTTCTTCATACTCTTTTCACCAATGGGTTGGAAGGTGTACATATTGAGGATTGTGTAAAGTGACCAAATTATAACGATAACTGTCACTTTATTAGGGTTCCTTGCCCGAAGGGTCCAAACAGAACCCTATTGCTATCACTCACCCCGTCCGTCCGTCCGTCGTCTGTCATACAGGTTTTAGAGCCAAACGGTTGAAGCTACAGTTTTCAAATTTTCGGAGTAGGTATAAGCATCTTGTTGACCCAAAGCCAAACTATCAAAACCTATTTTTAAATGTTTTTAAGAGTGGCTTCCGTACAGAAATAGGGAGGCGCGGAAAAAAAATTGACTTACCCCATTGAGGGATTTCATTGATTACAGCTCGTTAAATAGATATATAGTGTATTTTTTGTTTAAAAAATATTGGAAAACAAAGGAATGAGAAGACACCAGAGTCAGCTTTTTAACAATATTTTGTTCCGAAGAATTTTTTAATTTTCCATTAACTTATGAACTTGGAATTTGGTGATGTTGTTTATTGTTACGTGTATTTCGTGTGTGCTATGGAAAACTAATGTATTGATAAATAGCAATTCTTTCTTTGAATTTTCCTATTGAAACCAACTTAATTTTGCGTTTGGTTCGGAACCCTAAATGTGCGAAGTCCGACACGCACTTGGCCTGTTAAAGCTATTTCCCCAATTTGCGTACAAAAGCTAGTGAACAATATGAAAGAGATTAAACAAATTAAAGCTCTTTATTTGATTCGCTTTCGCGAAAACGGTATTCGCTTAAATCGAATGCGTTTCATACGAGTATGCCATTGCCAAATAATCACAATACGAGTAGTTAAATACTCAAAACTTCCACAAAACTGCAGTATAACAGTTTGACTGTGGAATCGGCAATTTATTAATAAGCTATTAATTATTATTATTGAGTAGTCACACTATACAATAATATACCTAAATCATAATATTAATCCATATATCTGACATGTAATACTTCAATAATATTATCAATAAATGAGTATGTGTATTAGTATGGTATACCTATATGTCAATATACATGTAGTAGCTTTTGCCTTTTTTGGACTCTGTCCCTTATATCGTACAGTCTGCAACGAAAGTAACTACACATAATACAAAGACGTCAAATGTCTTTATTGTAAGGGAATAAGAGCTTTTTACCACTTTATATGCGTTACTTTGATGCTGACTGTACCTCCATACAAATTTCATCCCTATTTAACCCCTTAGGAGATGATTTCTGGGATACAAACTATCTCCATGACATTTTTCATCTAAATCTGTTAAGCGGTTTACGCGTGACGAGGTAACACACAGATAGAGTTACTTTCGCATTTATAATATTAGTATGCATAACCAGTCCAAAGGCCTACTAATGAAGCCTTACCCAGACTCCAAGTTCAAAACATTTTTTTTAATTTATTCTTATTTCTGGCAAACTATATTGAGAAGGTAATATAGGTTGTGCAGGCGTAGAAGCGAACGTGAGAATCGCATTTTATTACGACACGTGCACTTTTTTACCACATTTTTCGCAAATTATAATTATATTCATATTTTGTTTATTATAAGCCATTGTTTAGACTGCAGTAGTTTATGGGTATACACAAACCAATGTTGCAGGTAGTTTGGTTAGTATAGTATGTATTTACGAGCAACACCTGTCAGGCCCGAAAAAGAATAGCCATTACTAAAAATACGTAGCATGAACACAGTTCCAGATAACCTTCTCATTGGAATTTAAACTTTAAGCATCATTACACAAAGTTCATTTCGACTGTCAGCGTGCCATCACGGAATATGTAAAGTTGGTGCGCGTGAACTCGCAACTAAATTCGGCATTTCCTAATTTCCATTCCATTGCGCAGCCACAAAATGTTTGCAATGGCTGATGGTTAATTGAAATGAATGTAGAACATGTAGGGTATTAAATATTTACACCTAATATAGATTAAATTTACGTATGATATAATTTAAAGCACTTTAAACTCTCGAGTTTACTGTTTCAAGCTCCAGTACAAAAAAACAATGGAATTTGAACGAAGTGATTCGGTCATAGTTTTTAAGACCTTCAAAGACAAAACGTAGAGATATAAATACCGTTTCGCTTTGAATATTTACTACCTACAATACCCATCGGAAATACATTTTTATTATTCAAATGTCACGAACTTGCCGTAGGTACAGTCGTGTCGCGAATACGGCATTTGGAGTTCCCAATGGGTAGGATAGAAATTGACAGGCGATGTGTAGTTTACCGGACCGCACATGATAAGCAATAACATCGCATAACATAATAATCATAATATATAAATAATATATAAAGTTGCCTTGTTAAACTCATAAAATAATTTACTGTTAGAAGAGAGATGAGACTGATCGATCCCACAGTCAAACTGTGCAAACGGTTTTGTGGGTCTATGTACTTGTTTGTGTTGTATTATTATTTCTTAATAAAATAAATAAATAAAATAAATAATAATAATAATAAATTTATAAACGTAATTTATACATTTCGAACCTTTATTCAGTATCATAAACGCTTATTTTACATTAAGAATTGTTTAACACCTTGAAACCTAATCCATGCACGGACTTGAGGTGGGGATCTTTTTCCAACGGATGCTCTGGCCTCGGAACGACCTCCCAAAAAAGGGTTTTTTTTTCTCCCAAAGAGTTCTTTGGGGATTAGGCACTAGGCTAAACCGGTGGTCAAACCAGTCATAAGCTAAACGACCCGATGTTTGACACGTACCCTATAGTTGATAGATGATGTGCACGTCTATTTTTATAAATTAACACATTCATTGTCAAAGATTTCGTAACGCTAAAAAACTGTACGTAAAGAGAAAAATGATAAAGAGACGAGCGCCACCTAGAGGGTTCATTGAAAGTGTTAAGTTTGAAAGTGGCTATCACTGGGTCAGTGTCAGGCGACCAGTGCCCCTACTATAGCATTGATTTTCCTCAACTGGACGCTACAGTTGCCTACATTAGTTCGTTTGAACGAAATAAATTAGTATCAATGACAAGTAACAATACGTCATTATTGTAATATACATTCTATATGTATAATTGTGTTTTACAGAATGTGAACGATTACAAAGTCTTTTTTGGTGACAGATCGTTTCAATCTCAAATGGTCCCTTATTTAAATTGCCTTGAACTATATCTATGACCTTAAGGTTAAAGATAATTAGTTAATGAATTTTAAATATAAAACTGCCGTGAGTTTCACACATATTGAAATATAATAAACGGGAGGCTCGCGTCTTTATGGTCGAATATTGCTCGACATGTTTCGGACCATACGTGGCTCGTAATCATGAGAACCAGCCGTGACGGCCGCGCGTCTAGCACTGCCTCTAGTTAATGAATTAGGAAATTTAATACGGAATAATAATTCTAGATATCAAGTTATTGGCCCTCGGCTTCGATTCAATTCATCTCTTTCGTTAATTATAGTACCTTTCCCGCGCACGGGACAGTGATGTAACGGACCTTTGGGGAGCGTGCGTGGATTCGAAGTACCAAACAACGTAGACGCCCCTTTTTACGGAGCGACTAGTGAACGCTCTCCCTGTCCGTGTCATGGGATGCACACAAACACAGCATCGGCCGGGGTGTACGGGGTGCGGAGAAGAGAGGTGGCAGTACTCGCCTATCACATTTTCCGGCCGAATCTTTAAAATTAATACGATTAATCTATTTTTCTTCAATATCAATATAAACTAAGTTGTATATTCAACTAAAATTGCCCATCTTGGTAGTATAATGACAAAATACAATTCGGATTTTAATTACATACCTTTAGTTGAATAGATCCCCAGTAGAAGTTGTGAATTATCATGCAAACTAAGTGCCCCAGGGGTCCGCTTCATGAAGCTGCAAGTTACGATTATACAATTCTAAACTGGCAACACTGACACGCTTGACCAATAACGACGAGCCATTAAACCAGTGTTGCTAGTTTCGGCTTGTGAAATTGCAAAATCAATACACTAATCCCAGGCGTCATACGTGTACTGAAAATTAATATTAAATCAATAATCAATAAAATAAGTCGTTATGAAAGAATTCAAAGCGTTATGATAGTAATTTCGTCTCGAAATATTACCGTTTGCATATTTCCCATGGAATCCAATTTAATCTAGATAACAATTTGCTTTTTTGCTTCGCAACGCAATATGCTTTCATATGCACAACTACATGGTCGTGCATGACGGATTTTATGGGAAGTACCAAACTATAAGATAAAGTGAAAAACCTATGTATAATGACCATGACGCGGATGCGCGAGGTTCTAACACGTGGTGTCGAAACGAGTGCGCAAAACATGTGAATCACAGTACGATATGCGACTTTGCAATCCAAATCGACCGCCATGGATATTAAAAGGCAGGAGCATAATCTGAAGAATAATTAAAGAGTCGGGATTAAATGTTCGCAACTGCCTTTAACTTAACTTACTACTACGTAGATATACTTGTTTAACAAAAATAACTTAATTAATAAAAATATTAGGTACTAAAACTAACTTAAATCTAAAACAGGCCCTTGTGGCATCGTACCTCTTTCGTCACCAGTTACGTCAACCAGACGCTTCGCAATTTCAGTAAATAATACGAGTCGATGACTACTAAGTTACATCATATCTTAGCATCGTATAAGTCTTTGACTGGTGAACATGCAACTATATTTTTCTACTCCTGTACTTTTTTTCGCGACTTACGCAATCATGAACTCTAATATAAATACATAATTTATTTATTCTGTAAAAATTCTATCTAGTCTATTGCGCAAACACACTCCTTACCTTACTTTAATGAAACATTAAAGCAGAGTTGGGTGCCACAGACTACTACAAATACTATGTTTAGTAGTCATTCTTTGGTTCAAGTGAAACTTTTATGATTAAAATCACTGCTGCCAACTTAACGCAACTTTGCTATAATTTTTATCTATTACTTAATACATAATATATTATTTACTAATTTATATACATACATATCATCTTTTTTGTGTTATTTAAAAAGTTTTATCTATTTTCGGATATATTTATGAAAACGAAACAATTGAGATTCGATCCGGATTTGAATTCAGTTTAGGTCGGATGCCTAGTTTATCTAGAAAAAAACAACCATAAACAAAGTGTCATATTAGATTTCCCATCAAATTCCTAATTGAAAACATAAACATTCAAGCTGATAAATGATTATATTACTTAAATAAAACGATTTCTATGTATTCTTGAAGAAAATGTGTAGGTACGTAGATCGTTTAAAAATCGACGAAGAAGTTATATAGCATTACTGAAGAAATTGCGTAAGTAAGTTGCACAATTACTAAGAGAAAATATGGCGCATGAAAACTCTGAAAAATACTTAGTTTTTTATTTGAAATAAGTCGTAGAAAAAGTATTGTATGCAACGGTGTATAACTGGTATAAAAAGGCTCGTGGTGTCTTTACTTGCGATGTTCGCGTTATACACCAGTTGCATAATATACTATTAACGGCCGGTTTAGCCTAGTGGATAGTGACCTTGCCTACGAAGCTGCCTGCCCTGAGCTGAAATCACGCCAATGGCAAGGAATTGTATGATGAGCATGAATATTTCTTTTGCTTCCGAGTCTGGGTGTTTCCTATGTATTGGTAATTCGCTGATTAAACATGTAATATTGTCGTATCGTACTTAAACATGTAATATTGTCGTATCGTACCCCTAACACAAGCTTTATTGAGCCTACTATGGCGCAAGTAGTATAGTAGTAGTAGTTATGTGTGTAAGATGTTTAATAGTCTTAATTAACTATTCATTTTAATTTCTGGAAGGGAATTTTACGTTGTAGTGAAGTCCACAATCGGCGCGACCTGGTAGGACTACAACCAACCATCTCTCACTCATGAGAGGATTTTTGAGTCAACCTTTCGTCACATTTGTGCAAACATTTATATTAGAAACTGGTCGTATTCAATCGAGTTTAACAACTAACTATTAGATTTTTGGCTATATTGGTACAAATTTCTTCTCTTTTTACAAGTGAAGAAAAAAACCGTTTGCTTACAATTTTTATTCATTCATATATTTCATTTCCTACAAAACTGTCACCTGTCCCAACTTGTCTTTCAAATTAGACCTTGTATCATAGAAATGAGGTCTATTTCCTCTGTTTTCCAAGACACATCGACGCCGTTTGGCGGCAATGTTGTCATGTTATTCTTACAACCAAATCAATCGTCCCTCGGTTATGGTATCGATCGAGTGAATAAAACATGGTTGTAATGCCCCGGAGCCAATGCGAGAATCACAAATAATAGAATAGAATTTGTAATTGTGGACGTTGGTATTCATTTTGTCAATATTTGTGATATGGTATTTTGTATTAACAATTAGAAAATTGGCTGTAGTTTCGACATAACAGCTCATTATATTACATTCATAAGATAATATCGTCAATGATTTCCTATTCTAAATGTATTATCAGGGCTCTGTTTATTAGCCCGTAAAACAAAGTACCTACCAATTTACAATGAGATTATTTGAAATCACAACGAAACAGTAGTATTCACAAATTGAGTACATATAAAATTTCTAAATTAAACCATTTTTAATCTGATCTATGAAATGCTTACTATATGTACATAGCGGTTCGATTACCTACGGCTCGTAAAAACTTATTATACTTCTCGTGCATAAAGCACATAAAACTGGCAACATTAACACAATTTAATGACTTGTTTCAGGCTCGTCTGATGGCGATTGTACCTTATATGTGCTACGTTTTAAAAAGCTACACGAAATTAGCAACAATAGTCTCAAACCTTATATTAGCATCACTACATAAATTAGTACAATACGTGAGCATTTAGAAGAGGATTCGAGTATATACTCGTATTTCTCTCCCACTTGCTGTTCCTATGCCACAATAAGCGACTTCATTCCACCCGAACCCGGAGTAATGAGGGTTGATTACATCTTCGTCGGGTGTGCGTAACCATAAAGCCATAAAGGCTCCAGAATACTGGATGCGTGTGCGTGACGTGCACGTAGACGTGCGCATTGTAAAGTATGGATCCTCATAGGATATGCCACACCGCTTGTGTGAGGTACGCCGTACACACGCACGCAAGCGGTGTGACATCTACTATGAGGATTCCTACTTTACAACACGCACGTCTACGCGCACGTCACGCTCACACATCCGGTGTGTACCGGCCTTAAAGTAGCTCTAAATGTAATGTTCCATACGAAAAATGACTGTTAGGTAGATCTACCTAACAGAAGTTTGACAAGTTACCGTAAGTATCAACTATCTATTAATGGACTGTATTTTAAAAAACTTATAAACCTAGAACCAAGTTATTGAACTGATCAACTTTAAAACGTCGATGTTGACCTTTGTGAATAATTTATCAGTTCAACCATAGAGAGTGTCAAAGGCCAGGGTATGGCCCGAAGTTTTATAACTTCACCTACTTTTTGACACTGAGTTAAAAATCACTAATCAGATGCGTTTATGCACATACGAATTGCTGGATGCCAGGATGCCACGCCGCATGCGCTTGTGGATCGCATTGGGTTGCCATAGCTACATTAGGACAAGCGCACAAACTGTTGTTTTATTTCTGAAAAAATAATCTTTTATTGTTGTTAATGCATTACTTATGATTATGTCTTAGGTACTAGCGACCGGCCCCGACATCGCACGAGTAATCCAGTTTTTTTTTAATGTTTTGATCTACTTACCTACTACACTCACCGCACTACTTATATACACTCACTTGTATACCATATATTACTGTAAACAAATATTCTAGTCCCTCAGTTACACTTCTTCCATACAAATATTCAACCCCCTTTTTAAAACCTTTTAGGATTTTTTTTTACAAAAAACGCTGATTTTATACTTATATTTTTAAATAAGAGTCTACCCGCCAAGTATGAAGTCACTCACTTTAAAAAAAAACAGGTTGCTCATACGGAAATGGACGCAAATTTTCAACCCCTTTTACGCCCCTTAAAGGGTGAAATTCGAAAAACGCTGAAAACATTTTTCTTCTATTTTAATGATCAGTCTATTGGGCAATCTCAAGTTCCTTTCTTAAAGATAATTTTATTCTCCATACACAATTTTCATCCACTTTTAACCCCCAAGGGGATGAATTTTTAAATAAATTATAACCTACGTTTATTCTGAAATCTAAGCTACAATTACTGGAAAGTTTCATAGAAATCAGTTCAGTAATTTTTGAGCCCGTTCATCCGCACAAACTTTCACGTTTATATTATTACTAGCTTTTCCCCGCTGCTTCGCCCGCGTACTAAGCGTAATTTTTAAACGTCTACAAAATAGGAGGAGGTTCTCAATTCGGTTGTATGTTCTTTTTATATATACATATATATATTAATGTGTGTTGCCTGAGAGCTTATGAACCGATTTGAAAAAAATCTTTGTTTGAAAGCATATTATGCTTCAAGGTTACCAGAATCTAGTTCTGATTATGGGATCCATAAGGAATTGAGTGAAATCCTCAAAAATTCAACGGAAACATATAGATTGATGTGATTTTAGTATTTTCGGTAATAAATCATGCATTTGCATTCAGAAAGTAGCACTTGGTGAACGGGAACTGATGAAGAAGACCACGGATGGTCATCCAAATTCCTAGTGTTTCATGAGCGGTATTAAGATATTTCGATCAAAATACTGATGCGACTATGACGAAATCAATTTAAATGGTCCTGATTTAATGTCATCATCAACCTGATTTGGTAATTGAAGCCGGAAGGTAAGCAACGGAACTCCGTAATAAAACACTGTAGCTTAGGCATGTTTGAGCTTATTAAAATCGTTATGAGATGCTCTCTGGTGATGATTCACTAAAAAGAGTAAAACAAAATAAGAAAAATCATCATCATCATCATCATTTCAGCCGAAAGACGTCCACTGCTGAACATAGGCCTCCCCCAAGGCTCGCCATTTAGACCGGTCCTGTGCCGCAAATCCCCCCCAAGGGAAAAATAAAAAACATACCCAAAAATTAAAAAAAATACTAAAAATAAAACTGACTCCAAAAAAATACCAAAAATTAAAAATAATGCCTTACTTCTAATATGAGCTTTACACTTCTTATTGAACAATGTAGACGTACCCATTTTAATTTTTGTAGTCGGTGCCATTTCGTCAACGTTAGACAATTTCTTTGGATGGCACCGACTTCAAAAATTTAATTTGGTACGTCTACATTGTTCAATAAGAAGCGTAAAGTCTCATATTAGAAGTAAAGCAATTATTTTTTACGGACGGATTCCTATGATTGGAAAGCGTTGTCAAAATAACGTCTGGCAGAAACCATACATGGGGCTAATCCCGATGTCGTGGTGCAGACTGAGGTTCGACTGGTACCACGGGGCACCAGACGCCCTACGGAGAAATCGACTCTGAATGACCTGAAGCGGCTTGATCGGTCATAGGCTAATTAGCAGTCGATACCTCAATCTCAGCGTCTAATTTACTACCTTTTGTGTGCCATCCTGTATAATCGACGTTGCTCACCTATCATTACATTAAGTATTCCTTTTATCGCCGTCAATGTAATCACAAACTATGAAATATTGATAACTGCCTACAATTTCACTCCTTCAAATATAAACCTTAGTTAAGGGCTCTAAGAATCAATTTGGCCTGTATAATATTAACAGGTTTTTGATGATATATAATTTAAAAATTACGTACAACATCGACAGTTACAAGATGTTGTACGTAATTTTTAAATTATAGATACAATATCGTATATACACAATATACGATATTGTTAAGGATAATTTAGCTTAAGCAAAAAAAAACTGGAACTAACCAGAATCACATAGCCACAGTTTCTTCAACTTCCCCTTAAGCGACGCAACCGACTCCGACTGCCTTACGTTAAATATTATAGTTCTTCAGCCGTAACCCCATTGAAACTTGTCAAACTTTATGTTAACAAATTTTACGTTATTATAAAACATCATGGTTGAGTTACACCCTATAACATTCAAAAAGTTTTTTTTTAATTATTGTTGTTAAAAATTGCAATAACACTGGTTCAATAGGCACATAAAAATAAGATTACAATAAACATAATTAAAAATTAATAAAACTACATATCCTTGACCTTATGCCTTAAAGTATTTATTTGTGACCACATTTATTGTTATACCAGTTTTAAACCTTAGAAATGAACAGGTCGTGAGTAAACAGACACATAAAATTTACAACACACCACGTCTCGTCTCGCGTTTTTTACAACGTCTGTGGTATACAAGCTTACAGGATGCCTGATGGTAGCTACACCCTATTGGTATTGTAGAAAAATTACAAGGATATGTTGTTTTGATAGCTAGAGACATGCAGTGCAGGGCCTGTACTCCGAACTGCGAAATCCGAACTTCGTATCGTGCCGTCCCTTTCACTCTCGTTTAATCCACTATATGAGTGAACGAACGGCGCGAAAGTTTATATTACTATAAACTAAATTTATAGTCCCACACTTCAAAAATCACACGTTTTCCATACAAACATTCAACCTCCTTTTAACACCGTTAAGAGAAGAATTTTCAATAACACCAAATTTACTTTCCTTATATTTTAACAGAGATTCAACCCGCAAAGTATGAAGTCACTAAAAATCAGGTTAGCGATACAATTTTTCAAGCCTCTTTCACCCCTTTAGAGGGCGATATTTTGCAAAACAGTTTAATTTCCATTTTAAAGCTTAGTCTATTATGAAAGTTTTAAGTTTCTTTCTTCAAGATAATTCTGTCCCCCATACAAAATGTCCACCGCTTAATAACTAAAAAAAATGAATTTTTGAAAAAAAAAATACCTATGTATTATTATGATGCCTTTCATAGAAATCAATTCAGTAGTTACTGAGAAAGAGAAACGTACATCCATCCGCATAAACTTTCATGTTTATAATATTATTAGGTTTTCAAACGAGCCTATTGCAAGTGTATTTAAACATAAAATAAAATACTTCACTTACTTTTCGTTTGTACTGTCTTCGTTTCATACTTCAACAATGTTAATAACTCTACAGTCATTTTAAATCAATTTTAAATGTAAATCATCACTTCCCCAAAACACAAACACTTTAAAACAATTAAAATAGAAGTAAAATTTACTTTCGAAACGGAAACTTAATTTATTGCAAGTTTTTATATTGTTATTTTTTATTATTGCTAGTTTTTACACTACGATACTTTTCGCTCTCTCACTCGTAGCGCTGAGCGGCGTGCGGCTACAATGGTCTACGCCGTAGCACTGGCTCGTAGCAACGCGTAGCGTATCAGCGTCAGTTGGACGATACTTTTCTTTTTTTATTTAAGGGTAAAGTCGTGTTTGTTTTCGTGCTGCGCGACCTGAACTTGATCGAATACAAATTGCGCTTTATAATTTTTTTTAAGACGATGTAGTGACTAATGTTCAAAAATAATTCGGTGGTTTGTGAGGTTTGAAAAAAGAAGATTTACTTTCGGATGGATAGATTCGTCAGAAGGGGGCGACTAAGTCTAGGATACATATCTTAGTCAAATTTCTGTGATACTAAAATAAGACCTGGTCAGAAGTATACGTAACTGTATGCATGGATGCGATTGAATTGAAAGAACTACACACAAATACTAGTAAACTTATGCAAATTTTGTTAACAAGTAATAACTTAGGTTATCGAATAAATAATAATCCTAGTTGATAGATAGGAAAAAAATAGGTACAATCAACTTTTAGTATGTCAAATTTGGCCCTGTGAAGTAACAAAATTAATTTATGAATAAATTTTAATTAATTCGCAATAAGTGGATAAGTTTTTTTTACTTATAAAAAAATTAAAAAACTACAAATTAGGTACTCCGAGAAGTTTGTAACAATAAACGAAGAATAATTAAATTTACAATTAATATTCGACATATATTTGCTTCCATGTCAGTTCTCACGTATCAATCGCCAAATATCGATCTCAATTCAAGATTTCAAGTGGAATTGATCCCCGGGGTAATTTCATTAACACTTGCGCCTGCAACTTCGATTAATGTTGTTCATTACGTTAATTCATACATATGACGTCTATAAACGCTCTGTTTGCCCGAACGCGTAAAGAGTCAATTTATTCAATTACTAGGCTATGTCGGCAAATATGCTATATTTGTTATTTTTAGGTAGGTTCTATTACGGTATGGGTCTGGCCATGTGGTTCTGGAAACCTAACTTATACACACTTGAAATTTGAATTGTTCTAAAATGCCTGTCAAAGAAATATTCCTGGAAAAACAATTGGGTTTTTCCAGGAGACTTCATCCGGACTCAGTGGGAATCACACGTTGTTGTATTTCTTTAACTATGTCACGAATGTAAATGTATTTGGGAATATAATAATACATTATATGTGACAGAGAATCCCGAGTTCCTTACAGATACCTATAGTTTTCCCTCCCTCAGATCCTCTTAGCCCGTAACTTTACAGCTACATCCTACAGTACCTACATTCCTCCTTAGCCATATAACATATGTATAACCCCTGCGCATTCATTAACGTCACAGTCAAAGTTCCTCTATTTAGGCATATTATATTCGTATGCACTATATTAATATAAATAAACTACCGCCGATTTGGAAAAACAAACCAGTATGTACCTTTTATGCTCGTATAAAATTACAGTATCACAGTGCAAAAAAATACAATGCTACAGCAGAAAACCTTTTTTTGCGATTTTACACAAGGGACATCCCATTTTTCAAACCCAACTTCCCCTTAACTTAAAGTCCGACCGCGTTGACATCTCTCAAAACCTTCTAACAAAAAACGACGTAATTGACTAACAAAAGCCAGTCACTTACACCCTTTAGTTTCGAAACACTGTATTGTTATGCGTCACTATTTGCATCTCTATTTTGGTTTGTTCTTTGTTCAGATTTATTCGTTTTCTTTTTAGCTATTGTCTTCAACCGCTTGGTGTGAAATATGCCTCCAGTTTTGGTTTTAGTAATTTAAAAGTCTAAATTGCGCTGTGTTGTAATGAGGGCTACCGTTTTTGTGCGCACCAGTTGGCGCCTCTGCGCCAGTATCTGTCACTGTCAAAGTTTGTTATGGATTATTATGGGCGTGGAAGCAAAGTTTACATTGAAATCGTATTTAATACATTTAATAATACCATACTGTAAAAATATTGAACAAAAAACTAGGAGGACATAAGTTTACGAACGACAAAATTTTCTCAAAGCATTGAAATTCGTTGACTCGTAACTCATATATTTGCCATTATCAATATCAGGTATTGCAAAATATTTACCATATTATTCTAATTAGAAATAAATCCGCGAAACTCACCCACAAACTATGAAATTTGACATTTTGGCTTCGGATGCCTGACAGCACACTAAAATAGAATAGACGCCTCTAGCTTCGAATTTGTACGCGGTAGGCCGGTAACCCTCATTGGAGGGTCTACATTATTATTATTATTATTGTTAGTTGTGGGCCTTCTTTGCCGCCTCGACCAGTATTGTGGCAGCCCTTAAAGTTCTTTGCTTATACCCGTTGCCTCCAGGAATTTCCAGATTCTTTGGGTCGCAATCTGTTGTATCTCCTCTGTGGGCATGATGTGCATGGGTCTACATCTGTCTCTAGCTGTCAGCGCAACGTATCCTCGAGCGCTCTAGCGACCTTATTCACCACCAGGAGCACAACACCACACATCTACAACCACTAACACGTCAACACAGAAGAACTGACACATTTATACAATATCTACTCCGATAATCGCGTTCATTTTATAATTGTTTTAATCACTCTAGTAATATTTTAAACCAATGTTCATTCAATTTAAAGTTTGAGAACTACTAAATTGAGTTTCGTGGGTGTTATTTACGGAAACTTTATGCAAATGTAATCCAATACTTTGAAATAATATTACAAATTCCATGAAATTTAAACTAAACTGGGACAATATCAAAACACAGTAGGTCATCAGGGTAGGGTAGGGTAGGGTAGTGGGGTCTCTATCATGTTTATTAGGGTGTATGTATGTTATTTTATTATTACTTTGTTTTTATTGTGTTAGCTTGACATTTTTGATTAAAGTATCTGCCAATTTTTTTATTGTTTTAGCTTGCCATTTCAGAATGATTAATTATAGTATTCTTCTGTTTTTCTATTAACCATTTGCCTATTTGTTTGACATTGATTTATAATTTATATATTTTAATTCATCTACATATTTATATTTAGTCCAACATTCTTGTATTTTAATTATTTTTTTGCTTTATTATTTTCACTAATTTAAATCATTAATATAGTAGTAGTAATTTTATCATTCCTGTGACATGCATATTGGGAGTCAAACTACTTATTGTACGCCAAATTCTGACTGATTGTGGTGTAACCAAATACTAACCCTACCACCTTTGATAACCACCCGTATTCAAGCAATAAATAATTTCTATTTTTTGTATGAAATTTTAAATCACGCCTTTTTTGCTTTGTATTATTATTGAGGTGTTCAATAAAGAGTATTATTATTGTATCACGAGTAATTTTGTAGGACTAAAATTAGGCCTGCCGGTAGCATTATATCATGTGTACCATCCTCCTAGCGATTTCCCGGTTGTGGCCTGAGGAGCCCGGAGTCCGCTTTGACACCTTGCCCCAAGATTCGCGTAGGAACTAGTTTTACGAAAGCTGACCTTCCATAAAAAGAGACAAATAAACCTCGTTGGGTAATCCTAATGGCTGGTACTGTTTATATCATGACTACATACACACACATGACTATCTACATGTTTCGTCATACAGACATGCGAATATAATTGAGTCATGTGTATCGCATGCACAAATTAATACTTACGTAATACTTTTAATAAATCAGTAATCAATAATCTAATACAAGAATCTAATTTTCTTAATGGACAATGTCGTTTAAATATTCATGTATTGTGTATTGTGTGCCTTAAATGCTAAGAATGTACAATGTTTTCTTAAACTCTATTAATTCATCTAATTTTATAATTGCCATTGGTAATTTATTAAATATTCGGGGTGCCATTCCAAAAATACCTTATGCCATAAAAGCTGTTCTGGCTGGCCTAAAATTAATTTTCTCTTGTTGGCGTACACTATTAAATAGCGAATTGATTTTTATTACATTATACATAAAGACAGATTTCATAGACATAGAGATAGGACAATATTAATATGTTTAGATTAATAAAATATGGTTAGCATGATTCAAATTGTTTAATGCCACACACTGCTCTTAAACACTTCTTTTGGCTCCTAAATACTAATTCACGATCTGTACCATTTCCCTTAAATATTATGCGATATCTTAAGGTAGATGTAACATATGCGTGGTAGGCTGTCAAAATCGCTAATTAAACGCGTAACTAAATTGGTACAGTTTTTTAAATAAAATGTCAATTAGATTTTTCCATGTCTACTATCTAAGCTTAATCCTAAAAATGTTGTGGAATCAGTTTCATTAATTTTCTTTGTTCTTTATACGAAATTGTCAGTTTGGGTACATTTTCAGTCCGTATTTTGAAATTCAAAATATTCGTCTTGTCGAGATTGACATGAAGATTATTTGTGTTGAGCCATTCAATTATTAAATTTAAAGTATTGTTAATATATTCATGAACATGTACGTCTTTTTCGGTAAATATAACAGTGCTATCATCTGCAAATAACACCAATTATTTTTAGTAAGTCATTAATATAAACCAGAATGAGAAGGGGGCCTAAAACGCTACATTGTGGGACGCCATAACTTATTTCTCTATAGTCATATGTGTAAATAACTTCTTTCTTGTTACAAATATGAACTTTAATACAACTAATTTACAATACACACCTACTCGTATTATATTTTACGTCCTGTACCGCTAGTATAAGTTTTTTCGAAATAAAACGCAAACGAACGCGTTTGCGTTTACTCGTTTAGTCTCAATTAGTCAGGCAACGTGAGCAGCGTCTCTAGTGGACTTTGGTGGTAACTATTTTTAGGCATGCAAATTGAGACTAGAGGTACTGAAGCAAAAATCATATGTATAGAATGCGATAAATGTAAATTCAATCTCAATTCAATACTAATAGGTCAGAATCTACCCCGATCGGATGTAATTCAGATAAGTTCGTTCCGTGCCCATTTCAGGCGTATTTCCTCCGAGACTAGAACCACTTGCAATCTTACTTGTAAAACACTGAGTGTTATCACTTGTCGCTTAGGTATTGCTAAGCAAAAACTGCTTTTAAGACCGAGCAGTTAGGTAAACTAGAATAAAACTATTTGAACCTCTCTTAGAATAACCATATATGTGCATTTCTGTATTGCTCATGTTTACAATTTACATCAGATGTGAACGAACACACACTGGAAGGGCGTTCTGTTTCAGGTGGTTTTACTCTGTGCCCGACTTTCAAGATATTCAATATATTGAAACTTGATAATAAATATTTGACACGAATACATTTGTCCCAAATCGAATCAATATTCAATATAATTCTAAATATCTTAGATATCCGCGATCAGTTCCTTTCACGCTTCTTAAAAATTATTCACAGCTCATAAATATAAGGTACAATTTCCAATAACAATAAAATCACATACGGGTTACCGAAAGTTATTCCACGATACGTGTCAGACCTCGGTTCCAATACCATTGTCTTTACTTTCTTAAACTAAATGACGTAACTGCTAGAGATTACTTGGCAGTTACGACCTCCTGGAACAAACGACTGTGTTCTAAGAACAATACCCGGCCCGTATGATGCAGATATTTGGTGATTACTATAAGAAACTCGTAACTGTCACGACTATTACATTACAAACTCGACGGTAATATAAGAACCGTAGAGTTGAAATCTCGAGCGCAAGTTCAAAAGTAATACTTCAATGTATTTTGTACTCTACATCAACGTCCACAAAGCTGTAGCTGTCGTGTGTCTGAAGCAGTCACAGGGATCCAAGGTATACGTTCATGCCATTGTAAGCTGTACGGATCTTGCAAATAGCATTATAATCGCATGCATAAATAGATTGACTTGGGGTCTCTGTTTCTAGTACATGTTTGATATAGGTACCTATATAATATGTATATCTACAAAAGCAGATAGGGCCCCTGTTGTACTGGTCAATTAGAGTGATCTAATATGCTTTGATAAGATTTACTGAAGGAACACAGTCCTCGATAATCTTATTATTTCGATCCCGCGCCCTGGCTTTATCCGTGGAAATTAATTCTTTCTATCTGCACTGTAACTCCATTAGGGGTTGAATTCGGAAAGTACATGGTTAATGTTGTAAGCTCAGTAATCAGAGCTTAAAGCACTTCAGGCGACTTTAACTTGAAGGGGCGGGATTGAAAATTGGTATTTTATTTTGTACTTTGACATGATTCAAAAATCTAAAGTTTTATTTGTCGAACATAGGTAAAAAATGTGTTAATAACAATTTTCGTATCGCTATATGGTGCCTGGTGCCATACAAATAAAATTGGAAAACACAAGTCGTTGACTACCCATGCCGGAAATACCCGGGCACAACACAAAAGAATGCTATTGTTTATTTTTTTCGCCGGTCGAGGACGGGTTAAATTCATTAAGATAAAATTATAAATATGGAATACAATGCGGGTTAATTTAAAACATATCATAGTGGGAAAACAGATAAATTAATATCAAAATTAATATAATTATCATACAGCATGCATACTATATTAGTAATTTTTGATAATGTTATATAGATCCCTAATTGAAAATATAAATGTGACCCTTGTCTTTAAAGTCGGTTAACGGTTAAAATAAATCTCAGCTATGAAACTGAGACGGTAATGGATTCGAGTTTACTTCCAGTTGTGTTTGTTGACATCGAGACGAGTTAGAGTGATTTATGAGGTGTTCCATAAAAGTATGTAAGGAGTGGAAGTAAGATTTCCTTAAATTTTTAGAGTTTATTCCTTAAGAGTCGTTTTTCATATATAAGCACGGGGTATGAAAATGTATGGATTATAAAATCAAACGTATTATCAAATTTAAAAAGTCATATCTACTGAGATATGACTTTACCTATACTGATACGATTGGGGTAAAGATACGACTTCTTAATTTCGCAGGGCAACCGTTACGCGTTATGGTTGGAGAACCCAAGAGGGGATTTAGGGATTTACTCAAGCGCGTGAGATTGAAATATGGGATATAGCTTGCACTCTGTTGAGTACCTCCTCCATTTATAAGCCCTCTATGTTCGAAAACCTAGGGCAGCATCAAATTTATTATCAAGATATTCAATATATTGAAACTTGATAATAAATATTTGACACGAATACATTTGTCCCAAATCGAATCAATATTCAATATAATTCTAAATATCTTAGATATCCGCGATTAGTTCCTTTCACGCTTCTTAAAAATTATTCACAGCTCATAAATATAAGGTACAATTTCCAATAACAATAAAATCACATACGGGTTACCGAAAGTTATTCCACGATACGTGTCAGACCTCGGTTCCAATACCATTGTCTTTACTTTCTTAAACTAAATGACGTAACTGCTAGAGATTACTTGGCAGTTACGACCTCCTGGAACAAACGACTGTGTTCTAAGAACAATACCCGGCCCGTATGATGCAGATATTTGGTGATTACTATAAGAAACTCGTAACTGTCACGACTATTACATTACAAACTCGACGGTAATATAAGAACCGTAGAGTTGAAATCTCGAGCGCAAGTTCAAAAGTAATACTTCAATGTATTTTGTACTCTACATCAACGTCCACAAAGCTGTAGCTGTCGTGTGTCTGAAGCAGTCACAGGGATCCAAGGTATACGTTCATGCCATTGTAAGCTGTACGGATCTTGCAAATAGCATTATAATCGCATGCATAAATAGATTGACTTGGGGTCTCTGTTTCTAGTACATGTTTGATATAGGTACCTATATAATATGTATATCTACAAAAGCAGATAGGGCCCCTGTTGTACTGGTCAATTAGAGTGATCTAATATGCTTTGATAAGATTTACTGAAGGAACACAGTCCTCGATAATCTTATTATTTCGATCCCGCGCCCTGGCTTTATCCGTGGAAATTAATTCTTTCTATCTGCACTGTAACTCCATTAGGGGTTGAATTCGGAAAGTACATGGTTAATGTTGTAAGCTCAGTAATCAGAGCTTAAAGCACTTCAGGCGACTTTAACTTGAAGGGGCGGGATTGAAAATTAATATTTTATTTTGTACTTTGACATGATTCAAAAATCTAAAGTTTTATTTGTCGAACATAGGTAAAAAATGTGTTAATAACAATTTTCGTATCGCTATATGGTGCCTGGTGCCATACAAATAAAATTGGAAAACACAAGTCGTTGACTACCCATGCCGGAAATACCCGGGCACAACACAAAAGAATGCTATTGTTTATTTTTTTCGCCGGTCGAGGACGGGTTAAATTCATTAAGATAAAATTATAAATATGGAATACAATGCGAGTTAATTTAAAACATATCATAGTGGGAAAACAGATAAATTAATATCAAAATTAATATAATTATCATACAGCATGCATACTATATTAGTAATTTTTGATAATGTTATATAGATCCCTATGTGAAAATATAAATGTGACCCTTGTCTTTAAAGTCGGTTAACGGTTAAAATAAATCTCAGCTATGAAACTGAGACGGTAATGGATTCGAGTTTACTTCCAGTTGTGTTTGTTGACATCGAGACGAGTTAGAGTGATTTATGAGGTGTTCCATAAAAGTATGTAAGGAGTGGAAGTAAGATTTCCTTAAATTTTTAGAGTTTATTCCTTAAGAGTCGTTTTTCATATATAAGCACGGGGTATGAAAATGTATGGATTATAAAATCAAACGTATTATCAAATTTAAAAAGTCATATCTACTGAGATATGACTTTACCTATACTGATACGATCGGGGTAAAGATACGACTTCTTAATTTCGCAGGGCAACCGTTACGCGTTATGGTTGGAGAACCCAAGAGGGGATTTAGGGATTTACTCAAGCGCGTGAGATTGAAATATGGGATATAGCTTGCACTCTGTTGAGTACCTCCTCCATTTATAAGCCCTCTATGTTCGAAAACCTAGGGCAGCATCAAATTAATAAAAAATATCGATCCTCGGATTTACTCCAGCGGGTCAGATTAAAGTAAAGTGGGTTAATTACACGTCAAAAAGGGTACATTTTCTTAATCTGAGGGCCTACTGGGAACCGAAAACGAACGTAGTTCGAATCTTCCTCTCTGTCGCACTTGCTAATTCGTACCAGAGAGGGAGATATTCGAACTTCGTTCGTTTTCAGTTTGCGGTAGGCCCTCTGACGATTTAAGCACGACGTAAGAAAAACGTGACCAGATATTCTCGAGCGCGATTGATTTTATTTGTATTATGAAGTAAATCATTCAAGAACATCGGGGAATCTTAATCTGACCATTTTACACAAGCCGACATAACTAAAATCGACAATACTAGTCACAGCCAATTTAGATACCCTGATGACTATAAGCACTAAAATTATGAAATTTGGTAGCAATGTGTATTTTATGAACCGCTATATAAAAAAAAAATATTTGTGGAATTACGGAAAAATATTAAATTGTGGGGGCGGGGGCTCCATACATGTTACCCGGGGATGAAAAAAAATGTTTAATGCGCATAGGTGGATAGGCCTTTTTTTTCTTATCATATAGGATATACTCGATAGGGTAGTGTGATACTGTAGGGTACTGTAGGTCCCAACGACGCTGGAGTAAATCCACATTTAGCATCGTGGGCTTTCTTACCATTATGTTCGTGCGGTTGGCAACTGTCAAAACAAAATGGCGCTAATTAACAATAAACATTTTTTAGATGCAGATTATTTGAAATCATCGTTTTACACAGGTAAATTTCATAGGTTTTGTTGTTCTCGCCTCGTTCTCGCCTCGTTCTCGCCCTAACTTTTGTGTATGGTGCTTTTGTGTGTGGTGATATTAAGTAATTTCTTACGCTTTTATGGACAATTTCAGGTGACTACATCAACATCGATTTTTGAAGAAAAATACTATTCCCTCTGGATACATGGCAACATGAACAAAAGCTCTGTCAAATGACGCTCAATCAAGCACGAGTAGAACGATTATACCTAGCACGCAACATCAAAAATTTCTTTATACTGCTGTCGGAATGTATACTGAAGGAGAACAAATAGAAGCAGGAACTAAACATCACCCGAGTGTTCCTTATGTTACTGTCGAAATAATATATATACTGAAGAAGAACAAATAGTAGGTAGCAGGAACTAAGTTATTCTCAGAAAAACATGAATAAAATAAAAGTGTGAAGATGTATCTACCGAGACTCACAACAGCAACTGAGGCTATTTTCAACTGAAATGCTCTTACATGATAATGATAGCTCTCTCAGAATTTTAGAAGCAAAAAATCTTATTGAAAGAAGTTTTTCATCCTTAAGCGGCCAGAAAAAAATAACAGTTTTCCTTCGCAGCTTACTCTGAAACTGAATTCATAATGGAATGCGGCCATTACACCGTGTTTATCGTTACACCAGAAATAAACCCCAGGACAATCAGAGTCAACGCATTTTACACTGGTCTTCCTTTATACTCTAAATAGCTATATGCATGAGCCTTAGAAAATTGCGGAGAGTCGGGATTACCAGTCATTACTGTTCCAAACTCGCTTCTTACAGTCTAAGATACATGTAAAAAGAACCGTCACTCTTAAAAAAAACGATTCAGTTTAGAATAACACAAATTTTAAAATGTTACATTGAGGATGGCTGTTTAGCAGTTTTTACGATTATGCATAACTCCGAAATTGTTAAGGAATGTAAGGAGTAATTTCTAAGAGTAATTCAGAGCATTATAATGACGGCTCGTTATATTTATATGGTAACTAGATGATCTCTATGCTAAAATGTTTTAAGTATATTAGATAGAACCTTACGTACCTATCGGCTAACCAAAGCTAGGATGTGTATATAATATGATTCGTTATTGAGTCAGATTTCTCCAAATATTTCAGATAGGACTTCAAATGAGAAGTCGATTTAACACACTCGCGTTCTGAAAGCGACTGAAAAGCTATGCATTTCCGACTTTTACCATCATTTTCCAGAAATTCGCGTATCCGTTCCGATTCGGATTTATGGTCCACAAATCGTAAAATTGCGTTTTACTGCAGTGAACGAACGCCATGTCAGATCAAAATGTATGGCCGAATGGCGACTATGGTATGACGATGAAACATTTTCAACCAACTTTATTCCTATTAAAAGCTTTATTCATATAAAGCAATTTTCACTGGTTTGATTCAGGACCTATTTATTTCGCTTTTTAACAGAGTTTATTTACATGACAATGGTCCAATTTATTGGTATACTGGTGTTTTTTTTAATACATAGTATGTTCATCAAGTGAAACAAATCATAGTGAACAGAACAGAACAGACGCAGTGATCATTGTGATTAAACTATAGGTTTAACCGCTTAACTCAGGCTCTTCGCTCTGCTCCGCTCCACTCCGATTTAATGAATTAATTTGTTTGGTCAATTATACACGTTTCCCGCACTTTTCACGCTCCCCTTCAATGGAAACGCAGCCTTTAGTATAGGCCATGAGTCCGCCATTTTTCCCAATATCTTAAGCAAATCGCGCAAGAACCAATAAAAAACTAGGCATCCGCTTATTTATTATAACAAACCTGAAGTCAATCCTTAAAACCAACAAAACTTTTTCAAGATAACTTTGCCATCCGCTAAACTGTTAGTACGCTAACTTGATTCTTACTCCTTTTAGATACATCGATATTGTTTTCAACGAAGCGCAAATGTACATTGGTAATGCTAGGGGTGACACCACAGCTGTCGTTGGCCGTTTGTCAGTTTTATAGGGTTGTCAAATAAAAAACCTCGCGTTTCGCGCTTATGGATAAAACGTGAGTTTGAATACATGTGCATATATACGACTAACAAACGAAACCTACCTTAATCTATGGGGTCTAACCTATAATTACAAGTATCCCCTAATTTACTGAAATTTGGAAGGGTGTCCATAAGGCTAGTTGCTAGAGCTGCGCTGGCTGCGTTCTTTCGAGACAGTAGCAAAGTGGCATTATGTGATGTGTTTTATCAAAGTGAAAATACGTCATGCTCTAAATACAACAATATCATAAACTACAAAAAAACCTTTTTTTCTTATTAGACCCAGGCTGATATAAGTTTTTTTTTTGTTTTTATGATCTCGCAAAGAATTACATGGCTAAAATATGTCGGATTATTCGGGCGGGTGTAATATAATGAGTGTAATATAGCTTTCCAGCCCCTTTGTTCATGATCATGAAAACACGCATGATATATTATTTCAACAGCTTATTGTGTTATAGCACTCAATAATGATGCCTATTGGAAAACAATGAATAAGTAGTATTAGTATGGTAAGTAGCTATATTAGCTCATTTTGAAACCTTTTTATTTGTGAACAGATTATTTCGTAATGTGTAATGTGTTAACGAACGCGACTTTCAATCTGTCGGTCGTGGGACAACCAAACCATGGCTCGTATGCCGTATGCTTGATGATAACCACATTTTATAATCACAATGTAACATTTCTATTTTACGAATTCTTGCGTTACTTACTTACTTTTCCTGCGTCGGTAGCAATCACGTTAGCACTGCATGGATTCATAAAATTTACATATAGACAAAACGCTAGGGGTTTACGCTTCAATGTCTGTTACACCCCTAATTAAGAGTGACGTAAGTCACTTTATTTCCTTATAAAAATATGTCGTTTTGTAACAAGTATAGTACAATTTATTTTACTTAACTAAATTGAAGACACTAAGCTCTGGTTTCTCTTTCTAGTCCAATCAACAAATATGTGTAGGGTTAAAATGTTTGGGCCCATATTAAGACTTCGTTATTTGGGCTGCTTTTCCAGGCAGGACGACGTCTGCCGGCTCCGCTAGTACTCAATATCGTCGTCAACCGTTTTAAACAAGTTCTCAATTTAGCTACATAATAGCTTTTCCCTCTCTTAGGCCAGTCCGTAGAATATTTCTACGTTGCAAAAGTTGGTGTAGTAGACGCTTAAAAACCACTTATTGTAGTTTTGTCCAAGTTGGAGAAACTTTGTTTTTTAACGAAGGTTTTCTACTCTTTTGCTAGATAGAGTTATTATATTTTTCACTTCTCATGCTCGAAAAGTGTGTCATATTAGACTTGTCAAGCGGGGCTAAAGTAGTACATTTAACCCCTAGGGAAAATATGAATACATATTTATGATTTACAAAATATTTGAATTTGACTCAAAATACTTCACCTATTAAATCCACCAATCAAAGAACACTAATTTAACTCTTAAAAAAATATTTGGTATTGGGTATTAACCAACCAGAATACAGCTTTACTAAAATCGACCAATCAGGAAACATAATTATTTTTTCTAAAGAGTCTAAAGATTCAGTTTGTAGTAGTCCCTATTTAACAATAATTAAAAAAGTGGTTAAATCGTTCGAGCAACACTTTGAAGCGCTCAATAGAAGGTCAATTAGCTTTTTTCGCGCGTGAATGTTGCGCGCGAACCGCAGTCTCTATGTTTTGTGTGTCAAAGGAGTATAGAAAAAAAATCATGCTGCAAAAGTATATATCTTCGCCGTGGAATCTATTGTTAATTTTGGGTGGGTTAACCTTTGTTTATTTATTTTCTCGCAATCGAAGTGAAAAGTAGAGTGTATAACTCTGGTCTAAAAGCCATATTACCTCTCGAACTATTTTCCCTCACTTCGTTCGGGAAAATAACTATCTCGTGGTAATATGGCTCGTTTTAGACCCTTGTCATACAATCTACTATTGTACTCATTAGATGTAGAAATTCATGTTATTTAGCTAGCTTAGTAAGTATATTTAATCTAGGATGCATCGTATAGAATATATGAGTGAGAAACCGAAAAAAATCCGAAAATTTCGAGGTTTCGTGGCTGCCAAAGGTTGTCCCGAGATATCTCGTGCTACCATTCTTGATATTTATTCAGTTGAATCCATATACACGATATAAAAAAATGAAATCTTTTACACCACCTTCTGCAACATAGAGCGCTCGGCTTTGAGCGTCTACGGACTGGCCTACCCTCAGTCTTTCTCCATATTTATATCTGTATCTAAACTACGTCAAAATATGAAATCCTACGTAAAAATTGACGGAGTTTAGGTTGACGTAGACACACAATTTGAGAATAACTGCTCTTAGTCGCAAACGCATGCTCTTTAATTCTTCGTTTAAGGTGATTCTCATTCAAAAATTTAACATCTTAATTTGTCCTTACCGCACCCGGATTGTTAACGACGCGTGAGTGATTATTTCTGACTTTAACTTTTTTAACAGTTGGGGATCCAGGTATAGAGTAAACTGGAGTCAACAATAAGTGTAAATTGCACTCTGATTTCCTTAATTTTCACTTAACGTTCGGACCGGTAAGGACATCAATTAACTTTAACGATGAGAATCAACCTTAAGTTGCCAACAGAGTTTCAAAATATACTGGTTTGCAACCGTGCGGAAGATCCGGTCGTGACAGAAATAATTTCTTTCAGCTCCCAATAAAAAGTGGACCCTTGTCATTTTAGTGGCTGTCAAGGCTGGGAGCGAAACGAATTGGAATTTAAGCGACATGGCATTTTATATGCGCAATACATAACATAAGTAGGTTTAAGCAGGTTTGTTGCAAGCAAATTATTTACGATTAGCAGATATAGTTACGATTTTTTTGACAGTGTGTTTAAATTGTAATACAAACTTTACTACATTACTCTTAAAGTATCCAATGGAATAAGCTTATTCCACATTCAAACTCCCTGTCTAAATATCGAATGCTTGTAATAAATATTTTATAATATTGATGTTAGGACGAATATCAATTGGATAGACGAAGCCTGTTGCGGATTTCATCTCTGGTATTTCTGATTTGTATTTGATATATTTCTGTACGCACCTTACGAAGCCTACGTTGCGGATTAGAATTTATGAACCAATGTATACTTATGTTTTGTTGCAACAAAAAATTACATTCTATTGGATTGCCATTGTCAGTTTCAGTAATCGAACTGTAGCTCTGAGCCCCTGATCTCTGCAAGCGGCAGCCAAGGGCCATCACATACTCGTTTTTATAACTAATTTTATGATACAAAGGAATTGTATCAGTTCAGAATGACCTTGTTTACGTTAAGGTTCCTAAAATATTATTGGCGCTTTCTTCGAAACTGTGACAATCTACGCTTAAAATCTGGTTGTTAAATTGTTACTAGGAGAAATCAAATAGGTGCTCCACTCGTTACAGATTAAACAGGAACACCTGCATAACTTTAATACAGTTTAACTCAAAAGTATGCCGAAGACGTTTGATAAACACAAAACCAAACCAAACAAAAACAAAACCACAGAACAGACATTGATGGAATTAAGAAATAAATCAATTATACAATATCTGTGTGCATTGCAGCGAAGCTATAGGGTTTTTTTTATATAACGCCGATGGCAAACAAGCTTACGGTCCACCTGATGGTAAGCGTCCACCGCAGCCTATAGACGCCTGCAACTCCAAAGGAGTCACGTACGCGTTGCCGGCCCTTTATAAACTTCAGGCTCAGTTATACGCTACGCTTTTTCGATCGAAGCACCAATATTTTGCCAGAACCCGCGTCACGATAAAAAGACACAAACTGAAAAGATCATTCCTTCCTTCCAGGCGAACTCACTCACCATCTAAACTATCGCATCGTCAGCTAACAATACAATACACAGTTTCTGAATCACTATATAACGATAGAACCCGACGACCGTCTTTCGTCTAAACCCATAAATGTATGACGAATTGTCACTGTCAACTGATGATCAAGTTGTGGAATAGAGTCTTGATGTTGTGAAAAAGGGGATTGGGAGCAGTATGTAACGAGCTACAGACACGGCTAAGAACCGCATTTATTTAAATAAAACACAACTTACCCCAACTTAGGAATGGAGTATTGCAGCTCGGAAGTCCGGCGTGATGTCATTTGAGCAAGCGCACTGAATTGATGCGCCGCTGTAATACTCACTTGCGCGGAGAACGTCCGTCCGAGGGCTTGCAGAAGATATAATTATAGATTATAATTATTAATAACTCAAATTAGTCGATACAGAACATATGTGGTCTGAAGTCTCAGCAACTGAGCTACCGAAGAAGATTCAAGTGAAGCAAGTTACACCATATTTTTTATGAGGTTGACATTTTAACAATAATAAAGCAATTTTATTTATTTAACCACACAACTCAATTAACAATCCAAATCAGGCTTAAAATTAATATTTGCCAAAGCGTTCGAATTCCAAAGTAAACAAGACTCCAAAATGTATATTTACTTTACAACGCAAACACTGTAAAATATGCAAAATGTGAACGTAAAAATGGCAAAGTACGGCTCGCATTTACGAGGGTATTTTATTGTCTGAAACATATCTTAATGCGAATCTATATTCGCGTGCTGAATTAACATTACACTCGGTGTGATAAAGGTGTAAGTGACTACAGTGCCAGTTTATAGATAGGCCCTTGTCTCGCTAAGGAAATAAAGTAAACGCAGTAAAGTTAAAATAAAGTGTTAAGTTATGTAGTACAGATAATTAGTGCGCCGTAGTTAGTTGCTGAGGCTCAATTTATCAGGCATAGTCGTAAGCCAGAGGTCCCTAGGACGCACTGTGTTGAGAATAAAGAGATGAACCTGCATTTTTCTCTATTAACTGCCCTAAATCAATAAAAGGGTTGGAAACGCACTTGTGATTGTTCTAAAATGGCTAGCGTCTTTAGGCTATAGCTGCTTACCATGAGGCAGACTGTATACTTGTTTATCACCTTCGTAGGTAATAAAGTGGTTCCAAACTAAAATAATACTAGCAGTACACACGTCCGCAGATTGGTGGCCACTGTAGGGTAGAGGGGCATAACACCTGATTGTTAAGGAATAAAAATACTCCTAGACCAGTAAATGTAACATCACAATCGAATAGTAACTTTCTATTATTTGACATAAATTTAAAGAGAACAAGTTATTACTTAAGAAATCAATTGAACGTTTGATTTGATTTAGTACATCTGATTTTATACTGGATTCGCCGCACCATTAAAATTAAGGTATCCGGTTTTACCCATATACAAGGGATAAAATCGGAAATCGGATTTACAATGAAATGCATATAGATATATACTCACAGTCATCACATACTCAAACAATTATTCTTGTGCTGTACATCAGGTGCAACCTTCACGGGCCCATTTCAGACGAACTGTTGAGTGTAATCCAGTCATCCCATTCTGCTAACAGCATGTCACTTTTAACCACTGTAGTCTATTAGATTTCTTGGTGTGATTCCACGGCATTGTTAACTCGTCCGTCAGAAGGAAATATCAAGGAATTTTATTATAAATCGGTAACAAAATAAATAACACCACCACCCCGTGGGCGTCGTAAGAGTTGACTATGGGAACCAGGTTGCAGTGTGTTGTGGGCGATGGGCTAGCAACCTATCACTGCAATATCTCATTTTCTCCATCTTTAAACTTACAATTGTAAAAATTCATGTGCTTTGCCTACCCCTTTTTGAATACAGGCGTGAGTTTATGATGTACCTATGTACGTGTAACAAAATAAATGTTGAGAGGAAACTGGATACCTACCCGATTTCACCCTGCCTGCTTCAACCCAAGAGAATGAAACAAAAAGACGTAATAATTTAACAGTTGGATGAGTACAGTCAGCAACACGTGAACCATTAATATGTGTATTCTCAAACCGGTCGGTCGTCCCCCAGCTCGATAGGTCGACGACGTTTAAATCGCGGGTGATTCCTGTACCTTTACCATGAGTTTGCATGACCGTACTCGCTAGCGACTGCATAAACGATTTAGTATGCCGATTCTTAGTTCTATTGCGTAACCGCCAGAGGCGCTGTACTTTTGCCCATACAAATTTTTACGCAGTCGCTAGCGAGTACGGTCATGCAAACTCATGGTAAAGGCACTGGATACAATTGGTATAAGGGCCGGACCGGGAGGAGGGCGACGAGATGCCCTGATTTGTTAATTAGAAGAAAATTTGATATTAAGCAAACCGAAATGCGATGGGATGGGTCTTAGGTAGATGTGTCTAGTATTAACTAAAAGTAGTATGTCAACGGTTTATTCAATTTTAGCAGTGATACGATTTTTGCAATTTGCCATTTTATCAAAAGAAAAACAGTCAAGTAAGGATCAATTGCAATGGTTCTGAATCTGAGGGTAAAGCTACTCTCAAAGGGTAAAATTACGTTTCTACTAGGTTAATGTAGCTTTCGTTGTTTTTTTACTCAAACTTTAATAATGTAGGTACCTATTTCTTACTTAATTTATAGCTCAAAGATAGGGTTTACGAGACTCAAAAGGTTTAAATCCACTAATCTACTGATTGATAATGTGTAAAGGTAAACCTGTTACACTTTCAAATCGAATTACAATTACGTTAATTACTACCTATAGGTATCTACACGGCAAAGAAAGTGGTTTACCACTTTTCGCCTCTATTATTCGTAACGCTTAAATGTGGCTGACCACTTGTCTGGCCGACTGTACATACATAATTACTCTGGGCACTTATTTACTAGGCAATAAGTAGATGTTAAGTATTTATTTTATATTTTTTCCTAATAAAAGCTGTCATTTGTTTTACATCGTTTCAATAGTACTATTTTTATGAAACTCGCCCATAATGTGAAATGGATCGAGTAATTAGCCTTACGGCTTGGAAAGTGGATTAAACTCGGTTTTATAACAAGGAATAAAAAATTTATAGACGTTTACGACAATGGTTAACCAACACTATTTGCAATGCTTCAAAATCATATAACAGTCATGGAAATTTTTTGACAAATATTGTTTTAATTAAAAGTTATTCTTACTCTATTTAATCAAATGGCTAGCAGATTTATGTCGTACGTTTCGCTTTCGTAGAGTATAACCGACGTCAAAGTTGCACAGAATAAGTGATCGTATACCAAGCACAATGAAATGTATAACTGCATCAAACAAAGTCTGATAAGAGTTTGCGTTTGCTGCGAAAGAATTTAATACGTTTGGGTCATACTTAGTTGAAAAAACAAAAGGCGTCCCTCCTGCGGGCAATAAGTAACGGCTTATGTGCATGTTAGCTATGTTTTTATTACATAGATTTATAAAAACGGATTTATGTGGGTTACTGGTCCAATTCAAAATTAGCTTTGTAGCTCTTAACTTTTGGTATGTCCAAAGAAAAGACGTGAACCTAAATCCGTGTATGACCCGTTTGCATTTGCAATACAATACCTTTAAAATTCTACATGAAGCGGAAGATCCTGTTACTTAAGTGATTCATACAT
Source organism: Epiblema foenella (assembly GCA_963556455.1). Taxonomy (NCBI): domain Eukaryota; kingdom Metazoa; phylum Arthropoda; class Insecta; order Lepidoptera; family Tortricidae; genus Epiblema; species Epiblema foenella. The sequence continues at coordinate 8,409,829 of OY747108.1, read as the reverse complement.
ATTAGTTTATAAAACTAAAGTTTAAATTCTGTACGTATTATATTAATTTGAATTTGGAATACCCTACGTTGGTTATTAACGAGTTGTGTTGTGATAGAGTATTTTTGGCGTTCCGTACCCAAAGGGTAAAACAGGACCCTATTACTGAAACTTCATCCGTCCGTCTGTCACCAAGCTGTATCTCATGAACCGTGATAGTTAATCAGTTGAAATTTTCACAAATGATGTATTTCTGTTGCCGCTGTAACAACAAATACTAAAAAACAGAATAAAATAAATTAATAAAGGGGATCCCATACAGCAACCTTGATTTTTATTCGCAGTTTTTATAGATAATGGTACGGAAGCCTTCGTGCGCGAGTCCGACTCCCACTTGGCCTGTTTTTTGTACTTTGTTCGATCGCAACTATTTTTATCTTTAGGTAAGTAAGTATACGTTTTGAATGTTCGTTTGTGAGATAAATATTAGGTACAAGTGGAGTGCAAAAATATGGGTGCATGTAAGCTACTCAAAAATATGTCCCCTGTATCTTATTTCGGCACATTAAAGTTTCGGTACATATTTAAGAGAGGATTCATTCGATTCATATTTTTACAGTTGACTGTACCTAAGCACAAGTGTTTACAATACTGACACTGACATATTACGCTCTTATTCCATTGGATAGACACAAAGTAGACACTTTAACGCTTAATGTAATAGATTTTATATTACAAATATACGATTTTTAGACAGGGTGCATGTAATAGAAACTCTATTACGTTAGTATTAAAGTATCAGTAGTAGTAGTTAGAATAACTAATGCAATAAGGTGTCTGTGTCATAATATAAAAAAATTTACATGTACAACCCGATTAAAATAACTCCACACTCCTGCTAGTTGATTTTATTGTATTGCTATGTAACTTACATTACGTATAGAGATGTATCATTTAAAGTATGGAAAATTACATTTCATTTAACATTACGCGCGCTTAAAAATTTTACGTAATCACTCCCTGGCATCTCCCTGGAGAGCTTATTGAAATGTGTGGTCCATCCACACCGCTGATCAAAATACGCTGACGCATCGTAAACGCAGTGACGTGACTCATACGTAATGCGTGACGTTTTAAGACTATTGTGAACCTATCGTGCGGGTCGAGAATGGGTATTTTCGGTATACTTTTTATTTCACCCGTCGGGGTTTTGCGCCAGCATCGTGCGATAAAGAGAGTCGTCGCCTTCGGCCGTTTGGCGCCTAAATTTCTCGCAGAAGCGGCAACTTAAATCTTTATCCAATGAGATAGTATTGGCCTTGATCGACTCGTTACATTCTTAACTGCTGCTGCTCGTTACATCCTTAGGTGCTTATTAATTTATTGTATTTTTTTTCTTTTTTATATTCAATTTAATTTCATTCTATTCAATATCATTTTTAATTTTAATTTTTATTTTATAATTTTATAATGCTATCTATGGACTTGTTCTGGAATAAATTATTTTCATTTCATTTCATTAACTAGGTTTATATGGCTTGTTTTTTAGTAATTTGTTCTCGTTTATAAAATGAATCTTCAAGGGTCCATATTTTCACTTAGAGGCAATTTTTCCAAGAAATCCAAAGGTATTTAATATTATCTATAATATTTTCAACATCAGTTCTGGATTAGGAGGTGAAAAACGTTGCCGCTTTTGTATGGAAGATTCTGATACACAATCCCCTTAATTTATAAGTTATAATTGTCTCCCACTCGTCACTACGTTTACGGTGCGGTGCGTCAGCGTATTTTGAGCAGCGGTGTGCGCAATGTATCTTCTGTACGCTAGACTTTGTCTAACTAGAGCATAGAAGTGTATTAAAGCCCCGATATGTTTGAATTCGTTCTGCACGCGCCATAAACCGCGTAGCATTGTCTGCTCCCGTAAATGTCTCCGCTGACCTTCACACCGTACATAAAACTGTTATTATTTTGAGCCGCGGTATCCATAAAACAATTTTTTATACGAAGATAAACCCCCTATGACCCCCCTATATTACCTCCCTGATGTTAGGAGCAGAACAATCACAAGCGAGCATTTTTTGATTTAAGGATTCGTTGCAAATGCAGGTCTGGCACTCTCCAGCAGACAGCGCAGCCTCAGTAGCTGTGGCGACCTTCCTCACACCAGGCACACAGCTAGGAGCATTGATTTAGTGACCATCATGCGAACCACTGCGATCATCTTATGAGTTCCTACCGAACCGTTTTTTCTGTATAACCGTAAAAAAAAGTTGATTTCATAAAGGCGGATTCCAGACAATATTGTTTCGGTGTAACACACGGACAGATAGCGTGTAAGAGCTCTATTACTTCCAGTTGAGTTAGCCACATCTGCAGCAGTAACAGCACGCCACGCGACGCCAACTTAAGCCGCCGCGAGTTAGCGTACGCTACCACACTATAGCTAACAGTAAATATCAAATGATATCGAGTAGGTAGATACATATTACATAGTTTCGAAAATCTTATTACCCGAGCCGAGATTCAAATCCAAACCCAAGAGCGCCGTCAGACAGCCGCAAATGAAGAGTCGGCCACCACCGTATTTTAACATCAATGGCGAGACGAAATCCTACATACTTGTTCGTTGCTGGTTTTACCATGAGAATGGGAAACATTAGGTTGGGTCCAACGACCTGTGAGCAATCACAATGGCGTGGTAACAAAATAGATTTTTCACACCACCTGCTCGACAATACCTAATTATCGCTGTCGCTTTCTAATATTATATGACAGAACAGGACGGAGCTAACATTTATCTCACTGGTACTTTTATTTGGGGATTGAATAATCGGCACTTAGTAAAATACGCACGGCCGATTGAGCACATCAAATTTCACAATTTACTTTTTTACTATAGGTATCTTTTAGAAAACTGATGGGAAATTATCATGAAAACTCTAAAACGACTTTTTTCAATCCTGCCTTAATTTTCCATGAATATTTCCGTAACAAAATGGATTTGGGAGAAGTGTACTGATTTAATGTACAGTGGGCCGCACAAAACACAACAAATTCAAACTTATTTTACCTACTATACACGGGATTTAGTTTCCTCAAAGGTTTTACGGCGTCCAGTGAGATTGGAGAAGGATTCTTCCAGATAAACGTATACATTCAAAACGGTTTCAGTTGGGGTCGTTTTCTTCGAGGTTGCGAGACGAGTGTGATGGGAGATCGTTGTATATACGTATGTGAGTATGAGCATATTACCTTTACTTGGCACTATTGCTTTTCAAATCCACGAGCTCGCAAAATGATCTTTGCGAAGGAAATATGTAACATGTGCATAGAAATATATAATAAACTACTGGATGACATAAAATTACTGCGAGGCAATAGTTTTAAGAAAAAAGAATACTGGCTGGCTTCTGGACAAATGTTTTTATAGTGTAAGAAACTATTTGGACCTTGATTGATTTTGATAGTAATGAATTATTGCTATTGATATTTTATATTATTATTGCAGTTCCGTGTCTACTACGTATTATTAGATAATACGTAGTACACACGGGACTGCAATAATAATATAAAATATCTTAATAATAATTCTAATTTTGACTACCTTGACATTGTTTTGTAAATTTTGCTAATTTTGTGTATCTAATTGTGTGTATTTTGTGTTTCTAATGAATTATTATTATTATTGAGTTAATTATGTCGCTCCTGAATAATATCTACACGCCTTCATGGAAGCTGAATGCACTGGATATGTTTTATTTTCAACATCTTTTATAGAATAATATGTATTATGAGCAAATAAATTCTTTGAATCTGGGAATCGAATTCGCGATTACTGACCTATGAGGAAAGCTTACCCAAAGAAAGGCCATGCCAGGCTGCCACAGACAAGCTGATAAATTCCGCTGCGTAATTTTGCCTCTGTGATAGGGCCATAGATTTTGTATGGAGTTGCGGTCGGAATTTTCCCAGCGGAGTTCAGCGAACGAATTCGGTGGGTAATTCAGCCTGTGTGGCGGCCCTTACTAACCAACCGCCAATTGCTTTACTTTGAAAGAAAGAAAGAAAGAAAAAACATTTATTCTTTGGGTTCTCCCAAGTTACGTTAATAAATAAAGATTATGGAAAACTTATAACATTCAACTCTTTTGTATCCGTTGTGAACATAAGCAGGCAATGCGGCCAGAAGCCTAAAGAATTGTTATAATTATTTTCCCGAGTTATTTCTGAGGCAAAGTAAACATTAGCTTAGGTCTTTGTTTATTGTTACAGGGCAGGGAGATCAATTTGGCACTCAATTTGTAGTTCAAAATTATATCATGTCGTTTATTTGTATTGACAATACAACCAACCATCATACCAAGTGGTCATACACAATATAACGGCTATATAAATTGAAAATAAAAGTTAATTACTAGTTAGGAGTTTAAGATAATGTTCCTATACGAAGAAAAAGTGAGGATACCTATTATAAATTAATTCTAATAAAAAACCGAAATTTCAAATTTTGCGCGTAAACGCTTACTGGCTTGAAGTGACGTCACTGCTGCAAACGTCAAACTTATCATGGTGCATGAATATTATGTGCATCACAGAAATATATATTTTTTCAGTTTTAATGAATATAATAAATCGTTCATAACAAATAATTTTCCATTTTATAGATATTATTCAATTTTTTCAACTGAGTTACTGAAGTGATTATTAGAATACTATTATAATTTCTCCACGTAATCTTAACGCATGTTCCCATTAAATAATAAAAAAGTAATAATTAAATAATAATAAGTCAAAATATTTGGTCCTAACCCATATAATGCCTTTAGGACGAGGGGAGCGCTTGTGAGCTCACATGGAGAACTGAGGGGCTACTCCGTGCCGTCCCTTTCACTCATATAGTCCGTGACGTCTATTTCACTATATGAGTGAAAGAGACGGCACGATACGAAGTTCGGATTTCGAACTTCGGAGTAAAGGCCCTGATATTTAATGTGTTGTATGCACTGCTTCCACATTCCTCAAGCTGACATGTCAGAAGCAGAACGCAGACTGATCTGATATTTGTATAGCAAATGTCGCTCCGCATTGCCCTCAAACTCACGACTCAAATGGAATTCATGTACCTGCTAATACAGTGAAAATACGGTTTAATTTCAGCGTAACGAAGCTTTATTATATACATACAATACATGTGTGGTAGTTGAATTTGTTGGCCTGATGATATTAGGCATTTAGTACCAGGCCTGGGAATAGAGTATTACCGTAACATATGGGATTATATGTTATCGCCATATGTACCTATATAAGGATAGAAAGTTATGTACCTACATTTATTTTATAAAACGAAAATAACATGAGACGATAAAAACATAACCAAACTAAACTAAAATATGGCAATTAAATTGGGTCATCGAGGCATATTCCCTAAAATGATGTCAGCATTTCCTCGCTGAATCGCTATGCTGGCTTGAGTCTGATGCGTTGAGCGACGAAGCTGGCAGCTACTGTGTCTTTGTTGATTAAGAAATAATCATAATAAGTTTTTTTTTACTAATTATAATAAGTTATTTAAATGTGACACGAAGATAAATAATCGAGTAAACGGGTCATTATCAGTTGTAAAAACAAAAGTTGTCCACCCGGTGGTCAATAGTTAACGGCTTATATACATATAAGTTATGTTTTTATTACTTAGATTTATACTTATGGAAACACCGTTTATGCGGGCTACTAGACCAATCCAAAATTACACTTTCTGGCCCTTAACTTTTGATATGTCCACCGAAAAGACGCGAACCTAAATCTGACAATGACCCAAACGCTAATCGTTTTGATTCACGTTATAATGTGTCCCGTGCCCGATAGTGATATATTACTAAATATCAATTATTTATTCATTTTTTATTTATTAGGTCCATACATAACAGTATAACCCAATTTTGTCACAGGTGGCTAAATCTCGATTCCTGTATTACATATACAATGATTTCTTATTATTTGGTTTATTGGTACTAAATATCAATCACTATTTATTTTGATGTAGTACTTACAGTCAGCCAAGAAAATGGTCTACCACTTTCTAAGCTTAATGTACAAAAACGAGTAATATACTAGGGAAAAGTAGTAGGTATACCACTTCCATGTACAATGCGATTTGTATAACAGTCCCAGTTTCGTGTTTGTGTTTCCTCTTATTCGAACCAAGCGCTTTGCATCATCTTTTATAATGCGCACTTCTAAGGTTTGGAATTCTCTGCCGGCGTTTGTGTTTCCGAGCTCATATAACCTAGACCTTTTTAAGGCACGAGTGAATAGGCACCTTCTGGGTGAGCTCGCTTCATCGTCGGCCTCATCTTTGCCCCCTGGCTAGATGCTGGCCAAGAGCGATCCCATTTTTAATAAAAAAAAAACAGTAAAATATATTTTATTTAATACGCAATTTAGATAAAATTATCAGCTAATTTTAGCGCGTGACTGCCGGTTGGGACTATAAATCAACATTATCGGAGGAGTTTTTAAGCGGTGCTTAGATATTTCACGTGGTGTCAGATGCAGCGTCGGCAGTTTCGGAGAAATGCCCAGCTCGGAGCCACGAAATTAACGGAATTAAAGAAAGAATGAAAAAAAAATTCAATGACACAAAGACATCAACATCGCCAATACATAGCACAGCAGCTAATGGCTAGCGCTGGCCTTCCTTTGGAATCACGTAAAGTCATTGTGGACAAAACACAAAAGTTACCCAAAGAGAAATAAATACAAAAATTATAAAAATAAAATCGTGGTTCTATAGTTATGTGATAAATAGGAATAAGTTTTCATTGTTAGTACAAGACCAGCCTTTAGTTGTCTCTTGACCTAGCAGGCGGGATTAATATGAGGCGTTTTGTTCTTTGACGTCAGCTTATTGATGTGGCACAGATCGCGGTACCTGCGTCGAAAGACGCCCAAATATTTGTGACATGATGACATTCGCTAAGAGGTTTTGATGCGCGTGAGAGTTTTTACACTCGCCTAACAGTCCACTCTATTCAAGCGTGTCTCGCATAAAAAAGGCCCAACTCGTAGCAGCGCAGCATGTCGCAATTTTCACTTTTATAAATGTTACATAGGTACAGATGAAAATTGGATTTTTTGGCCACGCACTCCTATCGCTTTATTGGGCCCGGCCTAGGCTCATGTTACCGCGCCGTTTCTGTGGCCCGTCTCCTTACTTTCACGCCCTCTGCTCTTGATAAATGTTCTTGCAACTGCGACGCACGCACCCCTCTTAATGTTTTCTAAAAGGCGTTCAGGGTTACTCAAGTACTCACGGTAAGGGACCCGTATTATGTAAAAGCAGCATAATTGTATGTCGCTTTATATAAGTTTTTTTTGTACAACGAAGATGGCAAACAAGCTTACGGCCTGCCTGACTGTACGCAGAGACACCGTAGAGGTGACATTTGCATAAAAGAGATGTATACAGGTCGCGAAGTTCGACTCTGGCAAGAGTTATGATTTATTTATGAATGCTGGGAAGCAGGCCGGTTTGTTTAGATTATGTAAAACTGCAATAAAACCTTTGCCGATAAAATAAATATTTTATAAGTCTATACTGTTCAGCACGCACGAACTGACAGTAAATCTATCTAAACACATTTCCCTGTCTAGTAAAACTCATTGAAATCGTTAGAACCGTAAATAAATAAATAATAATCCAATTAGGCTGTCAACACTGAGTTCATTGGTTATGTATGAAATCAATAAATTTAACACTTATTTTACTGAGGAGGAATAATTCCAGTTATGTGTAATGGCAAAAATAAAAGGCATGATTTTATTTTTGAGACTATGAGCCTGTCAGAATAAGCCTTCAGACGTCCGTATAATTCACATTGCTGAAAGTTTAATGCCCAATTAGAAAGAAAGTCTAAACGTAATAGCTCTCAGGTGGTTTCCAGGCAGGGTTACTTAGCATCTTGGGTAGAATTGAACATTCTATATTCCCTTTTGAGCCAATAGAACAACATAATTAAAATGTATACATATATAACTACACGCTTGCCACTTCATAGCCTTTATAGAAGGGACATGTTCGTTGCCAACCCTGTATTGATCCGGGGATGCGCTCAGACAGCACGGGAAAAATCACGGTCCCTCACTCTTAACACAATATATCTTGGCACCTGGAATACAATACCTCATCCCCTGGGCCAACGAAGTCAAATATCTTGGAGTGACCCTCGACAGAAGACCGACTTTCCGTAGCCGCATCAGTAGGGTGCGCAACCGTGCGTTGTTCGTGTTAGGAAGGTTTGGCCCGATGATTAACAAATTTAGTAAAATGTCACTTAGAAATAAGCTAATACTCGGCAAAACTTGTGTTCGTCCAATCATGTCTTATGCAAGTGTAGCTTTTGCTCACGTACCTATGACATCGCTCAGGCAGCTTCAAGTAATTCAGAATCGTTTTCTCCGTAGGGCAACTGGTGCCGCGTGGTACCAGTCGAACCTCAGTCTGCACCACGACACGGGGATTAGCACCATGTATGGTTTTTTTAAGCAGACTGCCAGGCGTTATTTTGACAACGCTCGTCCCCATCATAGGAATCCGTTAATTAGGAAGGCTGTCGACTACCCATCCCTCCCCCTCTGTTGTAACTCGATGATCAATGATTAGGTGCCACACAGTCCGGCGTCCTAGGCACACACTCACGGACCTGGACGACGTATTCACAGCTTCCATCGAAAGATGGAAAGCTGCGCTTACGGCGTCCAACTCATGCACGACGCGTACAATTAGGCATTCCCGCCGGCGGGGACGTCCACCACGCGATCGCGACAACACAGACACATATAGTCCCTATTCGTCCCGGTACCGCCGCACACCGGGTAGAGTCAGTCTGATCCAGGTCGAACCTGAGTTTTTTGCTGGACTCTTCTCAGCTAGGCTAGGTTTAGTGAACCAGCGACAAAACTCACAGTAGCTCGATTCCACTCACACCTCAGAATCGGTTGAAACCGCTCAACCAATCTCACTGGAGCGCAAACTCTTAGAGTATTCCAGTGTTTCAAACCACGCACGTGGTCGTGTCGGAGAGGTTTTCCCTTGGATTTTCCCCAGGCTACCCTCCAACCACGCACTCCTATCGCTTTATTGCGCCCAGCCTATAAAGCCCCAGTCAAGTTCAAAAAAAAAACAACACCGCGTAGCTACAGAGCAAGATGTGGTGTTATTAGCTAGAACTTATGTCAAAACCCGGCCAAGTGCGGAGTACTGTACCTTGTCTTTTTTATGATTAGGGAAACAAAGAAGAAGTGTTCGTTAACACACACACATTGAAGTCGCATTATTCGCAAGAAAAATCAGAATAATTGACAGTTGGTGACTAAGACAAATTAGTTTATAAAAACCCGAACCGACTTCATACAACGGGCGCTTTTATACTTTTCCGTGGACGTCACGATTTTTCCGTTACCGTCCACTATAATATCGTAGACGTCGATGCATGACGCTTTTATAGTTCGCCGATTTTACCGTGACGGCAAGTTTTTTTTATCCCACATCAACGAACTTTAAGCGGCTGCAGGCTCAGTCAGTTACATAAAAAAACGGTTTTATACGCAGTAAAGAGTTCTGTGAGGAAAAATTTTACAGCTGCCAAGGGAGTCAACCAGTTAAAAAATATATTTTATTATCAGTGGAATTAAACCTACAAACACTTGGCCACATTCTACAGTCGAATATGAAAGACCATGGAGACATCCAGAGGCAAAGAAGAGCTACTGCGGTGCGACCGAATATGCTTGCCATATGCAGCGAAGGCATTAAGAAGCAGCGGTTCTTGAGTTTATGTACCAGCGTGTACACTGTAGAGTTGTAGTCAGATTTTAAAAAAGCGGCCGTTCGAGACATACGCGTGCAATGCAATGACGCGTGGCGCGCCTTGTTCCGGCTGCCGCGCTGGTGCAGTGCGAGAGCGATGTTCGCGGAGGGGCGTGCGCCGGTCTACCCCGTGCTGCTGCGCAAGAGAACCGCCACTGCCAGGAAGGCTATTTACGCTTCCTCCAACACTCTGCTCGCGGCGGTGAGAGAATGGGACGCCAGCCCGGTACACGAGCGTTGGAGGGAGTACCATAGACCTATCGTCGGGGATCGGAGTAACCCCCGATTAGAAGATGTCCAAGGCCCAACAGCTATTTATATTAACTTATTGTAATTTTATCTGATCTATATGCTTGGCTCGATTTAATTTAATTCAATATCATTTTTTATTTTCATTTTATAATTTTATGATGCTATGGACTTGTTCGGGAATAAAATTATTTTCATTTCATTTCAAACAAGAACTTTCCAATTTCGACAGGAGTCATTCTGCGAAATTCAGGTGCGTTTTTTCAATTTGTTACTCGCTGTTGCGGAAAAAGGTTTCTGATGTTTACTAATACCAATACTAACGACATCATTTTCAACGCACAACTTAACGACGTAAGTTAGGTATCAGAAAGTATTTTCAACAATTATGTTGATAAAAGCTAAAAAAACTCAGTGATTAATTTTTCATATTTGACAAACAAATGCATTATACAAATATTAAATTATTTATACAAAGATTAAAACAAAGATTAGAAAAACAACAAAAGTTCGTTGGATCGATGCTCTAATTTTCACAAACAAAATTTAACACTTCTGACAATTTGTTATTAACGGCTGCGACAGAAAATTGACTTCTTTCTTGCAAACCTTCCACTTAAGCCCCTTCCCAATAGCATACAAAATCCGATAGGGGCAAAGAACAAATTTAAGTAAAAACACAAGAAAAATAATCTCACATGTTTTAAAACAACTCAACATTGTTATTTGAACATCGTCCTACTCATCATAATCCCTTAAGTTAAGCACTAGTTTTTACGGATGCGATTGCCATTTATACAACACAATACAAAGCTATATTAATCTTCCAGCTCAAAAGGAAACTTGGGGTGTTTTAAACATTATTATAATTATAAGTAACTAACCGTATATAATCTTATTCTTACCTGAAGCGATCACCAAATGAATCGATGATTGGTTTTAATAGTATTTATCAGATTACCATAATAGTCTTAATCATAGTCTAATAGTCAGCTATTTCATCAGATTAATAGACTGAAACTGAGTAACATTTTATTTTCAACTCGTATGTCGGTTGGTACCAAGTGTCCGTTCTTAGTTGGCACTCTAGGGCAGCGTGGAGATAATTGCAGCGTATTCCAGGGTTAGCGAGCGGAATACTAATAAGGGCATATTTTTCTTCGGTCGTTTAGTTCGCTGTTACTCGCTAAATCGGGTTTACAAGCACTTTAAAACTTACTTTTACTTTTTGCGTAAATTCTCTGACTTGTTACATTTCTTGTACGTATTGTTTTGTCTTTGATTCCATGGAAGATGGGACGTGTACTAGTGTGGGACGCCACGTGTCGTGACGTGGACACGTTGGCCCCTTCCCATCTCCACGGAACTTCCACCAAAGCGGGTGCGGCTGCTGAAGCGGCCGAAAAGTTGCACCAAACCGTCTGTAATCGTAAGCGGTGTTCGTTAAAATCTGATTGTATGGAAAGTGTGACAAGTTTCTATGGGATGACAGCTGCCGGCGCCATATTTGACGATGACCGGCCTGTGATCGTATGTTGGTGCAACCGACCCTTAGATAAACAAATATAGGGGTCTCGACACCGAATGCAACTTTGTTCCGTTCGGTGTATAGACTCTCGGTCCATGGGGTCCCAGGGCCCAAGAGTTCTTGAAGGAACTCGCTAAAAGATTAGTGGACACCACTGGTGACCAAAGGGCTGGCAGCTTCCTCGCACAACGCGTAATTATTGCTAGGAAATGCTGTCAGCATCTTTGGCACTATGCCGCGGGGGGGACCCCTTATTTTAGATTATTTATTTTTAAGTTTTTATTTTAAGTTTGGTTTGTAGGCCTTTCATTATCTGTAGTTTAGAATTTATATCCATCCATATTTCATATTGTTACTATACATATATGTAATATGGATTCAACAATGTTTCAGGCAATGTTGACGAGGCGTACCTGTTATGTCGACTAGCTTTTAATGTTAAATAATGAATAAATTTGCCGTCGGCAATCACCGGGATCGGTAGATGAGATGTTTGTGTGTAATTGATATGATAACCACGTTATGACAAGTTTACTTATGACCCACGACCCATCAGAGGTAAAAGACTTCACTTCACTAAAATCACTACAGTTTGGCGCATTTTTTGTACTGTTTTTTTGTAATTTTTTCATACAAGAATAAATTATTTCAATTCTATTGTATTCTACTTAACTATAACTATATAATTAACTGTAAGATATGTATTTATAAAAAAGCTTTACTTTTAAATAAGTTCCTAAATAATAAATCATATCTAAATACTCTGCAAAAATGCGAACCAAACTGATCTCTAGATATTGGTTATCGCGATCTACACGTGTAACAAGATATATTATGATCCCTATTACCATAATAGACGGTCCATTGAGCATAACGGGCCTCAAATGGGGGCAATTGCTCTTGATGGAGTCAAAGATGAGCCAAAGACAAGCGGCTGATTGCGGTAAACTTTTTCCTGTAGGTGTACGTAATTTTTTATCTGCCGGCTTTGTTGAAAAGGGGCCGTACATATCTGAGGGGCTACCGCGAACCTAAAACGAACGACGTTCGAATATCTCCCTCTCTGTCGCACTTGCTAATTCGTGCGTCAGAGAGGGAGATATTCGAACTTCGATCGTTTTCGATTCGCGGTAGCCCCTCTGTCGTGTTCTGTCATTTATTCCGGCACGGTCTAGATTTCCCTCTGGGTTGAAAGATCATGTGACAGCCGCTTTAGTAAAACTAGTGCTCAAGCCAAATCTTAGAATTAGGTGTCAAAGCGGACCGCGGGTTCCATAGAGCACAACCGGGGAAACACTAGGAGATTATAATTTATTAGTATTAAGTTACGGTTAAGTTTTGAATGTAGGTCTTGTGAGCTAAGATATATTTATTACGAAGCCTACAGTCCTACTGACAGTTGGACTTTGCAACAAGTATGGGAACGTGACTCCATAATGGGAGCATGTACTCCTCAAAAAAAAGGTGCATGACCCCACTTTGAGGGCACCCGGACAGGTGTTAACTGTGCCCGCATGAGATAAATTGTTGCTATTAAGTATTGAATAGGCGTCGTTATGTCTTTCATCATCATCATCATCAACATCATAATCGTTTTATGTACGTCCCACTGCTGGACACAGGCCTCCTCATACATAAGAGGGGAAGGAGTTGAAGGAAGAGTTGTCTTTGAAATTTCAAAATTACGAACAGTATTCCCACGTTACTGAAAAGAAACGGATTAGTTGAAAAAACTGGTACCTACGTAAGGTAAATGTTACAGTGCTCGACCTTGCCTCAATAATTGGCACTTGCAATCCTAATTCATTAAAATAATGACGATGACAAGCAGGGTCAATTAAGCCGTGGTCTCCCAGAGGAAAAAAATAACAATAGCATTCTTTTGTAATGAGCCCTGGGATATATTTATGGCTGCTTTAATGATTTACTTAAAAAATATATCAATAGTTTATACGCATAATAATCAGGTTTGAAGTTATAAAAATAAGTAAGAAGCCTCCCAAATTTTAAATGTTAACGTAAATTTTAAACGCAAATTATGACAGTATTATATAGCTAGACTAATATCGGCCATGACTATTTTTATTGGACAAGCAAGTAATCTAGTTGGCTTACGTTACATCACTCTTTCAGCAGTGGGCGTACATTCAGCGTTTTTATGGCGGTTTTTTTGTCGTCATTGTCGTTTCATTAAATATGGTTAAGAAGACGATGATCAGAGTAAATTTTTGTAAAAAGCGTAAACCAATATCGGGTCTGACTCTTATTTGAGCAAGGTTTCGCCGGTTTATACTAACTTTGTGTAGGTAATCGTGACTCGACAACGAATAGGGAAACGAGCGTTTCAATCGCTCTAGGAGAATCGCCCTAATAGTCCATTTAAGTTGAAATAATACTAACTTTTAAAACTTTTTAATGAAACTGCAACTTTTATAATGTAGATAAGAATAACCTTTGAACTTGTAATCTGTCATCTACTTATATACCGCGATATTTTTTTACGAATAGTTTGTCGTTTTTTACATGTGGGTATATGTACATTATAGCTATGAAACTGTCCCAACAGACCATTTTATTATGTTACACACATGTTTTTAATTGTACATGTTTTTAATTGTATACGTAAATTTACATACAAAACTTCATGCCTGTAATTCGAGAAGGCCTGCACAGCACCAGCAATTTAATTTCCAGCACCTCTTTTTCAAATTCTACCTAAAAGTTTAAAAGTAACGATATCAATTTTATCGCAGCTTGAAAATTCTCCGCAAGTGTCGAGGGAGCGAAGTTTTAAGATTAACGCAAACATTTGTGTGCAGGGATTACCAAGTTTCATCATAAATATGATGCGAGGAAGACAACTGAAAATCCTTTGAATGTTTTTGAAAAAAGTTAAATTTTGATAAAGATTAATTTACTGTTATGTCTGTATTTCTTGCTTTGATATTTTTGTGTTTGTAAGAAAGGGGCAAAACACATTTTTACTAACGGAAGTTTGTTGGATTTTATGAATAAGAGGTTTTATAGCCCCGTCAACCAAATAGAAAACAAGCTAAGCAAGAACTTTGGCTTTAAAAGAATATTTATAAATCCTCTATCTATGTTGTTGTTGTCTAAATCTTGACAAATACTTAACAAGTGTTATTAAAGTATGATTAACGTTAATATCTAAAGTAGTTAATTAACCAGTATCTTTGTCGAATTTCATCTAGAGTTGTACACGTATCGACAAGTTAACTTACTACTAAAAAGGCATTTTTTTATTATAAACCAGTCTAAATCTTATAATATATACAGAATTACACGTTTGTAACACTGAACTAGTGTTTGCTTATGATTCGTCTCACACAAGGTATCTAAATATACAGCTGTGATGAGCACGAGTATAAGTATATTTAAATAGATATAACGTACTTCTTAAATACTTTGCTCGAAAACATCCGACATGAACCAAATAAGCGTAAATTCAAAACAGCATTAAAAATACCCACTAAACACACTAGTAGTGAGAGCACACTCGTAATATAATAGTTATGTTCAACCAGTAAGATTTAAAGATTTTCAAACTTGCAGACAAACTGTTAAAAAAATTATGCAGGGAACTGTTATAAAAGTATAAAAAGTTTATGTATTTTTATTAATAAATAAATATATTATAATAATAATAGCTGTTGGAATTCGTGAAGGCGAGTGGATTTCACAAAATTTAATGTCATTGTAATAGGAATCACTCCACTCGCCTTCGTAAAAACTTTACCGTAGTTTAATAGTAACCCATAGAACAAGCATGGTTAGTATGAAACTAAATTGGTTACTTAGTGAAAGCTTCTCCACCAAAATAATTTAACAACTTTTATAACACCGTTAACGAGGCATTTGCTTAAAAATACAACGAATTGATTACCGCAGAAAGTAAACAAAACCTCTTTTTGGTTCACCGCTTTTAATTACAGCAGCCTAGCTAGAATGATCCTGTTTATATCGGACATGTACCTACACACGAGGTCAAAAATTTCGGGTCACCCTAAATTAAATAACCGCAACAGGTTTTTAAATATATATTATTATTTGTAATACCAGTAACAGTATTATCAATTCCCGGGATCCTATCATAAAAATATCAATCTCGAAAACTGACGATTTTAACGATATTCGCTCTTTTTTCATGGGTTTTTAGGAGTACGATTAAACCCAGAAACGTAATTTTTTTAACTCTTATTTTTGCAGGTTAGATTTAAAATAAATAAAGATCGTGACAGGATTAAAAACTGTACAAATTTGCACTATTTTAGGAAATATGACGGTATTTTACCGACCCGTATTCTTTGTCCGCGAGTGTAAGTAGCATTCCTCGCTCGCGCGCAAACATACTTGTTAGTAAGAGACGAATGCTATATGTCCGACATAAGCGGGATCATCCTGGCTAGGCTTATTCACATTCCAATATGTTTTGCTCACTCATTGTGACATCTGAGCCCCAAAGCGATTTTCATTAATCAATTGTAACCGTAACCGAACGGATACTGTCGATTTCCATCGTGTACTTAAAGTAATTGAGAGAGTGTCATTCATCGGTTCGTTGTGTTGTGAACCATCAATCAATCAATCAAACAAACATTTATTCTGCAAATAGGCCACAAGGGCACTTTTACATGTCAAAATATTAATTTACAATTTAAGAAAGTCTGACTATAATAAGTAATACATTTTTCATGTCAAAATATTAATTTACAGTTCAAGGAGGAATAATAATTTCGAGTTTACAATTATAACAAAATTAATGTCATACATTGAAGATAATCTTGCAAAGTTATCTATTACAAATATTACAACATCAGTAAAGTTAGAGATGTATAAGGTCTCAAGGATTAAACAAGGAGTACAATGAAATTAATATAATATCCATGGTCTCTGAGCGTCACAATTAAAATTAATTTAATATTGTTAGAGATGTATATGGTCTCTAAGTCACTGATAATAAAAACGAATCCACAACAGAATGATGTCTCTCGACAATCCCCTATAAAAAGACACTAGTATTAACGTAGTCACTATGTCCTAGCAAGCATGAACAGATATATCACAGTCATCGCCTCCCTCGACCATCATACTGGTTACTATAACCGTTCGGTTACAGTTAGCTTAAACCAACGACAACCTTACATTTCAACCCTTAAAAACAGTGTTCTGGCACATATTTTGCCAATATGAGCTATTATGTATGGGCATTGAACATACGGACCTTTAGAATCGGATCAGATTTGTTTAGTGAACAGGTAAATTAAAACATAAACAGATATGAACCGTATTTAGTGTTGGGTTTTCGTTGATTTACATACTGTATATTCGAATATTACAAATACGAAACAGATTCAATGCAACAAAGAAAATAGACCCTGCCCCAGGCTCGGCATTTTTTTAATAAAGTATAAACACGACTTTGGTGACTTTTGTTTACCGAGTTGATTGGACCGTGAACTTGAAACACCCACAATCTCACGGTGCTAAAATAAAGTCGACTTTTAGTACGTACAGTTAAACTCACTAGTTAGTGTACACTTTGGTACTTTGTCGTGTTCACCCGCTGGCAATTTAAGCCGTCGTCTCCAAGCGAAAAAAAACAATGGCATTCTTTTGTAATGAGCCCTGGTATCCCAGGGACCGGTAGACGACGAGTAAATACGACAGTTTAAACATGATGATGACGTTAAGGCCGATTTTACTGAGATCCGTTATCCAATTTCAGATCAAATTTTGGATTGCTCAGTACATTTTTGGACATAATTTGCCGACATAAGGTCTAACGGTTAGAATGTTAGTTACCACGGGGACGTCCACGATCGCGACAACACGTCACCCTATTCGTGCCGGTACCGCCACATATCGGGTTGAGTCAGTTCGACCCAGGTCGGGCCTAGCTGAGTTTCTAGTTGAGTTGTTGGACTCTTCTCACGACCACTCTCCAACCACGCACTCCTATCACTTTATTGGGCCCGCCTATAAAGCCACAGTCAATTTAAAAAAAAGATTAGTTACATTCTGGCCCCTATTTCACCAAAGCGGACAGGCGCGACAATTGTCAAAAAACATTAAAATTGTATTTGGTGTGAAACAGTTTTCACATGAAAATTGTCGATTTGTCAGCCTACATATGTCAAATGCATACAAATGTCAACTTGGTGAAATACGGGCCTGGTCTTTAAAAAACTGAGCCACCGGCGACGAAGGTGTTAAGCCCCTTGTGACTCTTGAGCCCCTTGTGAGGCAGACCGTACTCGCACAGATTGAAAAAGAAAATAATGTCTGTGACAAAAGTCAACAACTGTGATTATGTTTTTCTTTTCGAGCTTGAAGTATTTGAAGTATAGTGCAACGTGTTTTGAAATAATTAAATAGTTGGTGCCTGAGATTGCTGCCTTGCATCTTTGATAGCCAAGCGATATTGTGTTATGCCCTTATTCTCTTCTATATTCTTTATCTCTTAAAAGGATTGTGCAACAGAATTTTTCCATACAAAAAGCGGCAACGTTTTCCACCCCTAATGCTGAACCGATTTGCATGATTGTTGGAAATGGTTTTGTTTTTGTGATATTATTTGATAAACGAGAAAGAATTACTAAAAAAGCAAAACGTATAAACCTAATTAAGGATGTTACGATCAAGGCTAATATAGATAGAATTAGCCTTGATCGATTCTTCCACATTTGATAAAGGTGGAAAACGATGCCGCCCGAACCACTAATTCTGCGAGAAATTAGGCGCCATCGGCCGACGGTGACGCGACTCTCTCTATCGCACGATGCGATGATGGAAGACCGCGATGGGTGAAACAAAAATTCCGAAATGCCCGTTCTCGCCCCACACGATAGGTACACAATAGTCTCAAAAGATAGATAATTTACAACCATCTTCAAATTTAAGATTTAATACATGTACCTTAGCTTGTTTTTTTTATTGATGAAAGTCAAAATATGAACCATCGCGAACAGGGATTTCGAGCCACGTGACAATGTTCGCAACTTGGTCGTGTACGTAACGCAAATGTAGACTGACACGACATCGGCTAACATCTGTCATTCATTATACGGCTAAATTACGGACAATGGCAAGTGGCTCAACAATCCCGGTTCGCGTCTGTACTTATTCGGTTCACATTCAACCAATGATTTTCATCCTAACTACGGCCAATTGAAAAAGTTTTTTGGGAAGTAGACACCTTAACCGCCATAAACAAAGCAGTTTCAAAACTTAATTAAGTTGCACGTTCTAAGTTTCAACGTTTTTTTGGGAATAATATCGTCAGATACATATTAACATAAGTTTTTTATTTGGTGTACCTAGGTCGAAATAATAATTCGTCCACTATAATATGATACATCACTATGCATAATGTATATTGATCACTGTAAACGATACGATTCATTAATACAACCGCTCGATACCGATATCTAGCAAACTCCTTGCAACGAGAGATCAATTAAAGGATGACTCACTACTCTACACCCTGCCGAGCCCGCGCCGAGCCCGCGCCGAACCCGCTCCGATCCGGTGCTATAACATTATAAAATTTACAACCAGAATAAAAAAACCTTGTAAAAGTACACTCGAGGTCAAAAATTTCGGGTCACCCTAAATTAAATGACCGCGATAGGTTTTTCTAAATATTTTACACTAGTTTTATTTACATGATATATTATTCTTCGTAATACCCAACAGTATAGCAATTCCCGGGATCCTATCATGAAAATATCAATCTCCAAAACTGACGATTTTTGCGATATCACGCTCTGTTAACATTGTTTCTTTTCATGGGTTTTAGGAGTCCGATTAAGCCTGGAAATTCAATTTTTTTAACTGTTATTTTTGCAGGTTTGGTGTTAATTAAATAAAGATCATGACAGGATTAAAAAAATTTACAAGTTTGGCATATTTTATTTATTTATTTTAAGGAGTACCAACAGCTACTAGATTATGATAAGAGACTTAGATAATAATACAAAGCCAATTAAAGGAACTCACAGATAGAGAAAACATGACTGTATTTTACCGACCCCTATTCTTTCTCCGCGAGTGTAGAATGGCTACATATTGATTGTTTACTAACACTATTGTCAACTGGGTTGGTTCTAAAGCTGTGAGGTGATGTTACTGTAATGTCCCAGTGCTCGACACCCAGGGCCCAATAGATGACACCTATTAATCACCCCTATAAAACCCCCCGATTGTCCTCCTCAACCCATTGCGGGAGGCTCTGGGTCTGGGATCTCCTACGGAACGTTTGTCATCATGCCATAAGGTTGAAAGTGTATGTTTTAGGTCAGTGTCGAGCACAGGGACGTTTACCTTATTTTTTTCTTAGAAGAGGAAGAAAAAGTATTTTGATCGAAATTTTTATAGGCGCCTTATTTCCTATGCTTTTTTTTTGGATGTCACCGAACGTGCTGCACGGGTGCGACACAGAATTTTAAATAGTAGACTGATTACCATGCGGCGCTCGTTCCGTTGAGGTGCCGGAAACTGCTGTACCTTATGACTCGCCCTGTAGCCCTGACAGAATATGGCTACGTTATCCTCTGCCTGTCGTAGAAGGTGACTAAATGTGGTCCCCGGGGTCGTAAACGGTCGTAGTTGGGGGCTACGATCGTCCATAGAAACATAGTTCGACCCACAAAAGTGGACCCAAAGACGGCACTGGCGTATTCCGCAGGAGATCCCGGAGCCGCCCGCAATGAATTGAGGAAGACAATCGGGGGTTTTGTCGGTGTAAGTCAGACATAACCACCGCACAAGCCCCCACGGTGCAGAGGTAACCATAACGTATTATCCCCCCGTCCAAAAAAGGTACTTTATGACTAGTATGAGTCAGTCTCTATTCAACCAAACCAACATATAAAGGCCAGTCGTGTCCATGATACCACTGTACTTTGTATTCATCATAAGCCGAGAGATCTATTCGACTCGCGGCATTTGTTATGATACTGGTTGGACATCCGTTGCGCGCACTCGGTCACAGATGATAGAATTGGCTCTTATGAGGCTAGTTGGGTTTTAAAAGATTTGCTTACATGACACAGGTTTAACTCGACTAATTGATATATTTACCTTTGTTCTACCGCGAACGGCGTGGCCACCCGTGTCGAAAAGTCGGTAACTAAAAAAATATCGCGTTAGTCACGTCGCGTCGCGTTAGTCGCGCTTTAACTATGGTGCACAAAGCGCGAGAGTTTAAAATATTACCCATATTTGGGTTGTATTGTTCTGTATTCTTATACACCATAATATTAATATCGATGCGAGAAGAACCAAGTGCGCATATGAAAAAATACCTACACAATGCTATATATATATACATATATGTCTCGTATTGACCCTCTAATAAACCTTCATACGTAGTTCACTCACCTCGCCTCCAAGAAGCCAGTCGGCAAATTAAATGTAAGTGACAACAACCCACTAAGTAGGTATATCCAACAATTGACCAGCAGCCGGCAGCGACGCCCTTGTCTCGATTTGACGCCGAATTGTTAACAGATGCGGTCAAAGGTCGGTCGCTGGGGACGTGGCGCGGTTTTTTATATACTATATCGATATTTACATAGGTACTTATCGTATTGATACGATCATAGTTCCTTACTTTCGGTAGTTCAGCTACTGCTAAAATTTAATGGTCACCATTAAATTTTCACTTATCTATTCATACATTTCAGCCCGTTTAAATGTATAAAACATAATACACGTAATATTTCAAAATAGTAATAAGTACCCACTCCTATTTCACTAGTTTATCTGCAATGAATATGTTCATATTCATATTCATTTATTCGTTGCAACCATGGTATTTACAGGGTGTTCTTAAGCTAGCCAGTACAGACATGGACCCTACTAGGGTGTAGCAACATACTTATAAACTAGAACTAACCTAAACATTACATGTATGACTGTATGTATATATATATATATATATATATATATATATATATATATATATATATATATAAAATCAACATATCACATGTAATCAGGCCTTATTTTTTACAAGGGTATTATATGTAACTTCACTTCTTATATGCTGTATTACAAATCACTTAATGGTTCGACATATACCACAAAAAACACATGTTTTAAAAATATTACATTGGCCCTCATTTACGAATAAAATACATCACAATCACAATCTACCTTTGCATTAAAAGTTACTGTTTTTACTATCAATCAATTACCGTATTACGTTAGAAATAATCACCAGTTGTTTATCAAGCACCTCTAATCGAAAATTATTTCCAGTGATTTTAATTTCAGATGACTTCATCATCACATGACGAATAAATGACTGTCAATCATTATTAACGATCAACACATGTCAATATTAACATTTAATAAATATTCAAACTTTATCGACATTTGTTTACGGGACATCCCTAAACCAATTGCCGATGCCGGTTACCGGCGTAGTAGAATGTGCATACATGCATTATCAAATCGTCTGTGCTCGCGGCAGCACTGGCTGGTTGCTTGAACTTTTTTAAAAAGTCGGCGGTTTAAAAACGATTCGTTTTAGCGTTGGGATTTGATATGAATTTTTAATAAAATACGTGTGTAATTAAATATGATTGGTCGTGTGTGAATAATATTATTTCTAAATTAGTGAGGTCTCAGTTTTATTTCGAAATGGCAAAATCGACTGTTCTGTTTCGACAATGTGTGTAAGTGGTTGAGTATTTTTAATTTATAAATAAATATTTTGTGAACAATCTTACACAAAATCGACCTAGTCCCAAACTAAGCAAAGCTTGTACCTATAACTCATGGCGACGATATACATACCTATATAGATTAAATAGATACTTTGAAAAATAAGTAAATAAATGTTCAATTGAATTTGTTTTAATTGAATGTTGAATTGTTGTTGTGTTATGTTAAATTGAATGTTTTTACCGTTTACATGTTTTAAGTTTGTACTTAAAATATTATTTAGTACTTACGATACAATACAAATACTCTTTATTGCACACTTCAATTAAAGGACACAGTACAGTATAAAATCACAATGAGTAGAGGCAAACAACAATATACCTACCTACGTACAATTTTTAATTATATATTTTAAGACATACATACAACCGGAAAAAATATGTGATCATTTTCAGGTTGAAACACACAGTTCGAAAAACAAATTAACATAATTAATCCAACAGAAAATGTAAAAGTAGGTAATACCATCCATTATTAGGATATAAGTAACTATAAGTTATAACACGTTATTATAATATATGTCGATGTTTACGTTGCGTAACATTACAGCATTAGACAGATAATAAATATCGCAGATTTTCTTTATCTCATACCAAAAAATATTCCCTCACATGACATCAGCCAATTAAAAAAATAATGCGCCAATGCGCAAATTTAACCGGTAGTTTGCGAGGTTCCTGAAGTCCAACACTTCCTAGTTACACGCAGTCCATTGAACCCATAACAGCAACTTTATCGCCTTCACTCAAAGAACCCAGCAATGTATTCTGCAAGTTATTATGTCACAACCATTTTGCTCCTGCGGCCTTGAACTTGGTACCCAAGAACTGGGTGCCTACCTATAAAGTTTCGCATTTATTATCCAGACCACATTCTTAACGCGTAGATGGCCTTTGCCGAAACAAAACGTCCAAAGGACCTCACGGCTACGTTTTAAATTATACCATACAGCTTTCATATAAGGGTTGTATTGCAACGGTTAGCACAACAATAAAGATGCAACGCTGACCGGTTTAAATAAAAACAAAAGAGCACCCACATATATTCGGAACGAGTTACCTCTTAAGATAAGCCAATTATATCGAAAGGTAACGGTAACATTTTGTGACAAAACTCTACTCGTACTTATTTTAAATCGTATAATAAATCTGTAGTTTTAGTAACTTGAACACAACAAATAGATAAAGAAGAGATAATGTAGTTAATTCGCTAATTATTAATTACTAAATATCCAGAAGATTAAGCACCTTTATGTGTAATTAATAGATACTATTGAAGTGGCCAGAATCAATTAGCAAACTAGATATAACATAGGCACTTCATTAGTTAATTTGTTTCATATTGATGTTACCTATATAATAGAATAGAATAACTTTATTTCAGGTCATAGACTCAAATGACCTAAAATAAAATTTTAGACCTACGACCATTCATAAATTGTTTAAGCTAGGTATCTATGCGTAACTCACAAGAACAATACAGTTTAAGTGGTCATACTCATACATATTACTGGATCATATATATTACTCGTCAGAAACAATGATTGACAATGATAAAAATGTCAAGGTATGATTGATTTAAAAATTATGTCAAACCGTCACAGTAAAATTACATTTAAATTTGGAATTCCAGTATAAAATTAAATAATAATAACAATAATAATATTTAAAAAAAAACACATATATTATTTAATATTTAAATGTCACATAGTTCTGAAATGTTATAGTAGGATTTACAAGGAGCTATGATTTAAGTTTATAATAGAGGGAGTGCCCGTTCAGCTCTTTAATGCTATTGGGAATGGCGTTATATATTTTAGGACCAATTATGCTCGTAGTTTTGGTATAGACTTGGTTAGTTTGCACCTAGTTGTAACAAGTTTGCCGCTATGGTTGCTTCGCAGATTTCGTGAACTGTCCGCTCTTTGGGGAAAGGAATCAATGTTGTTCCTCACATATTTCACAATATTGTAGATATACAGAGATGGTATTGTCAGTATACCCAGGGAAATAAAGAACTGTCGAGCTGGTGAGCCGGGCGGAGCTTGAGCTATAATTCTGCCTGCTCTTTTCTGCAGTACGAAAACGCGGCGCCAGTCAACGGCAACTCCCCAGAACTCAATGCTGTAACTTACTACTGAGTGAAATAATGCGAAGCTATTTCGTAATTGGGCTTGTGAGAGTACAAGAGACAGTTTTTTTAGAGCGGGTACCTCTCAACAAGTCCAGAGTGCACTGACTTGTTGAGAGGTACCCGTGTATAGAAGATATAACATAATCATTTTTAATAGCTTTGTATGTAAGACAGCATCCCGAAATATTAATTATTTACCTATATTATTTTTTCCCCAGCATCCCTCACCAATCTCGTCTAGTCAGCTCCACCTCATCTCGCCGCGCATCAACGTCCCCGCAACGTCGTTCTGCCACCGCGCCGGCGCTAGCAACATCTCTCAAACCGTTCAGCGAGATCCCGGGGCCGCTGGCGTTGCCTATGTTGAGGCATTCAGCGCATGTTCTACCTAGGATAGGTAAAAGAATCCACGCTCCATCTTGATGGATGCGATAGCGAGTACAGCGACATCGTTCAAACCCTTCAGCGAAGTCACTAGCGCTGCTTACGATGAGAAATTCACCACACATATTGTTTTAAACTTGCTCAATTTTCCCAGACTTGTATTAGTGGACGGAACTTAATCACGTGTATTTATAATTATTTACACATCCACAACATCCTGTAGACAACCAGCGCATGTTATATAAAGAATTTTTGAAGGTAATTATGATAGTGCATATTCCCTGCATATCCCGGGATTTTTCATACAAGCCGGTAACGGACTGCAAATATAGCAATGCTCGTTCGAAAATTTGTGGTTTTTTTTTTAATACAACGCCGGTGGCAAACATGCATACGCTCCACCTGATGGTAAGCGGCCACCGTAGCCTATAGACGCCCGCAACTCCAAAGGAGTCACGTGCGCGTTGCCGACCCTTTATAAGATTTGAGGATGCACTGTGTTGACAGCAGAAGGAACACATTTAGGTCCCTCGCTTTCAACACAGTGTATTCTCGGGAGCTCTGGCAACCTTGCTCACCTCCAGGAACACAACACTACATACTTGTATAGTAAATAATGTTATTATGGCTGTGGTCTTCTGCAAGGCGGAGGTACTTCCCCAGTAGGGCTGCTCCAAATTCGAGCAAGATGACATTTTGCTGTGCCCTACCTCTTCTAGTTCTTCTAGGAGTTACGTACCTGGCCAGTCTGTGGGTATCATAATTTAATGGATCTAACACAATTATACTACATACGCAGCTGCTACCTAGCCTAGACTGTCCACTCAGATTCCTATCTAAATATAGAAACTGAGTCGGGGACGGATGGTGAATATAAGGCAAACTGGATAGACAGCTTTCTATTACGCGATAAGGTTTAGTTATTCCTTATTATATATAATAAGGAATAACTAAACCTTAACTAAAATGCTCCCGCTGTACGAATCCCACCCTCTTTCACCTATGCTATCAGAAAAGCTGTCAGCTTTCAGTGGCAACTGTCAGTTGAGGTAATACCGTTTTTTTACTGCGCGCCTACATTTAAATGAGTACTTCATGGCGCGGCTTGTGCGGAAGCAGTATACTGCCCCGCTTCCACGCATGTTATTACGCATCCAGTGTAGTGTGGCAATTTATGCGACATTAAGCTTACGTCAAAGAACAAAATACCATATACATAGATACTAATGCCGCCCCGCCAGGTCAGGAAATCGCCGTAGTGGACTAAAGTGGGGGATAATGATGATAGTGAACAGTTAATTGTACTCGGCGGTATTTTCGGAGATCATGTGACCTAGGCTAACACAAGCCGTGTTGCAGGCAACTTCCACCACTCCGTCGGACTAGGCCTGCTGGAGGGTCTACGCAACCGCTACGGGGCCCTCGTCCGACTGGCGAAGGCCTCACGCACCCGCCCCGTACTGTATGTCTTCGAGCCACAGCTGATGAAAGAGGTAACATGTTACAATATGTCGATAGGACACACCGTTGGGCTAGACTTGCGCTCCCGTTTCGTGGAACTCGTCCGACTAGCGAAGGCCTCACGCATCTGTCCCGTGCTGTGTATCTTCGACTCGCAGGTGATGAGATGTAACATGTTACAATATGTCGATAGGACACACAGTTAGGCCAGACTTGCGCTTAGGTACTATACGGGTACCTCGTCTGACTGGCGAAGGCTAAGGTAAACAATGAATAATCTTTACCTAACTAACCGATTACGAATACTACATGTATAATTTTATTTTGGCCCAAATTATCTTTATTTGCTGCAAACTGTATTCATTCTCATTGAGAGATTATTTTTAAATAGATTACACATACAAGCTAATTATTAACTGGTTTCTATTTGCGCATTGGTCGCGACTGCAAAACAAATTAAAAACAAAGTAGCTAGCGCCATGCATACATGGCATTAAGAATGGAATTAAAAAGTAAAGAGTATTAGAAAGTAGATTGTAACCAGCCAGTAGCATTTAAGTTTCGAGAATTACTGCTTTCGGATCTGTGACGGCTACTTTCGCAATAGTTTTTTAAATATTGAATTTAGAACTCGAAAATAAATCTAGACGGGGTTTAAAAAAGCGGGCCGATATTACAATCGTGATATTCATCATAATGCGACAGATCCCGACTTTGATGTATGTTTTTTCATAAGAATTGTATTCCTACTTACAATGTGTGTATCAGAGCAAAGACTATTTAAATTTTGCTCATTCACAACAAAACATTTGTCCTTAAAGTTACTGACCTCGTTCAGTTCATTGTAGCCATGCAGTACAAATATTAAAGCATATCAATTGACGTATTAGGTATGACAATGTCAAAGGTTATATTTATGTTTACATTGCCGATAATCATAACCGGTTACGTTACGTTTACTTGTAGCGTGAATGTGATAAGTATTTTTAGAACCCAACTAGATAATATGTATGCGCAAATTGATGAGATGGGGTCATTTAGGTGGCTTCTTAATTGGGCTGCGTGTCACACCGATAAGTGAATCCCACACATTGCATGCGTGATTCGTGAAAGTTAGTGGAGACAACGAAAGCGACATGTTATGTTAACATACCCAAATTATTACTTAGGATAAAACTCATTGATTGACAATAAACCATTGACACTTAGTTTTTGCAGTCTAGGTAAACTTAAATCAGTTTGAGAGCTCAAAACTCATAGCTCATGAAAGAGGATGCTTGAAGCTGTGTGAGATCCTGACCTAATTTATATTGTTACCACATTTTGATTTCGTGTATCACATAATTTTTGACATTGTGTTTTGTGTTCTGAATTTTATATTTAAAAATGTAATGACTTAGGGTGTTCCCTGTAATGTTACATATTTTTTCTCAATAAATAAATAAATAAAAATAAATTACGTTCCAAGCGTTGAGATCCGTCCGCGCGCAAACTGCTCCGTTCCGCTATCACACTCCGTAAGGCTTTTCGGATGTCCGCCTATTCTCCTCTACAGGTCGTATTTCTCAACCGATCCTCTTAACATTTTGTGAGCAGGTTCGATAGTTAAGTATATACGTTTTCCTGGCCCACACTTTCTTTTTAATTTTCAACACGACGGAGCCTTGGTGACCGAAAAGGTAAAAAATGCTTTCGAGGTCTCCAGCTCACACAGCCACTAGTAAGTATATACGTTGTTTTTTGTTGATAGATTCTAGTTCAGTGAACGTTACGCGTCGGTGTGACTGCGGCCACACGCGCCGGCCACGTGCCATCTTAATTTATGTGTTATTGTTCGCAACGGCATCTGTTTTGATTCTGCGGGCATTACCTAATGATCGAATCAATAAGCAATTGCCACTAGATTGCAGGTTTGTACTGACACCCGTTGTCTTGTACCAACAGCGAATAAATTAATAATTTAACATTCTTTTACCTGATTAGCGCCCCGATTTGCGTTTGGTTACTGACCGGTGTGAAAGACACTATGGCGAACGAACCGTCACCTGAAATGACCCTGCTGTTTTAGAAAGTGCAAGAAGAACTTATGAAATAAACCATAACATTACAAGAAAACATAACTGAAAACGTGCTTCAAAGTATCGAGTTGAAAATTAAGCCGCTGTACGAAGAAAACAAGCTCATAAAAAATGAAATAGAGACCCTAAATAGGAATATAAATTATCTCGAAATAAACTCGAAAAAAAAATTAGTGCATACTCAAATTTTATAAAGGGTCGGCAACGCGTACGTGACTCCTTTGGAGTTGCGGGCGTCTATAGGCTGCGGTGGCCGCTTACCATCAGGTGGACCGTGCGCTTGTTTGCCACCGGTGTTGTATAAAAAAAGCTTGAAATTTTTGTGTGAAAAATGATATCCGGATCATATCCGGATTCATTATTAGTAACATCAAAAGGCACAATATATGTAAAACGATTTTAGGGTTGAATATGTGCATTAGAAAAAGTTTTGAGTTTTTGTCCAGCCTCAAAGTTTCACCCCCAACCTTTGGAGCCTGCATATGATTCACATACCTACTTGCTATATATACTTGTATATATAATATGCTGCCACAGCGCGCAAAACAACAAAATCTACCTACAGAAATATATTATGTTCACAAAAAACTTGATGAATTCGGTGGAACTATTTTTGGCATATTTTTCATTTCTCGTCAGTTTTATTTCCCAATCGATGAACTTTTAACTTTTCAGGACTTTAGGAAAAAAATCATCATTGAGATTAGAGTTCATTAATATGTTAAATTAAGTTTCTTTTATAACAATCGTAAAATATCGGTTTCAGACTAAAATGAGCTACAGGATGAAAAAACTTATGGGCCCTAGAGAGAAACTACCATAAATCCTTATGTGAAATCATTTTAGTTAAAGGTAACATTCTTTTATTTTAAAACAAAACATACTTAACCGCATTCAAAGATTTTCTAAAATTCGCTTGTCTCACCCGAATCGAATCAGCTAAAACTTCAAAAAATAAGCACGCGCAATTTTATTCCACTAGAAGATACAGGCCAATGTTAAAAATAAAATTTATCTATGTAACATTGGGATTTACACTCATCTGTCGTACAAGATATCCATTAAACCGAATATTTAACACACGAGTTCTTAGAAAATTTAAAAAAATCTTTAAATGCCGTTTTGATTCTTTTTAAAAATAAAAGAATGTTTTCTTTAAGTAAAATTATGTAACACAAGGATTTAAGGGCTTCCAGTGCCCATAATATTTTACCATCCTGTATATTAACACGCCAAACATTAGTACTACACCTTTTTTGAGTATAATGTATAAGTACGAAATACATTATTTTATTTAGAAAATATAAGGCAACTAGTCTCAATAAATACCACTTATTATTCAATGTCTTTTTTAATTTTAATTTTATAATGCTATTTATCTATGGACTTGTTCTGGAATAAATTATTTTCATTTCATTTTATTAAATTTATCCTATTCAGGGCTCAGGACCTATGCATGAGTCCGATTTCCGCTACATGACGGAAAAATTTTGCTACACACGGCGTAGTACAAATAGCGTTGCTCGATCTCAAATGGGTTAAACTACTTGCAATGCAATGTTTACGCTGTGCTCCCACAATGACTTTTGACAAAGTAGGACAACATAGCATACTCAAGAATAATGAAATGAAATGAAAACACAAACACAATAAGATATTAAACGAACGACCGACAGTCACAAAGAAACCTTATTTTGAAAGTGGAACGTACGAAAACATCATGTTGGAACGATCTAATTCCAAAATGAAAATTTATTTGTTTATAAAATTGAATTTCTGCTTTATTGTTGTGAACAAATGAAGACAGTGTGATTTTATATAACAACTTTGAATGCAAACGTCTTTGTGAGACTAACGGCTAATTTGATGCGCTTCGTTTTCCCCTCTTCATCCCAACGAACCCCAATGCCAATATTTGGCGTAGGCACTAGTTTTAGGAAAGCGGCCACCTGACCATCCAATCAATTCAATTCAATTTATTCTCAAACGATACATGCATACTTTTTTGAATTTTACCTATAAATAAAGTTAATTAAATTATAAAATCAAATTAATAATACTTATTTTAGCTACAAGTAATCATAACTACAATAAAATAACTAAATAAATACTACCAAACAAAAAACTAATTCCTAAAAAAGCCTAACATAAGAAGAACACCCCTTCGAGTAGACCTCTTTGGTGTCGATCAGCCGCTTCGATAAGGCCCTAATAAAAGATAAATACTGTTGGAAATAATATTAAAATTAAAAAATAAAAATACAATCACATAGATTACATGTCATCTAAGATTTCATTAATACTATATTAGCAGCACCTAGTCAGCAAGAGAGATTTCAGCTCCCGTTTAAAGATTGGCCAGTCCGTAATGGCCTAATGGCCTTTAGCCCGCTTAGTAACTTAGATTGCCTGATGACTCGCACTACCCGGAGTGTTGGACAGAAGCTACGCTTATAATTTTTTGTAGGTACATGTACTTAGTCTTAACTCCTGTTCTTCATTTAGTATGTAAACCAATTTTTACAAGTCTTTAAGTTGAATAAGGACGTCCAAGCCTTTTTCGCAAAACGAACCTCTGGGGGGCTAGCACAACTACCGCTGCGACGCGACGCGAGTAGAGAAAAATCTACCCTCCTCTTTCTAACCCGCATAGTTCGAGCGAGACAGGAATCGCTGAGTCGCGCGAGATACAGTTTGTCAGCAAGTTGTGCTAGCCCTACTGTATTGAATGATCGTCATTTATTATGGCGCTTTAAATCAGTGACGTCACTGATTTGTAACGCTTTCTCACTTTAATTAAAAACATTGTAACGGTTGTAGATATTTTAATGGGATTTTCACCATTTGGCATAGTTTTATATCTTGTTTCTTTTGGATAGTAATTTGGATACTAATAAATTTTCTGTCAACATATTCTTCTCAGTCGTGCACTCTAGTCAGAGTGGTCGTGGATATGGGTTGCCTTCTTCCGTATTAATTGCAGCTTTTGCGAGCTTTCTCCTCCTCTCTCTATTTGTAGCATTGCGTGCACACTCTGTTAGGGAACATTTTGTCGTGGATTTTATTAGATCTGTCCATCTTGTAGGTGACCGGCCGCGATTTTGAACTATATATAAATTGAAATATAATATACGGGTCACTCAAGTCTTTAAGGTGGAGTATCGCTCGACAAGTTTATGTTTATATATTTTAATGTCTGAAATTCACGGGAGTTTTATATTAATAACTTTATTTAGCTTGTTATTATTTCGTCCATTTTTGAAGGTCAGGGCTCAGGAGGGTATAATTACTATCGCACCTGACTTCCAAGCTAGTGTTGAATCACTGATAAGTTCAACGTAACGTCGCACGTTGCAATGCGTAGAATTTACTAATCACCGGACACCTGCACTAAGTACCTACGCATTATTTAGGTACTTATTTACTATAATACCAAGGCAGTGGCAGATTAGCATTATAAATCGCTGCTCGATGGACCTCGTCCTGAACTAGCCATCCCCACGCCCCCCTTAGGGAAGTATGAGAGGACCCGAGAGAGAGATTAGCATACGGTCTACCTTTTAATAAGCAGGAACCCAGATGGACGCTTGCAACTTAAATAAACAAATCCGTTGCCGATCTTTTTATTTAATTAACATTGATTCGGTCTGGCGTGAGCTAAAAACCGGCCAAGTGCGAGTCGGATTCGCGCATGAAGGATTCAGTTATATTATCTATAAAAACGGCAAAAATATCACACTTGTTGTATCGGAGCCCCTTTAAATATTTGTTTCTGTTTTTTGGTATTTGTTGTTAATAGCGGCAACAGAAATACATAATCTGTGAAAATTTCAACTGTCTAACCATTACGGTTCATGAGATACAGCCTGGTGGACAGCGGAGTCTTAGTAATAAGGTCCCGTTTTACCCTTTGGGTACGGAACCCTTAAAATGCATTCAGTTTCCTCGCTGTCAATGTCAATACATGCACACGCGAGAGTTCTTTGCTAAGGCTCGTGTTATTTCCAGGTGTACGAGAGCAGTTCAACGGAACCGCCTCGATGGACGCGCTCGCCGCTCCACGCGCAACGCGCTGCCACCGGCTGCCCGCTACACAGGTAGCTGTCACTTTCGGACTCTATCTCTATTGTGATAGAGTCCAAAAGCGCCTCGACTGTCCAATTTAACATTTTCGCCATCATCATCAGCCTAGGCATCACAGTAACATCACAGCTGGGCACAGGCCTCTTTTTGAATATGAACTTTCTAAGACACGAAGGAGCCCGCAACTAACTACCCCAGGTAGGATACGGTCTCTCATGAACGAGCGAGACCACTATTTCATCGCGGGACTCAATTGGCTATTTGAATACCTATTAGTTTCATGCCATTCAACTATTTTTAAAGAGGCTCTAATGTCTGTTTGAGACCACTTAGTCCAAAAAAGAGTCAAAACAGCCATCGCTAGCGCACGCAATTAAACCTATTGAGTAGCAAACCTGTTTAAGAAAATTGAAGAACATCTTGTATAATCTAGGTGTTTAGCTTTTTTTTTTATGTTTAAGTGACGATACCAAAGCAATCTGGGCTTCAATAGGAGCGCTGCTGCAAGATCCAGACCTGTTGAAGAACTTTGAAAAGGCTTTCGATGACATCGCCGTGGATGCCACGAGGAGGTAAGTACTAGCCGTTCAGGATGGTCTTAGAGCGAACGCCTAGTAACACGCTTATTATCGTTACCAGGTAAAAAATTTCCAGTAGCTCAATTCCACTCATATCTCAGATTTGGTTAAAGCCACTTCAACCAATCTCACTGGACAGCCAACTCTTAGAGTAATCCAGTGTTTAAACCGCCCGCGTGGTCGTGTCCGAGGTTTCGCCTGGATTGTTCCCAGGCCATTCTCCAACCGCACACTCCTATCGCTTTATTGGGATATAAAGCCGCAATCAGGATAAAGAAAATAAAAAAACCAGTCAAGTGCGTGTTCGACTCGCGCACCGACTGAACTCGTGCACCGGCAGATCGACTGAATAACACGTGAATCGATTTATATTTTATTTCTTTCTTTGAAAGAAGGTACTTTCAGGATAATCGCGTGGGGATTATAAAACAAAAATACATGCAAAGGTGATTAAATTACAAACTTAGTATAGAAATGTTTTTTGACAATAAAAAAAACTAGATAGAGCTACAGTTATATTTTTCCTATAAAATATACGTATACATCGATATCAATGTTATGTAATAATTTCATATTTTTTCCTTGGTAAACTTCGGAGATAAGGGCAGGAACGGTATTTTTTTTACATTTTCCCACATTAATTGACAATGACTCAACGTAAAAAAACTGTTCCAGAATGTGCAATTCAAGCCCTTTCATATAACACCCCACTTGACATATTCACTAGACTTTCAAATTTTGAACCATCATTTTTCAAAGAAAATAAAAAAAAACCTGTTCTATATATCTTCTTGAGATATTTAGCGATGTGACAGACAGTCAGACAGACAAAGTGAAACCATAAGGGTTCATTTTTTACCATTTTGGTGCGGAACCCTAAACACAAGACACTTATTGCGTCACGCCCGCTTTGCGGACAGACATTTCCACGCTCTTTTAGCGCAAGCATTGCGCAGAGCAGTACCTACGATCCGCCTCTCAAAGGGCTAAATAACTTAAACTGTCATACTAAATTTCCAACGGGTGAAAGCGACAAAGTCCCAAATTGTCCAACTACGTATGAGGCCGACTGTACTGTCGCGAGAATCTGCTCTGCCCATAGTTTAACCATATTATATTGTAAGTATGAAAGACTTGATGGACATAAGTCATCAAATCAACCACTTAAGTGTTCCGTCAAAGAGTGTTCTAACAATGCCTCGCAGGATAGATAGGTGCAGAGATATTGCTATGAATGACCCTACCGCTGCTACCGCCCCTAACCACCCTATGAAGAGTGACCATCTATGACGAAGAAATAAGAAAGTCTTTCGGTCTTTTGTTACCTGGTAGTAAATAAGACATTATATAAATACCGAAAAGACGATAGGCTGCAGTAGCGAACAGATATCAACGGGCATGAGTTGAAATTATTTGACAGAAAGAAAAATACATTTCAGGATAGGGGAGTTGAGAAACGCCGAGAACGCATTGAACGAAGAATTGGAAACAGAGGTGTTCCGATGGGCGCTCGAGACGCTTGGCATGGCTGTGTTGGGCACAAGGCTTGGGTGCCTGTCTGGTGCCGCCCATGTACCCACTGCAGAGACCAGGTAATTCCAAATTCTCATGGCTGGACTACAGGCACATTTCACTTGGCGCAGATCTTCGGCATATTCTTTCTTCACCACGTCGGTCCATCGGATGGGTGATCTTTCACGGCACTTTTTGCCTTTCACTTGCCCAACAAAAAATAGGTTCTCCAGATAATCAGGATCGCGTCGGGCTACGTGACCGAAGCACTGAAGGAGTCGGGTAAATGTTGTTTTTAAAATTTTGTTTCATATTTCTAGAACACCAGAAAAGACCTCCATGGACGACGACATCCCGGACCTTTGCTCGCTATCCAAGCGCTGCCCCAGTGGTCTCACTCCCGCAGAAGCGCTGGTGAGGTGTGCGAGGGAGATAGCCGATACCGGGTACCTGGTGCGGAGCGAGCACACCCTCAAACCAGACTCGAAGACCTTTAACAACGCTCTGAAGGCATTGGATAAGCATTATGGGTGAGTTTTAAATATTTAATTTAGCTCAACTAATCAAAACATTTATTAACCACCACAATTAGCAGCACTTTTTAAAACATATGTTTGGGCTTTTTTATTTTCTGTACTCGTACTTTTTTCTCAGGCCGTGAAATTTATTGTTTTATAGAGTTCTTTTAATTTTATATTATATAATATAAGATATATGAAAGAATTGTCCCCAAAATTCTTTTCAGTATTACAGAATCAATACATACAAGTTAAACCAAAATGTCCAAATTCTGAAAAAAATAATTAAAAGCACAACTAGAAATTAAAACAAAAGGTTCTTTTTTAATTTGATCTACCATGAACATAAACCATAATAGCTGACGGTTTATTTTATATTAACTCGATTTTACGCTTACTAATCTCTTGAAAGCTTCATGATGGACGCATCAAAAGGATGTTGATTCCCGAACTGGGTTACACTCATTTGTTCTTCAATTTATTTCCGCTTTTATACAAATTAGAATTCGTACGAAATGTTTTTTCAAATTATCCCGTCCCGCTAGCAACTTAAAACGTATTTTCGTTTAATTAATTTTTTGCACAAGATAAAAACTGCTCAGTCAAATGTTTTTAGGTTCATGTGATACTATAGATGCTGTTTTCATATGAATATGAACACATGAATATGAATTACTATGCTATACAAGTTCCGTGTAAGAAACAAATTAAAGTGCCATATGTACATTTTACTATGAGTATGGTACTTTATAGTTTAAAACGGCCAAGTGTGTGTCGGATCACGCACAATGAAGTCAAGTGAAGGTCCACATTTAAAATCACTATTCAATACATTGAATCTGAAAAGGACGTATCTTCCACCAACCAACCACGAACCTCCTTCCTTGAACCAACTCACGGCACTTACGACCTTTTGTTTGGGCAAGACAGTTATTCAGCGAAAACTCAAAAACCGTAAACCTATCTTGTTCAAACCAAAAATCGCTGAAAGTATTTTCATCCATCGGTTACTTATAGTCTCAGAGTAAATCGGCTGTGACATACGAACGGACAGACGGACGCATAGACATGACAAAAGTATAAGGGTTCCGTTTTCGCCATTTTGGCTACGGTAGCCCTATACTATCAATCGATATGTGTGACAATGACAACCAAAACTCACTAGATATCAAATCTATCGGGTGATTTTCATTCCAAAATTTAACATTTTCTTAATTTGTCCTTACCGAGCCTGGATTATTTACGACTTGTGAGTGATTATTTCTGACTTTAACTATTTTAAAAAACAGTTAGGTATCCAGGTATAGAGTAAACTGAAGTCAACAATAAGTTTAAATTGCTCTCTGATTTCCTTAACTTTCACTTCACGTTCGGACCGGAAAGGACATCAATTATCTTTAACTATGAGAATCACCCTATCAGTACTGAAAGACGCTGTATCTTTATTTTAAGAATCTATTTGTCATTTAGTTTTGTTTGTCCACCGACAATATGTTTTTTATCTAATATATTCCAATTACTTTCAGCTTGACGGAGCATTTCCTTCGCCAAGCAACATCTGAGTTGAACACCTCAAAACCAAAGCCAGAGCAAGCCCTCCTGAACAAAATGGCTCCGCTGAAGCACCAGACACTTCCCCTCGTCGCTGACATGCTCCTAGCCGGGGTCAACCCTGTGAGTCACCTACTAGCCGTTCGATTTAAGATGGCCATACCTCGGCCAAGCTTACCCGTTCTCGCTGTGTCAGTACTAGTAATTGTACATGTGACATCATTTTGTGACTGATGCCATCTCGAGCGAAAGCCTTGTACATCATTAAATTCATTATGATTGAATAAAAAGCCAAGCCAGAACAAGCTCTCCTGACCTGAACAAACCGAACAAAATAAAACTAACAGACTAGATAGGGTTGCATTTGTGTTCACCTAATAGTTTTCACCTGTTGTTGTTAATATAACATTAGATTGAAAGTATCAAGTACTAGCTTTTGCCCGCAAATTCGTTTGCGTGAAACTCATTCATTGCGTCACAATTTACAAAACAACAATACAAATACTCTTTATTGCACACCTCAATCAAAGGATACTGTACTGTACAAAAAACACAATGAGAAGAGGCAAACAACAATTAATTAGCAATTTAATAGCTATTTTTATCAGGCGCTTACCTATCGCCGCTCCTTCCGTACCAACTTCCGCCCGCTAAACAGGTGATTTCCGGGATAAAAGTATTCTATGTCCTTTCCCGGGACTCAAACTATCTTCATACCAAATTTCATCTGAATCGGTTAGGCAGTTTAAGCGTGAAGAGGTAACAGACAGACTGAGTCTGACAGACGCACTTTCATTGTGTCTGACCGCATTTATTCGTATTTATAATGTATATACATGTATATGGTATGGATTAATCTTAATCACTAGAACGTTTGCCTGAATGCACAATTTTCGATCAGGACAAAACACCTACCTTTTATAAACTGCGAATTTGAATCTACTGCGACAAAAAGTGTGATTTTGAGTAGCTTATACCTATAGCTAAAACCACCTTTATCAATACTTTTTTCCGTTTTATACACAGTTGGCGCAATCAGCGCTAGCGATGCTGTACCACCTGTCCCTGAACCCCGCGCGGCAGCAGCGCGCCCACGACGAGATCTGCTGGGCCGCGGCATCCCGCGAGGCCGGCGCCGGCGTCCAGGAGCTGCCCTACCTCGCGGCGTGCGCCAGGGAGGCGCTCAGGCTACACCCCGCCACGGGCGGCGTCGTCAGGAGGAGCACCGAGCCGATCAGTGTCGGCGGCTTTCAGGTGCCTGCTGGGGTATGTATCTTGACCCTTAACATCGTCGGTTGACAAACAAAAAGGACTTACTAACAAATACCTACTTAAAATAAAGCTCGTATCTCATCATCGCTTCATCACTTAGATACGAGGTTTCTGAGGGTGATGACAGATTTTCTAGTGAGTTTTGGTTGTCAACCGCTGATATATTAATTAACAGCATGGTTCCTGGTGTGTAACTAGGGACTAGTTATGACTGATCTTCGGAAAGAAAAAGCCACGTTCTTAAGCTACAATACTTGGTAACTGTAATGTTAAATGCAAAAGAGCGCTAAACCTTGAATGTCCCCATTAGGATGTTGCAAGATCAATCATCCCTTATATTAAGATGGAAAAGTCTGCAAACAGAAACATCACTTCTTTATCCCACGCGTCGATCAGGGGTATAGAGGCTATCAGTATGGGCATCTTTGAGGTGCCTGCTTCACTTACTATATGAATAAATAGCCTGGATCCTGGTGTTCAGTGTTCACTGGCGTAACCGATCTTCGGAAAGAAGAAGCCACGTTTAAGCAACAATACTTGGTAATTGTAATGTTAAGTGCAAAGAAGCGCTGAGCCATTAATATCCCCGTTAGGATGATGGAAGATAACCCCTTATTTTAATATAGAAAAGTCTACAAATAGAAATATCACCGCTTCGTTTAAAAGGTTGGAGGCGATCGGTGTTGGCGACTTTGAGATGGCTGCTGGGGTATCTTCCAACA
Organism: Epiblema foenella; assembly: GCA_963556455.1. NCBI lineage: Eukaryota > Metazoa > Arthropoda > Insecta > Lepidoptera > Tortricidae > Epiblema > Epiblema foenella. The sequence goes on along the minus strand of OY747108.1, from coordinate 8,371,155 downwards.
CTTACAGTTTAATTGTACCCAAAGGGCCTGTGTCCCGGTGTAATCGTATCTTGCAGCATGCGTCGGGGATCGTCATGTTAGGAAAAGTTGTGCAGTGATATTTTGCTTCAGGGCGATGAATAATCTGTCATCTCTCTATATTGTAGACGAGTATTTCGTAGGAGCTGGTATAAGTAGCATACAGCATTACAAGAGGTACTTGTTCATAGTCATAAAATGTAAACACCGAGCCAATCGAAATGAGGCAATACACCTACATCTTATCGTACCTAAATATAATGGATAAACGTAGACACGGATTTAGTTTGGGTCCTCATTTTCTTAATTAGATGTTTCAAAGATTTGAAACCGCCCATTTCCCTTTTTCTGCAAGTTTCCACGCATGTAATTAGTTATTCCAGCCCTCACGCTTGCGAACCTAATTAACAACTTTTATAATTACGACGTAACTCTAGATTATTAATTAGTCGCACATTTTTCAAGTAGGTAAGTACCTATAAATTCGGTGCATAACTTTCGCAGAAATTATAACCCCAATTGGAAATTAAATGGCATTTAACATAAAGTTGAACCCCAAATTAATTTAACAAATCGGCGTATTTCTGTGCAATTGGGGTTTGTGCTAATAACTTTCAACTACGTGAGATTCAGTTTAAACATCTCTAAGCAGTCTTTAAGCTATAAAGCGTCCCCAGTTCATTGCGTACGACTTTAATACCTACTTGTAAAGTAAACTTATAGAAGTTGGATACAATAAATCGACGATTAAGTCTCAGGTTTGCTTTTATTAGAACTGTTCTGATTCTGACTTAATACTTACAAAAAAACCATAGGAGGTTCTTACGTCCCTTCTCTGGTTTCTAGCAGGACTACTCCTGAAACTATGCTTCTGTAAACAATAACATTTTTGGTCAGAGCCTCTAAGGTACGAAAATCTGGTACTTCACATATAATAGAGTTTTAAAACGGTTCCAGAGCACGAAATTTGAAGATTGGAGTTTACTGCTAGAGTTTACTTTCTTTTTCAGGTTGACATAGTCCTAGCACACGGTGTCACCAGCAAATCGGAAAAACAATGGGGCAGAGCCAACGCCTTCATACCCGAACGTTGGAGCAGCGAGGGTTGGGAGCCCCTCCGTGCCTCCAGAGCTCACCCTCTAGCCTCCCTCCCATTTGGCACGGCATGTCCGGCGTCTGGCATCACTAGCCACATACTGGCAACACTCGCCACTAGAATATTAGAAAGATATCGACTGGAGTGGCACGGACCGGTCCCGAATATGGTCACTACGGGAGTCAATAAAGTGCAGTCGCCGTATTACTTTGTATTACAGGATGCGCATTAGGTTTACCCCAAAAACTTGTATGATGGGAACGTTGAGATTTAAGAGTTCTCCGGGGACTATACTTTTACAATGATGAGTCGTGGATTTGAAAGCTTTCTGGACATCTAACAGTGGTATGTATGACCCTGTCATGACATGGTTGTCATGTTGATTGAATTGGGTAATTAATCAATTCTCGGTGGCCATGTTATGAGATTAATATCTCCCCTAAACGTCCAATTCTACTACACATCATAAATTGTTCACGTAATAATTGTAATGCAAGCGCTATAACAAAGAGCTAATGTCTAGTGAAGCTACTTTCCTTATAGAGGAACAAGTAGCAATTGTTCTAATTTACTAGTCCCTCCTTAAATGAACAAAGGAAAAGGCGTAAGTTGCCCGATAATTTATTGGCATCGCTCGCCACAAAAAAACTCTATCACTCACTGGTACCGCGTATTATGGTCACGTTTATCGACGACAACCGACATGATAAAACATCTATCACTTTCTATCGAGTGTATAGAAAGTTACAGTTGCTTTATCTTGTCGTTTGGCGTCGATAAACGTAATCATCATAGACTCCCGGACTTCACCTCAGCTCACCTCAGACGTACCCGTGTATTTCAGACCTAGATCCTGGCATCGAGATACATATGTTACTCGGTGTGAGCAGTAATGAGGAGGTGTAAAAACTTATGACTATAGCAAAGCTAGGTAAATTGCTACATCCAATCCAAATATACTCACGAGCAAATATATCGGGTACACTTTCTATGGAAATTACAAAGTGTACCCGTTATTTTTGCTCGTGAGTGTAGATGAATCAAACAACCGAATTAAATTGCTCTGCGATAGGCTTCTAAGTTAGGTTAGGTTGAACATTTTTATCTTGATTGTAAGTATTAAAGTTTACAAAACAAATATGACATCTTAAATTGCTTTGCTTTTATTTGTCACATAGGCAATGTGTAATTAAGTATTAATTACCTATGTCTACAAATAAAGTATTTATTTCTTAGGTAAGTAGGTATAGATATGATTACTTTTTGATATCGAGAAACTGAACGATAATAGTATAAAAAAAGTTTACTTTGCGAGCATATTAGCTTAACCGCCTAAAATGTTCCTTGATATTAACATAATTTCGTTGTTGTATTCTTATATTCTAATTTTGTATTTAAAATAAAATTAAATGTTTATAAACTCGATAGTAGTTTGATTACTAGCACGCCTTCCGTATTTAAGAATAATACACGTTAAAATCCTTTGAAGTTGTCGAGATAAAATGAGTCCTTAGATAAACCCAAATCACACGCGTGGTCGTGCCGGAGGTTTTCCCCTGGATTTTCCCCAGTATTCTCCAACCGCGCACTCCTATCTCTTTATCGGGCCCGGCCTATAAAGCCACAGTCAGGTAAAAAAAAGTCCTTAGATCCCTTGAATGTAATGGATTTTTAAGTTATTAAAGTATATTCAATCTCATAAATTTAATGTTGTATTTATTTATTTACAATAATAGTTAAATAATATTAAAACTAAATTTGATTATTTTGTTTTAAGATTTAAATTATAATTTGTGGAGGAGTGATCAATTTGGTTCGTCACTTAACACTTCAATACTGGTACAATAAGACAGAATGGGTGTGCGCACCACACTAAAATGCGAAGTGTTGAACCAAATAGACCATCAGATACTTCACAAGTTTTCATGTCTATTCGTAGTAAATCAGAACCTTCCTCGCAAATTCTATAAACCGGGTTGGGATGTCGATTTCCTATTGTTAGGATGTGAACTTTATTATTGTGAAAACTTTATCCTTCCATAAATGTTAAGGGTATTTTTTACTGTTTTTCATACTTGACTAAATTGTTAAGTTACATATTAAGAATGACCATAAACATTTTATTTTCTTATACCACGTCGGTGGCAAACAAGCCGACAGCCCATCTGATGGTAAGTGGTTACCGTCGCCTATAGCCTATAGACGCTTGCAACACTAGAGGCTTTACTCGCGCGTTGCCGACCCGTAAGAAGCCTAAACATAACACAAACATAATGTCAAGCCAAGAGCACCGGCCACCACCCAGTCACAGATCAAAGAATACTAGTAATCAGTCACTGAATTCTCTAATAGCTACACAGGCCCGTGCCGACAATGCTGTGACTTTGTCGCGTGCTTGTGTTGGCTGGCAAACTGTGACATCGTCCACAAAATCGTCCAAATAATGAGAACACATCGAAATAAAATAAAGGTCCTTGCGCTCGACACTGACCCAATACCATCCCAATACATGTCACTTTCAATCTTACGTCATGATGACAGAGGTGTTTAATTGGTGTTATCTATTGGGCACTAAGGTGTCGAGCACTGGGACTTTTACCTTATGTGTGCGACTAACATTTTAGGTACTGTGAATGACCTCTGAAAATACTTGTCTAACTACCAATCTTAAATTGAATTCAGACATTCCAATAAAGTTCTCCAGAATTTGCCCATCATTCGCAATAATCAATCACGCAAAGAAAAGGTGTTTCGAAACCTTCCTTTCTCTACCAGATTACCGTCATTTGGATGACATGGACAAAGTAACGCCCATTTGAAATCGAATCGCTCTTCTATTTTATTTTAGTGCATTAGTAGTACCTACTCAAGCAACCTTCTTATTCTGGAAGGGGGAAATGGGACAATATGTCAGCTTGAAGAGTTTCTAAGCACTCGCTTCGCTTTCACCCGTTGGGGTATGACAGCTTAAACATGGCATTTTGTACATAAGGTACAAAGGTGTAAAGCCCCTTGTGAGTCCGACGCGGTACGGTAAGCCAAGATATTGATTACCACTTTTCACTGACTCGAAAAGTGGTAACTTGACGTTTTACTTTATTTTCCCTTAAAGAAAATGCGCCAAGTTGTAATGTGAGTGGCCTTAACCAAATTCATTTATTTTGCTTCAGCCTGTTCGTTCGCTAATCGCCGATGGCTAAAGTTCCCCATTTATAAAATTTGATGGATGTTTCTACAATCGAAACCGATTTACATTAGCAAATTATTATACTTAAAATTTTAGGTTACCTAACCTAACCTAACCTAACGCTATGAGATTCATTGGATGATGATCATTTTGTATTTTTAGGTAAGTAATTAAATATGTTCGCTGCCAAGCTTTTTGTAGCGCTACGCAATTTCCTCTACATACGGGGAAACGCATGGTATCGGCTACGCATCTACAAGCACAGCACCCTATAGGCGGGTTTCTGGCAGAGATTGTCTAAGAAGTTGTTTCTGAATGCTAAGTATAGCATACCTTAAATATTGTTTTACCTATAACTATAACCAAGTGTAATATGTCAGCAAACTCGCAAAGAAATGAGATATGACACCGATTTGTATCACCCATGACACAATACGTATCCACATCCTCTCGGGGCATTAGGCGTAATGGCGTCTCTATACAGAAAGGGTCCACAATAGTCACCATCATCTGCTACGTCATCAATTCCGACTAATGGAAGCCGGATTACTGAATTAAATATAGAGTAATGTTGTCAGCGTCTTCGCAATAGCGCGAGGTCCGCCTTTCGTTTAGGCTTACACTTTTTTAGGGTCCGTAGTAAACAAGGAACCCTTATAGTTTCGCCATGTCCGTCCGTCCGTCCCCCGCTTTTCTCAGTAACCGTTAGTACTAGAAAGCTGTAATTTGGCATGAGTATACATATCAATGACGCCGATAAAACGGTAGAATAAAATCTTAAAAAAAATGTTGTTTAGGGTACCTCCCCTACATGTAAAGTGGTGGTGCATTTTTTTTTTCCAAACCCCATCGTGTGGGGTATCGTTGGATAGCTCTTTCTACAAAAATATTATAAGGTTTCTAAATAAGCATTTTTTGATTCAAGAATCGGTTGGCGTGATATTAAGCTTTGAAGTGATAATTTTTGCTATAGTGAAGTGCCAAAACTTTTATTGGTGATTTGGACGCGTGGCAATCGCCGTAATGTTTAATAATGTCCCGCAATTGGAGCCAAATGCTTAAAACTCAACAGCTCACGTTTGTGGGGGCATAACCTTTGTCTAATCTCGCCCATCACTGTGTAATGACAAAAAGCGCACTTAACGAGATGAAATAAATTAATTCAGCGTTTCATTATCATGGTTATACTTTCCAGCTGTATAAGGGTCCATAGAACATTTCGTAAACTCCATTTGGTGTCGGCAATTGGTTGTATAAGAGGCCATAGAATGTTTACATACCCCCGAAGTGGCGCATTTATATTTCCGTATAGTGTTTTTTTGTACTATATCGGCCACCATGACGCTACTATACTGCTTTTCGGTAGGTACTAGAATTCTTTTCGCGTAGTATAGTTTCCATGAGTGCATCAATTTTAGTTTATGGTTTTGTCTTTGTCGAAAGACTCGTAATAAAAAGAACACAAAGTATTATTGAGGTAAGTAAGAATTTATTTACTTTATTTATATATGCGACCGCAACTTAACTGTTAGACTAGTATTAGGTTTATGGTGTAATCTCAATGCGCGGTCGTATTATTCAGTGATTAGTTAATTATCGAAGTGAGGCCTCAAGGGAGGTGTCCGCGGAGGATATCCAAAACCGACCTCTATCTAGGGAATTGAGGGAGTTAGTGACTAGAAAAAATCGTGCAATCAGGATTTACTCCAACCACCCTTCTGCTGAAAACCGTAAAATCCTGAGGGACTTGTGTAAAGAGTCTAAAAAGAGAATTGCCGAATTTCGGAAGAACTCGTTCAGGGATCTGATGGGTGATTGCTCCTAGTCATCTGGCTTACTGGAAACTAGCGAGATCTCTCAAATCAGATGCCTGTTGGACCGTACCTCCCTTATATATTGTATAGGACCCCCTTAAATATTTATTTAACAGGTAACAGAAATACATCATCTGTGAATATTTCAACGGTTCATGAGATACAGCTTGGTGACAGACGGACGGACAGCGGAGTCTTAGTAATAAGGTCCCGTTATACCCTTTGAGTACGGAACCCTAAAAACTAGGTACTAAACAACAATAATTATTTTTGTAGGAATTTTGCAAATTTTCGTAAATTACTATTACATCTTCATGTTTGTACGAGCTACATAAATGCCTGTAGGTATAAATGCGAAGCCCGCAAGAGCCGGCCGTATATTACACGCGGAATGCATTTACCTGGATTTATAACGCAATAAAAGAGATAGAAATGTCTTTTTGAAGATTCAGTTTCTTATTGTTCCATCCTTTAAACATCTACTTATGTACTGTCAGCAACCACCGTCTGTTACGACGTTTCAGCCTTTCAATTAATAGATACACATACCTACATATCTAATATCGCCTTATATATAAATTTATATAGAAATAACTGTTTTTTAACACCCGCTAAACACTTATGTTTAATTTACACCGTGGGCATTAATAAACCCGAAAGCTTTAAACCAACGATTTTAGAGCCTAATTAGAGCATACAAAGTTATATAACATGTAGTCCAAAAACCCATTTGTTACCTTAGGCACTACTGCAACCCATAATTTAAGGGGTATTAATTATTTAAAACAAATCACAAGTTACAATTCTAACACACCCTGAAGGCGTTACGTAGCCACCTATAATTTCTACACACAGACGCACTAACTGCATGGTTGTTAGCCAGTTTCACTTAATTAAGTTTGGTATCTATCCTGCAAAAAGGTTTCACTACCGACAGATTTGTTCTGTTCTCAATCGCTAGAGTGTAAACTATTTACCTTTACTAACTGGCTGATAGTTTTAAATTGATGTCACTGAAATGACAATTCTCGCTCTCTGTTTCTCAACTCTCTGAAGTAAAGGTTTGTTCACAAAGAAGCGGTCAATTAATATTATTTAATTGGCCTTTCACCATTTTCTACAAACAGGCTTCAAATGACTAACTACTTATTTAAATAAAAAATAGGCACAAGACGAGTTCACAAATTAGTTTCCACACATACCTTTTTTTCCCCGTGGGTGGAGGAAATCCTCATTTCTCACATACCTATAACCTATTTTTTCCCCTTCATTCATTCATTTCATTTTGATTGCTCAGTTGCTCACCCTGTCTGCCTACCTAAGATGCGGTCAACTCATCACCGTCTTATTCTGTGACGTTACTCAAGTACGTTAGAAAAACCAAGTGGCCACACTCCTAGTTTCCGGAACCGTTGAGGTCAGAACGTCGGTATATTCTCTAAAATGTCAGTATATTCTCTAAAATGAAATAAAACTGTAAGAACTGTAGACATTCATAGGTTCATTTGACTTTTTGATACGGGGCAGTGTTCCTGAGAACTAGGGCTTAGCTCTAGGGACAGGAGTGTGATTGTTTTCGCAACTTGTATTGGTTTACTTCTTATTGGTATACTTATTACGGTCATAAACGTTACGCCTACCTAACTGTATCGTTAATCATAAATAAATAAACTAATTGAAAAAGCTAAGTTTGAATAAAGGAATACAGAGAAATATCGAGACTGCGGAATGCTGACTTTCCTGCTGCCACTTACGTATGGGGTAGCTAGGCTAGCTGTGTAGAAAGTTCAAATTCCCCTAAATCCAGTAAGACACGCGCCGACTCCGACCGTTTGATGTGAAGACTGTCGGACTATGAATTCTTCGGAAATCTACACTTTATTTTTCTTGTGTCACGAGTTCTTTTGCAATGAGTTACTAAAGTCAGATAACAAATTGAGAAAGTAATACTGAAACTGTCGGGCTGGCCGATTTGATATCTTGAGGGTCTCCGAGACAAATTGGTCCCGAAGGTCCCAGCCCAAATAAAAACCCGATTGCTGATTATTTCCCAGGGTAGGTCGACGCAAGGACAGTGATTTGCAGCGTGGGAAGGCGTGGGTATTAGCACCCTGATGGAACGATATATTCCGCGCCACCCAAAATTCCCTACACTTTTTTTCTCATTCGGCATTTAGGTGCTCCGAGACACCCGGTGCCTAGAGCTCCATCCGCTCCGCAATCGGGTTTAGACAGCAATTCAATCATTCGTATCGTAACTTACGACCATAAAATGTTCCAATTCTACCATTACTCTTTAGACCTAGTTACATACACGGGTGCTATTCAAAATCTGACATTGCTACTCGTAGTGTCAAACGTGCTTATTGTAACATCTTTCAATATGCTTACCTACCTCTCATAAATGTTGCTTGCTTGAGATATACAATTTGCTATTATAGCTCTTGCAATTCACGAAGGAAATTCGAGTGGTACAGTCAGCATCAAATAGATAGTGACAGTGAAGGTCTCCAAATATACCGCAATATCTAAATTTACCATTAATACTAAGTCATCCAAAGTAATCAAATAATTCATGCCATCCAATGTCTACAAATATACCAAAGCACACACAATGCCTGATACTTAGTAACATTCAAACCGTCATAAACACCATTACAGCCACATCGCCGCCGGTAGCGTAACACCCGAAGTATCCAAAAATACGGAACACTTAAGAAAAATTAACTTTATTTTTAATGAAATAGATTTCAATCATAGTTTGGCAACTTTGTATTTTGACAATCATCGAGAAGAGTGGCAATCTGTCAAATAATTTCCTCTCTTTCTTTATGGCTATGACTACGAGTACAATATTATTAATCTTGCGGCCGAGTTTTTAAATGAAATATAGTAATTTTATTAAAAATTACTATATTTCATTATTTAAAAGATCTACTTATATGAGTGGGTTTAGATTCCAAATTAAATCGAATGTTATCAGTGATACCGGAAAAACAAGTACTTACCCGTAGTATAGAATAAATGCAGTACTGGGTACTTGTATATACATACTTGGTTCGAAACACAATGTGAACGAGAAACGGAGACAAATGTTTAAATAACGCAGGTACACGAATAAAATAATGTTTTAATCAAACACACATTTAATCAATCAATCACACACGTTGTTGTTTCGGGAAATAATAAGCAGTATTAACAAATGTAAAAAAAACAACTTTAAACTAATAAATAACAGAAATAAAGCAATTTATATTTTTTAATAGCGTGTATATACCTTCAGCAACTATTACATCCGATAATCGTTGTCGCATGGACTGCACCGCATTAGAGCAAAAGACATTTCCCCGTAAAGACTCCCACGTCTCTACAACGTGTCTTCGTAAGGACTCTGTATTTCTTCGAAACTCACTTTGAAAAAGAACACTTCTATGTAGATAAATCTTGCAATTAGGTAGACTATTCCAGAACGATCATTTTTCGGGTTCCGTAGCGAAAATGGCAAAAACGGATAGATTCTATAGATTCCCTTATAGATTCGTCATGTCTGTCCGTCTGTATGTCACAGCCGATTTACTCGGAGACTATAAGCTCTACAATGAAATTGGGAACTTAGCTTGAGTTCCGATGACAATACAATAATATATATATAGTCAATAGTATTACAAATCCAAATGGCCGCCGCCACAAAATGGCCGACTTTACATTCTTTCGTAACACCTTTGTCATGGGTAGGTATCAAATGAAAGCTCTTGGCTAATAGAATACAACACAATATAAAAAAATGCTATGCAAAAAGATGGCGGCTGATACAAAATGGCGGACTTCATAATTATTTTATATATTTATTTATAATGTAATTTCATAAGAAATAAAACAATGGAATGATTTTATTGGTGAAAGCGATTTGTATATTCATACACGCAGTTACAATTATAGGGTGAATAAGGACATTCAATAAAACAGAGACCGGTACATCGCTCACAGAATAAGTACATTACGTTTATTTTTTCGTAGTCGTAACTGTCGTCGTCATTAAAAATAACAACGTGGCCGCAGTCGATGCATGCTCCCGTAACTGATATATCTTCCTTATCAATGTTGATTTTCAAACGCATTTTGCCGGCATTTGTTCCGTATTTTTGGATACTTCGGGTGTTACGCTACCGGCGGCGATGTGGCTGTAATGGTGTTTATGACGGTTTGAATGTTACTAAGTATCAGGCATTGTGTGTGCTTTGGTATATTTGTAGACAGTGGATGGCATGAATTATTTGATTACTTTGGATGACTTAGTATTAATGGTAAATTTAGATGTTGCGGTATATTTGGAGACCTTCACTGTCACTATCTATTTGATGCTGACTGTACCTATTATATGTTAAAGTCTAATTTCGCCAAATCTACTCGCCTTCGTAAATTATAAAATAATACCTATTACAAGAGCTACCTAAACTTCTTTATACTCGTGTATATAATTTATTTTCGTGTTCTTCATTCAAGGGCGCGTTGTCTCTGTTGAAAGAAAGACCCATTACATACTTTCGATTTCTTTTGTTTTTCTGTTTAATTTTACAAGGTTAATAAAAAACAAGTGATTGTAGTATGTTATGTATATTTTCACTTTAATATAAAAATTATAGATATTCACTGTAATATTTACAAGTAAGTCAATGGCAAACAAAATAAAGATGCTGTAAACACGGAACTCGTATACATACTAAAAGTACGGAATAAAACGCTTTACATAGACTTTTACATTTTATTTTTATCTTAATATGTCCGTTATGACATAAAATTAATCTTCTCTGTACTCGAATAACATACTGTACATCACAGATGATCAACCGAGAGGTACGTAATCATATGTTAAAATGGCGTAGTATACATACCATGTATTATATATCCCTCATTCTAACATATCTCCGTCCCTCTAGGTCTATACCACGAAATATAGGGCTTATAAAATTCTACATAAAGTAGAGAAGTAGAAAATTTTCATAGTAATTTTAACCACATATACCACATTCATAGTGGGCCACACCACTAAATACTTTTACAGATATAATTTAAAACTTAATACTGTCTACTAATTAGGATGATTCTATTCTGCTCATTCAATTGAAATGGAAGCACTCAAATAGGGAACTAATACCAATCACGGACTAAAATGTATCGACAGAGATAAATGGTAAAACACCTTTAACCTATTGACCGCCACAATCGGCTATACAACTCATCGGAAAATCGTGCCACGAACGGCAACGACGGCTATAGCCGACAGCCTGCCCAAAGCAGTAGCGATCTATGTGTGGTTGCGTAAGGTTTATTTTTGCATTGAACAATGCGTCATTTGTGTCCAACAGGTTAACAAACTAGCATGATCGCATGCATGCCCGACATGAAGCATTAGTCTCTTACTAGCGTGTAAGTGCGAGAGAGAGGATTTTTATAGCGCTGACATAAATGCGATTCCTGCTAGCTGCAATACTCTGGAACATCAAACAACCACTAAGTAGTGAGATGCATGGCTTAAGTATTCTGACGCTGTATGTGAATGAAATGTTAAAAAACCGCTTCGATTTAACAAAGAAATTCGACTGGACATTCCAAAGAAAGAAGAATATGACTTTTGGAACCGGAAGGAATCTTATGGACTGTGGTTCTTGATCACATTCATAGTTAGCGAATTCGAACACGTCAAGAGAGTGGAAACAGCAAGTTATCCCAAAATCTGTTTGTGGTATTTTCAGTTCGGCAACTATGTAATTGTGTAAGCATTTAGTAGTTAGGCTAGTTCGGAATTGTAACTAGAAAATCGAAATAGAAAACACCACAATGCCCGATACCTCACTATTTTAGCAATACCTCTAATTTGTCTGGTTCTTAACGTTAATCGACAAATTACGGTACATAGCATTTGCATGCTATATTAAGCAGAGTATGGTGGTCCATCTAAATTATTATTTAATAGCTATTGTAACCCATTCGCAGCAAATAAAATGTCATGTCATTTCATTTCAACTTTTTTTTTCTATTAAACCAACTCCAGTACAACTATACTCTTCGTATTAGCAAAATTATCACAATTGCTTTCATTTGATGGTACATTATTCACTGCGGTGTCTTAGAAACACAACGATCAATAATAGCTGTTACGGAACTAGCAGTACTGTAGTATTAATTCATACTAGAATTTCAATGACATATCATTTTCTTTTTGAATGTCAATATATTTCTAGATGGTAACAGTTGTAAATGAACAGTCCAAAATTGATCAAGTAAACACCTTCTACTATTCAACACTACTGTGAATTGGGTAAAATTAATTTTTCATGTTAATGAGTAATCAGCTTACAAGTAAACTATACAATATGAACACAACTAGTACTATAAGCGGCTTGTTATACTATTGAACACTACTTGTCAGGACTCGTTTATGGAATGCGTGGCGTTAGGCGACGCGGCGTAATACGCGAATAAGCAAACTTATTCTTATTATGCTTATTCGTGCGCATTTTTTTACACTACGAGGCTTCCTAGTCGCCACCAGATACAACGGAGCAAACAAACTACTCACAAACATCTGAACACGCCTCTATTGTGAAGGCATTAGTGTATATTTCGGTATTTTAGAACATCCTGAAGTGTACAGACACATCTGATGGTGACTACGTCCGAAGCGCATCCATAAATGAGGCCTCACGGGTGACCTATACATTATTCACAATTGGCAGTTACTTGATAAATTATTGCTTCTAAAAGTTTCCCAGATGTAGCAGACAGTAATAGACATTCCCTATCACAGACTAGATACACAATAATTAAAAAAAAAACAGAACGATTACATTCATAAACCCCTTTACAAGTTTCAATGTACAGATCCTTGAATTTTATTGAAAAACATTCATACTTGTAAACGGGTAAAAACTGACGTAATTTGATTATCTATAACCCATTTTATTAAGATTCAGACCTAAAATAAAAATTTAATTGCACTTAAAATGAAACCTGCCATTACTTAACGCAATTTAATAATAATAATGTACTTAACAACTTATTAAACGAATTAAACTTAAATGCGTACGTACAGAGAGATTTTACAATATACATAACCATGATCAGTGTTTACAAAACTTTGATATGTACAGGCTTATTAATTAATAAGCTAAGCTACACTATAATTACAGTTTCTACCTGATATCCTGTCTTTTTACAAACGCCCGAGGGCGCTATGTTCTAAATTTTAGAACATTCTTACGTTTAAAGCCGCTCTAGGCGAAATATCTCCTCCTGAACGATTTTATTCTGAGTTAGATTGACAATGAGATTTTAAGTCTAAACTGTCTAATGTTTTACGTAGACCCCTCTCAATTATTTAAGCTAGCTTGTAAAACATTATTGCAATACGATACCGCCAACAAAACTACATACATTTCAATTAAATAATATTGTACATTTGTCAAGAGACAATAAATAAAGCTATACAGTTATAAGTGTATTAGTCGTCTAGGTTTTAATGTTCCGTTTATACGACAAAGTTAAAGCTGCTTGTGATGATTGCCGACTGTACCTATTTACCACCAGTGGTCCATCACTATTAGGCAGGACGTATGCTTGTTTGTTACCGTGGTGGTATAATAAAAATAAGTCCGTTTTGTTACATGGAACTGAAATGTTTAAGCATTAGTAAAGAAACATACCCGTGAATACGAACTTGCGTATACTTCATAAGCTTTTGATGATCCTACAATCAGCCTAGAATGTGATGCCCATGACACTGCATTATCATTTGAATGTCGTCAGATTTAAGCATCCTACACCATAAATGGTCTTAGTCACGAGATCATCAATCGCCCAATCCAGCCGCACATGACTTATGATTTCGTATCTTAGATGAGTACCTGTTCACATTCAAAGATGTCCCGAAACTCCCAAAGCTTGAGCTTTATCACTACAGTACTATTTGAACACACTTTCCCGTACGGTCACGGCATACTAATTCAACGGTCACAGAATCCAACCCGCCAGATTTCCCAGTGTCAGCCTAGTCGATTCTCGCATTTTCTGAGACCCTGGAAACCCGAAATCTCAGCTGCATAAAAATGACTGGGTATAGGAACCTATGATTTCCAGATAGCAGTCTGAGAGGGTAGTGGAGTTGCTACTTTCGCGCACTTTCCGTCTTTAATTGTAACGTGGATATCACAGAGTTCACTAGACGGATTGCCAAACCTACGACTGTAGTCGCCAATCCGGAGTCTCTCAGTCGAGTTGCTGCACTTGCACAACTGGAGTAGAAGGCGGGATGGAGATCTCGTACTTGATCAGGTTGGAGCCGCGCGCCGTTGAGAGGACCAGCCCGCTCACTTCCTTAACGTCGCCACTGTGGAACAAGCATGATGATGAGAATTAGAAAGCAATGTTCTAAATGGCAATTAGTTATACTCGCAATCTAGCAATAGTGAGCTACGCGAGCATGCGCTATGGCTCCGTCTCCGGTCAAAAAAAAGGCTAAACATGGTCGTAGGGCGAAGTTTCTGTTGAGAGGGTCAGTAAAAAATAAACTATTTGGTGCAAAGAACAGTACCGACCGACATATCACATTTATATCTGAGAAACCAAGCAAATTCTCCGAAACAACCGTTTTATGTGACCAAAGATTTTTGACGGTCGTCTTACGAGAAGTCTTTGGTCTAAGAGCTAGCTACAGGAAACCGTTTGCAATTTATAGACACTAAATCCGTCTAGTTAGTGAGCCATACTATTATTATCCGTCCTCTCCCGGCGAAAAAATAATCAATAGCGTTCTTTTGTTATGTGCCCGGAGATATCCGTCACCAGGAGATCAGCGATCAGCTATTTAGCGGTGGGTTATTTTTTTGTCATTTAATTAAAGGTGTGCGATTTGTAGACCTCTAGATTTCTCTCCAGCTATAATGTTATAATACTCAAATTTTCGGGAAGTATTGAGAAAATAAGTCCAACACAACATGAAGGTGATATTGGCCGGTACTGTAGTCTACCCATAAAGCTTGCACCACGTGGATAGTGCGCCGAGCACCGTGCAGTTAGCCTGAAAAGTTCGTCAGCTGTCAATACAAGCCAGAGTGCAAGTGACCTGTTGGCGTTGTGCCTCTGATGCTTGAGCGGCAGCTGCGTGCCGATGGTCTTGCCGTCGCGGCCGATGACGTGCAGCTGCGAGCCCACGAGCCGCCGCCCCACGCCGCCCACTACTATCTGGTTGCCGATCACTTGCCCCGATCTGTTCGTCACCTGGCGATACAGACAAGCTAGTGTTGAGAAAAGAATGGTTCACTTACGTAGTCTTGCCATAAATTCTGTCCTATATGAAATGACATTTATTTTGAAAATAAAAGAAAGTTTATAAATAAATTAGGGTTATTTTTATTAATTATACTATACAGATTGTATAAAATAAAATATTTATTCAAAATGTCCACCTTTTACTTTAACACACTTCTTTAAACGGTCCGGCCACTCGTCTATGACGGCACGGACGGTATCGATGGGTATTGAAGCCGCTGCCCGCACTAAATCTAACTTCAGAGACTCAACATTGCGATGAGGTTTAAAGCAGGCTTTCTCCTCCAAAATATTCCACAGACCATAGTCCAAGGGGTTGAGATCCGGGCTTCCTGAGGGCCAATCTTCAGCCGCAATAAACTCGGGTAAATGCGTCGCTAACCACCGTTGCGTTGTCTTAGCTTTATGTGCAGGGGCAGAGTCTTGTTGAAATATCCAGTGCTTACCGGCAAATAAAGTATCATTTAGCGGCTTAACAACTCTCTTCAAAATGTCTTTTTGATAGTTCGTAGCACGTATTTTTACCCCTTGTTCACAAAAATGAAGCTCTGTGACGCCTTCATAGGATACTCCCCACCAAACCATGACATATGCAGGATGGTGGCCTCTTTCTACCCTTGGAACTTTTTCAGAAGCTTCTTGGGAACTGTGAGCATATATTTTATCATTTTGGCGGTTGAATTTTTGCTCCACAGTAAAGATTTTTTCATCTGTAAACAGAATATTACGATATCCGCCCTTTGCATGCCGCGACCATAACACTTTAGCTCTCGTCGCTCTTATTTTCCGTAGGGCCGCTGTCAATCGCTGACCTGTGCTCCGTCGATAAGCCCCAAGCTTAAGGTCTTGTTTTATGATACGGGACATAGTTCTAGGGGGAATTTTCATTTCCCTAGCCATGATTTTCTGCTTGCGTAGCGGATTTCTCCGAATTCGCTCAGCTACCGCTTTAATCGCTGCCGGTGTCCTTGTTTGCCGTGGTCGACCGCTCCTGGGCCGGTCGTCGACTAAACCGATGTCGTTGTATCGCTTGATGGTACGATAGATAAATTTCTTTGTTATATTCAAAGGTTTCAGCAGTTTGAAAATGTTGTTCACTTGCTTGTTACACTTGTATAACGCTATCACTGCGACACGATTCTCTTTGATGCCCCACTCCATCTTCAGGGAAACGATACCTGGAGCCAAATATACTTTTTCTGACAGCCAAATGTCTATTTAAGCATAATCAAGAAACAAAAGTACATCGAACGTACCATTATTAAATTTAAAATGGCGAAAAAGTTGGGACAGAATTTATGGCTAGACTACGTATATCTTATGTACTTACATACTTTATTGTACATAAAACACAGGTAAAAAATACAGACAAATTCGGTTCGGACTTAGGGTCGGCATCAACATACTATCACATATGGCGCCAGCAGCTGTCATCCCATAGAAACTTGTCAAACTTTTCATACAATCAGATTTTAACGAACACCGCTTACGATTACAGACGGTTTGGTGCAACCCACCCTTATAATAGGGATGTTGACACTAAGTAAGAAACTCAACTACTTCAAATTTTCTCGAAAAAGGATCAAATTCTCAACCAAATAGCGAAAAAAGTAACTCAAAAAAATAAATAATTACATAATTACAAGTCATCAAAGTTTTAAGTGGGGGCATGTTCTGTCCCTTTTTCGCAAAACGCACCTCTGTATGGAACGATCTTCATTTACTATGGCGCTTTAAGTCAGTGACGTCACTACAAATTAGTGCTTTCTCACTCTTATTAACAACATTCTAACGGTTGTAGCTTCGTTATTTTTTGAGATATTTTAATGGGATTTTCACCATTTGGCATAGTTTTATGTCTTCTTTCTTTTGGATATAATTTAGATACCAATAAATTTTGAGTCAACATCCCTATTCTAGTGGCTCTGTGAGCTGTATGTTGACTTAGCGTGATTTTTACTTTTTTTCCAATTTCGAATTACGATGTCACGTCGCGGGTACTTCATTCTAGAGATGTAACAGAGTTTCACCTCCGGCTCCGTTAATCCGGGACTTTCGTTTGGTCTTACCCGAAAATTTTACCAATGTTTTATCGGACCCAAAATTGCACTAACGGACCGCGGCAGCGGCGCGCCTAAAAATTTTGACTCGTCGGCCGGGAATTGCCTACTTTAAGTCCCTCCCCCACATTTCTACTGAAGCGGGGTAATCTAGCCTGCGGGAAATTAAAACTAATCGAAATATTTTCCGTGTTTTAAATCATGTACTAGAGTGCTATCTTGGTGAAACTGTGAAAGCGCTTTTCTGCTATCCGGCCATAGATAGCACTCTAGTAAATGATGTAAAACAAGGAAGATATTTTCGATTAGTTTTGATTTCCCACAGTCTAGATTGCCCCGCTGCGCTTTATAAATCATAATCGTGAACTCACAACTTGTATATGTGTAGGCTGCTGGTGCTCCTGAGGTTCTATCTCGATTTGCATCTGCTGCTGCACTTGCTGTTGGACTTGTTGCTGGACTTGTTGCGCAACTTGCTGGGCGGCCTGTTGCGCGGCTTGTTGCGCCGCTTGCGCCTGGTAAAACAAATCCATACTCTTGATATAAATGCGACAACAATTCTGTCTATTGGTTTCTTTTTCACGCTTAAACGAACTAACTGTTTGCGGTTTAATTTGTTATGGACAAGATAGGTTTGACATACGGGAATGGACAAAAGATGTTTTTATCCCAGAACGGTTGTAAACTTTTACTGTAAAAGGTAGGGAAGTATATATTTTGCTGTGAACTACGGAACGGTAAGCTTTATAAATAAGACAGCCAGACGTGCCTAAATAAAAACACCCAACCCATTAACTAAAGACGACCACAAGGGCACGAATATAAAGCTATAAAATACAGTCTTGTGTAAGGTGCTGACTTTTTGAATGCGAAGAATAATTGCTTCTACGCCAGGCACGGCACGGCACCTATTTAGCTTATCAATTCGCCGTATGCAGTATCAGGGACCAGATTGAGCTTTCCACGATAGAAAACAATTGCTGTGGCCGAACAAGGCTGGTAGATGATGTGGTGATAATACCCAATATGGTTTTAGTCAGTAATATCGCAATTAAATTCCCGAATACACACGTACGAGACTCGCATGCGAGTTTGACTACACTGTGTGGTTTGATATATCGATTGAAGTCATTATTCCTGGGTAATACGCAATGTAATGACGGGTCACGGAGGTATAACGAGTTCAATCGCTCTATAGAACCACGCAATATAGTTAAACTCGCATGCGAGTCTCGTATGTGTGTATTAGGGCCTTTCACCGATATTTCATACGAAGCCATATATGGCAGATATAATTTATGACCTTTTACGTTATGCAATAAAGGGTAAGGCTTACCTGTTGTTGTGCCTGTTGTTGCGCCTGTTGTTGCGCTTGTTGTTGCACCTGCTGTTGCTGCGCCTGGAAGTTCTTCGAGTGTCCGGTTATCATGATTATCGCCCCGTTGTCGTTGTTACTCGTGTCTCTCTGTTAAAAAAAGCATGATATTTTAACACTAGCCTGTAATTTTTTTGACACATCTATTCTTTTACCCGTATATTATTTTTCACGGGGAGCTAACTGCCAATCTCCAACAAATGACAGAAGTCAATAATTTATATTGATTGA
This sequence comes from Epiblema foenella, assembly GCA_963556455.1. Classification (NCBI taxonomy): domain Eukaryota; kingdom Metazoa; phylum Arthropoda; class Insecta; order Lepidoptera; family Tortricidae; genus Epiblema; species Epiblema foenella. Next base: position 8,352,047 of record OY747108.1, on the reverse strand, counting down.
TGCCCTGTTCAGTCTTGCTAACATTAGTTATAAACTTATGAAGATAAATTTTGTAACGGCTTCCCTAAGAACTTTCCAAATTGATGAGATGGTGTAGCTATAAACGCCATTATAATCGAGCCATAAAAGCCATTAACTATACTTAAGGCCGTACAACGAGAGATATCGTCACTACTTAAAAAAAACTCGGACCTGATTCTTTTTTAATTTTACGTTTATCTACGCATTAAACTAATAAAAATTAATACATCTCGTATGCTGCACAAACTCCAATGTCGATAAATCGAAGGAGTAGTTAAGTAATCATTAATTCAAAAATATCTTATCTAAACACAAATCGTCACCACTTTGAAAAAACTCGTATCTGATGTTTTCCACATCTTTTCCATCCAACTTTGTTTACCTGCCGATTTTGTAAAAGTAATAACTGAGGCATCTTTGACTAAAAAGTACAATGAAAAATATTTTAGACTGGAGTTATATCAAAAGGTATGCCACACTCAATTACTATGTTTACATATCTATATCTATTAGACATAAAGAGAGCAGGTGACTTATGTGTGGTAGTTTTTCATTGCCGATGAGCGCTACGCTCGTAGCCGATAACATGGTTTTCCCGCTTTTTAGCGAAAACTGTCTACGAACGGAGATCCCGACTATCGGGTCCTCGGCGCTGAATGTGTTAAAATATACACCTCACACTCTGATTGAGTGTAAACTTCGCTTTGATGACATCTGCACTATTCTTCCTCAATGATTCTATGATACTTCAGAACATCAAGCGATTCCTCAGCTATATGTATTTTGGAAGGGTCCCTATTAAAAAACGAAAGTACGATGATTTGCATTCTCTAAAGCCGATTTTGTCAATAAACTCGTTCCTTTTAGGATAGTTTAAATATACATACAAGAATGAGTAGTTGATGAAAATTAATTCGAGTTGATAATATTTTTATGAAGACACTTTGTTATTTAAGTTGATATAGTCTATTGTTACTCTAAGTTAGTCTCTTTAGTTAATTTAATAAAATAAAAACGTACATTTGGTTTCATTTTGTTCTATAATAATTAGTGTTCGGAGTTTCGGTGGCAAATTTCAGAGGTAAATGGAGTCGCCTAACATTTTTTTTGATTAAACGAATAACGATTATATGATTAATTTTGCATAATACTCCTTATAAATTATTTTGCGAGCATTACCTACTTATACCACGATAACACAGGACTACTAATAACACAAGTATGTAGGTAAACATTGTTTAATAAATTTATTTATTTTTACTTATTACATACGTACAAACATGTCACCTAAACAGTCGGGACAATATAATGTTTGTACCTGCCGCCAATTATACAATTCGGTATCACAAACATCATACTCCCTATTTCCACATCTGGAGCAAACTTAGGTTAAACAACCTTTCTTCGTCTAGGTCCATATCTTTTGATGGTAATGCCATTAAATGTAATTCCTTGAATAAGGTTTTTGGCAAATTCAAATCATATACCCATCCGCGAAAATTAATCATCTAAAACAATAAAGAGAAAATAAATAGAAAAATAGTCTTATCAAAGACGGTAGGTATAATAAAGTCAAGAATAAAAACTTACTTTTTCAACAAAGTCAAATTCATCCTTTTCATCTAGATAAATTTCTATGTTGCGATTTAATATTTTAGCAACACTCTTTAAGGCAATATTTTTCAATGACTCTGGATATGAATGATTTCCACCCATTTTTAAGATGTAAACGAGACTTCTGGATACGTCATATATTATGGTAAAAAAATATATCGATTAATGGTGACATTTGTTAAAAGAAATTGAATAACAACCCAAACCATTTACGACATAACATTTGTGTGTTCCTGTAATCGTTTTATGACAATAAATAGTTTTAAATACTCCAAATTTACGAGTACCTACCTGATTAATGTCATACTAAGTACTTCAGGTAAATGAATAATTTATTTATTCAAATCTTAAAAAGTTAATCATAAAAACGACTCCATTACCCACTGTGTGAAGTTTGCCACCGAAACTCCGAACACTAAAAATAATTAATGCAAAGTTATCGTAACTCAACAACATTCAGTCAATACTAGAACAAAAATCTCTTATACTACCAATAACAGTAAAGGACGATGACCAAATTAGTATGGACGCGTGCCTAGTCAAATACCAAGTTAATTTGAAGTTGATTTTATAATTCATCAATCGTAGATTTAGCCTGTTTATTTTTTATTTCATTCTAAGTCGGGAGTATTGGGTATTTTTCAATTGAAAAAATACCCCTTGATGAATTAATTAGCACTCGCACGTCAAATCAATCAAATCATGTTTGCTCCTATACTTTTTGAAGGCGTCACTATGAAAACTGTCTTCATTAAAATATTTTTTTTTTAGTATGAATGAAAGGCATTTTGATGCTCCCAAGCAATGAAATACGACTTCTATTATTCGTATTTCATAACTATTGCCTCAGATATAGCAATAGTAGTAGAATATGCATGTTTTTATGGATAAGTAGAGCAATGCAAGGCTGACAGCCGAGTGAAGTTTCTCATCGTCTGTGTTATCCAAAGTACACCCTTTTGTCCAGAAACATGGCCTATTCTTTCAGTTCTCCCAGAAACTTGTGATCACGCGTGTTCCAAGGCGGTTTCTGTGGCGCTAAACGCCCCGCTTATCAATAAACACGGCCATATGCCTATTTTCCATACAAATCATAAAGATGTGATACGCAGTAATCAATAGACAAAAGGTTTCTTTATGCTTCATATCCTGATATCTGATATGTTTTCCTGATTGTGTCATAGGGAAACTAGGTCCTAGGTTAACTTCTAATCCGAGGATTTGGAGTAGGCTTTAGTTTCACGAAGATGACTAGACCGGTTTTCAAGGACATCTCCTTTACCGAAATATAGATATCAAATGATACTTCGTCATAGCTTTTTTTTAAATCCATGGGTACGCGCCGCAGTTCGAGCCCACGACTTCCAGATTACTCTGTTCGGTACTCATGGTTAGAGATTGGTTTAAGATCTACGATGGATTTTGCATGAACTGGTCAGGCACTGGTCTAAGTATCTACTGAATGTCAAGGAAATGTGAATACGTGTCTCTTTTAATCACAATAAACAATAAAGCAATAAAGGTAAGGTAAACGACCCAATATTATACACTACGACTCGGTTTACCTTCCTCAGGACCCTTTCGGACCACTACATGTCAAAATCGCTACTTCCGGGAATTAGCACTCCCATAATTACCGCATCCCAAGACGACCATTCCCCAGAATAGCATTTCTGTAAAGACCACAACAACTAGGGACTAACCTGATAGACTTCTTATAAATAATAACAACTCGCATAAAAATGTTTTCCCAAAAAGACAATATCAAGAAATAAGCACTTCCTGTAATGACCATTTCCCATGGTTAACACTTTCCATAATATACTGGTGTTCAAATTATCATCACCCAAAACTTGTATCCCCGTTCCCCGGTCTTGGTGAGTAAATAGTGATAATTCCAGGAAGTGATCTTTGTGGGAATGGTCATTCTGGGAAGTGATCACCTTGAGAACAGGATATTCCGGAAAGTGGTTGTTTTAGAAAGTGGTCATCTTGGGAAGTTGTCATTATGGGAGTGGGAGTGGAAATTGTCATTCCGGGAGTCATTAGCTCTTTAGGATAAAAGTGTTTTAATTGACTATACATATTACAGAACACTAGCGAGTGTTATATAGCTTTTTCCAGAAAACCCACATTTTATCGAAGCTTTCAACTTACCATTGTGTTTCTGACGGGCAGCCGGATGCTGCTGCTATAATTATCTTTTGTCGTAGTGTTTGCTCACTATCAGTCAAACACACTTGAGATTGAGTTAAAAAACATTATTCAGAGCTTAGTATCATAGTGTGACTGCCATTAACCTCTGATGCAACGATACAATTGATGTACTATATGTACGGCAGTAGTTAAATGTATATGTAAAAATGGAAAAAGCCTTAAGACAAAAGTCTAAGACATAGTTCTAGTAAGTCTTCGAGGCTGATTTCCTGCCATACTGGATTATTCTTTTTTTTAACCTGACTGTGGCTTTATAGGATGGGCCCAATGAAGCGAAAGGATTGTGCGTTTGGAGAGTGACCTGGGGAAAATCCAGGGGAAACCTCCGACAGGACCACGCGAGCGGTTTAAACCCTGGAATACTCTAGGAGTGTGCGTTCCAATGAGATTGGTTGAGCGGCTTCAACCAAATCTGAGGTGTGGGTGGAATCAAGCTACTGGGAGTTTTTCCGCTGGTTCACTAAACCTAGCCTAGCTGAGAAGAGTCCAGCAAGGAACTCAAGTAGGCCCGACCTGGGTCGGACTGACTCTGCCCGGTATGCAGCGGTATCGGGACGAATAGGGACTATATGTATCAGTGTTGTCGCGATCGCGCGGTGGTTGTCCTCGCCGACGGGAATGCCTAAGTGTACGCATCGTTTCTGAGTTGGACGCCGTAAGCGCAGCGTTCCATCTTTCAGTGAACGCTGTGATTACGTCGTCTGGGTTCGTGAGTGTGTGCCTAGGACGCCGGTCCGCGCGGCTCTAATAATCAGTGGTCGCCGAGTTACGACAGAGGGAGAACAAGGAGATGGGAACGTAATCGGCAGCCTTCCTAACTAACGGATTCCTATGATGGGGAGCGGTGTCAAAGTAACGTCTGGCAGTCTGCTTAAAAAAACCATACATGGTGCTAATCCCCCTGTCGTACTACGAGGCACCAGTCGCTCTACGGAGAAAAAAGAGATTCTAAATGGCCTGAAGCGGCTTGAGCGATGTCATAGGCACGCCAGCAAAAGCTACACTTGCATAAGTCATCGTCCAATCGAACATAAGTTTTGTAGTGAGTCAGCTTATTTCTAAGTGACATTTTCCTAAACTTGTTAATCATCGGCCCAAGCCTTCCTAGTACGAACAACGTACGGTTGCTTACCCTACTGATGTGGCTACGGATAGTCCGTTTTCTGTTAAGGGTCACTCCAAGATATTTGACTTCGTTGGCCCAGGGGATGGGCCGGTCAAACATCTGGATCGGAGCTACTCGCCTTTCAGCGCTAACGCGGTCAGATGGGTGGAAAACTTCCAAACCTTTCAATTATACCATGTATAAACTAATAATAAACTTGTCTGGTTGAAATGACACTTAAGGTCTTCTTCTTCCACCCGTCTGACCGCGTTAGCACAGAAAGATGGATGGGTCCGATCTAGATGTCTGACTTGCCCATCCGAGCCCATGCAGTCAAATATCACGGAGTGACCTTCTACAGAAAACTGACTTTCACATCAGTATGGTAGGCAACCTTGGGTTGGTTGTGATAGGAGAAATTGGGCACATGAATCTTAATAAGTTTAGTAAAATGTCACTTAGATTTATAAGCTGACACTTTACAAAACATATGTGCGTCCAATCATGATTCATGTCTTATGCAAGAGTAATTTTTGCTCACGTACCTATCATAAGAATCTGTAATTTAAAAAGACTGTTGACTACGATACCATCCCTCGCCCCTGTGCCGTAACTTGGCGATCACCGAAAAAAGACCGCATGGTCCTAGCGTCCTTAACACACCCAAGGACCTGTACGACGTCATTACACCTTCCATGGAACGATGCGTTTACGGCGTCCAATTCAGACACGACGCGTTCACTTAGGCATTCCCGCCGGCGGGGATGTCCACCGCGTGATCGCGACAACATACGACACATTCGTCCCTGTACCGACGCATACCGCGTAGAGTCAGTCCGACCCGCGACCGGCCTAGCCTAGGGATTTCTTGATGGACTCGTCTCAGCTAGTCTACCAGCGTATATAGAACGCGTATATAGCGGTATAGAACCAGCGACAAAACTCCCAGTAGCTCGATTCCAGACACACCTCAGATTCAGTTGAGGCCTCACACAAACTGGATCACAACCATTTTCCAGTGTAAACCGCCCGCGTGCTCTTGTCGGAAGATTTCCCTTGATTTTCCCCAGGCTAATTTCCAAAGTTAGCGCATTACTATAGGTTTATTGGGGCCCGGCCAATAAAGCTACAATCAGGTAAAAAAATCATAGGTCTATGGACTGCGCGACTGGCGTTATGTCAGACAACTAAGAATACTGTGACAAGAACCACGCTGTGGTTTCTAACTACCACCTCGAATGTCTCATTTCGACCCCCCGGGGGACTTTGAGGTGGTTTTTAGAAAACATTGGAACATGGCAAGTCTCCAGACGCATAATAATAATAATAATAACCCCCAGGGTAGCTTGTGTCCCTTGGACTCCTTGCCTTCGAGAGTCGGTCAGGTGCCTCTCCGCTTGCCTTTGTTGGTCGGCGGAGTGGGTCCCAGCAGGAGCCGCAGGACTCTCACCTCTGGCTTGCCTTAACCGGCCGGTCAGAGTGGGGTGCCAGAGCTATATGCTAGCAGGGTGGGAGTGTATTGCACGTATAATGTCGTAATAACGAGGAAACCCGCTCACGGGGGTAAACACCGCAATGGTGAAATCGGAGCCGCACCTCTACACCCTGAGCTGCTTACACCAGTGTTGCAAACCCTCGCTGCCATCCTGTAGCTTTTAATAGAGCGGCTTGCCTAGTGAGCAGCGAGGCACCGTCCGTTGCGCTGGCGGTCCGTTGTCTCATCAATGTCCCAGCAACCAGTCCCTCAAGTTTCTTCCCATAAAACCGGTGTAGTTTCCCTTCTTTTCGCAATAGCCCTTGCACGTAGCGGGTACAGTCTTTGGCTGTATCAGTGCAGATATAGATAGTATCTGCTAGGTGTACACATCCCAATACATTATAGTATCTCAAAGGGGCTTCTTCGTATTCGATCTGTATCCCCATGAACGCCTTCCAAAAGGACCGGACATTGTGCCGTGATATCCCAAAGGAGAGATACAAAATAATAATAAATATTCTTTATTTCACCAACAATCAACATAGAGAGAATATGACAGATAATCCTTAAGAACTAGGTAACAACAGGCGGTCTTATCCCATGTGTGCTTTACATGGCGCAACTATAATATGTCCATCTATTTCTACAATAATATTGCATCTCCTAGGCTTGCCGAGGTTGACCCATACTAGAATTGGTATGGTATGATACCTTGTCCACTTTGCCATTATAGGTGTATATGCTATTTATAGGTGCATAGCATAACTTCCAAAGTAACGTTCATGCTTTCAATTAAGTTTTATATAAGCCGGAATGCTGGAGTGTGTCACATTTCTGACTGGGAATGGTATTCAGAGGATTAATGATAATGACCCTTAATTAGCCTTTTAGACACTATTCTTTACGTACGAAAGTGACCCTACCTAGAGAATAAGATATCAACTCATTTTATCAGAATGTGATTATATATTTGAGTTGTGTAATAATAGCTATAATCGTTTTTAGTGCCGCGCCATGGACTGCCATATCAAAATCAAAATCAAACAAAAAGAAAACCGTTTATTTTCAAAATATATAGGTCAGATATAAAGACTTATATTTATATAGCCCTAAACACCTAAGAGTAGGAGCGCTCGTGGCCTAGTAGAATACAACAAACCCACGGGCTCGAGGTTCTGGCTACCCGCGGTACCATAACCAGGGGGTTATGGTAGTGTCCAGGTTATTAGCGGGATCAGCGGTGCTAAGAAAGTCCGGTAATGGACGTCTGTCGGCTGGCAGGATGATGATGATGTTGTGTTATAAGTAGGTGAGGCATACAAATAGTTTGTGCTCACATGGAGTATAGGTTGTGAACGACGTGAACACGAGGTATTATACAAAGATCTTCCATCTAAAGTATAAATTCAAGAGAACAGTAAAATAGTATAAACCACAGTAGCATAAGGCAGACCACAATTATGGAAGTACTTCCACCTTACATATCACCACAGCTACAACATACTTCTAGTTCTGTAAGTAATTATTTGGTTCTCAATTCAATAAAGGGGCCAGCGACTCATTTGTGATTATTCTGCATATAACATTAGATAAGCCGTATGCTGGTTTGGAAGAAAAGGATAAAAAATAATTTTCAAAAATGTTTGTCTGGTGATTCCGCGTAGCGTACACGTACGGATATATATGTAGGTGGGCTGCTCATCTCATTGCATGTAAAGCATGCAGCTACCAAGTAAACTTTCAGAGGAGCCAAAACACGCTGTTCTATTCCTTATGATGCCATTCTGCTCCACCATCAGACCTTCAGTAGTTTATGCACAAACGCTACTTAACAATTGCAATTACCCTAGCAAGGTCAAAAATATAAAGAAAGTGCATGTACTCCTGTCCTAGGCCCTTCAATGTAGTTGTACGCTGCACGGGCAACACTGGAGAGCTAGAAGAGAAAACACTTTAGCTAGTGCAACTTTAGCAAGCGACAGCAGCAGTGCTCCCTTACGTTACGAGTTAACTCCCGTAATTACCGGCATAGACATACATACACAAAAACAGACAAAGACACAGCCTTCTCTGTAAAAACTGTAAAAAGTAGTTAAAAATTGAAAACTGAAAGCTAAATATTAATATGACAAAACTGGAATATATGTCTGTATGGTTTGCAACGTATAAAGGAGGAGATCATTTAGTTCAACTCATCAGTCAGTTCGTATCGGCGCCCGCTACGTATCATCTATTCGTTAAGCTACTAGAAAGAAAGCGAAAGCAGAATATAATCAGCGAATAGAAGCAAGGCAATGTAGAATCGAATAGAGGCGAGTAATAAATATTTTGTTTTTATATATATGTTTTCAGCATTTTTATTGTTCATGTCGTATTCCTATTCTTCGTTAAGTGACCCATACTTCTAAGGCGGATTACATTTTGAGTCTACATTACTCTTGATTATAAGGGCTAGTCATGTTCAATCTTCCTGGGTCCTCGTCCTCTTAAAGAACGTCCAGTTCTCTTAAATAATCGTTTTCCAACACCAATGCCACTAAAATAGGTAAAACATAAAATTAGTAAAACAAAATATCAGTAAATTACAACTTATTTTCAAATACGTTGTCTATAATAATAATTTAGTAATTCATCGAATGTCTTAATATTGCAGTCAGCTTAAAAACTAAAGTACCATTATGGATTCCTAACGAAAGAAGCGATACTCTTTTTAGTTTTTTTTTAAATTACGTACATAGTCTCTGTCTTTCAAAATAAGGACGACAAAGACATGGAATATGATAAATAAACGTAATTTTTTAATTATCTCAAAACGTTTTATCACCATAGGTACGCACACATTTAGCTTTAAGTGACAGAGAAAATCTTAAACATTTATTTTTCAAGCAGATCTAAGCGGCGCACATAAACATACCTACGGTAGAAGGTAGGCACCGAAGTAGATTAGAAAAGTGTCTCTGCTGTTCCCTATTATCCAAAGCCTGTCCCAAGCGTCGACTTAGCTATGTACCTAGGCTGATTATCATGATCTATTAATTAATTTGAAATGATGAGTAGTCACACACAGAGACGGACGGATGTCAAGCATGCGGATCTACGCACGTGTGATTATACTGGACATACACTGCATTCGATTTGATGAATAGACAGACAGACGGATGGACGTCAGACACGCGGACCTTGCACGCGTGATTAGACTGGACGTAAATTGTAATTCAAATTGATGAGTAAACAAGTACACACAGACGGACGAGTATCAGGCACGCGCACTAAGAATAGACATACACCGAATTCGAATTGATGAATAGACAGACAGACGGATGTATATCAGACATGCGGACGTTGCACGCGTGATTAGACTGGAATCGAATTGATAAGTAGACAAATACAGACGGACGGACGGATGTTAGGCACGCGCACTAATAATATACATACACCGAATTCGAATTGATGAATAGACAGACAGACGGATGTATATCAGACATGCGGACGTCGCACGCGTGATTAGACTGGAATCGAATTGATAAGTAGACAAATACAGACGGACGGACGGATGTTAGGCACGCGCACTAATAATAGACATCCACCGAATTCGAATTGATGAATAGACAGACAGACGGATGGATGTCAGACATGCGGACGTCGCACGCGTAATTAGACTGGAATCGAATTGATAAGTAGACAAATACAGACGGACGGACGGATGTTAGGCACGCGCACTAATAATATACATACACCGAATTCGAATTGATGAATAGACAGACAGACGGATGTATATCAGACATGCGGACGTCGCACGCGTGATTAGACTGGAATCGAATTGATAAGTAGACAAGTACAGACGGACGGACGGATGTTAGGCACGCGCACTAATAATAGACATCCACCGAATTCGAATTGATGAATAGACAGACAGACGGATGGATGTCAGACATGCGGACGTCGCACGCGTAATTAGACTGGAATCGAATTGATAAGTAGACAAATACAGACGGACGGACGGATGTTAGGCACGCGCACTAAGAATAGACATACACCGAATTCGAATTGATGAATAGACAGACAGACGGATGGATGTCAGACACGCACACCTTGCACGCGTGAATAGACTGGACGTAAATCGTAATTAAAATTGATGTGTAGACAAATTACAGACAGACGGACAGGTATCAGGCACGCGCAATAAGAATAGACATACACCGAGTTCGAATTGATGAATAGACATACAGACGGATGGATGTCAGACACGCAGACCTCGCACGTGTGATTAGACTGGATATATACCGTATTCGAATGAATAATAATTGTTATACTGACCTGGTATCTTAACTTAATGATGTTGCACTACGCCTGTTATTGAGATACAGGCAGGACTTGTGTCATCTAACTTTATGTTCTTATTAATGTATTTGCTTAGTATCTTGTTGGTGTGTCAAATAAAATAAATATATAAATACAAGTATGACGGTATCGTTGTCATTACATCAATTTCTAAAGTCAATAAAGGATCGGCAACTTGATTATGATATATACAAACAGGCCTATGCTACGCAGAGGTTTAAGTGTAATACGTAATTAATGGTACAGGGACCTCTGCATAGAGAAACTAGGCTACACCAGGCTCATTATTTTAAAGATAAGATATAATTTATTACGTATCTGATAGCACTTACGTACGGAAGGTATATAATAGCCCGCACGCATTCGTTCTTACCGTAAGCTTCTATATTGGCTGCCCGAGCGTGCGAGGGCCGAGTTTAGCCGAAGTACGGATTTTATACCTTAGCTACAAGAGAAACAGGCCTGCCGGCAGATGGACAAGCCGGCTGACGTTCTGCTGAATAGGTAAAAGAATAAATAAGCGGACGAGTATATTTTAATAGACAGACGGACATACAAACAGACTGGATATCAGACATAGACAGGCGGACATAAGATCTGCCGTATAGTCAGTCGGCAAATACGGTAGCAGCATTTTGGCGTCTCTAGATGCAACACAAGAAATCCTCAAATCAACAAAAAGGCCGAAAAGCACTTGTGATTCTTCTGGAGTCTCAAGGTGTTTTCTTACCATCAGGAAAATACCTGGCGAATTATTCGTTTACTAAAGGCCTGTGCCCAGCAGTGAGTCATACCAAAGGCTGCTGATGATGATAAAAATAATCTCGTGATTATTACAGGGCGCAAGGATAATAACAACAAGTATTTGAATATTATGGTGTCATTGTACTACCTACTCGTACCTATCCAACGTGGTGTCCAACACTGGCGCCGTTCCCTTAGATCAGCGTAAGTCTGTACCGCTATATGCATAATACATGAGAAATTAATTACATCGTGATGATTTGCTTCACATTTTTTCTATTTCACTTTTATTAGTTATTCTGCTATTCGAGTAGGAGACAAATTACCAAAGTCCATAAAAAAACAAATCATTCGTTTTGGAGTTGTAAATGGTGTAAGTATCTAACACGACTTTGTTTTATTTGTATATATTTGTATTAGGTAATAGGTACATCTATAAGATTCAAAGAAAAATAACAGTGATCGAATGTACCCAAAGCAGGATTCAAACCTACGGCTTTGCTGATGTAGCACCGCCGAGACCATTGCATACTACACATTAGGTACGGCGTACTTTTACATTATTTTTGCAGATTCCGATACAAGTGACGTCTATATGTCTATTAAGCGTAGAAATAGTATATAAATGGAATTCCTAACAGACAGACAAACAAAATGTCAGAGAAACGAACCGGTAGCATACAATAATTAATAGTACTCACGTACATTAATAGGGTTCTCTGTCTAACAGAACCTACCAGCTGTAAAATTCAAAACACGGTTTCTATGTCACTGCATAGTACGTGCTCATTAGTAAGGTACCTACCTAAGCGCCATCGCCTATATTGACACCCTGGAGGTGCGCAAGAGCCGAGTTTAGCCGTTCTTACGTTCTGGTGAATAGGCAGTAAGACAAGCGGACGGATAAACAGTGATACGTACAGACAAATTACGTAGAGAGGCGGATAGACAATTCGATCCGTTCAAATGGTTCCTGCTCTTTTGTTAATGAGAAAAGATCAGAACAATAAAGCAGGATTTGAATCTAAAACATAATATAAATCACCTTAGTATTCGCTCCGGCGCGGCGTGAGTCGAGACCGCATACTCATTTTTATAACTGATTTCTTTCGATGCGAGATTATGATCAATGAGTTGCTGTTTTCATTTTCAAGTTTTCCCTTGAAGTGATAGTCCCTAAGTGATGTCCTTTAGGTACTTTCACAATGTAGCTAGAGCTGCGGGATAAAAAGGAATCATAAAAAAGAAGAAGACTCAAAGCATTCGTGGATCAGCGACACCTGCGAACTGCTTACGGTATTAGGAAGTTGAGCAACGTCTCGGCGGGTCAATTCTTGGGTAGCGGTTTTGAGTGGTTATTAACTGAGGGCATCCGTAATTTGGAAGGCACGCAAGACAGCATTCGTTTAACCAATTAAGAAGCAGCTTGCGATTTTCTGACAGTCAACTTGCCCACTCACTTGATAGTTTTCTCTTGGGCTGGAAGGTCACATGTCGTCGCTTCCGTAAACACTAGTGTCTACGACAAATCTAGAGATTGGGGTAGCGGACCCCGGGCATCTCTCAGGCAGTAAAGTTAGTGCAGTAGATACGATATATAAAAAATAATTTGTAAGTGTCTGAGAAACTCATCCGTTCGGTACACTGTAGGTTATATAAAGTTATAAAAGGTACCTATATAAACCACGGAGTTGGTATTTCTCTTAAACATGATGAAAATACACATATTTTCTATTTTTCTTTCCTGAAAAACGTTATTGATTACTTACTGACACAATCTGTCAAAATATTTCTTTTTTGTTAATAATCCATAGACGTCAATGCTCTAAGTAGGTAGATTACCGGAGTAGCTCATTTGTACACAGGATAGACAGAGAAAAAAATATGTACCCATTTCTTTCACTCTTTCATGTAAGTAGGTTAACCTATATTAATACTCCACAAAATAAAAATGTTTGAAAATGTCACCATTAATTGTAAACCGGAAACGCGTTAATTATGAATTTATATTAAAAAATAAACGTTAGCTTTAGTTAGCCTTATATTTATGCCAAAAATCGTAATTCTAATAATTAAGGATGCCTCTTTTATGAATTTACTGGAATCGTTAAAATATACCTAGGCAGAAATGGTCATCGTCCTTTAATAAAAAAAAGTGTTTGCGTGAGTTACTCAAACATTTGTAAAATTAATGAGTTGTTATCAGAGTATCTCAAGAAACCAACATTAACTCTTGATGAATTTCAGATACGAGTTTTTTTTTTGTGACGATATCGCATTTTTGAAACGCTGTTCTGCGCAAACGAGGAAACAATAAGGATTGATTTTACCAGATATATGATTCTTGACTTCTGACAATAGCCAAAACACGATTGATTAAAATTTTTTCGATAGAAAAAAATCCAAAGTTGAGTCTTTATTTTTCCTTTTTTACTCAGCCTAACAAAACAACGCATTATTAAACGACACAATTAAGTTAAAATGATGTTGTTTTACCTCATCTAAACTCTGTCAAGAGGAAATTTAATAACATTGCACACAGTCAGATATCTATCGAGATTTGTCTAAAAAAGCCATTCCCAAAGAGCGTTACATCCCGTTTTGTCGTGCGCGTAAAAGCATGTCTCTTTCATGGGGGGTTTGGCTGGCCGAAGCATCCCCTTAATCCTTGGAAAGCCGGTGTCAAAAATGTTGTTATTTGAATCATGACTATGAAGTTTAAACGTTAGTTTCAAACCGTTCTGGACGGATCCGCGACGGCATACGAAATCTTAACACTTTAGGTAGTCTCTAAAAGACTGATGCCTTTATTAATAAACTTTAATCAAATATATTTTAGATAAAATGCCATTAAATTTCGTTTGGCTTTATCTGTCACTTAGACATTGTGTTTGTGAGAAAGGGACAAAACGCATTAGTTAGCAAAGGTTTGTTAGTTTTTAGGGTTCCGTACGCGAAGGGTCTAAACGGAACCCTATTACTGTCACTCACGCGTCCGTCCGTCATCTGACACAAAATTTTGTTCCGAAGAATTTTTTAACTTCCCATTGACCTACGAACTTCAAATTTGGTGATAATGTTTATAATTAGGTATATATTACGAACAAATACTAAAATATTGATAAATAAGATTTTTTTTTAATTTCCTTATTTTTCCTATTAAAACCAACTTAATTTTGCGCTTGGTTCGGAACCCTAAATGTTCGTAGTCCGACACGCACTTGAGCGGTTTTTTGGAAGGAGTGAGGATGGGAGACCTATGATTGCCAGAGGAAAGTTAATACTTACACTTCTGGGCGGTAAGTCCATATGTTGTCTTTGATGTAGCATGAGGTGGTTTTTCTGGAAGAACGCCTTTCCACACTGATCACATACATGTGTTCTGAGCGTACAGCTTCCGTCTGGATGTCTGGGGAAAAATACATTTTATTACCATGGGGGAAAGCGTATATTCGAATATTGTAACCTTTTCGTTTCAAAGATACATGTACATATATACTAAGTTCTATGAATGGGCTTCAGTAATTGTATAGTAGATTTGAGTTGATTTGTTTGTTAAGAATAGTTGATAATTGTAGGGATTGTAAAACCTGTTCTATTTAATAAGTACCTCTATAGAAATTGACAAACTATTACCTCTAATAAAATAATACCTATATTCTAATTAGAGGTATTGTTGTCATTTCGCTTTTATCTATACCTGTGTGTATATACTATTTACGATATTAAATACCTGTATTATTGCACTTGAAAGGTAAGATTACTACACTGACAGCTATTTCCGGTATTGGATTTTATGGGTAAAGTGTCAAATAGAGGTATCGTTGTTATTGGCGAAACCGCTAATATATTTGAATACCGGTTTTGATTATACCACTAATCAGAGCTTTAGCGATATAAATAGCAAAATGCTATTAAACCCGGTTATACCTTATTTAAAACCGGTAGTAAGAATACCGGTAGCGATCCCTGATACTAAACTTGATTAATTTACAGGTATCAGGTATATGGATATATAATTCGGGTCAATTGAGAGGACCATGGAGTAAACTTTTAAATGTATCTGATCACAAATATCAGAATATTTCAAAGGATATTTACCTTCTGTGATGTGCCAATAGGCCGTGTTTCGCCGCAAATCCCTTCCCGCAGTCCACACAGAAGTGGATTTTTGGCCGCGGCGTTGATATGTGATGGTTCTGCTGATAAATTATATTCACTGTTAAAACATATAGTCCATTTACGAAAGTTATACTTAATTTATTCACAGTCTAAGTGATTAAAGTGAAGTCAATAAATGGTAATCTTTGCATTAGATGTCGCAACGAACATCGTCAAAGCGTAATTAGAAGAGTACTTAGTGATTGAAAAATTCGTCGCTCCGAGTAGGACCTACTTAGCAAGAGCAGTGCTCGGAATGACATTACCGGGTTACCATCGTCTGGCATAATATTATTTGTCAGAAATACACTTTTCGCAGAAACTTTGTTATTTAGAAACCGTTACTTTTGAGTTTGCTAGTTTAGCTTTTCTGCTTGGCAAAATTTACACAACTATTTGCTAGAATCAACCACTTTATTGTAACGTAAGTGACATTTACAGTGTAATTTGCTGTCCGAATAATGGACTGTAGAGTGATACTTACAGTGGCTATGACTTGCGTGTGTACTACGTTGCTCGGATTTGAGGATATGATTTGTATCGGTTGATCTGAAAGCAGAATGAAGTGTGCTTAAAATTAGAATTGCTAATAACGGGATATTTGCCATGTACTAATTGTAATTCCCATTATTAATAGTAATTTTAGTGTAAGATTAATGAACATGTGAACTTGAAATGAAAATTTATATTATTAAAATTATTTAAAAGGTAAATAAATTGTGGTGGGGTTTAGAAGCGTATTATTATAAACATTATAAGCCATAAGTACGATTAAGAGATAGAGATAGGGATTCTGTAAGACCGGCGAAACGTTAAAAAACATTTTTAACTTTTAACTTAAAACTTTGTCAAGCGAATGCGTCCGCTAACGAACGATTTTCAGTTGTAAATGTCATCTATTGTAAAGGAAAATAACAAACGACTTGTACTGACACTAGCTTGAACAATTACGCAATTACCCCTCTAGTTATTGTGTATTGTTTATTAAGGAAAGTATGAATGTGTATTTACTGTGCGTGTGTTGCGCGGCTTGAACTAGCCCGGGTTGCAACGCGGCGGTGAGCGCGCACAGGTCCGTCACGCACGTGCGGTCGCCCGCGTGTAAACGTACGTGCAGGGAGAGCGCCTCCTGTGACAAACACGGCAATAACAATCAGCAAACGTTGATCAGGTAATATGGGGAATATGCTAATTTTTTTTTTCATGATGCCATTCAAATAATTTTTTAGAGAAGAGCAATGTTTATATGGAAAAACTACAATTAGAACAACACAAAAGACAAAAATGTGTTTCAAATTACAATTACCATTTCATGAAAAATCGGGTAAATTGCTGGTTTAGTCGTAATTTGCTTTTAGGTACATAGTTGTCGTACATTTTTTTGTTTATTAAAACAAGAATAAGTCATATTATTGGGCATCCTAGATAGTACAGATATATTTGAAGATGTGTAAAGGCCTACTTGCAGAATAAAGATTTTATTTTAACATTGATTAACTTTATAAGGATCGTAATAGGCAATTTGACTATATTAAAAATATATTACAAATTTATGTCATCCTATTCAAACGCAGCTTAATAAAGCGTTTTTTATTCAAAAACACAATAAATAATGTTTATTTTCCATGAAAATCGCAAATGAAAATTAATTTTTTTGAGGTATAATTACGTGATAATAAACACTCTGTGATTGGTTGTTCCCCTTGTGACGTCACAACAAAGCAAACAAATTGTAGCGTGATGATTGTGTGAATGTTCCGTTTGAGAAATACGCGCTTCTACGAGATTAATAGTTATAATTGAGTGTTTTGGCATTAAACAGACTGCTTACTAGCATATTTATTTGGAATAGTGTTTAAGTATCATAATGGAGAAGAAATTTGTGCAAGCCGACAGCGGTAACCTACCAAAAGTAGACCCATTAATGGTCGCCTTTTTCTTTAAAAATAATCCTGACTTTTATGCTGCAGAACTGAAAAACGTAAAAACCGCAATGTAAGTATTACTCTAAAGTTATTACTTTATAAAATTACGATAAAATCATACCAAAAACTTCGAGTGCAAAACTTATAGGTTATGTTGAAGGTTTATAGTATTCTAAGTGAAATTACATTTTCTGTTTTATTTTCACAGGTCTGGGAGAGAATCTTATGGCGATGATGCCATTGGCTACGTCCAATTGCACAGAAACTCTGGCATTTGCACAATAAAGTGTAAAATGTGCCCTGAACATAAAGTTAGGAATAAAGCCTATAATGTTACTATGGTTTTGAACGAAAATGAAGGTAAAGTTGTTAGCTGTATGTGCCATGACTGTGCAGCTTCAGCTGGAGGGTGCAAGCACGCAGTGGCCTTTTTAATGTGGTTACATCGTCGAAGTGAGGAACCTGCTTGCACGTCTGTTAATTGTTATTGGAAAAAACCTGGTTTATCTAGGTAGGAAGTTCTCTTAAATACATCACTCTACAGCAGATGTGCAAGAAAAAAGTGGAACCAACGCAGCCCACTAATTCACCAGCACTTCTTAATGAATTTCTTTCAGAGGCGAAAAAAAGGAATATTGATATGTGCGAGTTACTCAAATATCAGCCTGATTTTCAACGCACTGGTATCATGCAGTTTTCGATGCATCATTTTATGATGGGGCAGCCCATAGAAATCAAAGAAGACGTGCATAGACTTTTGGATACAATGAAACAGAAGTTGAACACAAATATACTTCAGATTGAAGAAGCAACAAGACAACAAAGCAAAAGTAGTTTGTGGTACGAAATGAGGTATGGACGTATCACCGCATCTAAGGCACATGAAGCGAGTGTATGCCACACAACAGATGGATCATTAGTTGCTGCCGTGATGGGCGCAAAGATACCAGATACTGCAGCAATGAAAAGAGGCAGAAAATTAGAGTTAGCTGTTCGAAAAACAGTGGAATATAAATTGAAGAAACAATTCACACCATGTGGACTTTTTGTATGTAAAGAATATCCTATGGTTGCTGCTTCTCCGGATGGGTTGTGCAAAGATGCAGTCATAGAGATAAAGTGTCCCACTAGTGAGAAAACAAAAGAAAATTATGTAAAAAATGGAGTCATCACAGATAAATTCAAGGCTCAAGTGCAGATACAAATGTTTGCTTCCAGTATGAAAAAATGTTATTTTTGTGTTGCAGACAACAATTATGAGCATTCGAAAAATGTAGAGATAATTGTAGTCACTTATGATCATGACTATGTCATTCAGTTATTGAATAAATTATCTTCATTTTGGATAAAATTAATTTATCCAATTCTAAAACGTAACACCAATTTAGATTAAATAAATTATTGTATGTAGTAGCTAGCTACTGAGATCTGTGTCACAGAATAAAAGAAATTTTTCATAAATACTTATTGTTTTATTTCTCTACTTATTAAAATGAATGAAAAATGTTTGTTTTTTCTTAAGATACAGTAGTAGACTTTTTGGTACACATCTTTTAAGTTAGTAATACCTGTCAGGTAGTATAGCTCTTCTATCGCCATTCACAACATTTATAATATGTATAAATCTAAAAATTATGATAAATACATAACTTATTTATACATAGGTAAAAATTACATAATTTTATACATACTAAAACCATCAATAAAGGCACATAAGTATTTGTCAAGTAAATAGGTAAATAGGATCTGCCTCTTAGTTACATAGTTACATAACGGCTAGTACAGGATTATGTCCTACCAAATGTTCTAGCTGCTAGCTCATACATAGGTACCTGTGTACTAATGGATAGAGTTACACACTGTTTACATAGAAAAACGTGTTACATTATTATTTATTTACAGATATATACAGTTCTTAAGATACAAACTCATCGAATCATTGTGGATCAACCAAAATTCGTCAAGATCACTTGATTAGAGAATCCTGCAAATTAATAAGTGCACAAGCTATTACAATGACGTCATCAAGAACACCAAGTATATTAGAATTTATAACTGAATGTTGTTTTAACATACGAAATTCTCTTATACGTCTTATGACTCGCTCGACATGTATTCTCAAGCTGGCAATTATTTTTGTTTGTCGAACTTCTGTTTTGGATAATTTTGTGCCTGCTGTTACACTGGGTGGCCTTACTAATTTGATACTTTTTTCTTGAAGCATTTGTTCAAGATGTTTGAAGCCTCTGTCTGCTAAGATAAATGTTCCCGGCTCTAACTTTTCTAAAAAGTCACAGTTTTCTACAACGACAACATCACTGGTTCTTCCTCCAAACCCGGGAGAAATGTAATTTACTAAGCCGTTAGGCGTGCACGATATTAAGTATTTTACTGTATTTCCTTTTTTATAGTCCGACCACGTCAGTGCCTGGTGAATGGCCTTAGATGGTTTTTGTATGTCAATCTCTAAGCAGTCAATAATGCAACTGACATTATAATAATTATGCCTAAATGCAATGGGCACATTCTTTTTTATTGAATGATTGTCTATATTGATTATGAATGAACGCAGAATACTGGCGATCAATGGGATGTTTTTCTGAAATAATTTACTAGCATACGACAATGATATACCAAAATCATCTTCTAATTCAGAAAATGTACTGTTCAACCTTATTTTTTTCAAACACATCAAAATGTATTCTATGTTTATTTTAGTATGTTTATGAATTAAATCAACTATAAAATAACATTTCTCAGGAATACCAACATACAACAAAGGTTTTCTTTGAATTTTTCGCATTGTATGTTTCACGCACTGCAGTTTTTCAATATCAGGGTTGGTCTCTGTGACAGTGCTGTCAGAGTCAGAAATCAATGATGATGATGATGGAACTACAGATGCATCCGTCATAGCTTCAGTGAAGCAAGAAGTATCACTGTCTGATTTTTCAGCATTGGAGAAAATATTTCTTTTGACAGGAAAATTAGTAATGCCAAATTTCGATGGCAGTTGATAACATGGTTCCATCTTAAAGGGGGAAGTAAAACTGGATTTTATTGGAATTTTAAAAGGAGAGGTG
The DNA here is from genome assembly GCA_963556455.1 of Epiblema foenella. Lineage (NCBI taxonomy): Eukaryota > Metazoa > Arthropoda > Insecta > Lepidoptera > Tortricidae > Epiblema > Epiblema foenella. The sequence continues at coordinate 8,331,359 of OY747108.1, read as the reverse complement.
GCCGTATGTGTTTTTGGAAACACTGTTTGCACAAGTTTGCTTCTATAATTCACTTTCACTGCTATTTGGACCGACTTGTCTGTGGTTATAATAGGTTCAGTGGTTGTCTCTCTGTCCTGTGTTTTTGGTAATTCTGAAAATTAAAATATATAACTTTATTATTACTGCTATAGCAGCTATTTACAAAAAAGTTGTTAATTTTTTGATTAGGATTTATATGCTAAGTGGTCACCGGTTAATAAAAATAACTGTACATCAAAATTAACTGGCTGATAATATTGCAAAGAATGCTTGAAAAGATAAGAGATTTATAAAAATTAGGTGATGAGTGTCAGTGACAGTAGCCCAAAATAAGCACAATCAGTCAATTCAACTGCTTCCTAAAATAAATAATTTCTATTGTAAAATCCCTTTAACATGTACACCTCTCTTATTTGGTCAGGGGTTAAAAGGGCCATAAGTAGTGGCAAATTTGAACTGTGTCTTTATTTGTCTTATCATACTGTCATTTATTTTACGTACCTTCAGATTCCGATTCAGTATTTGTTATAATCACATTGTTATCCTCTAGAACACCGGAATTAGTTTCAATATTTCTTTCTTCTTCAATTTGTTTTATAAGACTCAGTCTTTGCCTCTTTGCAAACACTGCGCGAGAAGTACCAGGGTCACACAGTCGTCTTTTACGATCTTCCTGGCAATAAAATTTTGATGGCAAAACTCCTTCCGCTAGAATAATTTTTTTAGCAAAACCCATTTTATACATCATGTAGTTTTCCACATCCTTTTCTATCTGAAATATAATATATGATTATTAACAGAAGTCGAAGAAATTAGAGGTGCGGATGAATAGGCAATTTAAGCAGGTAAACAATGCCTTTCATGACAAATTTATAGGATGAATATTGTTGTTGGAGATTATGAAGAGGTTATGTTTTGACTTTAGTGAAATCTAGGTAAATAAGGAAGCTATAAAAACTTAGTAATGAATAATATTACGTATTACTTACATGAAAGTGGTCTTCACACATAAATACAAAGGAGTTAGAGACAACGCTGTCAGGGTCTCTACGGGCTAATATTAACCACTTTTTGCGTCTTTTTGGATGCGTTGGAACGGGTAAAAACATTTTTTCCGGGGTCTTTATGGAAGTACTTTTACATTGCGGTACTACACACTATTTATAGGTCATTTTTTGGCAAATAAAATAACTTATAATTGCGAAAAATAAAGTTTGGCTACGAAAGTATCCGGTGTTTACTTCGTTGTGACGTCACAGAATCCACGTGACCTCCGCCATGACGCAAATTGCGTTTTGGCGCCTATTTTTAAATTTGAGACTTTAATATTGATTTTTACAGAAAATACAAAAGATATCCAGGAAATATTAATACAGGTGCACACAAATATACTAAGGAATAGTATAAAACAGTTTCTAAAATTAGTCAAATACCCTATTGAGCCTCGAAAACCCTTACATACCTTCGTGTTAAAGCAGGAACCACACTCCGGACAGGGATAGCCAGGCGTCACCTTTTCCGTGACAATCTGACCGTCGGCTCCGATAAGCTGCAAAAATAAGAAAGCTATAGATACCAACAATGAAAGATACGAGGGGTGCACTGAAACATTTCGGGTATTGATAGTTTAAGTGTATAAAAGTGTTTCAAATTCAACCTTTTCATAATCATACAGGTCTTGTAAGCTCACTACAACTTTGAAAAAAAAAAGTAAACACTTGTTATTCATTTGTTTTTAAAACTGCGTCGTCATCAACAAAATGGAATTAACGCGGGAAAATTTAAGTCAGATGATTTTTTACGATTTTAAAAGTGGTTTATCGCAAAAACAATGCCTTGATAGGATGACTTCCGCGTTCGGGGAGGGAGTTACAACAAAGACGACCATATAACGCTGGTTTTCTGAATTTCAACGCGATCGTGTGAAAATCAGTGATGATGTGCGTGAAGGGCGGCCAAATCCGCGGTTACTCAAGAAAACGTCAATGCAGTACGCGACCTAATCATAAAATATCGACATGTCACATACTGTGAAATTCAGTCATGTTTAGGGATTAGAATGAATCAAATCCAATCAATTTTGCAAACAGAACTTTGCGTAAGAAAGCTATTATCCCGTTGGATCCCACACCTACTTTCCGATGAACAAAAGGCGGCCCGGGTCCATTGGTGCCGAAAAAATCTAGAAAGGTTTAACAAAGGAACCTCGAATGCAGTTTATAATATCGTGTCGGGAGATAAAACGTGGATACATGCATACGAATCTGAAACCAAAAACCAGTCACAAGTTTGGGTGTTTGAAAACGAGCTGAGGCCGATCAAGGTTGTTCGCTCACGGAGCAAGGCGAAAAATATAGTCGCCAGTTTTGTTTCGAAATCCGGACATGTAGCGACTATTTCACTCGAGGATCGCAGAACGGTTAAGGCGCCGTAGGTTCAACGAAAAATATCATGTCAGGGGGTGAGGTAACCAGCCGCGCGGGGAGCGCCCCGCTCACCGGCACACTCGCGCGCTTACAGTGAGAATACACAGTAAACTCACTAAGCAGTACTGCAACGAAGTGGGAAATAAATTGACTAATGCAGGCTGGCGATTCTGCGAGTTAATTCAAAAATATAGTATTAGTGTCATGCTTTTTATGGAATATTAAGTATGCCTCATGTCATTTGAATCACATGCATAAATACCCTGTCCGTCTAGGACTGAGAAAATACTATCAATCGCATTTGAATATTTTTAAACAACTTCAAGTTAGTAAAATAAAAGAAATATATTTACCCGATTACACTCATCGGGATATCAGTTTGAGAGTAAATAAAATATTGATACTATTGTTTTCCTATAAAAAGAGATTTCCCTATAGAGAAATATAGATAAACTATACGCCAAAACCATCCCGAAGAATCAAGCTACATGTTGGTCATTATAAAGCCGTTTTCGAGTTCTTTTTACTGGCGAAAAAAGTAACTCAAAAGAATAAATAATTACATAATTATAAGTATTCAAAGTTTTAACCATGAAGCTTAAAATCCTGAAAAAAATTGAGGTGGTGTGCATTAATAAATACTTTCAACGATTTTTGGGTTGGACAAGACAGGTTTTACGATTTTTGAGTTTTCGCTGAAAAACTGTCTTGCCCAAATAAAAGGTCGTAAGTGCCGTGAGTTCCATGAAGATACGACCTTTTAGATTCAATGTATTGGATAGTGGTTTTAAATGTGGACTAGTAGGTGTTGGTACCGAACCCTTCATTGTGCGTGATCCGACACGCACTAGGTCGGTATTTTTTTGAGATAATTTCAATGGAATTTTCACCATTTGAGATTTTTTTGTTTTGGTTTCTTTTGGAGTACTCAAATTTTGAGTCAATAACAAAATACTGTAGGGTAGGGAGTAAATTGAACAGTCCAGCTTAAATTTTGAGTCAATAACAAAATACTGTAGGGTGGGGAGTAAATTGAACAATCCAGCTTAAATTTTGAGTCAATAACAAAATACTGTAGGGTAGGGAGTAAATTGAACAGTCCAGCTTAAATTTTGAGTCAATAACAAAATACTGTAGGGTGGGGAGTAAATTGAACAATCCAGCTTAAATTTTGAGTCAATAACAAAATACTGTAGGGTGGGGAGTAAATTGAACAGTCCAGCTTAAATTTTATGACGGCGGCAAACAAGCATACCTACGACCTGCCTGATGGTAAGCAGACACCGTAAACTACGGACCCTTGCGTAGTTTGGCTTATAGCTTTAATTGATACTAAAGCATGTATGTAAGTGTATGAGGATTACGAGGCATCAATTTATAAAATAAAAGTTGGCAAGAGAAGAGATCATTGTATATTTTCTGGGCACGTTTTAATTAAACGATGTGGACGGACTATGTGGATTGTTTAGAAGATACTCCTCTTATCGGCATACCTCTCGCTTGCCGCGTGTCTACCAATTCAGGTAATAAATGATCCATGTAAAAATCTATCAGCTTCTTCTCCACCTTGGACCTCTAAAACTGATCATCTCGTTTAATGTAAAGATCTTCCAGGGGTTGTCTTTCACCTCCCCATATTGCAAAAAACACCTTTGCCTACCCGATATGTGTAACTGGCCTTGTGCTTGGTAGTACCAGCTGCTGTTAGTATTAACGTAGTCATCCCAGATTTCTTGTTATATTTTAAAATCTGGATTTTGTTTTCTTTTACGGCATCTACCGTACCGTATTTGGAGCCAGGACCGTCAGCTTTGTAGGCAGAGACATTTCGTTAAACTTGAAGTAAAATAAGTTTCTGTGAGAAAATTCATTTTTGGTATAAGCTTTTATTGCCGACTGTACTTTTTTTTTACAGTCATCATTACTCGTAGAGACGGTTTCAATGAGCCCAAACACGACGAGTTTATCTTGTGCAGTTTAGGAGTTGCTATGGCCACCTTCTGTCTCCATCATCAGATCAGCTCGATACTACCATAATATTGCATTGTTAGTGAATTTACATAAGTATGCCAAATTTAGGCTCAATCGGATACCGGCAAGTGGTTGAAAAAAGAATTGCAAATTTTTTACATACTTACTAACAGTGCAAATTAAACAAATACTTGTAATATATAAATTTATCGATTCATACTAGTCTTACTTTTATACTATAATTGTACTTCTACTAGGCCTGGGTTGGGCGGTTGCCCAGTGCACAACTCGCCTTCTAAAGAGTGAAAAGGTATAAGTACTACTGTATGTAAGAATTTCTACTGTGGGTACACGTATTTAGTACTTACCGTATTGCATTCGTTCTTCTAGCATTCGCTCTGCATGTAATTAAACGCTTAAGCCGACTACGCTTTATTTTATTCCTCTTGTTACCCATATTTATGCGAAAATTGTACTTAGTGCCGCGGAGTTGGAGCAGAGTTGAAATGGCACAGGTCCGACCTCGAACGCAGCTCGCTGAGCACTGAGCGGGCGTCCGGGTCAGCCGCGCACGAGCGGCTTCGCGGAAAATAGTATATTTGAATCATTATTTTTCATTGTTTTTTATTCAAGAAAAAGTAATCGCTTAATGTCATGAAGTACAACATTACGAATTTATTGATATAATTTTCATGTAAATAGCTAATGTGCAAAAATAGTTACAAATTTTTAAAGGTTTGCTTTAGACGCAAGTTTGCGATTTTTTTCTATCGAGCGAAAGTTGGTTAATCATGTTTTGAATCGCTTTTGGCACTACAGGAAGGTCTCAAAATTGTTGTGCATATTTTTTTGAAACCATAGCATCATTTACAAACGCGTTATGAATTTTCAAAATCTCTGTTACGTGAACTCACGGCGCCTTAATGCAGACTGGTACACAACGATTTGTCTACCTGAAATCGTTGATATACTCAGAACAGAAAACTGCAACCGTCGCATCTCTCCATCATAATAACGCTAGCCCACACACCACTCATAAAACAAAGGAGTATTTGGACCATCCGTCATCGAATTAATGAACCATCCACCGTACAGCCCCGACCTGAATCCTAATGATTTTTATACTTTCTCTAAAATTAAAGAAAAGCTACACCGTCAACGATTCCAGTCACCCGACGATGCAGTGGACTCCTTCAAAAATGCCATTTCGGAGACTATATCTTTGGAGTGGAATAACTGTTTTCACACCTGCTATTCAGAAAAGAGTTATTGTTGCCTTCGAATGAGGGATCAAAGAGGTACTTTTCTTCCCTCATTTGAAGGAAACAATGACTCTTTTCCTCATTGAAAATCAGTATGTGTGTAGGGTGTGAAAAGCAGTATGTGCCACTCTGTAGTAAAATCATTTGTAGGAGATTTCATGTTTTTAGCAGCGGGCCTCATAGACGGTGTGAAAAGCAGTATGTGTCACACGGTAGCAAAATTATTTCCGTCTTGGGCGTAAACACTTGAATCCCTCGCTACGCTCAAGATTCTACTTTAGAATCCCTCGCTACGCTCAGGATTCTATTGTAGAATCTTTCGCTTCACTCAGAATTCAATATACCGCCCTCGCCGTAAATATATCATTTTGCTCCCTTGAGACACAATCTACTATTTAATAATTGATTTGAGCGTATGGAAAAATGTATGAATATATCTTCGAAAAACTGTAAATGTACATTTAACTCTTTACACTTGCCTGTTTTTTCTATTCCCGAAACTTTCAGTGCAACCCTTGTAGAGTCACAAATTACAATTCACACTTTTTTAATCGTGAATTGCAAAGCAAGGTAACGCATTTTACAGAGGAGGTGTTCTAAATCAAAGGAAGTGAAAGCATCATTAGTTGAATGTGAAATGTTAGCCTTCACTGTAACTTTTTACTTAGAAGAAAAACCTCAAGACAATGTTTATTGACCGAGTGAAGCTAGTGAAGCTTGGCTGAAAATGCTTTCATATGTCCGGCGGATTTCCGGTTGTTCTCCTCTGCAGACCGCATTCTCAAACGATTCTCGTGAAATTTGGAAGCAGGTTGGATAATTAGGGTTCCGTACCCAAAGAATAAAACGGGACACTATTACTAAGACTTCGCTGTCCGTCTGTCACTATGAACCATATCTCAGATAACGTATTTCTGTTGCCGCTATAACAATAGATACTAAAAAAAGGGTCTAAAATGAGCCATATTACCACGAGATATTAATGTCCGAACGAAGTGAGGGAAAATAGTTCGAGGGGTGATATGGCTTTTAGACCAGAGTTATACACTATTTTTCTTAACTACTTTAAAGCACAAAACAGACACCGCGGTTCGCGCGCAACATTCACGCGCGATTAAAAGCTACTGACCTTCCCCATTGAGTGCTTCAAAGCGTTGCTCTAACGATTTAATTACTTTTTTAATTATTGTGCAACAAGGGCTACTACAAACTCAATCTTTAGGGAAATGAATTCTTTCCTGATTGGTCGATTTCAGTAAAGCTGTATTCTGATTGGTTGACACCCAATACGAAATATTTTTTAAAGAGTTAAATTAGTGTTCTGTGATTGATGGATTTAATAGGTGAAGTATTTTGATTGGTCAAATTAAAATGTTTTGTAAATCATACATATGCATTCATAAATCTGAATAAATTATACACTTACGTGTACGATCTGCGGCTTGAAATCGTCTTGTTTTATCACTGTTGTTTGCTGCTGCTGCTGCTGCTGTTGTTGTTGCTGTTGCTGTTGTTGCTGCTGCTGTTGTTGCTGTTGTTGAGCCTGTTGTTGTTGCTGTTGCTGCTGCTGCTGCTGCTGCTGTTGCGCCTGTTGCTGGGCTTGCTGTTGTTGTTGTTGCTGTTGCTGTTGTTGGGTATTTTGTTGTTGAACCTGCATCAACAAATTAATTAAGCACGTTTTAATTAACAGCTGTCCCAAAAATCTGCATTTAAAATTCTGGGATTTCGTACACATATATGTGACGTTCCACAGGTAAGTGTACCTTATGGCTCTAGGCAAACCTATATTTATAATTTATATCTTTATAATGGGTTTCAGAATTATAAATTACTTACTTAGCTTCTGCCCGCGACTTCATCCGCGTAAACTTCCACGCCTTATTTCATCCCTTCGAGGGATGATTTTCGGGATAAAAGTATTCTATATGTTAATCCAGGCTATAAACACGTTGTATTACCAAGTTTCATCATAATCCGTTCAGCTGCTTTTGTGTGATGGTGCTCCTACTATGTTATAAATGTAATATAACATAGTGTAACAAGAATAAGACTATGTAACACTATGATATTAAATGAAAATAGTTGCTGTTTTATAACATTTAGAAAAGCCAATGTGGAAGCACCATTATAAAAATCGAAACATTTTGGCATTTATAATATTAGTTAGGATTAGTAGGATGATGGATCTAAGATTGTAAAGTACCTGTTGTTGCTGCGTCTGCTGAGTGACACTGCCGCTCATGCAGTGCCGCGAGATCTTGCAATGTTGCTGCATCTCCGACTTGCATTTGAACGCCTCGCCACACTCTAAGCACGCTACAACGCCCTCGCCCGTGTGTATCCTGGAAATAAGAAAACATTAGCATCAGTTTCAGTACAAATAGTATTCACAGCAAGAGGGAGGGAGTATTCTAAACTGAACATGTTTGTTCGTACATTATATTAAATAAATAAATAAATAATAAAATAAATATTAGAGGACAATCTTACACAAATCGAACTAGCCTCACAGTAAGCTCAAGAAGGCTTGTGTTATGGGTACTAGACGACGATATATTTAATAGATATAAATACTTAAATACATAGAAAACATCCAAGACTCAGAAACAAATAGTCATGCTCATCACACAAATATTTGCCCTGACCGGGATTCGAACCCAGGACCGCCAGCTTCACAGGCAGGTGCACTACCCACTAGGCTAAACCGGTCACCGGTCACCGGTCGTCGGTCGTCGGTATATTTGTATTAATTTTGTATAACATTCGATTCAAAAAGGTTTCTGCAGTTTAAGTGTGATTTATCATCATCATCATCATCAGCCTGTGTCAGTCCACTGCTGGACATAGGCCTCTCCATGGCACGCCATTGAGCTCGGTCTTCAGCTCGTCTCCTCCAATTCCTGCCCATTGCCTTAATATCATCGCCCCACCTAGTTACAGGGCGCCCTACACTACGTTTGTCGACACGCGGTCTACACTCAAGAACCAGTCTGCCCCAAAGGGCATCGGTTCTGCGGCGTATGTGACCTGCCCACTGCCACTTCAGCTTACCAATTCGCTGAGCTATCTCGGTAACCTTGGTTCTCTGACGAATAATAAGTGTGATTTATACCAACTTCGTAAGGCCCATCATATAAAAACTTGTTCAGTAAAAATTGAATCGTGTTATTTAGGATTAAATTCCTTACGTTTTTAAATTTAGGAAACAATAGAAATACAATTCTAAACGTGTTATAAAAGGTCTAAATTGTATTGAAATCGAGTGTACATCTTGTTGCACATTGAGCCTTACAAGGTTAACCCTGTTTTTTTAGGCAGAGACCTTTCTCGTTATATTGACATTTATATCTTGATTTCCGAGTTCATGACCTTTTTAAGGCACGAGTGAATCGGTATCTTCTGGGTGAGCTCGCTTCACCGTCGACCTCATCTCTGTCCCCTCGCTAGATACTAACCAAGAGCAATCCCATAATTAATTAATAATAATGATAAATAATCTAAATTCGAAAGAATAAGTCTGCCATTATTGTCGGTATGCGAGGTCAAGCAACGTCGACCGAGGTCAGTTCTTAGATGGGTGACCGCTTTGGGTGGTTATTAACTGAGAGCTCCCGTGTTTTAGAAGGCACGTTAAACCGTAGATCCCGGCTGCTGTCTATGATAACTTCGAACAGTCAAGTTGCCTAATCACTTGACAATCCTAATTACAATAAGGTCAGGTTTCCCCTCGAGTTGCAAGGTCAGATTGCAGTCGCTTCCGTAAAAACTAATACCTACGCCAAATCTTGGGATTAGCTAGCAGACCCTGGGGTATCCTTGATGGATGCAACTGTACTGGGATACTGGGAACTCCTAGCGTCAGCTAAGAGGATGATGAAGTGAAGTCTGCCATTATTTTGTCATATTCCTGTAGGCTAAAGGCTAAATGGAGGGTTGACGATTGGTAGACCTTATCTCATACGTAGATTTCGTACGTCATACGTGAGTTTTAACTGTTTAGTAAAATATAGTTTTAGACCTTTATTATTTTAACTGTGACGCTGAATACTAACTTCATGTGAGCGACGAGCGTCCGTTTCTGCAGGAACTCCTTCCCGCACACGGGGCAGGCGTGAGGCACCCTCCCGTGCACCCGACCGTGGTTGACGAGCTGGAACTTTCGCGCGAAAGCCACGCCACAGTCCGGGCAGACGAACGGAGACAGGGAGCCGTGGAAACGGCTGTGCATCACTAGGTGCTCCTGTGGACAAATATTCATAAAGTATAAATAGGGTCACTAGGGGGGTCTTATCAATATATTTTTTTTTTCAAGCCGGTTACGCGACAGCGTTAGTTTGCGACTACCTGAAGAACTAGGTTTTTTCACTTAAACCATAATTTTTGCTGGCGAAAAAATAAACAATAACATTGTTGTGTCCGGAGATATCAGTCATCCGGAGACGATAGCTTAAAGATATTTGTATTTGTACAGGCCCCAAAAAACAGTAAGTTGCTGACCCCAGGCTGAACACATGTGCGTGGCGATATCCCTTAAGCGGGAACCCACTTGCTACACTCACAACAGTATGGTACTGTGGCTTACCTTCTATGCGAAGCTCAGCAATGCTACACTCACAACACTATGGTATAATGATTCACCTTCTGCGCGAAGCTCTCTCCACAGTCGCTGCACACATAAGGCCGTTCACCCGCGTGGTACTTGCTGTGCGTGACGAGGTGCCTCTTCAAGGGAAACCCGCGTCCGCACTCTCCACAAACGAAAGGACGGTCGCGGCTGTGCACCTGAGGTCAAAACTGTCACTTAAATACTGCCTAACGGTTTACACACAATTAAAAATCAATAAACGCTTTACTGTAGCCAACATACATTTCAGTGCCAAGCTTTCCAATTTGTGTTCAAAATTAATAATATACTGTGTATATGATATCTAAGAAAATTACTAGAATTTTATAATCATCATCAAAACTTAAGAGCTTCGCTTTTGTCGGTGGAATAACCACTACTCTTCTCTGTTCATTGCCAGTCTCTTGACTTCCCCATACGACTCTGCAGCAACTTCCTGACACTTGGTTTAAATAAGTTAGTTTAGATCTCCTGTTCCTCTCCTGCCTTCAATTTTGCCCTCTGATATGTTTAAGAAGCTGTCGTGCCATATCAGGTGTCCCATCGTCATGCCTCTTCTATTTACAATTGTTTTTAAAGGCACCTTTTCTCTCCTACTACACTCAAAACCTCTTCGTTCGTATTCCTTTCTGTCCGGCTAATCCATTCCATCCTATGCCAACACCACATTTAAAAGGCCTCAAATCTTTCTCTAGCCTACTCTCTAGCATTTAATACTCCGTTATTTCTAAGCATAAGCATGTAATTTGAAACTCATGTGTACAATATAAAACCATACCTACAGCCCTTCGTAAAACGTTTTTAATTTCCAACAGGCACGACTTTGGGACAAGAACTTTGGTTCGAAAACACCAACGCAACGTCAGTCGGTTTCAGTAAGTGACAGTTTACATTGCCAGTGCAGCTTGTTTTGGGTGTAACAAAAGTTGGACCAAAACGTTGATATGGGATCCATACTTTTGAAACCAATTGGATTCCAATGTTTAAAATGACTAAGTAGTATAGAAGTCATTCAACAGTTTTGTTCATTCAGAAAATTCCTCAAATCCTCTCAAAAATACAATAATGTAAATACATACCCTCGAATGCGTAACCAAATGATGCTTCAACGTAAACGCCATCTTACACTCATGGCATCTAAACGGCCTATCAGCCGAATGGAGCAGCAAATGAGTGTTCAAACAGTGCTTCCTCGCAAACGCCTTTCCGCAATGCGCGCATACATGCGGCCTCTCACCTATAGAAGGGCGTTAGACAAGTTAGTTACCCTCATGTGCGTTAATAGATGATGTTTCAGGGTGAATGTTTTCTTGCACTGTCGACACTGGTAGGGGCGGTCGTTACTGTGCAGTAGTAAGTGGGTGTTGAGACAGTGTTTGTGAGCGAAGGATTTCCCGCAGTGAGTGCATACGTGCGGGCGCTCACCTGAAACAACGGTCCCATTTGTTCTATAGAACTGCTAGGGTTGCGCAAACGCTCCTTGGATTTAATGACGCCGCTACATTGATCTCAAACAATCATCTCTATCAGCCCATACACCTCCCACTGCTGGGCACAGCTCTATTGAAAGAGAGGAAGGGGTCTCGATGTCAAAAATGATAATTGCAAATTTTGTCGAATGTTTTCCTTTCCCTACAAATACCTTCAACTAAGTGGTTATTGTACGGTTATCAAAAATAACTAAATACATTATGCATTACCCGAGAATGCTGGAAATAGATATCCGCATTATGCGCTTAGTGTGACTCACAGCTCAATCTAAGTCGCGGAGACAAATGACGTAATTTGCTCCTAATTAAATATATTCAATGCCAAGACATAATTTTAGTGGGCTGTGCTAATATTAGAATCTCTAATACCTAATCAAAAGAGTTGAAAACTAAGTTTATGGAAAAATAATTCAAGATTCAAGAAATCAATGTAAAGACAGAATAAGTGTCTCAGTGGGTCGTTAAATTATTCCCAATGAACGGTTGCGCAGCTGGTTGTGCCTAAGTAGAATTATTCCTGATGAGCAAACAATGACGCCTTGGCACTTGAAACAAATCAGAATACAGATGTTTGTTAGCTCACAAGGAATACGCTCCTATGCAAGAGTTCAAATTCGTAAAAAAGTCTCAGTTCTATAGAACTAATGGGAGTTCCCATTCGGACCAAGCGAGACGCACTACTAACTAAAATCCTTCATTCGCCACTTGTCACCCGAGACCCAAAAAATACATAAATAGACGGTCTTTAGTCTAGAAGACACTAAACCTACTTATCAACCAGAGCTAAGACAAGTTATTCTATGAATGTACCCAGCTAGGCAATGAAACAGTATACCACTTGTTTGGCAACATAATAAAAATAAATAAAATAAAAATAAAAATAGTCTTTATTGTTGAAGTTTTGTTTTCTTACATCAATGTTTACTTTTAATATATTTTATTCTTTTATCTAATCTAATGTTCTAGTTCTCCATCGACAACCTCAACTTGTCCTTTGACAAAGGCCTCTTCCAGAGCTTTCCATTTGTCACGATCCCTTGCCTTTTGCAGCCAAATACCTCCTCCAGTTGTTTTAAGGTCGTCTGACCATCTAAGATTAGGTCTACCTCTTTTCCTTTTATTTCCTCTTGGATACCACTCAACTATTTCATTTGTCCATTTGTTTGGCAACATAGCTCTGGTTTAAGAGGTTAACCCGTCGTGTACCAGTCCCTGGGATCCGAGGACTCATTACAAAAGAATGCTATTGTTTATTTTTTTCGCTGGGAGACGACGGCTATATAGAAATATGAAGCTAATTACAAAAACTCACAAACAGAAACAAGATGAATGAAATGTTACTAAATGTTACACTATGTTACTGTATCTTAAAACTGAGGGCTATAAAGAGAACAACAACGCAATAAGAGATGCACATATCACTAGCCGGTAGTTCTCAATAACTTTGTTCACATGCCGTACTATTCCAGAGAGGAATTCATTACTATACTAGTTGACCATCGCTGGCATTCATCGATGGTCTTGGGTGATGGCCTGGCCATGAAAGTGTTAAAATTACAAAACACTAGAGCAACACCACCTCTACTTGGCACCCAAATTCCACAGACTGGCACTAAGTTTCTGCTGAATTCTCATTTTATAGTTGGATTACCTCCAAACCTTATAAACTCGACTAAGCGCACCCCGCGTTGGTTGGTAGTCGACTAATGAGGGCATTCCACAAGAAAGTCGCTGACATGACCCGCCTTAATAAAATTAATAAAGCTCAGGTACATTATCAATGTCAATTTCTAAGCATAATAAATCTGACATAAAAAACTGTGTTCCTCAGCCCTGTTAGGCTGGCCGAGTAAACTTAGCAGCTGCACACCTCCGAGGTGCAAATTGACCAACCGAAGGCGATTGACAGTGCTGTTTCTTGGTTGACAACGGCACACAGCGTACCGCAACCGGTTGTATCACGATGATGACACAGAAATGTGACGACGCTAAATAAGTACACTACTTTTATCTCACGAACGTGGGTTTGCTATGGTTGTGTGTTGAGATATACATGCAGTGCACATTGTCTATGTATGCGTCAGCGTAGGAGTTATGAGTTTACATCGTCTATGTATTCGTATGTGTCACGAGTAACTACAATTATGGCTAACCGCTAGTGTGATAAAAGTACTGTAGAAGAAAGGGCACATGCTAAATCGGAATGCCAGAATTTAAGTCCAACATCGGTTTTAGAAGGACTCTCCGTACATAACCACCATAATTTATTCTGCTCTAGTATTATTGTGACTAAATTTTTGTGACATTGTATTAAATTATGTGTTTTTGTAATTTGACATATCTTTAAATTATATGATATATATTTCCAAACGATTATGAATAATTTCGGTGCCAAGTCTACGTATTATTAATTAATTTGATATGTATTGTATTTAAGTATTTGTTCTGCTGTATTACTTGTATTGTGTTTTAATATGGGTACTTCCTGTATAAATTGATTACTATTATTATTATCAAAAATATTAACTAACAAAAATATTATGATTTTGAAATTTCTTTTAATTATTATTAGTTTTGACATTGTTTAAATTATTATTATGATTTTGTAATTTCTTATAATTATTATTAGTTTTGACATTCCTTAAATTATTATTATTGTATTATATTTCTTTGAATGTTTATTATTATTATTGAAATTTAATTAAGTGCATGTACCTGTTTTAATTCTATGATGAAATTTATCCTAGCGTGTAAGTGATTTGGTGCAACAGTGCTGTAAACTTACATTGTGTGTTAAATAAATAAATAAAAAAATAAAAATTAACAGAACAGCGTCACGTAAGCGACCTTGTTGACCCCTGGGATATGTTACAAACAAATCAACTCACCAGTATGAACCCTCGCATGCGTAGTTAGGTGGTGTTTCAATAGAAACGACTTGCCGCACTCGTCACAAGAGTAAGGACGCTCTTTGATGGCGGCGGGAGGCGCGGCCGACATGGTGTTGGTGGACATGAGCTCCGTCTGCGAATACACCGCCTAACAACAGCTTATTATATGAATTGATATCATTATCATCATCAGTCGAAAATACGACCACTGCTGGACGTAAGCCTCTGCCAGAGAAGGTCACAACTATTCGTCATGGGCTGCTCGCATCCAGCGGACAAAGTGTTGTGATTAAACATATGGTTCCGTAAGTGGCCAACAGTTGAAGCCAGTTTTAAAATAGCCATCATATGATTATGATGACCAACTTAGCTAGCATGATCGTGTTTATCGTCCATTACTAGCCTATATGTAAGTTCGAGAGACAAATTCTATGTGCAACATAAAAGGACAGGCTGCAGTTTGAGTATTCTATAGCAAACAGCCACACAATGTTGTATTGCATAATATGATCAAAATAACTTTGAGGCCATTAAAATATATCGAGTAGTAGTAGCGTGAGTTTTATGATCTTTAGATGTCCCAAGGCAGAAGTTATATTATAAAAAATAAAAAATAGTACTAAATGATCAGGGATGATAGTGTCTTACATTTTGCAACTGCGTATGCTGAATGACCGTGGAGGACGTTTCGCCGTCCTCGAAGCTCACCAACTCGTAGCTCTGCCGTGGGCAACACAAAACATGTTGAGCAACATTGAAGTTTGCAGAAAAGTTGCAACTTCTTTGTATTCTAATTTTTATTATGAATAATTAAATATACATAAACAAAAAATTATAATTAAGACAGCGAGATTGTGGTCAAAGTTACCTAACGTGGCTAAAGCTAGCTAGCTAGGTGCGAATCTTTGAATAAATACTACATACATTGGTTACCATATTTATGGTAGTAGTTATAAGTTAAAAAAACAAAGGTAGGAACCGATTTTACACATAACATAGATCAGTTTTAGTTTATCTTAATGTGCTGTTCCACACTCTACCACAATCTGCAAGCGAATAAGGATAGATTTTTGAAAGCACCACACCAATACCATTTTGTGTTTTACCTTTAGTGTCAATGTCAAGAAAGAAGTAAGAAATTATGTCATAAAATCATAGTTTCTGACATAGTTAGCCATCATATGAATAATTTAAACTGGGTTGTTGTATTTTTTGTTCAGTACAGTACTGATTAAACTGAACAAGAATGATTTTCCTTCTATAATATAAAGAGCCTGATATTTATACAAAATAAAAAGAACATGTTTCTACTTCCACATAAACCCAATGTAAACTTTCATACAGAGGCACAAAAGGAAAGATATGATCATAGAGAAATGAAATCAAATGAATTAACCAGCGGAATGACAAAGAAAAAAACTCACTTTAGGCGAATTATTGGCTGTCCCAGGTTCTTGCTTTGTATGCATTAACTGGTGGTGCTGATGTGCTGTAGTTGTCTGTATAGTTTCCACCTGCCCCTGCTGCGCTGTCGCTTCAGCCAGACTTTTCAAACCACCATTAAGTATGGTATGGTTGATCTGTGAAGCGTCTATGACGGCAGGTGTAGCGATGCCCTGGGCTTGCAAAGCTCGTTTCATAAGTATCTCGTTACATTCTTCAGCTGTGAGCTGTATTGGCCCAATGGGGGTCATGAAGGGCTTTGATGCAAGGTTTGTGGCTGTAAATATAGGAGCTACAAGTTAAATTATTACTGCACTTTGATAAGAGCATTGCTTGTGAAACGGAAAGAAGATATTGGGTTACTGAGACATGTGATATGCTCAACTTTGATTTGTAGTTTTTAACATGTTATGTTGAAATAGGACTAGTCATTTCATTCCCTAGTTTAGATCTAAATTAAATGTAGACAATAAGCATAGTTCAATATTATTTGGTTCAGGAATGTTCACGTCATATAATTTTACCTGTCAAATGGTTGCCACCGACAAGTAGTCAGACTAATTGAATGACTGAACCACAAATGCGTTTGATTGAGGCAAATTTACCATTTTGGGAATCATGGTAAATTGCCAATTCTGTTTGTAAACATATCACTGTCCACAATGAGTAATTTTGTGTTCTTTTCAGAATAAATATTTGTTAAATGTATGTTGTAAGTAATTTATGAGTAAACTGGAAATTAATAATTCCAAGGTTATTTTTGAATATTGAAACTAAGAATCACAAGAAATATAATACATCAAGAATTAAATTAGTTTTAGACTGAAACTTACTCTGTATAGTTGCCGTCTGATTCTGCTGTGATACTCTGTTGAGCGTATGTGGACCCTCATTCAGCACAAACATGGCTCTCCGAGCCGTCACTGGAGTGCCACCAGTTGTTACGACCCGGGTCACCTGAGTGCCTGTGTTGCTAACAGCTACGGAGACTGTTCCAACCTTCTCTTGGACCTGTGGTGTCTTGTGTGACATAACTGTTAAGGTTGTTTCGGGGGACACCTTTTAGGACAAAAGATTTGATTTTATAGACTATTTTTAAGTATGTTTAATTCTGAGCATGGGACAAGTTATCTGCTAATGTTGTAGTCAATATTATGACAATTTTGTGTAAAACAATTAACTGCACACAGATTCCTAATTACTAAAATGTAAAATACTGACTTTGGTCTTTGTGTGAAATAATACAAAGAACATTTGTATAGTACTGTTATTCATTAAGATACAAGCTACAAAATTATAGCAGAATGTTATATTCAAAATTCCAACTTGAGAAAATCCAATTTTTAATATAACTACTTTTTTTTAATATCATATTGTTATTTTCTCTTAATAACAATTCTGTAATAAACACTCACCGTATTCCCGAGGGTGTAGCTGAGACTGCTAGGAGTCTCAACCTCGCCCTTCGTTAGGTCACCGGAGCTCGTGAAGCCCCAAGTATACCCGAAGCCCGACACATTACTCGGCGTCGGCATACACATTTTTAACAACAATTTGTCACAACATTAAAATGAAAACAAACAGACCAATACAAATTCACTATTTGATAGTAAACACGAGTCCTCATGACAGTTTTAACATCGCGAACATGTATGTACGCTCGCTTTCACAACTACTAGCGCAGCGTACCCATCAATCACACTAGCGTACACGAATGGTAACGCCGACTAACACACGCAAAAATAGTCCTCCGATAGCCCTAATTATACCGCGCCGCCTTTAGAAACCATTTCCAATCGAAGAATCCACTTCATTTGCCCTAATCAACGCAATATTAAAGGTAGCGCAGGACCGCGACGCTTACCTAGCCACATACGACACGCATTCCATTTGCCACTAAAAGCACATCTTGGACCTAGCTAAATGGAGTGTTAAGGTTCATTGTGATGAAAGAACACCAATAATACAATAGATTTTGTAAAATACGCGCTAAATCTCCCGATTTCATGAAAACAATTACTTCATTGCACACACAAAAAACCGGACGCCATTTTATTGTTTATGGCCGATTTGATTTTTAAATACCAACCATTCGTCCATGACGATGGTGTTTTATCGAGCCAAAAAGAATGATAATATTCTGGGATTTATGACAATTTCATCATCGGCAACCAAATATACATGAATTTACGCAGATAATAGAGGGTAGGATAAACTTTTCCTTAGTTTTATGAGTAGTTCATGCTCTTTTACGTGAAAAAAATATAAAATAAAACGCGAAGACAATTTTCACGTCCACCAAAGACTACAATTATATATACTACGCCCACTTGTACACACGGTTTTATACAGTACATCTGACGTTGAGAATGTGTGTGGACAAATAATGACGTTTGTTTTTTTTTCGGTTTGCGTGTGTGTATCTCTCGTAGAATTCTTGATGTCTACACATCGTTTTATTGAAGAAAATGTGGATGTAATATCGTTTATAAGCTTAATTTCGCCGTGTTGTTGAAGTGCTGATAATACTACGGTGTTAGACATATTTACTAGCAAGATGAATGCTATGTCCATGGACAGGGACGAGCCTTCGTCACTGTCGAGTTTTTCGTCCAACCACCCATTGGAGCAATTTGTGCTTTTGGCGAAGGGTGCCAAGGGTTCAGGCGCCGCAGAACTCATAAAACAAGTGCTCGAAGCCCCAGGAGTGCACGTATTTGGGGAGCTGTTGGAAGTACCGAACATCTTAGAGGTTAGAGGTTACAACTACGCTGTGCATTATTGGGTTCTTCAATTGTTAATAAATGATAAGATAAAATTTTGGATTGACGTTTGGAATTACATAGTATCTACAAACACTAATGCTAACATTTTCTTTTACCAAACCAAACAACATATTTGTTTCTCAAACCATGCTCAAACTACTTAAATAATATTTGAAATATCAGAATTCTTACTCAATTTATACTGGGCTTAGTAAAATCAATTAAAAATAGGGTGATTATGTTAAGGTGTCTTCGGGTAATTGTGAAAATAACAAATTCCAGTCTTAAGTGATTTTGCTACTTCTCATCATCATCACCATCAAAAATAAATGTTATATTTTTTTGTTAATGTTTGGCAGTGCAAACAACCACTTAGATCACTCACGTCACTTAAACAGAAATCTGTTTTTTTTTCGGAATTACTCAAAGACACCTTACATGACTATAAACACACTTCTATATACTTTCTTTAATCTATGATTAACTTCAATCTTAATAATTTGTTTAACTTCAAACTTCATGAACATTACATTCCATGTTCATCAGCATTACATTTGTGCCAGAATTTGAAACTAAACCATAGATTTTACTAACCTAACTATCAATTAATAATAATAATATAAGCCTTTATTAACCCACAAGGTGGACTGAACACCTGGTAAAGGTCGCGGGAGTCCGCTGGATGCAGGTGGTGCAGGACCGGTCATTATGGCACTCTTTGGGGGAGGCATATGTCCACCAGTGGACGTCTTTCGGCTGATATGATGATGATGATGATGAAGCCTTTATTTAAACCAAAAAATACATGTTTTATTTTCTACATTAGAAGACATCAACACTGTCGTCTTCCTTCTGGCATAGGCCTCCTCTAAGGATTTCCACCCTTTTCTATCCATAGTCTTTCTTCTCTAAATATTTCTTGCTACTAGTTTAAGGTGATCCTTTGAACCTGCCCACCACTTTTTCTTTTTCCCTCTCTTGGGTACCATACTGACCCTTGTTTTGTCCATTTATCTTTTTGGTCTCTAAATATGTGTCCTGGCCATTTTCACTTAAGCCTTTTTACTGTATTGGTTATGTCATTTACCTTTGTTCTTTGTCTTATAGTATTTAATTTTGTATATTTAGGATGCACATTTCCAAGTCATCAATTGAAGTGCTGTTAAAAGTGTCAAATTCAATCAATTACTTATTTCTCAAACTATGGGTCCATCAGTGGGTTGCATGTAAATATTTTATGGGCCGTGGGAACATTTGAAAAGTCCTCCCCTAAGGGTGGGTTGCATCAAGTAATGATTATATATTGATCAATATAAAATTTGGAGCACCTACACAATGTTCCTATAACAATTGGAAGGTGTTATGTAATATCAATTTAAGCTATGAAAATCCTGTGAAATTGAGTCAATATTACATAAAGCTGTCCATAGAAAATTCATAGAAAATTTAGATAGAAGCTTGTCATACAATAGGATTCAACAAACACAACTTATGATTATTATTAGCTGACAGTTTAAACAGCCCATCCTTTTAAGCCTCTTTTTGTTTCTGAAATGTAAAACAGGGTCTTTGGAGGATTTTTTAGGTGGCTTGTGTTCCAGTGAAGTTTTGGAACCACCTAAATATTTCTATCTTTTCAGCTTGAAAATGGACCATATGCAACCCACTTCAACACACTCAACCTATTCGCTTACGGTACATATAAGGACTACCTAGAAAATAGATCAGACTACCTAGAACTAACATCGGTACAAGTTAAGAAGCTCCAACATCTGACCATCGCCACCCTGGCAACGCAGGAGAAGCTGATTCCTTATAGTGTGCTGTTGAAAGAACTGGATATTAAGAATGTTAGGGATCTAGAGGATCTCATTATTGAAGCTATATATGCTGGTGAGTATTTTTAATGGATGTTGAGATTCCTTGTTATTGTTGTTGAAACTAGTATCAAAGCCAATGAGAGAATTCTATATATTATTAGAACATTCAAAGAAAGTTTTCAATTGTATTTCAACATCTGCACTTATTAAGATTATTCTCTTTGGCCTA
The DNA here is from genome assembly GCA_963556455.1 of Epiblema foenella. NCBI lineage: Eukaryota > Metazoa > Arthropoda > Insecta > Lepidoptera > Tortricidae > Epiblema > Epiblema foenella. The sequence continues at coordinate 8,310,417 of OY747108.1, read as the reverse complement.
GAGGTTGACTGGCAGTAAATGCCTTATATCGGCTCATCCACAGATCACCCGTTAAATATCCCATTTTTTAAACTTCATAGCAAGTCAAAAGAGGGTTGTTATAAGTTAAACATGTGTATATGCAACCATGTCTGTCTGTGGCATCGTAAAGGATGAACCGATTTACGTGCGGTTTTTTAAAGTTAAGTCTTGATGGCGGATATAGTTCTTACTGAGCTATGTTTAGTGTCGTCATCATCATCATCATTCTTTTAAGAGCTGGGCCCTTGTCAATGCAGCCTGATGCAGTTCTCTCCATCTTTGCTGGTCTGAGGCCAACTCCTTGACTACCTGATACAGACTTCCTGGTCAGTCATATCAGGAATCTGGTTCATGTAACTTTTTTACCATTAATTTTCTCTTCTATAATGTTTCTGATGAAGTTGTCAAGGGTTTATTAAATTTAAATTTAATAACATGTCCACAGACATTATCCACGGGAAGTTAGACCAGGAATGTAAACGCGTCGAAGTCGACGTGGCGCTAGGCCGAGACGCGCGGCTGGAAGACGCCACAGCCATAGCCGACGTACTCGCTGACTGGTGTAACTCTTGCGAGGCGGTGCTGAGCTCAGTCGATCGCCATATTCAACGCGCGAACCACCACAAGCAGCGCTCTATACGGCACCAGCAGACTATTGAACAGGAGGTGAATGTCGTTTCAGTGCGAAACTGTTCTAAAGCCTTATTTTTATTTACACGCGTACGAGACTGGCACGAGAGTTTCATTACACTGCGGGTCACGAGTTAAATCACGCAAGCGAGTCTCGTACAGTTGACGGCAAAAATATCTTTACATTTTTTGCCTTATGACAATGGTATAAGGTGCAAAAGTGTAAACATATTTTTGCCGTCGACTGTACGTGTGGGCCTTAAATGTTGCGATTAATGTATTACTTCTGTCGAAGATCGAAGATGCGTTCCACTTTAAGTTGAGAAAATCTGCATATTCAGACATGCATTATGTGGTATTTCTATCCACTAAAAACTCCACGGTGACCGCCATCTGCGCTCTCATGCGGGGTACTCCAGGATTTCATAATGAAGGCACTGGAGCCTACTACATTACCACTTTTAGCTCATTTTGGCGATCCACGCCACCCTCCCTGAGGCTGATAAGCAAGTGCTGCGGCCCTGCCACATGAAGCACTCACAACCACGATTATCTCCTGAGAAACCGTATACATATTCTTGTGCTGGTCTACACAGTTGTTCTAAAATCTTAACCTAAGTCACAATGATGGTGATGACATAATCTTTTATTCCAGATAATGTTCCTCAAGAAGACTCTCAAACCGCAAGCAGACACAGAGGATTCCGCGTCCGGTGCCGGTTGCGACAACCATTCCGCGCCCAAGAAGAGTTCCGGCAAAGGCAAGATCCCGCGGAACGCGGCCAAATTCTGGCAGAAGAATACATAGACTAGACGATGGAACTTTTGATTAGAATTTGTAATTGGGATCCAAGTTGTATCACAGAATCATTAATAGGTTGTAATTATCATGATAATTTCAGCCAAACTGTATTGAAGATCTGAATAATTTGGACCCGGATTGCAAACCACATGTGTGATGTATCATATAACTGAATAAACTTTTAGGTATTCACTCTCATAATTCTCTCTTTATTCTATTCTGACAGAGGAATATCTACCCCCTTATTAACCTGTAAATTGTAATTGGCAATTTGAAAGATAATAAGGCGTTTATGAATAAGTTTCCGTTTAACTAAAATAGAAGAACATTTATCAATCCAGACCCTGAAAAAACGAATTCGTGCGCATTTTATTGAGTAGTCTTTGAATTAGAATACTTACATCAAAAAATCGAGAAAATATACATATCCTTGCAGTTCACCAACTCATCCGAGTGGTGTCCGGTAATCCGTTAGGCCTTGTCAATCAATTATATTACAATAATTATTTTATTATGTCAAAAAAATACAGAAATCACAAGCGCGTTGCCGTCCGTTACTCCTTTAAGGATTCGTTGTATTGACAGAGACATAGTGTAGGTCCCTCACAGCTCAACACAGTGCATCCTCAGGAGCTCTGGCCACCTTACCACCAAGAACACCATACCACATGGCTAAAGAGCAAAGTAGACTTAATAGATTTGTAAATCTAAGATAAAATAAACATGTTTGATATGGTCAACCCTGAGCAGACTAGTATCATTTTAAGACAGGTTAAGATAAGACATGCAATAGCAGTTCCACATCCATCTGAAATTGTGCTTGATTTGCACTCAGTACAAAAATATTTCTTGTCTCACTCCAAATACAAAATATACAAGTGCGACAGAAATGGTAAAACTACAGCTTACTGGGTGACCTGTAGAACATTTTAATGTCATAATATTTTAGCTCTGTCCTTTTCTAGTCCTATAGGAATCCAGTTGCCATGGACATGGTATTAATTTTATACTATCGTGGAATAATTTCAAAACATAAATACTAGCAAGATGAAGTATATTTCAGCGCGATGGTAGGTAGGGTGAGTGCTCCGATTACGGGCTTATGAGGCCATCGTCAGTAAGCGGCTGCCTGAATTCCGTTATTTAAATATTAATGAAATTACATTTATATTTTTAATATGAAGATGCTAAAAGTATGTAACCGCTGTATACAGCAGATTAAAATTTTGCAACCAAAATCTACTCATAAATGCGCAAAAAATATTTTTAGTTCGCTAAATCATCTAAGTGATCGCTAACTAACGCAATTACCCTATCAGACCCATTGCTAATATGAAGATAAAATTTGTAAACACATTAATGTTACCCACCTTTCAACATCCTTTCAATCAATCATCGCAATTGCAGTAAGCTAAATAAAATTAATATGGCTTGTTAGCTCGAAACACTATCCCATCTGGCAGAAAGCACGAAACTTGGCATGAATGTAGCTTTTTGACCGAGTGAAACGAAGGTCTCTGCTTCAGCTTCGACAATAATGCTTCCGTATGTCCGGATATCCGTTTGTTCTCGTCTACAGGTCCAAATTCTCAACCGATTCGTGAGCAGGTTCAATACTTATATAGATTTTTTTTGTTGACACGGTTTTTGGAAATTTCCAAAAACAGTTTTTTTATCAATGTTTTCTGTTCAGTTTTCTGCGGGCGAATTTTGGTTTGTTCTCCTCTATTGGTCGCATTTCTCAACCGATTCTCGTGAAATTTTGTGAGCAGGTAGGATAAATATACAGATTTTTTTGTCGAATAAGTTTTTGAAACTTAAAAAAATATATATTTGTTCAACGGTTTGTTCTCCTCTACAGGTCGCATTTCGCAAACGATTCTCGTGAAATTTTGTGAGCAGGTCCAGTAATTATAATTATATAGATTTTTGTCGAGTCAGTTTTTGGAAATTTTCAAAAACAATTTCTGAGTCCGAATTTTGGTTTGTTCTCCTCTACAGGTCGCATTTTTCAACCGCTTCTTGTGAAATTTTGTTAGCAGGTTCGATATTCATAACTGATCTTAGTGATCTTTTTTATAATGTCAGATTTTGGAAATGATAAAAAAACTCACTCACGAGGTCTACAGCTCACAGAGCCACTAGTATATGTGCTCCAAAATACAAACAGAAACACGTTCCACATATTTTCGAGCTAACAAGCTGTACAAATAGTAACATTAGTCGCAAAAACTACGCGTTAGGGTGGGTTGCACCAAACCGTCTGTAGTCGTAAGTGGCGTTCGTTAAAATCTGATTGCATGGAAAGTTTGACAAGTTTCTATGGGATGACAACTGCCGGCGCCATATTTGACGATGACCGGCCTGTGATAGTATGTTGGTGCAACCAACCCTTAAAAAAGATAAACACGCCTAAATAAAGTTCGGTAGCAATGTTTTTTGGTTGAACTTTTTGCTATTACATGATGATAGGTATTATCAAGTGTGTCAGCATTCGTGTATTGGATATTCACTCGGGTTATACGTGACATCAAACTCGGTGAAATACAGGTAAATTAAAAATACAAAAGTTACATAATATGAATAGATATTTTATACAAAATAACCCGGCAACCCCTCAACAAACGTCAATCGAGTGAGTAGGACAACCTAGTCCGAGTTCCAGCGTATGCCGACCGAGACGGCAAACCGGGCAAACGCACGAACTCGCTCGTGTCACACGAACGGCTCCGACGGGAGCTCGCAGCGCAAGCAATTGCGCAGGCAGTGCAACGATTATCGCGTTCGCAGGCCACTAAAAAGTGATGTAAATAACATATAAAACCCAAAACACTGTAAACAAAGACTTCTAGTACTTAACTAAAAGAAAAACTGCTGCAAATACGCGTAGTGATCGCTCAAAATACCGTAGCAACCGTGGTGGAAACTACGACACAATTTGACGTTCGTGTTGGCAATAATAATGTCGTGATTTTTAATACATACGCATCGTTCCTTGGAAGTTTAGGCTGACTGTTGTTTACCAGAGTGCAGCGTTCAGTTACCCTTCGTATATTGGATGATCAGAAAGGCAAGTACTTTGATGCCCTTTGTTAGGACGTACGACACCTCTTCATACGTTTTCATGGTCGCTTGCTTTGTTGTTTAAGTCTATTAAATAACGCTACATCTTGCATTTATAACGCACATTCGTCAACATTGTAAACATAAGTAATCTAATTTATAAATAAATAAGTAGCTGCTATGTGGGGTACCTAGAACATACCTCGGTAGTAGGTAGGTTGATACCTACATGTTAGTCAAATAAAGCGAAGCTATTACCTATTTCATTCAGCTAAGGTAATTCGAAAGTCGAAACAAAGTTCAAGACCTTTCAATCAATAAGGTAGCGTGTTCAGCTAGTTAAAAATAATATTATTGATGTTACTACGCTGTGTATAGGTAGTATGTTCTTTGTTGTGCGAGCCAGTCAGCTGTTCGGTGGTAGGGCGGACTAGTCGGGCAACGATGCATTGTCTCTAGGCGTCGTGTGTAGGTATAATACATTACATATCTATATAGGTACAATACGTAGTAGTAGATATTCTTTGTTATGAAACGTATAGCAATGTGAATTAATCAGTGATCCAATTTGTAGTTGATTAGGTGCCTAAATAAATATGTAATAAATGAGTTTTAGCTGATTGCAAAAATTAGGTAAACTAGGTATACCTATTAATCCATAGTCCATACCTAACGACCCATCAACAACTGTAAACAATGTATAATAATAATAATAAGATTAAAAAGTACCTAGTATGGCCGAGGAGGGGATTGCCGCCGTGTTGTAGTACAGATTTCTTCGATGTTGTACGAGGTCCCCTGTGGCATCCCTGTTCCGGCCGAGGTAAGTATGTAATAGGTACTTAAGGTAAAACCCACAATTAGGCGAAGTAACCTGACAGATGAGATGTTGTCAGGAGTAGAAAATAATAAATAGTGAGTTTATATCGATATGTTTTTATTTTAGTAAGCATAACGTTGTATTACTATACTTAGTCCAATGTTATATTATAATTATAATCTACGAGATATGCATAAAGTATAAAGGCTCGTTAAGCGGGACAAAACTCGTATTTAAATATGACGTTTAGTCTTTTAAATATAACTAAATCATAAAATTTACAAATAATTTAGTGCGACAAATTCAAAGTATATTAGATTGAGAGCCACTATTAATTTCGATTTTCGAAATTCTCGGCAAGCACGTAGTAGTACCCGATAAATTAAGTACGCCGAAATATCGGTAAGTCTAGTAAGGCCTTAAATAATATCGATACGAACAGCACTGGCCATACTGTGGCAACATTTGTGCATTCTGACATTTCTGACTTGTCAAACAACTTCGCCTAATGGTGAAATTTCTCAAACAATGGGAGGAAATTCGAATTTTCTAAAGAAATATAAAAATATATATACTTATAAGAGATTCCTAATAAAATTCTAAGGATTCAGTAATAAAATCAGTGAGGGGTGTTGTGATTGGTCACATCGTTCTCGTTATCGACGCACTAGACTCCCGCGCACTCTTGCATTTGAATTTTGAAAAGAACTGCTTCATCAATAAAACTTGGAGCTATTGATGAATTCATTAGAATTTCGGTCAATACATTCCTATGATAAATGATAACGCAGAATTAAATGCGCGGACTTGAGAATTATGAGATTTATTTAGTTTTACTGAGAACGCTTTAAACTTAAATAATTAGTACAAAATAAACCTATTGATAGATGTGTAATATTTGTATAATATTCTAGAGGAAATACATGCTTTTTACTTGTTTATGGTATGAATGAGTATGAATATGGTAGACGAGTATGCACTGCACCTACTTACGTCATATACTAAACAGCTTCCCTAGAAAAGTCATAGATTGCACAATGAATAAGTCTAATAGAACTAAAAATATAGTCAAACAAGCACTCATAAATAAAGAAAAAACGTAAGCAAAAAAAAATAAATATATATATAATATCACTTAATGTTAGATAAATTAACAAATGTATAAATATATAAGATTATAAACTATGTAGACTAAAATATATTTGTAATATCCTGAATACTGCAATAAACAGATTAAATTTCAAATGTCAGTGACATCAACACTGGATGGAATCATTAGAAACTGATAGGGAATGTTTAAATAGTCAAATGCCACAGACTATTGAAGAAACATCACTTTTATAATCTGTCCTTAGATTTAAAATTGTCACAGACAATACGTTGTGTAACCAACGTTAGAATTCCATTGTTTTTGTTTACTACCAGTAGTACTCAATTATTCTAACCGACTACAAAAAAATCGTTCCATTGAGAATTATATGTAGGTTACATTCATTTCCCGGACTGTACTATAATCTAAACTTTTTTATGCTGCGAGATGGTAAGTAGACACTTAAAAACAAATACATTTTTGGCTTTGGTGTATTGACAGCTAGGTTAGCTAGAGAGAGACAAATGTACGTCCCTCACTCAGCTCACTCCATGCACTCTCAACCACCAACATAGCGCATCCTCAGTACAGGCTGCGGTACAGGAGCAGATACTCGAAATCCTTTTTAGGCTGAAGAATGAATAACATGTCTTCCACAAAAACTGACATTGTATTGGCAGACCCTTACTTTATTGGTATAAAAAAAAAACATAAAGCTCTTTGTCTCGATACTGGGAACACGTGCCTATTAGTCAGACAGCACACTAAGGCTAGTTGCCTTTTTCTTTCATTACTAGTTAGACAGGGATCGCTTAATCCCCTGCCGGTGTACCATAAATCATTTATGCAAGTTTTGTAAAAAAAGAACACTGCCTGCCAATTTATGTGTTAAATCTGTAGGTAATTAATTCTGTATTGAGCTGGCCTATTGACTCATAAATCTCATCACTTCCATTATTCAAATGACCTGAGTCATGCTTGCCTTATACATACAAACCTAATTTCCATTATTAAATATGCACGTTAAACTGAACAATTTTGGATATTGTGGCTGACTCCTCATACTACTTAACTATTTGTTCAGACAGACAATTTGATATTTGACACATGTTAAAATGTATACCTACTAAAGTTTGGTTATAAATATATAGGAAACCATCAAATTATCACAATAAATAGTAAATGAAACATATTAATCAAAATCATATTAATACGTGGGACTTTAAATATTCGCAAAAAACTTGTTTTTTTTAATAGTCCATATGTAAATTTAAAGTTGCCAATATAATTATCTTGTTTCAATAAAAATAAATTGTATGGCAACTATGGTCTTAAACGCAATATTTCACTACTAAAATGACAAATTACTCATTTTTCAACATACGAGACCCTTGCACTGTGACGTCACATTTCATTGCCTATCAGTACGGAGCGTTTTCAGTGCTCGTCAGCTATGCTGTACTTATCTCTCGTTTTCGTCTTTTGTGTTGCTCTAATTGTAGTTGGTCCCATACAAACATTTGATCGTCCCTAAAAACTGGTTCGAATGGCACCATAACTTCTTTTTCGTCAAATAGCTGATTTATAAGTGTATTTGAGAGAGGTAGGACACGGCGGAATATCATCTCGCTCATATTTGGAGCAGCCTACCCGGGGAAGTACTTATAGCAATCCGGTACATCGGTTAGTAATGTAGGTGACACGACCTACGGCATCAGCCTATCGATGGTATATGCGGACGTAAGCGTGTGTCGTCGACAGTGACGTCACTGGTGTAACGATCCGGATTGTTAGACCTTATTCTCTTAGACCATGCTCCTTATCAGGCAGGCCGTAACCGTAGGCTTGTTTGCCAGTGGCAATAGTGCACAAACTTTATTAAAAAATACTTGACACACATAAATTAGTGTCCGACCGAAACACGTTTTTTTGCCGTACCCGAACCCGAAGGTTCGGCTTCGGCTCTAGTTTCGGCCGAAACTTTTATAGACGTGTGAAAATCGTCAAATAAAGTGTCAGTGGACCATTTTTTCTAGGCATATTAACAACTAGCGACCCGCCCCGGCTTCGCACGGATGCACTATTTAATGGATGTTATTATACATATAAACCTTCCTCTTCAATCACTCTATCTATTAAAAAAAAACGCATCAAAATCCGTTGCGTAGTTTTAAAGATTTAAGCATACATAGGCATATAGGGACAGAGAAAGCGACTTTGTTTTATACTATGTAGTGATGTAACTAGAGATTGCAATCCGGTATTATTCTCAATCCGGCTGGATTTCACTATATCCTGGTGGATTGAGTCGGTTCAGCCAAATTGGAGTTGAATGATTGCCTCTATTAAACAATGTCAACTTTGGTGCCATAAAAGGGTTTTTCCGGTCCCATTCGAGTCATATCACCAGATTGCTAGGCCAGGGTACTGACCTTGGCCCAACAGATCTGGTGATATGACTCACTGGAGGATGCTGATAAGCTGAAGTACAAGTATGACAAGTTCCATGCCTTGGAACCAAAGATACGATTTTGTCCCTGTTGTGGTAGACTGCAGGATCCTGGGGTTTGGAAGCCAAGGAATTTGTTATGGATTTGGGTCGACGACAGAGAGATAGACGGGATCGTATATAGTGCAGCAGATTTCGCTGGCTATCGTGGTGCTGCAGGTGTCATGGAGACTTTTGAGCTAGGCGCGATCCAAGATGGTCTATTTCACTAGGTAGGCATAATTAGTGTTTAAGGTTGACGAAGTCGACTACTACTACAGAAGCGAAAGCCACTCATGGCCATGCCATACATTTTTGATTGATTGATTGAAGCGTCTGAATGATTTGCATTAGTGCCCACCTGGCGAAGAATTGCAGATTGTGATTGGCGCTTTACTATTGCTGCCTTTTTGTGAAATAAAGGTTATTTATATTTCATTTAATATTAACAATGCCACGTTGTAACGATCGCTCGGCAGCGCACGAATTCGATATAGATCCGGTGCCTATCGACATACTGGAGCCAGCTGGATCACCGCACCTATACGACGGACCAGATTGCAATCCCTAAATGTAAAACAGGATAGTTCGAGTAGAGTGGTACAAAATAAAACAATTTTAGTACTTAACAAGATATAAAATAACTAAAATAAAATGTATTCTCCTGGCGGAGTCAGGCGAAGTTATCCAAAGGCAGCAGAAATTAGACCAACGCGATCCAAAAGTACTTACAATGTTGTAAAAGTTTCGGCAGTTTTTTGGCCGAAACCGAACCTTCGGCCGAAACATGATTTTTAGCCCGAAACCAGCCGAAACCGAAACCGAAACTTTAGTCGGACACTAACATAAATACGACCAAAACAAGTGTATAGATTACATTCCAATATTTTTTAACCGACTGCACAAAAAGGAGGTTCTCAATTCGTCGAAATCATTTTTTTAGAAATCTGTAAGTCGTAAACATAGACATTAGAGGACAGTTAACCCTTTGCCTTCCTAAGGCTTCTCAACCCACATTGTTTCCACTGCGACCGGTAATGTAGTATTAGCATTTACTGATACGTAACCTAGTTAGCGCATCTATGAAAGCTGAACATCAGAAAAAGTCTTTCATTAAGAAATTTATTGCTAGCGTTCTGTCGATGTCGCTCAAACAACAGAAAAACTTTGGATAAAATGAAAACTACCTAGCAAACAATAATGGAGTCTGGTGAGATCCTCAATGTAAGATCTGTAATTATCTATTTCCCTCTCATAAAGTTACGGAAACATGGGACAAAGCGCAAATTATAACAAATTTGATCTAGTAGGTCCCCCGACTGCGAACAGTATAGATTTCCTTAATTTCTTATTTTGAAACTCGTTTTTAACTTTTTAGTTAGGTGACTTTTATCCAATGCAATCGTGTTTTTTAATTCTTAATTATTATTTAATTTCACAATTTTTGATTTTCAGTTTAAAGTATCTTATACCGTTAAATACATACATATATCTATACATATAAAAGAAGATGTCCTGATTGACTGACTGACTCAGCCGAAACTACTAACAGTAGAGAACTGATTTTTGCTCAGTCGATTACATTTATAACGTAGGCTATGGATAGAAAGGATCTTTCGAAATTCATCCCGTAAGGGGGTAAAATAAGGGATGAAAGTTTGTATAATAACACGTATTTATTGACATGAGGGATTTGAAACTGTGTATATAGACTTTGTTTAACAATGTTAATGGCGTATTTCAGTGTTTTTTCTGAATTGCTCCCCTAAAGGGGTGAAATGGGGGTTCAGTTTGTACTAGGAGCAAATCGTTTTTGAAGTGGGAGATTTAAAATTTCGTATATAGACTCTCTGTTTAAATACAACAAAACTTCTTTAAGAGTTTTTCGAAATTGCTCCCCTAAAGGCGTGAAAAAGGGGTTACAAGTTTGTGCGGCTAGCAAATCTTTACCTTTATTAAAAATCGTTATGGGGTGTCATCTTAGATGATTCTCGGGGTGCCGATTACGAAAATGACATGCATTTGCAAATCCAAGATGGCGGACATTGAATTTTCTTAAAAATCGATATGGGTGTCATCGTCGCGATTCCTCGGGGTGCCGATTACGAAAATGACTTTCCATACATACCTACATACGTAGGTACATACAAACATACGGGTCAAACTGAGAACCTCCTTTTTGTAGCCGGTTAAATTTACGCTTAGTACGCGGGCGAAGCTGCGGGATAAAACTAGTTATATATTTTTTATGAAATCGTCGTTTCAAATGCCTCATTGTGATAGAACGAACTTTTCTTTCTTCAGAACACACAAAATATAGTCCGCAATATTGCTTTTATCTACACCCATACAGTAAAATCCTCTTTAATGTGCTCAAAAAGTGTACGTAACTACCAGCTTTACAATATCGCGCCGGCCCAGGGCGGAGATGGCCATAATAACATCGACAATGGTATCTTTATGGTCATCTCCGCCCATAACGATACAGGCTCGTGCTCAAAAGACTTCAACGGGCTCACGCTCGACCTCACTACACTTGCAACGCAATGGTTCCTGAACACGTGAAAGAGGATTTAATATACGGATGTAGATAAAGTAGTATATGAAACTGTACATAGTTAGGCCTTAAAACACTCGTGTGATCCTATTATGAAACTTGCTGACGCTCGTTTCATAAAACCACACTCGTGTTTTAAGCCCTCTCATTATGTATCATTTGCATAAACTACTATCATTGCAACGTCACATATCCTATGTTACTCGGGATGACGTAAGGATTTCAACTATACCTCACACATCTAAATTGGTTAAGGCGTTGAGAAATTCTGGGGGAACAAAATATCTCACATACAAACATACATGAACCCTGAAAAAACATTACACTCCTTTTTTTGGACAGTCGTCTAAAAATGCTGGTTCTCGTCTCTTGTACCCGCTGGTCAGACTCTAGGCTCTTTTGCCGAACTTGATGAGAACATGAAAATTTATAAATTAATTAACATAACAGGTAATAAATATCTGGGTAGACATCTTCCTAGAGATGTCCGGTCATCGGTCTACCGCTTAGTGAAAAGTAACAGAGTCGTTCTAAATTTGTCTTTGAGCTTGTCTTCTTCCAGTATAATATACCATCTAGAATTCTAGATAGCGCTGGCCCTAGCCCTAGCCCCCGATCAGGGTGGAGCCATTCATTTCGCGCCACTCCAGGGCCTATTGAGGGTGAGGGAGTCCAGAGGGAGTTTTACCTAGTTTATCTGGGAAAACGACAGTGATAATAATGCGTAGCGTAAAATGTCAGCTTTGTTGTAACTGTGATGCAATTGTCCGCGTTTAGATCTCAACTTGTTATTCGAGTCGTACACAGATTCCCACTTCTGATAGTAAAGATATTAATTATGTTAGACCTAGGTTCCTTCGCGTTTATGGGATTGGGAAGCAAGTTGCACAATTCTCCAACTCTCAATCCTTTTACATTTTGTTTTGCTGGCGTTGCTGCAAGGACACATTTTGTGATTCTGTGTATGGCTGTTTGTTACGACGTAAGTTTTCGGGTCAGGCTGCGTTACTTACATTATACTGATGACTATCTGTTATTACAAGTTTACTACTCGTTGTAAAAGCAGAGATTTTACGAATTTGATATGCCTTGCGGGCTGCAAACACATGTATATTGAACGATATCACAGATGATATTATTAGTCTAATTGTTCGAATTGAAGCTGCTATTATGAACTTGCCTTGTGAAAGACAATTTAGGGTGAATTTCCGAACGCTTTGACCATGGAATACATTTTGAATAAAGATTGCGAAGTTTTGAAGATCAAATATAACATTTGTCTAAACCGTATTACGTAACCTGTAGGCTTGTAGAAGTAACTGATCCATTAACAACCAAGTGGGTGCTCTTTATGATTATATGAGTTCGTTGCACTCATTCTCATAACAAAACCGACGAACAATACACATTACTCGGTAACATAACACCTATACAGTCCTGGTCATGGCCACGCAACCACAGACTAGCTAGAGCGTAGAAGCCGTTGTCGACCACAGATAACAGGCATAGAGAATAGACTAGTATCATGACCGGGGGTATAAAGAAACCGCAGCGCAATGGCTATCGCTTTGCTCGGCGCCTACCGCGTGATCAAGTATTAGATGGAACCTTGCTGTCGGAATGTAATCTCGCTCATATTTTTCTCGGGCCTGCTAATTAAATGTCATTAAGATTTGAACATGTTAAAGAAATAACTTTCATGTTTAATAGATTTCCGTTTTAAAAATAGTCTCTATACACATTTTGTCTTTGATAACAAACTCGAAGTTTTTACCCGAACACGCTCAAAATTGCCTAATTAAACAATAAAAAAAATTGTAGTTAGCGTGCATGTAAGATTAGATAAGCTATGGTCAAAGCATACGGAAAATAAGTAGTATACTATTTAGAATCCAACTGTTCGCTTATGCCGCAGTGTCAGGCCTCTACCTGCGGCTGGCATTGGACCACGACGATGACACGGATAATCTATATCAGGGACATACAGAGCTATACGCGGCCTTAAGCTGTACGGTGAATAACTTTGTAGTTTTCGAATCGTCGACGAAAACCCATCTTACTCCTAACCACTATATGGATAAAACAAAAGACAGTCTATAAGCTCTTAGGATACCCTCTCGTTCGGATGAAATCACTTAATTTAGGTAAAACAAAGTGTAACATAAACAGAAGGATACAGACCCAATATTTATTTAATAAAAGAGCTCACGGACTACAGTAGACTATGAGGAATGGGACGCTTGACGTTTCGTTTTTAGGGTTTCGTACCTCAAAAGGAAAAAACGAGGTATCTTAGTTGAAATTAAAACCACATACTCAGGTCTACAAACCCTTGAAGCTGTGAAAAAATCAAACTTCTAAGTTACAATTAAAAAAAAGAAAATGTATATTTCGACACTCAAGGGAATCAAAATTTATAGGGTACTAGCGACCCGCCCGGCTTCGCACGGGTGCACTATTTAATGGATGTTATTATACATATAAACCTTCCTCTTCAATCACTATCTATTAAAAAAACCGCATCAAAATCCGTTGCGTAGTTTTAAAGATTTAAGCATACATAGGGATATAGGGACAGAGAAAGCGACTTTGTTTTATACTATGTAGTGACTATGTAGTGACAAGTCGACCTAAAACTATAAAATTTGGCAAGTAATATCGCCTTAACTTAATACTACAAGTACATACGCATTTTCGCATGTACCTTCAAATTTGTACAGAATGTTCGGTAGGCGACTCCGACTCGCACTTGTCCGGTTTTTTCTTAATTGTACTACTCATTGCACTCTGCCGCAGACGCAACCACACTAATTTAATTACACGTAAGCATGACCCACGCATTTTCATCTCATGCCGATGACCTTAAGGTCAGTGCTCGTGATTTAAAAAAGTTCGTTGAAAAAGGCTTAAGAGCGTTATAAAAAAGTTGGTACTAACAACATGAACTTTTCAGTGCTTACGCAATTTTTTCTAGGCTCGAGCTCGAAACCAAAAAGAAAACATCAAGAGTGGTCACGATCAAATTCACCATTACCTACACCTCGTTTCGTTATATTCATTCGTGATGATGAAACTGTAAGTGAGTAGATTTGAACCATATTACTTCGTAAAATAACCACAAAGAAAGGCCTAGAATAGAAAACTTTTTATTTGTAAAACACAGGTGGTAATATTAAGGCCAAATAAAATATAATACGGAACCCCGTGTTTAGAGTCTAGTTATACTAGAATATGTACAAATACATCATTACATTAGATTAAATCGTCAATGTATAACATCAATAAGAAGCAAATAATTAATTAATCCTATAGCATTCGATTAGTACAAAATTATGTATTTTATTTTATTTTATTGTCATCAAAAAAGTCATTTATGGAATATTAACATTTACTTATAAAATATGAGTTTAGGTCCTTAGATTTATCAAGCTTGTGTTCTTATGCAGTTTGAGTTTTTATTATAATTTTTGGAGCCATTCCTAATATGCTTTTGCGCACGAAGACTGTTTTATATTCATTGCTGTAAATGTTATTTTCGTATTCTGAACGAACAGGAAGTTTTCTTTGTTGATTCACCAGCCTCTAAAGTTCAGGATTTGCTTTGATAAAAGTTGCTATTTCGAATATATGTAGCCAGTAGTGTCTTTACCTATTTAAAAAACGGTACGCAACTGTCTCGCATGTTGATCCCACAAACAGCTCGTACACACCTTTTTTGGGCTTTGAAAACGGCGTCCTTGTGAACAGAATTTCCCCTAAAAATAAGTCCGTATCTCAGTACTGAGGCTACAGGAGCATGGTAAGCTGTTAGTACTGCCTTCCTGTTATTATTTTAGACAGCTTCTGCAATGCAAGAGCTGATTTATTAGCTTGGTAACATATTCTACAAGTGAGTTGATCATCAAAGTCGTAAAAAAATTGTTACTTTCTATATCGTACAGTTGTTGTAATTAATATTTATGTCAATTACTGATTTTCGTTGGCGAAAATGCTTAATAAGTATTAGTTTTATACAAATTAATTACCGAATTATTATTTTCAAGCCATGTTATCATTTCATAATCAACACTATTAACTATTGAATCTTATACCGTCAGAAAACAATCGTAAGGATTTAATTAGGATGGTGGATGTTTCTTGGTAAATCATTAATGTATATTAAGAAGAGGAGAGGGCCAAGTACACTCCCCTGAGGTACACCATATTTCATAATATGTTGCTCGTTTGAAATGTATTTTTTCGTTAATTTATTCTTTGAACATATTCATGATATTTCTGTACACTTACTGTGTTCAGTTTTCCAGATAACGTTCAATGAGATACCTATTTAGTTTGTAAAGCAGTGAGCTCTCAATATTTCAATACTAGCAGCGAGTTCGTCCGCGTGAACTAACGTATCAACTCCCATCCTCAGTTTTTTTATTTGTGGAATAATTGTCCGGATAAAATGTATCATATATTTTTATCTAGGTTATAAACTATCTCTGTGCCAAATTATATCTTAATTCGTTGAGTCGTTTTTGGGTGATTGAGTAACAAACATCCAAGTAATCTATACATCTAAACTTTCACATTTATAATATTAGTAATTGTATAAAGTTGGCGACGCGCATACGACTCTTCTCTCTTCTGGTGTTTTAATCTGGACTGGTCCCTCGTCCTCAACGAAATTATAATGACATGTATATTGATATCTGTGGCTAAATGGCTAGTGTGGCTCTGAGCCATTTTACCAAGGATAAATAATTGTTTTAAAACTCCAACTTTATTATGCACCAATTACCGGGAAACAGTTACATATTTTAACGAATTAAGTAGCTTTTGGAGTTTTTGGCAGCCCTGCCGAATGCGCAGTGGCGTTGCCGCGACCCTAGTAAATAGGTCAAACCAGTTGCAACTCGGGTGCATTCGGCAAGTCTCGGTTGTTATTCGGGATGCATAAGCGTAGCGAGTAGTTTTCAAAAAAAGTGTACTTATGGTTAAGGACTTAATTCGACTACATTTGAATTGGTTCTTTAGTGTTACGAAAATTATCCATATAAATGTAAGGTAAACTCGGGCTATTCCGTGATAAAACTGTAATTAGAAGAAAAAGTCGACTTTTCGTTTATTTATTTAATTTTAACAGAACACAAATCAGTCCTTTGTTTAGAATAAAGGAAAAATTGAAAACTTCAGGCACCGAGTAGGATTCAAACCTGCGACCTCCCGGCACTCGCGGCCAGTCGCTCTAGCCAACTGAGCTATAGGTGCAATCGCTACCCAGTCCTTAATTCATCAAAAGGCGTTTGTATAAAAATATAGTCCTTTGTTCACAATATAGTGAAAGGAGATCCTTTCTATTGTAGATATTCTACGAAATACCGCAAGTTTTCTAAACCTCGTCAATTCGTGAAAATCAGCTTAACTCCGTGATAAATGCTCTGTTAATTACGTTGTAAAGGAATTAAACCATTATTATAAACCTACCTATGTATTGATTAACCAAGATCAAAATAAACTAAAAATTTGTATCACTGTCATTCAGATCAACGCTGCAGCGATCACACATAAATTTCCTGGTTCTTGTCAACATTTTGACTTTGGCAATGTAAATGGTAAGGTTTTATGCAGAAAGAACAAGTTATCCACTCAGCCCCATTTTCAAGTGAGACATCACCAAACTGCCCCGCATGCGTTACATATCCAGTCATCGTCTGTCTTTTATCCTTCTCGCCGTTTGGGTGGTCTCTTCTTCTCTGCAGAATTATTTGTGTTTTTCTTTTCTACAGATTTTTTTTTATCTACCTGGAGTTCCCTACTACACAACGCAATCTTATTTTACCCGATCAACCATTTATAAAAGAACGCAAAAATATTTTTGTAATTCCGTGATAGAATATTTGAGACATACACATTTCCTAATATTAAACAGCAGAGGTAATAAAATCACAACTTCAAAGAGTGTACTAATAATTATAATCCAAATGGATAATTTTTAATCCTTTTACAAAGAAGTTTTATAAATTCACTATGTAAACCTCCGTCTAATTTCTTCGAAAAAATCGTAATTTTGTAAAGTTCTTAAATAAACTCTTACACACAAGCTAATTACAATTTGTAAAATTATTACTTCCTATGGCAAACTAACTAACTATAGTTATATTTTAGACAAGTTTTTTTATGTCAAAACTGCAATTGAACTCTTTTACTCATTTTACACACACCGAAACGACGCTTCGAGTGACAAATTTGCGATGTTACTTTCTCGCTCGCCCGAATCCGGTAAGACTTTTTTAACAAAAGAGGACTTTTTTCCTCGCCAGATGCTATTTACATAACTCCAAAAAAAGCATGAAAGTGAGTATCACAAAATTATGCGTAACGCGCGTACACTTAGTCATTCCCCTGGATTTTCCCCAGGCTACTCTCCAACCGCGCACTCCTATCGCTTTATTGAGCCCGGCCTATAAAGCCACAGTCGGGTTAAAAAAAAAGCGTATCGCGTAATAGCCCGAGTTTACCCTATGACAAATATTGGTAACAAAAGATCCAATTAAAAGTAGTCTAATTAAGTCCTAAGAAGTCCTAAGAATGTCAAAGTGACAGTTAAAGACAAACTTAAGTTTATAATAATCTGTGCAATTTTCCAGGCAGATGCCACGCGGTGACATGAAATAAAAATAACAAAGAATATGTTAATGCCCAGGATGTGTTTTTTTTGGTCCCTCTTTGCCTTTGCGGCGGCGGCATACAAATGAACATTATTATGTGATGGGGCTTGATGGCCTTGCCCGTCAAATGTCTGTAACGCGATACGCTGCATCTTGGAATTAAGTGTGTGATTACCGGTCTGGATATGGTCTTAATTTAATATTTACAAAAGTCTGAGTTCAAACGGTGTCAACGGATACCGCTCCTTATTACTACACTTTAAAGCCTACAATCATCCTAAAGGTTTCTTCGTAAGATGCCAAATCCATACTAGTATTATAAATGCGAAAGTGTGTCTGTCCGTCTGTTACCTCTTCACGCGTAAACCGCTTGACTTGCTTGAGGTAGTTTGAGTCCCTGGGAAGGAATAGGATACTTTTTATTCCGAAAGTCATCCCTTAATGGGGTGGAAGTTTGTATGGAAGAGCGATGACTAGGTCAAGACAATTAAATTCTATCGCGATAAACGAGTTCTACGCAGATTAAGTCGCGGGCAAAGGCTATATTTATAAACTCTGATCGACCAACACTATGTCAATAGTGTCGACGACGTCGGCGTTAGCTCAACGCACGAAGAAGCGAGCACTTAAAACACCATTGTATCATTTTCGTTAGCAAAGACGTTATTGATTTACGTAAAACACTAAAAATATCGTCATATTGCAAGATCACTGGTTATAACAATTGACGGACGCGTTTGACTTGCTATGAAGGCAACCAACCATCTTTAAGCTTGCGGAAATTACTCGTATAGGGACAACTTTGTGTTTAAAATGAATTGTAATCCTTTGAAACGTGTAGTCGTGACGCGTGGGATGTTATTACGAATTTTCCACGCGACGGCACCGCAATCGATTGCCCGTCACGGCACCACGTTTTAGGCCGTTATAACACTGGCGATCTCGAACAGTCATGATAAGGTTATATCACGATACGGTATTTAACAGCAGTAAAAAAAAAATACGTTACCAATAAACGAAACTAACGAAAATACTTGGAAAACATCAAACTTCAACCTAGAGAGAAAGGTGAAAAAAAAAACATAGTTTGACCATAGAAAATTGTGACGTCATTAGTCATATTTCTTACATACTTTACAACTAAGCGTGTCTGACGTTTCATGAAAAGTAGCTAATGATGACCGACCATACCTTATTGAAAGATACGAAGTTCCAGACCTTTAACTATTGATCAAGGTTAGGCGCGCGTGGAACCAACCAACAAATAAATATCAACTAGTTATATTTATATACCGTCAATACGTCAAGTCAGATACACCAGTTCAATTTCACTGACTCCTTAGAATGGGAAGAATCGGAATGGGGTTGAATAGATTTTCCTGCTTTTGTATTATATAAACGAGCGAAGAAATAAACTTTTATATAAAGCCTTAGATTTTATTGAGCTTGATTTTAGGTTGTTTTCAAGTAAAAGGCTTAATTCGTAATTTTGGGACATAGATAGTCGAAGCTTTAATTATTATTTAGACTTTTAAACCTTGTTTTGTAAGGTTGATAGATTAGGTGAAAATCCACAATAAAACAAAATATTCAGGCATAGAAAAAGTTATGATTCATTTTCGGCATTTGTGCATCGTCATTGGCTTACCCATCATATTACCGTCAGTAGCCAATGGCTACTAGCCATTCGATGACACATTGCTTCTAATGGATTCATAGCAAGTTCACAGTAGGTTAGTATGGGGTTATGGACTCAAAAGTTGACTACTCTATAAGAACCAATGCAAAAAATATGACAAATGTCAAAATCATATCAAAATATCTCAGAAAATTACGAAGCTACAACCCTTTTAATATTGCTGGTCAGAGAGAGAGTAAACGCGACAGATCAGTGACAGAGTCCTAGGTATTTGGTGAGTTGGTGGGCTATTCGCTTTAGTTAGTACCTATATATAAAACTAGCGACCCGCCCCGGCTTCGCACGGGTGCAATGCTGATGCATGTATTATACATATAAACCTTCCCTTTGAGTCACTCTATCTATTAAAAAAAACCGCATCAAAATCCGTTGCGTAGTTTTAAAGATTTAAGCATACATAGGGATATAGGGATATAGGGACATAGGGACAAAGAAGGCGACTTTTTTTATACTATGTAGTGATGGTCAAAATTTTCAACAGCCGGGTTCGTGACCCGCTGACATCATTATGACGCTCTGGGGTTATACATATCAGTGAAATGCACGTATTTTGACAATAATGAGGTTATTATACATTTTACAAAACCATTTTTAATTCGAACATTGAGAAAAGTTGAACCGTGTAAATCAGTTGCGAACGCCATGATGTATTGCCTGCTTTGACGTTTTATACCAAGTCACGCTACTGTATCGATTACTTTTTCTGTGAAATCGTTTGGGGCAATTTCACAGTACTGTCAATTACTATCATTAATCAAGAGTACCTATAGGTTAAAGGGCGATGGTTATTATGAATATATACTTTATTTATTTATGAGCATATTGTACTCGTAGGTAACAGTTTATAATTACGAGTAGCTATAGAAGGTCAGAGACACCAGAAAATATAATGGTATTAATATGGGATAGCCAGGTTCCTAAAACAATACAAATACATATATCTAATACCTACCTATTACCTATTAAAATCTGGCCAGCCGATGGATGGCCGGGCCAGAATCATGTCATTATCATTAAGACTTTTTTTTAACTTTATCTACATAAACAATCTGCTAGTTAGTATCAAGCTCGTCTCGCTTCGGAGCGTTCAAAAAACTCTAATTACATTATCAACATTAATAAACTCATATTTTAACGTATTTTCAACTCATTAAGCTATATACCGCTAAGTGCGTTCACCTTCGCATCGAACCAAATATTTGCACTGAAGTATCAACAGCATCACCAGCGTTTTTAATTCAATAATATCATCGGAAATCAGTCTTTCTAATTTTAAAACTATTATATCGTACTTTGTGTAACTAGTTGTTGCCCATGACTTAGTCAGTTTTTTTTCCTCCGCCTGCTTACTCAGTCAACGCCATTCCAAAATGTGTCCCTAAAAAGAAAAGATTGATGTACTCGTACTTCATTCCTTCACTGTAAAGTATATCACTCATTTAGATCACTAGTTCAGCTTTGTTCAGTAGCTGCACAGATCCACCTACGATATAGATTGGATTATGATATCAGTCATTCATTCAATCATGGCTTCTATTTCACTCTCAGAGCGAATGAGAAGGTAAACGATATGATTCATGAACTGGTCTGACTGAAGTATTGAAGTAGGTATATGAATCCGAACTGAACTAGTGACACGAGGTGAAGTACTTCATTTCAATCATTCATTCGTGAACTACTCATGTCTATTGGTCTCTAGAGATATTCTGCCATCGTCATCATCCGTTTATATATATGTACAGAAATAATAGACCTTATATAAAAAAATGCTGCACACAGTCCAGTTAGGTAGGTCCAACTTCGAGAAAGAGATCACTCGTCGAATCCGACTCGGCTGGGCAGCGTTCGGGAAGCTTCGCAGTGTATTCTCGTCCAGTTTACCGCAGTGCCTAAAGTCAAAAGTCTTTGACCAGTGTGTGTTGCCAGTGATGACATATGGATCCGAGACATGGGCGCTAACGATGGGCCTCATAAGAAAGCTCAAGGTCACCCAAAGAGCAATGGAAAGAGCTATGCTCGGGGTTTCTCTGCGTGATAGAATTAGGAATGAAGCTATCCGTAGCAGAACTGGAGTCACCGACATAGCCTTCAAAATTGCGAGACTTAAGTGGCAGTGGGCAGGGCACATTGCTCGCAGGACTGACGGTCGATGGGGCCAGAAACTGCTTGAGTGGCGTCCACGCACCGGAAGACGAGCTGTCGGTAGGCCTCCGACAAGGTGGAGTGATGACCTGGTGAAGGTCGCGGGAATCCGGTGGAAACGAACGGCACAGGACCGATCTAAATGGCGAGCCTTGGGGGAGGCCTATGTTCAGCAGTGGACGTCTTTCGGCTGAAATGATGATGATGATGATGAAAAAAATGCTTACTAACGGAACGGAGCGTAGCAATGAAATGCAAGTACGCTTCCTAACCGGTCAAGGTAAACATTACTCAAAATAATTTCTTAGTTGCTAAGTTAGATATTCGCCTAGTTTACTATGCGAGTTGACCCAGCATACTAATTGATAAAGATGTGCAGAATGACTCCCGACGATCCCTATAAAATAAGGCTCAATAATCCACGTTTATGTTTATTTCTCATTTTGCATAAGTAAAAAAAGAGTAAATACTGCGGATTATTAGACCGTTACATTAGATCCGCTTCTGCTCACATTATTTCCAGATCAATGAAGGCCGAAAGTCTAGAGCTATGCGCTATTCTACTCCTTTGTAAGTACTCTGGCTGAATTCATACAAAATTTTAGCGATTTGGGTGTATTCGTCATGGAGACTTGATGACGCAGACACAAATTCAAACAAACCTTAAAATATTTACTTACACCTCTTATTCACAAACCGACTCGTCCTCACCTGTCATCTCACCCTTCACCCGGTTTTTATATGGAAACTGTCAAAAAGTGACAAATTACATTTGACAGTTTTCATGTAAAAACGAGTGAGCTGTGAGGAGACGGTGACAACGGTACTTAGTGATTCGAATAGTTTAATGGTTCAGGTTAAAAATTTAACCCGCAATGAACACAGTACTAGGTTGTATAATAACTCGCTTTTCGCTCCTGTTAAAAATAGCCCCGTAAAATGTAATAGACGTGCTCACGATGCGTGAAACTTTGATAAAGAGGTTCTTACCTTGCATAGCTGAGTATATTGTGCAATATGTGGCTCATTTTGCTGGGAGAAACCTTTTGTCAGACCAGCGGGTTGAACAAATGTTAGAGCAATGATTTAGGCTTTACTCTATATAAAAAAAACTGACAACTTTAACCTACTGGAGCAGCCTAACTGGCTAGACGGCGTTCATATGGGACGATTAGCATTCGTGTCATCCCATCATTCCATTCTAGCCCTTGTAAACTTACTAGTGAGGGACGAATACTATGTAACATATGTATATAATGTATGGTCTTTCAACTATATTTTGCCTTATGAGAAGTAAAATTGACACTGATTGTAATGATGATATTTTTATATACTAGTTCATGTTTCATTTATAATAGAAGAATTTCTTTACTTTCAGGTAAGAACTTCATCAAAACTTTTCGGAGTCGTTTCACAACTAAAATAAAGGTATTTAGATTGTTTGGCGTTATATTAAACTTTCTACAAGTTTACAAGACAATAGGTTAGGTTACCAAGTCAGATAAAGTGTGGTAAATGCCCCTCCGGTCGACTTTGGCCACTTCCTAATTTGTATCTTTCCAAATGCATTGCCTTTTTCATGTTTTACCTCCACAACAGGTACTCGTAATTAATTAGTATTATGACATAGGTACACAGGCAGAGTTCTTATAACGAATGATTTATGCATTTTGTTTTGACATTAAACCTTTTATAATATATTATAATATATTTTGTTATCAATAATGCCTAATGGCCTACATAGTACTATAAATTATACGTACTATAATTATTTAATGCATTTCTCGCTAGCTACTTATCTACTACTACTATAATAATACTAATCACGTATTTAGCTAATTGTTTAAGAAATATCTTATATCAATTTCTTTTATTTTTAGCCATTAAATAACGATGCACCTAAAAACAAATTAAATAGTGATATCAGATTATTTAAAAATATAATAATTATATCGACGTTTACATATCACTTATCCCACAAGACTACCGCTTTTTCTTTGTAACAAGTACTTAACAAAGTACAAAGAATTAAGTACATAAACATGTCAAAGTCTGTGACATTGATATAAGGTCTAATTTTATGTAATTTGTGTTCATTGTTCTGCAACTTCACAGAATCTTGTACAAATAGTAAGTTAGTAGCATGGACCCTGCAATTGGCCTACTACATAAGATTGAAACAATCTACTTATAACTGAAAATGTACCTTTCCTGTCCACTACACCACTCATAATAACTTCTAGCTCCTCTCCAAACTTTTTAATTCACTGAAAACTTCAAACAAGACTTCAGAATATCGAGTAGGTAACGTATAACCGATATAAAAACGGCTTTAAGAAATTACAAGCAAGATTAATGATTTCGAAGTCTTGAGCAATGGGCTAATGATTAGAGATTATGATGGTACAGTCAGTAGCAGAAGTAGCTATACAATCGAGGTGCTCAGAAAGAGATTTTGTTCAGATATCTTAGGCTACGAAGGGTGTTCAACTGTTCATTAAGTAATGAGAATGACATATAAACTCTTTAGTAAGGAAATAAAAGAGTACTGGCAGGCATAGCCCGTTAAGTTGTTACGATAAATAAAAAAGAATAATTTGACAGTCGTTTGTTTTTTAATAGAACACATTAATTCGTTGTATCGGGACCAAATGGAAAAACTGGAGAAACTGGAAGTTCGTACGGTTGTTAAACAATTTTGTTTGAAAAAAATTACTACAGAGCAGGTTAATTTAGATTTCCATGAAACATTAGGGGTTCACGTTCCTTCTTATTCTACAGTTGCACGGTGGTGTGCTGAGTTTAAAAGAGGAAGATCGAGCACCAATGACGACCCACGCTCAGGGCGGCCGAACACAGCGGTAACCCATGATCAAAGAAATTGAGAAAATAATTTTTACGGACCGTCGTGATACTGTTCGTTATAATAGCCGAAGATGTGAAGATTTCGTTAGGGAGTGTCCATAATATTATACATGACTATTTGGGCATGAAAAAGGTATCGGCACGCTGAGTACCTAGATGAGTCAGAAACAAACCAGACTGCGGGTTTCACAAAGCTGCTTGGACTTGTTATAACAAGATACTGGCCGATTTTTGGCTCGTTTTGTAACTATGGACGAAACGTGGCTTCACCATTACGACCCATAAACTAAGCAACATTGATTCCATGACTTGGAAGAGGCCATGATCTCCGACTCCGAAGAAATTTAAGGCAATCCCATCCGCCGGTAAAGTCATGGGCTCTCTTTTCTGGGATAGCCAAGGGGTAGTTATGATTGAATACCTCGATCATGGAGCTACAATTACGGGAAATTTACTTTAATAAAAGCCGCTTTTACTTTAATAAAAAAAGTCATAAATAATATTAATAACAAAATGCCAACTGTTGCTCTCTTTCTAGATACGAGCAAGGCATTTGATTTTGTAGATCACAATATACTTGTTACTTTGTTATGGTGTTCGTGGACCAGCAGAGAATTGGATACTAATCTTACTTGTCTAACCCTGTACAGGTTACTCAAATAACCAAATTAAATGAAGTAACTAATACAATGGAGGAGTTTGTTTCTTCAACAAGAGAAAATAAGTTCGGGGTGCCACAAGGCAGTATTCTAGGACCTCTATTATTTATATAAATGATCTGCCTCGGGCAGTCCAACATCCTACGGTTATGTTTGCCGATGACACAACCATCATAGTAGAAAGTCAGAATGTAGGCAGTTATAATGACACAGTGAATAAGGTTTCAGAGGAAACGGTAGAATGGCTAACAAGAAATATCCTAACTATAAATACAGATAAAACCAAATATATTTGCTTCCGTACCAGGCAGGGAAAAGATCTGAACCTTAAGATAAATTGTAATGGTAAAACAATAGAGAAAGTAAGATATCAACGTTTTTTGGGTCTTTATGTGGATGAGCACTGTGAATGGAAAGAGCAGGTTAAGGCAGTATGCAATAGAATTAATAAATTTGTATTTGCTATCAAAATAATTAGACTTGTAACTTTACATAAAACTGCCTTGTTCGTGTATTACGGATACGTGTGTTCCGCCCTCAGATATGGAATTATACTGTAGGGTAACTCAACAGGTATGCTTAGAGTTTTTATAGCTCAGAAGCGCTGTATAAAAGTGATATTTGGTTTAAAACCTCTAGACTCGTGTAGACCTGTATTTAGACAACATAGGATTGTAACGCTTTCTTGTTCTTGTTCTGGAGGCATGTATCTTTGTAAACAAAACACATAGATCTGTTTCTGATTAAAAACAATAAGAATAAGCGAACAATTACACACAAACCTTTGAACACACCAAAAGCAAAATTGAGCCTATTTAAAAAGAATTCCTTCTATATGCTAAGCAAAATTTATAATACAGTGCCGAAATCTATAACTAGTTTAGATGGACATAAATTCTATACAAATCTTAAGACATGGTTAATCGAAGAATGTTACTATTCATTACATGAATTCTTTAATAATAATATATAGTAGGAAATTAGATTGACATTTAATATGTATTTTTGACATCTTGTTTTAATTATCGCCATACTGTTATAATTTACGATACTTATATCATATTTAAAAATAATTAAATTACTAGAGATGTATAATCATATTTTCCTGCTCTCAACTCTCAGACATCTCAATTATATGTATAGAGGATTGTGTAGGTACATGTTGCAGGCTGTAAGAGACTTTAGATTTAAGATGTACTTTTTGCACGCTGCAATTCAGCTAAATGTGTGATCCTTTTATATTATTATTATAATACATAAAACCTTTTGTTAACCACATTTAATGCAATAAAGAGCTTACTTACTTACTTACTAATTTATATGCGAGGAACCTCGTGGCAAACTTTCCTAAACCGGTTTCACCAAGACATCGCCCCCGCACATAAGTCAAGAGTTGCGATGGCTGCCATTAAAGATGCTGGCTTTGAATTGATGGAGCATCCGCCATATTCAGCAGACCTCGCACCTGGCGAGTTTTATTTATTTACGCGGTTAAAAGAGCACCTCAGAGGCCAGAAATTTGAAGATGATGACGCCGTGATCGTGATGGGTCAAAAGATTTTAAAAAAAATAGGGAATTTAATTTAGAAAGATAAGTTATACTCTTGAAAGGTATAGTTCTGCGGAAATGAAATTAGGCACATAGATTGATGGGTGGTTGATGTCTTTTGTTCTAAGTCCGCGGCGTCACGTGATTGGTCAAAATCATCAAAGTCAATCAATCAGTAAGTGATGTCATAACTGCAAAATGTACCAGGTGGCGGTGTACTTACTAAGACTTACTAATCTTTTCGGAAAAATAATCACCATAAGTTGTCTGAAAAAAAACTCTGCGAAAAAAATAGACAATAGTTTGCTTTAGTACTGATCCCTGGGATCCCAGGGTCTGGTAGACGACGGATGAAAAAAAACCATTCAGACTTTTGCAGTCAGGAACGGCCCAAACTTGGTGTGTTTTGAATGAATGTTATTTTTTACTTTTTACACCACTGGCTGAAATCTAAAAATGCGATATTTTTTTATGGAACCAGCTCATCAAACCTCAAATTTAATACCCCATTAAATAGGTTTTTGAAGTAAAATAGTTTATTTTTATTTCATATAAAACAAAATATGTTTACGACATCATAGCTGGAAAATGTACCAGGTGAAAGCTGTCCACCCAATTTTAAAATACATACTAAGACTACTCACCTTTCCGAAAAAAAATCTCCATACGCGGAATTCCCTATAGGACAGACATGTCTTGGATTATACATCCATACACCGTCCGGGCGTTTTTTTTTGGTTACAATACTGTTCCCAATATACATATTCACTGCTCTAAAGCTTGAGTGAGTAAGTCAGCTTCTAAAATTTAGTGGCTTGAATCGGATTTACTGCTGGTCTGGGATCTAGCTTTGGCTTACCGTTATCCAGTGTTACGTAACAATGAGTTTACGGCGAAACACGATGAGTCAATTGCCTGACATAAGTCGGAGTTATGAAGCGTCAATAAAGTTACTGTATTTATAAGTAACTATAACTTGCACAGTTTATGAAGTACTAAATTCAAGCAGGCGTTAATAACTGCAATAGGTTTTTCTAAATATTTTACACTAGGTTTATTTACATTATATATTATTCTTCGTAATACCTAACAATATTAGCGATTCCCGGGATTCTATCAAAAAAATATAAATTTCCAAAACTGACGATTTTTGCAATATCTCGCTCCGTTGACATTGTTTTTTTCATGGGTTTTTAGGGGTCCGATTTAAACCTGGAAACTAACTTTTTAACTGTGAGATGTAGAATGAAATAAAGATTATGAGAGGATTAAAAAACTGTACAAGTTTGCACTATTTTAGAAAGTATGACGGTAATTTACCTACCCGTATTCTTTATCCGCGAGTGTACTTAGTGACTTGTGTCAACATCGTTTCAGTTCTGATATACGAGGTTTCTAAGAATAAAGAACGCGTCAGCGATGGTGAGATATGCATCTATTTGGGCGTCTTTGCCTCCAGTCAATGTTACGAGTACCACCCTCCCTCCGCACGCGTATTTACGACCTGACCTGGAAGGCACGCTTATGGACGCTCCAGAAGAATCATGAACGCGTTGCTGACCTTTCATGACTTGAGAATTCGTTGTGTTGACAGCGCATCATCGGGAGCTCCAGAGCTCACTACCTTACACCAGGAACACAACACCAACACACCTAAAGAGCAAGTTAGTAGTGCTAATATATCTGCGGCCTTCTGTAAGGTAGGTAGAATTTTGGACCAGCTCTGGTCCAAAACTGAAAGAGATGACGTTCCTTTGTGCCCTACCTCCCTTAAAAGCCATCCCTAGGACTATTCTCTCAATTTAGGTTAATTTACGTATTTCGCCTCTAGATTTGCGCTAATAAACTTCTTTCATTCTTTCTCTAAATACGTACCTAATATTACAAGTGTATACCTAGACCACCTAGATGTGAGTTTATTCACGATCGTACCTACTCCAACGTTGTAGTAAAATACCCACTGTATTGCCATCGCCGTGTACTGCCCCGCTCGTAGTAATAAATACGGTGACAGCTTGACAGTTGAATGGGTAAAGGTCGTTGATTCTGCTCCCATTCGATTTCACCGAGCGAAAGCGTAAATAAAGAGAAATAAGTACGCTTTAGGATCATGTTACCGTAAAATTGTACAAACCTTTAGATTATAATCTATCTAGCGAGATTGTAAACTGCCTAAAGATTGTGATACGAAAATTGTTTTGTACTTTCCTTCAGCAAGTCGACGAAGCCCCGCGCACAGCGGGGCTTCTATTTCCGCTCTGTGGAACACTAGATAACGAACGAACCTAAGCTTAATTGCAAGTTTCATGTCGGAAGAGTTGGAACCGTAAAATACTGCTTACAATTTAACGCATGTTTTTGATAGATTACAATCTTTCGACAGTTTACAGTCTCGCTAGTTAGATTATAATCTAACGGGTTTTACAACCTGACGGTGACATCTAGTGTTCCTTATGGGTTAACAGGTCAGATCAGTGTTGCCAGATACCCCGCTTTTCTGCGTTTCTCCCCGCGTTTTTACCACTGGTCCCGCTATCCGCGTTAAGCTAACACGGATCCACTTTATAAAATTTTACCATTTGCTCATTAAAAAAGGCGGTAAGTTCAAGATATCGAACTAATAAAACTAACTAGAATTACTGCAAGTAACATTTAGGACCCCCCTAGTGGATGTGACCGCATAGAGCACATATTTTTTGTTTAGAATATAAAAATAAAGAAAATTATTAACAAAATCCGCTTTTTTGAAGCGCACCTTCCGGTTATGGTTTTTCGGCATCTGGCAACACCGAGTCCGATGGCAGTCACTTTCGTGACAATTGATCCGACGTAAAATCTTGAGATTAGGTGTCAAAGCTAACCCCGGGCTCCTTAGAGTACAACCGGGAAAACGTTAGGAGGGTGACGTTAAAATGATGTATCATCGACAACTCAACAACCTTTTAGCAGTCAAGGGCCACATATTAGCTATTAAAATTGTCGCGGGCCGCACGTGTTAATAATTTGTGACTATCAGACAAAAGATACCATATTGTAGGTGGTTAATAAGGAGGCTCGCGGGCCGCATATAAGGAGCACGCGGGCCGGCTGTTACCGACCGCTGAGATAACGGATGCTCAATAACTAGGTCCTAGCAAGTTTTACAGGAGGTCAAAACGAGTTTTAACTTAAAAACTAAATCTATAATAAGATTGACTGATAGAGAATGCCTTAAGGAACTACATCCGTCATTTACATTTACTTTATTTGTATTGTGCATTAAAGTTTTAAGGCCTTGTTCATAAACGTTCAATAAAGTCTTTTTAGCTAACATACCGTTCATTTGCGTTAAGGGACACACACATTTTAGATAACTGTGAATATTGTATGAACAATGGGGAAATTAATAAATAAATTATATCGGTTAGTGTGCAGCCAATGATCGATAATCTATGAATGAGCCCAGGACAGATTTCCCGGGTGTGTTGCAACTGAAAGAGCGGTTCAACTGGCCTAGATCCGGAAACCAAACATTTCGCTTACATTCGACTCGGATTAGTTCACCAGGAGTACTTACAAAACAAACATCTGGTTATACAATAAACAAACTAATGCGATGATTTTGGGTGCATGGGGTACTGCCCCATTCCCTATCATCTACGTTAAGTAGAAGCCTGTTGATAAACTTTTATTACTTTCTCGATTTGTGTAAGATTGACCAAAAATGTTTATTTATTTGTTATTATTTAGTTGTAGTCAAATCTCAGATATTATTGAGGTTGGATAATTGCGAACGACTATACCAGCGAAACCCTCAAGTTATACTTAAATTACTCAATTGAATTCACCCGTCTTTGCACGCACAGCACGTATTATCCAATATCGTTATCCGACACCTCTGTTCAACCAATTAAGACGGGCATATGTTCATTTCCCTCGTATTCTGTACACTAAACAACAAAGGTATACCTTATCACTTTACAATAAGATACAGAATGGTAATTTATACTGACGAAAACTAATCCGGTTACTATAGGTATGGTTTTAACTGATAGACAGTAATCCTAACCCGTGGATTAAGCTTAAGCTGCAAAGTCTCATAGGTTACCGTTCTGAAGCCATTTATTTAATAAAAACTGTATACGCTATTGATTAAGAGGCCCATACCTGCATATCATACTTCGATTCTGTGAACCACATTATCTTGTAATAGACACGCTTATTTCTTCCACGCACTAAAATAATGCAACACTTTGGGAATGGCTTCTTGGAGAAAGTGCGATGCATAATTCTTATGGAATGGCTTTTCTGGACAAATTTAATTTCGATAAATGTCTGACTTTGTGAAGTTTTATTCTTATTTTCTCTTATTAGAGTTATAAGGTAAACCTGGTAAAATAGCATATTTTAAACTCGTTTCAAAGTTTTTTGTTCATATATTAAACAATTTA
The DNA here is from genome assembly GCA_963556455.1 of Epiblema foenella. NCBI lineage: Eukaryota > Metazoa > Arthropoda > Insecta > Lepidoptera > Tortricidae > Epiblema > Epiblema foenella. The sequence continues at coordinate 8,278,949 of OY747108.1, read as the reverse complement.
ATCAAAAACTGTACATTAGATAATAAAATCGCTTTAGCTAAAATTAAACAAAACTAAAAAAGATTGTTTAAAAGTTGTATTAGTTTAGTATGCTGGATAAAAAAGGAGAATTAAGACCCCGCTTTAAAGAAACAATCATATATATATATATATATATATATGAAAATCAATCCTTATTACTTTCTCGTCTGATCAGAACGGCGTTTCAATATTTTTAATTGCACGCATGCCTACACGTGTACATTCAGAGGTCACGTTCATAATATTGACATACTTTACGTCGCCTTTGATATAAAATACTACCAACTTGTCGCAGACCCCCACATCAAAGAAAAGTCCTTAATGTTTGTATGTAAACAAGTTTTTTTCGGCGGCAAATGTAAATTTGCGTTGTTATGGGATTATCTTTAGACTTGTATGCCTTGCTTATCTTCATTATGTTATTTTTGACGTTTATTCACGGGACAATAACAGCCTACGAAGCTTTGTATACTATATCAACAGTTTTATAATTTAATGCTTGGGCCAACCCATATCTTAATGAAATCAGACATTATAGGCATAAAATCTTGCCAGGTGCGGTGAGAGTGGAACCTACTTACAACTAAGTGGCTGAGTATGTACGTGCCGAAAATTCACGTTTTTTTTATGGGGTTCCTTTTAATTTAGTTTTATCTTTACTGTTTGTTGCCATTTATAGCGGCTCAGGTAATATTTACATATTCTGTAAAAAAACTATTTACGTATTACGGTTCATGAGATACAACCAAATGACCGAAGGATGGCCAGTAGAGAATTAGTAAAAAGTTTCCCTTGGCACCTTTTAGGTACGGATCCCTCAAAAATGATTCCAGTAAGTCCGGTTTTTCATGTAACGTAACTTAAATAAACATTTGGCATGTTCGAAGAGAGGCCTATGATGAGCAGTTCGCGAAAAAAAAATGGTTATTATGATGAAATCGGCAATTTGCAATATGCAGCTCTAACGTCATAAGCGCGACGCAGACCAAGCAATCTGAGTAGAGCGCTACCTATTGCTATAAAAGAGTTGAATCACCCATTTCTCAAACTAGATGTCGCGAGTTGCCACAATAGCTCGCTGAAATTGAGGTATTCCTAGAATTTACACAAGATTTCTATTTCGAGCAATGTGTATGAATCCTTTAAGGTGATTCAGCTGGAAGTGGAAATGGAGAATCGTGGACAAAGTGAAATGACCTTAGTAAACAGTTCTTTGTGACGTCCGTAACGTCCGTTATGATTGCCTGCTATTTGCGCTTCAGGTGACGAGTCGAGTCCAGTAGATACAATGAACTGTAAATTTTCATTGTTTTCCTCATGATTTAGAACACGCCCAAGTAATTTCAGTTTTGAAATTTGTAATCCAGTTTCGTTGTAATTAAAAATAGTCACCATAAATTAAAGAGCTGGGCTCTTCTCGGTGGAGTAATTGCCATTACGTTCGTTTCTCTGCCACTGATTTGAGCTCCTGATATGACGTTATATTGACCGTCGCCTTGGCTTGGTCCATAAATGTCCGTCTCGCCTTCCCCTTTTCCTTTTCCTCAGGTAACTAAGTAAAAATAATCAGATTCGTTTTTTCCTCAGACTCATTAATTTTAGCAAGGAGGAGCCACCTTGCTTAAATAAATGAGAAGTGTGGAAATATTTATTGTAATTTAATCAATTATATTGATTACATTACATAGTTATATTAAAAGGGTGGTGAATGGTCTCCAGTCTTTAAATCGTCCGCAAAGACATGAGTGACCCGTTTCATTACCTCTGTATTTTAATACGAACCTAAGTATATCTGAAACACACTCAACTACATACTTATAATTTTATATATGTATGTTGCTTAATCTTCCCTACACTATGAATAAGTTTCAATTTGATCTCATCCACACCTAAAAAATAAAATCGTGCAAAGACAAATGATCAGTAAGCATGTACATCACGCAAAACCATTCATAAAACCCTTCTCAATACCTTACCCGTTGCCCTCAACTGCCATTTAGAAACCCTTGCAATTTCCCAAAGTGTTTTGTCTCCAGCATGAACCATCTGTTCCTCGTAACTCTACCTTACCTTAACGACTACAATTCCAATGCGACTTAACTGGCCAGACTCTTATACATACATAAGCCATATTTAACCATCAAGTCCTGGCATCTTACATTATTAAAACCAACCTGAAAACGCCCTGGCACACCCTTAACTCGCAACTGAAACTAAACCTTACCGCTATACTTCGTGAGCTAACAATAGAGTGATGCAGTAGCGCGTATCTTGGTGTGTTTTTAACTGGTCGGTTTATTTATAGGTGATGTGACGTAAATTGCAAGTTTTGCATTCTGCAGGTATAGATGGATCATGTAAACATGCGGAGTGTTTACTGAGACCCGAGCGAAGTTGATTATAGTGTTTTTAGTTCTGTCATTACTTGAGATGAAGTGAGTTAGAAACTTTTATACTTAAATCACTCAGTAGGTAAATGCCCTTGCTCCCTTGTAGGTTACATGGTTACAGGCTTACAGGCGATAGAACGACAGACATGCTGTGCGCCGACCTCGAGTAATAAGAGTAGGTATATAAATGGGATTCGGGCAAGCGAATGACGATTAATCTTTTCTTGAATCCTGACATTAGACGTCTATATTTATATGACATTAGCTGATCCTTTACTTGCCATCTTTTCTCATAAAGAAGTCGAGGCGTCGGATATTTTCATACACAAACAATCTACGATATTAAGATTGCTTTTTGTCGTCTTGCTTCGCATCGAATATGAATAAAGATAATTTCAGGTTACAATATCGCCTATATATCTTTTAAAAATACAAAAACATAATCCTTGAATTCCGCAATCCCCATTTCACCCCACCACTAACATAACCGCACACTCTCGTTGTTCTTACAATATAAAATGCACACACACACACACCCTCACATATACACATACACTCACACACACACACAGCGTTGCGTTGCACTGGAAGTGTTTTAATTATTTTGTGTAGGGTCCTGGCAGAATATCAGCGATGTGGCTACCTGTCGCATCATTATGCTGAGCCAGCGCTCATTCTCTGCCATAACACATGGGTCATATTAAATCATTTTTAGTTTATTTGCTTTCTATTTTTTTTCTGTGATTAATAATCATGTTAGTCCTTAAGGTGCATGTTTCTTTTCTTAATGTATGCTATGTAAATTGTGGGAATTAATAAAGTGTTTATCTATCTATCTATCTATCATCGGGGCCGTCATTTGTGCTAGCTCCACTGAACTCCTCTGCTCCGCCCGTAGATTTCCGTAGACATATTTATTCATATTCATAAAAAAATATCGCGGAAGATGGCAGATTAATGTGTCCAATCGATATGACGGCCCAGTCATAACAGGGATATATTATATACCGATTTTTCAAAGTATGCCAGAATTCTATGCTCAAAATCTTCGTCTTCCTCCACGTGTCCTCCACTAACTGGCAAATCTGCCGCAAGTCGGAGTTTAGTCCCCGATCCGAACCAGATTGGTTCGGTCGGACGTCGGACCAACCACTCCGATCCGGAACCCTCGTTGTAAATTACACTGATTGCGCCAGTTCGCAACTAGGTCATACGAGTGCAGAGATTTAATGTTCATAGTCACTCGTATATCTGGGAGTGTATTAAGTTCGTTTTAATGGCATGGCGTGATATCTCTTGCTTTCATCAAACACTCGTGAATCCGGTGATGTTGATGACATCACGATTATCAGCTTTATTGGAATGTGTAACGAAGTCTCAGGTTGACCCCGAGTTATATACCTAGTGCTATGTATGCATGACTGCTCCCACGTACCTGTTATTATAATAAATCAGTGTGCTACCGACTAGGTATTGCACTATTCATGTAGACTTCTTTGCTGACAAGCCCTGGTCGATACGGTATATTTGACGGCACAACTGTTTGTCTTGGTTGTAACGCGCTAAACTCGTAGCATTCCAGTTCGAGAATTCCTTGGAAATATTGCACATCTTGAAATTGTTCTTGTTTTTTTTGGAGAAACCTGCGAAATGTATTGTTTATTTCCTTCTTATGTTACAGAAGTTAAAAAGTTTATACCTAACACTGATTTAATAAACTAAATACTCATGAAGCGTTTACATGTATTTATTTCGGGAATGAATTTTAGTATGTAGGTGTGAATGTGATCATTTGTCCATTGCACCCACTTCTTCCTGAAGTGATTAAGCAGGTAAAAATAAATCTCAATCAACAAGGTAAAACAAATCATGATTCATAAAAATCGTTTTATGGTCTTGAGAGTTGGCTCTAAATATTAATCGCAGTACTGGAGGTACAAAAATACATTCAGCGGAAACTGTGCAGGTTGAATTTTATTTAAGAAAACAAGGATTTTGCTCCCAACTTTAATCTTCAGAGCTCGGACATAAAATCGGAGCATTAGCTTGCATCAAGAAGTGGTTAACGAATTTTTTTAAGTATTTAAGTCAGTGATTGCAAACAAAATGCATCAGAGTTGGAATGGAATTCACGTCTATTGATTGTATGATATGATTATGGTGTAGGTACATTTTTTTTATCATAATTTCATAACACTGCCCAAAATTAAGAGACTGCTTAGGGTAACTTGCGATTACAGACTGTTTGGTGCAAACCCTTAGTGATCAAACCATTTCACACCCGTTGCAACATTCAAATTACAATGCCCTATATCATTTTCCAGTCACAGCGAGTTGCGTTCCGCGACCTAGGTCAACAGGCCAGCCCGGTCACTGGGTCGCCATTGTTGCCGAAACAAACCGTCGAATCGCAGACGCGGTCGGGCTTGAGCGGCACGGTCGATGTGAGGCCCTCTTTAAATAGGTCGGGTTATGTTGTTACTTGTTAGCGTGTATAACCCGGGACGTTATGGAATGTAGCTGGGAGTGAGGGAAGCGGTCGGTGCGTGAGGTGTCTGGAATTGGTGGGTTTATGTTGGTGTTTGTGCGGAGGAAAACGAGACGCGGTGCATTATTTGGAAATGGAAAAGTGGGTTATTCGGCTGGCTCGTTACGTAGCGCTACGATTGTATTGTATTGTTGTTTTCCCAGACAACTAAAGGTCCCCCTTTAGGTTAATTAGAGTAGGTACTTATTTCTCTGCAGAGTAAAGCCCATGTAAATCTGCTTTCAACTTTGATCTTCTTCTTTGTTACAAGAACGAAGAAGAAGATCAACATGACATGACATATAAAGGGTGTGTACGTTTATGAATCAATGATCTCAATCTGAATCTGAAAGCAGATGGCAGCTTGATGCCCAATTTTTGGTTTCCGGCTGCGGCTCTGAAAAACTATCTGCCTGCCTCGTGTAATGGTAATCAGGCACTGTAGCCTATGGACGCTTGCTTTGACAGTGGTATTGGTAGTTATATCAATACCACTGTCAAAGATCGCAGTGCCTTAGCAGTCCCATCATTGACCTAGTGATGCGAAGTTCTCTGTTTCAGCTTTGACAAAAACGCTTTCGTCGTCGCACTACCAAACCTATACTATCGTAGAACCTGGTGAGCAGGCTTGATAGTTAAGCAGATTTTTTTGGAATATTTTTTTGGCAAAAAATAATCTACAGCTCACAGAGCCACTTAGTAAATATAAGGTTTAACTTTTTCATATGTACATAATGCATCCAGTTTTGTGCCAGAACTAACTTGTGTTTGGGGGTGAAAGCCGTGGGGTAACGACCGACCTGACCTATTTAGCGGAGCGGCCTGACCCCGCATACCTGTTAAATAGGTAACACCATTGATCTTCTGGAGTCCTAGTACTCCTAGTGAATTAGTTTAAATTCAAATATATTACCTTTTTATTCATAAAACTTAACACACCTTTACTAAATAAAATGTTTTGTCCCTTTCTCATAAACATAAATTTCGAAGTGACAGATAATTATTTGTTTATTTATTTCAACATTAGCACTAACAGTTATACCTTACGTTTTCTGTTTTATTATAGCTTCTCTCACAGATCTAAGATCAATAAAACGTGACATAAGTCCCGGGCTCACGGTTTGCGCGAGAACTCGAGGACTTTTGCAGAGATGAACAGTGGGACTGGGCAGACGTGAATTTGCTAGGTGCCCATTCCAATACCTACACGTATATGTGTGAGGCGAGTGGCGCGCGACGGTGGCTCGATCATTGTTTGGCCACTGCCGCGACGAGTGACATGATAAAAAATATTAAAGTTGACAATGATGTGTGTTGGTCTGACCATTTTCCGCTGTTCATTGAAGTAGACATGACAGTCATGACTAAAAAAGTCGTGCAGTCCCAATCGAATAATCTAAGTCAAATTCTCTGGAAAAATAAATGTAAAGAGCAATCATATAAATATGGCGAAAATTGCTTTCATTCACTTAAAAATATAATATCCCCTAGTCATTGTATTGTCTGTGATGTAAGTAATAACAGTAATAATTTTAATGAATACCAGTATGTTTTAAAAGACCGATATAATGAAATTGTAAAAACGTTACAGACTTCTGCCATCAGTACTTGCCACCGTCCTCAGGCCGGTGCGGTGCGGAGTAGACAGGTCGTCGGGTGGAACCATCATGTCAGGGAATCGCATGAATTAGCAAAACTGTATTTTAAGTGTTGGGCTGAGGCTGGTAACCCCCGTTCAGGCATTTATTACGAAAATATGCATAGTAGTCGTAAAGCTTTCAAAAATAAATTAAAATGGTGCCAACGAAATGAAGATCAAATAAAAATGAATATCTTAACATTACAAAGAAGCAATAATAATTTTTCTAAATTTTGGAAAGCAACGAAATCGCTGAACTATAAACAGGGGTTGCCAGCCTCAGTTGATAATATAAGCGATCCCAAACTTATAGCTGACAAGTTCGCCACTCACTTCAAGGTTACGCCCTTGAGTGTGGAGGCTGTCCCCATACCTGGTCTGCCGGATCCGGGGGCTCATCATGACTTAAAAAATGCATTTACACCGAAGCATATTGCGGACGTCATTACATCTATGAAGCGTGGTAAGTCCCCGGGGCACGATGGCCTCAGCGTAGAGCACATTATTTACGCGAGTGACGAGCTATACCGAGTTTTGGCAGATTTTTTTAATGCGTGCTTATCGCACTGTTATCTGCCCCCGGACATGATGAAAACAGTAGTTGTGCCCATTGCAAAAAATAAAACCGGCGACCTGTCTAGTCTTAATAACTACAGGCCAATCTCCCTGGCTACTATCATTGGTAAAGTGTTCGAGAGGCTATTACAACCCGAATTGACCAGGAGTCTTAAAATAGATCAGGCACAGTTTGGTTTTCGTTCGGGGCTCTCAACGGATTCTGCAATACTAGGTTTGAAGTATACTGTGAACTATTATGTTAATAGAGATACTTCAGTATACGCATGTTTTTTAGATCTCAGCCGCGCTTTTGATCTAGTTAACTATGACATGTTGTGGGCGAAACTCTACAAAACTGGTACTCCCCCCGAAATTGTGAATCTGTTGAGAGTCTGGTACGAAAACCAAACCAATAATGTAAAATGGGGTAACTCGCAGTCTAACGACTACAGGCTAGATTGTGGAGTTCGCCAAGGGGGTTTGACATCTCCGGGCCTTTTCAACTTGTATGTCAATGACCTTATCGAGGAGCTGAGAGGCACTAACGTCGGTTGCCATATTGGTAACGTATGTGTTAACAATCTGAGCTACGCAGACGATATGGTGCTTCTCAGCCCCTCGATAAGCGGCCTTCTTAAATTAATTAAAATCTGTGAGCGTTACGCGAGCATACACGGCCTGAAGTATAACGTGCTCAAGACCGAAATGCTCGTCTTCAGGTCTGGAACTGGTCCGGAGGTGATTCCCACGGTATGTATGAGTGGAGCGCCAATTCGGGTTGTAAAGAGCTTTAGGTACCTGGGGCACATTCTAGGCGAGTACCTCAAGGACGATGCCGACATGGAGAGGGAACGCAGGTCTCTCGCTGTACGGTGTAACATGTTGGCTCGGCGCTTTGCGCGTTGTTCGAGAGAGGTAAAGGTGACCCTATTCAAAGCCTTCTGTCAATGTTTTTACACTTGCCAGCTTTGGAATAGGTACACCAGGCACTCGTTCAACGCGCTAAGGGTGCAATACAACAATGCCTTTCGCATCCTGTTGAAACTACCACGTTTTTGCAGTGCGAAGGGTATGTTTGCCGACGCGAGAGTGCCTGACTTCTTCGCCATCCTGAGAGCCAGGTCTGCTGCCTTCAGGGAGAGACTTATAGACTCCAAAAATGAGATTATCTCGCTAGTAGCCAGGGATTATAACGACGCGTTTAACAAACACTGGCGCAAGCTGCACCGGTCTGAGAACGACCAAGTATAGTATTAGTGTTTAATATTTTAATTGATTTATGTAAGTAGTTTTATTTTATTTTTAGTCTATTCTATTTTTAATCATTTTATTGTATTTTTATGGGTTTTTTGCCTGAAAAATAAAGAATTATTATTATTATTATTATTATAAGTGCCCCTATGCTCGACTGACCCAATATTTGGCACTTTCAATTTTAAATATGTGATAGTGACAGAGGTTCGGGATCAGGATCGGGAAATAGTCAGCAGAACAAAAGAGAATACCTATTCCTTTCATGTTATTAACAAGATGGAAAAAGAAAGAAGTATGACACAACAAGAAAAATTTGCCTAACAAAATCTGTATTACGGAAGACTACCCAAAGGAGGTGAAAGCTAAAAGAAGGGAACTTCAAACTCAAATACTGGAAGAAAGCAACAAAGAAGATATGTCTACATTAACTATGACACACTGGTGGTGAAGGAGAACAAGCCCGAGAAAAGGAAAAGGACAGCACTAATACATCATCCTCATCGCCACCAAACCCTGTAAACGTGGGAAATAACCAAAAGACCAACACACTCAGTGAGTTCCTACAGGCACGGAAAAGATAAGATTCTTCCTCAAGCGTATGTACAACTTGACAAACATACGAGATAACAATTGACTACTGATATCACACCAAGAATCACATAAATAAAATATCAAAAAATCTCCCAGAACGGCTTGCCACCGCGGGAGAGCTCGACAAAAACCCTCCAAAACTTTACTCAACATCAAGTCTTCGAGATGAAGATAAAAAAAATAGACGTCAGATTATTAACAAGTGAAACAAGAATAATAATAGAACTTGAAAATGCAATTTCAAAAATAAAATGAGTTATTTTTATAGGTATATCAGAAACAAGAACAAAAGACAACATCATAGAAGACATCAAAAGACAAGGCGAGCAACAACCAGAGAAAACTGGAAAGCTTTGGAGGAGGCTTTCTCCGCTCTAGGTGGTCCTTAAGAAGAAGAATAGTGAAAAAATAGTGGTGAAACATAAAAACAGTATAGATAGAGACATTTATTAATTTTATAATTAGTAAAATACCTGTTATAAGACATATAAGGAAATAAAAGCTTGTCTAAGTGACTATACGTATAATTTTATTATTTATGGAAAGACAGACAAAGTAAACTTCAATTTCTATTCACTTGATGTTTAAATTTTGAACAGTGTAATAAAATCGGACCGGTATATTCGCAATAAAAATGCCATAAAAACCATATTGTCTTTGGCTCGCTCGTGTCGTCGAACGAACGGGATACATCAGTTTGTTACTTTTACATATTTGATGGGTCAATTGTCACTCGATTGTAAATTTTTATTTGGTTTATTTCTTGAAAACATTCGAATTAGATCAATAGGTATATATTATTATTAATATTACATATTATTATTTATTACATATCAATCATAATATATACCTATTGATCTGTCATGAGTCATGATGTGGCCGTCATATGGATTTGGCTCATTCACACTAAAGGGAACCTACCTAGCAGGCGCTCTGCTCGTTTACCATGCGTTTCCCCGTATGTAGAGGAAAGTGCGTAGCGCTACGAAAAGCTTGGCAGCGAAAGTGTGAACTGGTTAATTAACCAATCGATGTAACAGCCTCGTAATTAGAAAGAAAACAAAAATTATGTAATGCCTTTATCACTCTTCAAAAATTGTTATCATCCTACCTCCTGGATTCAACAATCGATACAGGCAACATTATTACTCCCCTGCTTCGAGCAGCAATCTCACGAGAGTGACAGACAAAGAGATGCCAGCAAATGACCATTCGTTGGATCTTATTAAGCTCGAAGACCGCAACTATTAAGCAGTTATGCGATTCACAAGGGGACCATACTCGTCTCACCAGTAAAGTCCCTTTATAAGCAATGACCCCGTAATTACTTAGCGATATCAGAGATCAGAATTATACGCGAGGTCTGATTTCGTTCGTCGCTTGGTGTCAGTTTTGCGTAGTTAAGTTGTATACTAGACTAGCTCGAAACATTGAATTGTAGACAAATGCGAAACCACAATTACTCGAATAGAGTTTGTTTGAGGCACAGAATAAATTAACGTTCATATAAATCAGAAGCCTTACGGCCGCCATCGCAACTGTGTTTCACAACCAGTTGTCTACGAGGATTTTTTACTCTTTCACGGCAACCAGTTGTGATAAAAGAATATTTATTCTTCTTCCGCAACCAGTTGACAACAAGGAAGGTCCATTGTCGAACAACCCTTTTGTTTGTCAGAAAACCAAAGAGTTGCAGGCCCAATAGCAGTATGCTTTTCATATAGCTAAGGTTGTCACGATTGCATATCATTTCCATTTCCTACTCGTAGTAACAAGCGAGACTATACACTGTGGCTGACATTCGTCCGAACATAATGATTTGTATTCGCTTCGGGTATACTCGGCTCTCGCGTTGCTCCAAGCAGACTATACACTGTGGCTGACATTCGTCCGAACATAATGATTTGTCTGCTTGGAGTAACGCGAAAGCCGAGTATACCCGAAGCGGTAAGTAGGATCCGCCTGTCCCAGCAGAGTTCTCAGTAAGTGTTGTGAATACCTGCTTTGGAATGTAAATAAGTGGGTCATTACTGCCATAGCGACAGTTCCCTCCCAAAGGGCTATTACCAACTACTGCTAATTACTTTGGGATGGAAGTCATTCCGATTATACCGTCAATATCCGATTATCCACTCACTAGCCTCTGGCGACTCTGGTTACCAGGCATCACTCTTATTACAAGAGAATAGAGTTCAACTCAAGATTCTAAGCAACAGAGTAGAAAGGTATCGTCATTTTTTTAGATTAGATGAGGTACTTACAGTTGCCATAGTTGAAGTTCAATACGTTATGAGTTTACAATGTTAATGCCAAGTTGGTCTCATAATGGTTTTATACAACCCCAGTGGCAAACAAGCGTACGGTCCACCTGACGGTAAGCGGCCACCGCAGCCTATAGGCGCCCGCAACTCCAAAGGAGTCACGTAGTCGTTGACGACCCCATATAAAATTTGAGGATGCATTGTGTTGACAGCAGAAGGGACACATTTAGGTCCCTCGCTCTCAATACAGTGCATCCTCGGGAGCTCTGGCAACCTTGCTTACCTCCAGGAACATAACGCTAAAGAAAAAAAGGGAAAGGATGGATCAAGAACACCATATTATGACCATATTAGGAAATAAAACACTAATGGAACCAAGGGTTTAGGCTCCTTAGTATATATCGTAATGAAAAAGTGTAGTCTGCAATGGTCTTAAAAAGTCAGACACAAGTAACTTTTTTTCACTTTTTACTGTCTCTTTATTGATTTACAAGCGGTAATAATAGTTAAATAACAATAACTTTCATAATTTTAAAACTAACTTAAATCTAAAACAGGTCCTTGGGGCATTGGCAACACTGTATTTTCAATGTACCATGAGATGAGGCATAACATTTATCGACATAATAATTTAAGAATTATGGCATATGATGGCCATTAGAGTTATGGCATAAAAACTTAAGTCGTATAATTTTTACTACGCATACCAGCCTAAAAGAATTTTCTCATTACGGGCCCGGTTTTAATGGATTCACTTGATTTTACTCACTCTTTTATATACCGATGGCAATATTCTCAGAAACAAAACCCACCGGAAATATTTCCATGAACATTGTCTGTGTTTCTGTTGCCTGTGTACGAGAAATATCGTCATATTTCCTCGATTCGCGTTGTGTCTCCCACGCATGAGAAAACGAGATGCAACATTATTTGGGAATGGGCGTTTTCCCTTTTTATTGTAATAATACTTTTTCTCTAAGTTTCCATAACCCATACTTCATAGTATTAGTACTTAGTACGGCCCGAACTAACCGCGCCAAGCGATAATTTAACAGCAGCAGCAGCTAATGCAGTACTACTTACAAACAATGATAATATTGGTAATCCTTTGTAGTCATAAAATGTGTAGTTACTTAACTAAATATCTCACGTAGTATTGAACTAATTTTAATAAGATATTGCCGCCAATGAGTTGAACCTAAGACCTCAGTCGATTAACGAGAATGAAATGTCTCCAACTCTAAGGATTCAGGCACACCGCTAACAAAGAGATGAAAGTTTAAGTATGACACATTGTTATATTACTAAGTTTATTTTACACAAACTATTGCATCGATTGCATGCTCATAAGAGTATCTTATACTGTGCGCCTAACAATACTTGTACCTAACACCTTCACCATTGTGAATGTATCAGAATTTTGCAATAAAGACAATTTCAATAGTTTGGTTCCTAAATCCTATAATCTACTTTACTTACAGCCCTGACCCGCACAACCCAACTGTATTTGTGCATAATGACTGCTCCTCGTAGCATTGCAACACTTTATAATTTATACAACATTGTATTGTCCACCGGTCTTGAGTTTTCGTTTTAAATGGCCTTATTGTGTAAATAAATTTTAAATTGTGTACATACGGTAAGCTTATGAATAATGAGCTGTGTTCACTTTGGTTGGTAGTAGGAGGTAGTGTGAGTTTATATACATTCTATTTTACTAAACGGTCCAGGCGGCATGTATGTTTCGTGAGCCATGTATGTAGTTTTAATTTAACATTACTCACGAAATTTCAAATCCAATCAGAGTTGTTTATTTTACACATTGTTCGCATTACATAAAGTTAAAATAGTAATAGTAGTTTAAATTCAAGTTCATGTTCATACACTGTTCCCACCAAGCACACACTTGCACCAAGCACTTGCAGCAAGCTCCGCGCTAATCAATTTGTTAAAAGATATGTTCACGCCTGTTAGAAAAGAGTCATTGTTGCCTTTAAATGAGGGATCAAAGTTGTACGTAATACTTTTCTTCCCTCATTTGAGGGCAACGATGACTTTTCTGAATAGCAGCCCAACTGGCACGATAACTTATACGTCACTTCTTATGGCCGAAATGTGCTAAAACGTCACATAAATCAGGGCAGTACCATATGTCATGCTAGCTAGGCGGGTAAGAAAAGCAGTATGTGTCACTCGGTATATATCAAAAATATTTCCGTTGGTGTCGCTTACGCTCGCTCGTGATTCTATGGTAGAATTTTACTGAGTATAAAGCGAAAGATAATCTATCAGATTCCCCTTAAATATTATCATTTTGCTCCGTTGAGGCGCAATCTGCTTTTACAAGTAACATGTAGCATTCTTGGCCACTAATGATTTAACTTTTCTATTTATAATTTATTAATGAAAACACTGGCAAGAGTATTTACTGTATATATTTTCCAATTCCTCCCATATTACCATGATTAAATAAAAATGTCTTGTTTCAGGTAAAATCCAAAATAAATTACGATGAAAGGACATCCCAGAATGTGAGTGATGAAAGTAATACACTGAACTAATAAAGCTGAAATCCCTCTTCGTCTCACTATCGACGTATAATAGCCATTTAAAGCAAGGTATAAAAATATTTCACAAACCTCGTACCTAACTATAAAACTTATATATGGAGTTTGAAAAGGAACCTTCCAGAGATAAACTTAAGATATATTTTTAAGTGAATGTTTCAAGCGTTATGGGATATTACGAGCCGAGGTTTATTACGGAGTCGTCTAGACTGGGGTACAATTGGCATGGACAACTTAGACGAGACGCTAGAAAGAAAAATCGTATTTTCAGGGGTATAACGAAGTGACGTGAGTTCAATAAAAATGAATGAAAACAAAAATATTTTTTATTATTTATACGAGGTGCAGTCCTAAAGTTTCTGGCTGGAAAGAATTGCCGGTTTAAAAAAAAAAAAATATGTCATTGTGATTGTCATTTTTTGGTTTTAGATTTCTAATGCTTATTGGTTTTGATTCACGGCAATTCAACTCCTCCCTGTGCGAATGCGGTCTCGACGAAGGCAGCCTGAACAATCTGTTCTTCTTCGGAATCATGATCATTTATACTTCGGTCTGATTTACCAAAGAGTCCCACTTCCCACCCATATGCCCTCTGATCCCGAATCCAGCTATTTTTAGACTACTCGCAAATTTTGAAACTATTAACAAAATTAAACTTTGAACTCAATTTAATTATCTCTGTTTTTCTCTATTACTTTAGTATTTTTTTTTTGTATCTCAATTCTGGTAGCACTAATTTCTTTTCTTACTTAACTATTTAATCTTCTGATTGATACAAGTTGACTTGATGCTGGCGAAATGTCCTAGTGACGATAGCAAAAAGGAATATCGTTCTGTGATCACGTTATGCGAGCAATATTAAAGAAAGGTTAGATGCTGTATATGGGGACTCGCCTCCATCATTTTCCACCGTCATAGAATGGAGTAAGCAATTTCGTTTAGGACGGGAGTCCATTAATGACGATCCTCGTTCCGTTAGACCTATTTAGGCACTCACCGTGGACTGCATCAAGTTAGTGGAAGAGGAAGTTCTGAGTAATCGAAGACTTAAGACCAAAGAAATAGCGGCAAGAACAGGGCTTTCGAAAACTTCAGTTCATAGAATTCTTCATGAACACCTTCATATGAATAAAGTTAATGCCAGGATGGTGCCCATACTTCTTTCAAGTGTTCAGCGAAGTGAACGAAAAGCGTACTCTCAGGAAGTTTTAGATGTCTAGAAAATACAGAAAGAGTTTTCTAGAGGCAATTGTTACTGGGGACAAAACAGTTGTTTTGTACTATGATCTCCTCTCCAAAAGGTAACGAAATCCACCAAAAAGATAATCCTTAACATATTCTGGTATTGCAACGAAATACTGTTGATAGATCTAAAAGAACAGAATACTACGCTACTCTTATTGAACAATTACGAGAGGCGATCAAGAAGAAACGTCGAGGTAAAGTTAGCAGAGGTGTGCGGCTACTCCACGACAATGCTCCCGTTCATACTGCTGCATTAGCAAGGCTGCTGTTCCAAAGTGTGGATCCGAGGAAATTCTTCATCCAGCAGGCTACAGTCCTGATCTGGCCCCTAGTGACTACTATTTGTTTTCAAAACTTAAGGCAAACATTTTACGCCCATTTTGAGGACAAAACTTCTAAGTATTTTTTTAAGGGGATAGAGATGCTAATTTCCAGATCTGAAAAGTGTAATCAAATAGACGGAGACTATATCGAAAAATAAAAATAGTTTTGTAAATATACCTACTTCTTTTTTTTGTCAGGCCGGAAACTTTTGGGCCGCACCTCATATTTAGTTCGCTTAAGTACCAAAATATTGCACAATTAGTATTTCAACTGTGCAAATCAGCAAATTTAGGTTGTTAGGTTTTTTTGATGTGCCTTTAAATAGTGAGGAGTGTACTAAGATGTTCCAATTACCACGAATCATCCGTATACGAGTGCACCGTTGAGACAGTTTCAAGGATCCCAAACACGACGCGTTTATCTTGTGTAGTTTAAGAGTTGCTATGGCCACCTTCTGACTCCATCAGATCAGCTCTGTGATACCATAATATTTAACTGTCACCGAACTTACATAAGTTCACCGAACGAACACAATACGAGTTTTTTTTATCCTGGAAAACACCTGCTGGCAAGCAATATTGTAGTCTAGGGTGGAACTTGCGTATCTAGTAGAAACCGATTCACTGTCGCCTTGAAGACCAAAAGCAATAAAGCTTGTAACTTGTAGAATACATTATTTCTTGTCAAGGTTGCAAATGTGTCTGTATAAATATGTAATCATGAAATATACGAACAGCTCCGAACACTGCCCTTTACAGAGCTTCGCAGCTGTTACCAATAACACTCGCTAATTGACTCTATTAGGCTCGTGTTACTCCAAGAGCAAAAGGACTTAGTGTTACCAGGCCTCTTCCTCTTGCCACTTCGGCTAAACTAACTATAACTCTAGCGGGTGGGGTGTCGATACGCTGAATCCCTCATCATGTCAAATGTCTTAAAAATTAGGAACCCCTTTTAATAGTAAAGATTGATATCAAAGGGTTGAAAGCCACTCGCTTCAGGCAAGATATTTTGGGATTAAATGTTTGGACTGAAACTAAAAAATGGTAAATATGCACCAACATTTTCTGAATCAGTAAAAGAACTACTTTGGCGAACTCTACGTGTGCTACGCCCTACGCCAGAAGCCGTAGCAGCATTTTGTCGGCTTGTAGTCGAAATCGCACCGTAAAAGCATCACTTAGTTATTTGTGTCGTCATAGGCTTTTTTTGAACTACCTGTGGGCATTATAGGCCGGGCCCAATAAAGCGATAGGAGTGCGCGGTTGGAGAGTAGCCAGGTGAAAATCCAGGGGAAACCTCCGACACGACCACGCGGGTGGTTTTGAACACTGGAACACTGTTAACAACATCGATCTTTGCAGCATTCGATAAAAGCATTTTAATAACTAAACGTACATCAACATTTAACAAGTATTCACTGCCAGGAAGCCGTGAAAAGCTTGGCAGCGAAAGTTATTTTTTTCTGTTTCTTTCACATTTGTTTCGGTGAGAAAGAGAAAAAGTGGTTGTGTCTAAAGTCGGTTAACGGACGATAATTTTACGTGGTAACGTCATAAGAAAACATTGATGAAAAATTGCATTTTTCGGGCGCTCACACGTTTTACCCATTGAGGAGAGAAACCGGTTTGACCGTGAACTGTTTAGATATAACTTGAAATCATTCAGTTGGCCGAGTTGCATCAAAGTAATTCGTTCTCAAAACTATTTTACCGTTCGAACAATAAGGTTCAAGATCCAATAACATTTTTGACCGAGTGAAACGAAGGTCTCTGCTTCCGCTTCGACAAAAATGCTTTCGTATGTGTGTTCTCGTCTACAGGTCGCATTTCTCAACCGGTTCTCGTGGAATTTTGTGAGCAGGTTCAATGGTTATATAGAATTTTTTTTGTCGAGACGGTTTTTGGAAATTTCAAAAAAAAAATTTAACAATGATTTTGTAAAATCTGCGGGCGAATTACGGTTTGTTCTCCTCTATAGGTCGCATTTCTCAACCGATTCTCGTCAAATTTTGTGAGCAGGTTGGATAAATATACAGACTTTTTTTTGTCGAATAAGTTTTTGGAAATTAAAAAAATAATTAATTGTTAAACGGTTTGTTCCCCTCTACAGGTCGCATTTCGCAAACGATTCTCGTGAAATTTTGTGAACAGGTTCGATAATTATATAGATTTTTTTTGTCGAGTCAGTTTTTGGAAATTTTCAAAAACTATTTTTATCTTAAAAATATTGTGAGTTTTTGCGTCCGAATTTCGGTTTTTTCTCATCTATAGGTCGCATTTTTCAACCGCTTCTCGTGAAATTTTGTAAGCAGGTTGGATATTCATAATTGATCTTATTATAATGTCAGATTTTGAAAATGATAAAAAAACTCACTTACGAGGTCTACAGTTCACAGAGCCACTAGTTATATAAATTCGCTTAACAAGGCTCAGGTTAGTCGTATATTACGTCACACGACTTTTCTTCAACACTTGTTCACACTTAAAAACAACAGCCTAATTGACGTCTCCATTTTATTCTCCATTTTCCGTTTCTTTGTTCCAACTTTCCTTAACTAGCAGTATATTAATACATACATATAAGTACATATTTTGTGTGGAATGTGGATGTCCTCGGAGAAGTCGGAGATGCTCGAGGCAGACAACAAAGGATTCAACAAGTGCATACCTACTTCGTGTATGTAGTGTACTCATACCGTAGAGTATGAAACGTCGGCACGAATAAATACACCGTGATGGGCCTGAAAACCGACGTCTCCCAGCTAAAACTACTTAAAATTACTAACTACTTAACATCATTAGGTAAGACCTATAAAAGTTGTCGGAGCTTACTTTTGAGAGACCCTCAATATATTTCCTTTTTTAGGATATTGGCAACTATTGTTAAGTTTTGATAGGTTAGCTGTCGCGTATCCGGTGCAACGACCCTATTATATAAGAAACTTCTAAGCATCTAGTGCTCCAGCAATGTCTAAAATCGAATACAATATCGATCTGTCTGGAAAGTAGATTAACGCTCTCCGTCGACAGTTGAATTTATTCCAAAACGCACTTCTAAATTCGAATTTACAACCAACGCGAAATTTTATTTATGTATGTCAATCACGAATATTTCAATAAATGTTCTGCTTTTAAGTTATCACGTAGTAGGTTTAATTTTATACGAGACCAACAGAGTAGGTTGGTGCAAGTTAAGAGAGTTTTGCTATTAAGAAATGAATTCATTTGAACTACTTTTTTCTTTAGCTAACTAGTAAAATCAATAAAAGCAACATAATTGTAACTGTGAAACTACAGGCAGTCAGACATGAGTTTGCATGACTGTACTCGCTAGAGACTGCGTAAACGATTTAGTATGCCGATTCTTAGTTCTATTGCGTAACCGCCAGAGGCGCTGTACTTCTGCCCATACAAATTAGTACGCAGTCGCTAGCGAGTACGGTCATGTAAACTCATGGTAAAGGCACTGTACCGCTTCCCCTAAACTCTGCTTTCGATGTGAAATTCACCCGAACGCGGCTGACAGCGTCACGTACTTCGTCACATACTTAGGTACTCACCGTACTGCGGCTGGCGATGCCTCCCAGGGGGCTTAACACCTTTGTACGGTGTCGCTTTAACGTCATGTTTAAGACTAATAATAGTAGAGATGTGAATGCATGGTCCCTACTAAGTCCGACCGTACTTTCCCAGTTGATCTACTACAACTATTAACTCATGTGTGCTATCTATCTCTTTAAAAGTACATTGGTTCGTAAGGGCATGGGAACCGCGATCCCGGGATCCCGGGATGCCGAAATACTGGGATCTCAGATCGATTTTAACGGCATTTCAATACCGGGATTGAAACAGACCAATACCGAAATATTGGAATACCGGTATTGAAGATTTTTCATAAAATTAGATTTAGGAAATATGGAAATCTTATGCATTCGTAAAATTTATAAGAAGGCAAAAGAGAATTGAGAATTTATTATTATTTCGTTATTATTTGTTTATTATTCTCTGTCCTACATTATTTTTCTACTTATATAATAACACAGATAATTACAATGTGACGGTAAATTGTCACTTGCTCGTATTCTCAGGTGAAAAATCCAGGGATCCCGAAATACCGAAATCCCGGGATTGAGGTTCAATACCGGATTTCAATCCCGGGATTGGGAATAGTCCGTTGGTCTAAGTTGTTACTAGTTGTCGTGAAAATCAACCCTGCACTTAGCCCAGTCAGCTTTGGACTGTCTAGACTAGACTGAAGGATGAACCATTACGTAAATCGGGGAACTATTTCATTTCGCTCAATTTGCTTGATTACTGTAATTCAATAAAAAGATGAGGTCCACTGTTCGTGAATGAAGGTTTCTTTCGGAATTAAATCCTTTTTAGGTAGCTGTGAAGAAAATAAACAAAATGTCACGACATTTTCAGACTTTAACTGACACTTGTTGTATGTTTGTCAAATGTCAACAAACATTTATACGGAAGAAAAGGTATGGTGTACAGTACTTTTATCTGACGAGCGCGGATGAGCCATAGGTGTGTGTTGAGCTATACATGCAAGTAGGAGCTATAAGTTCACGTGTTCGTATGTGTCACCATTACAACCATGGCTAACTCGCGCTCGTGAGATAAAAGTACTGTACTGTAAAACGAATATTTGACAAATTCTGCCCGGTGCATGCATTGCCCTTTGGCTTGCCTTGTGATCGCCACTTCATCAAAGAAACTTTGATGATTCACTACATTTGATAGCCAGTAAACAAAGGACAAAAAGAAATTTATAAAAAAAAAAACAAACTAACGCCTACTGTCCCAAACGGGGTTGCTGGAGCTCGTGAAATGAAATTTTTGTGCCACAGAATTTCGAGATAGATATATAGCCCATCGCGCACAACACAACAACACAGTTCAACCAGGTTTCCATATTCGACACCCATAGGAAGAAAAGGGGTGTGGTGCTATTCTAAACAAACACGGCACTAATCTGTCAAATAGTATTTATTTTTTAGCATAGCAAACTATTTTAAATGGAAAACTCCCTTGAACTGCAGACATATTGAAATATAATAATCGGGTCGACAGGTTTTGGACCAGTACGTGGTCCTTCCTTAGTCATGAGAACCAATCGCGACGGCGCTAGAGGTGCCGCCGGAAAACTATGTTAAACATGTCAAGATGGATGTTTTGGAAGGCAATCCGTTTGCGCACCTGTGCGACCGGCTGCTCAAACATGCGTTTTGTCATTGTCATATCTGTGTCATGGGGGCATATCAAATACTACAGCCACGCCACACTATGCTACTGGCACTGCCGCGATGTTGCCCGCTCCGGCCACACAGCACTACCCGCGCGATTGGTAAATACTACCAGCCCTTTGGCTCGCGACAAAAAACAGACAAAATAGGGAGCGGTAGGCATGACGACGAGCATGGTAATCGGCATGAAGAGTAATGTGGTCACCTTGCCTACTTCCCATACCACTCGTCGAGTGTGTGTCCGGGGTATTATATCCGCACGACACACCAGTTAGTCGAGGGATCGGATAACCTACCTTCTACCAAAAGAAGACGAACAATAGATACTTAGCTCCCTATGAAATGTGGACGGTAATTACCGGGCTTGGTAGATGACGTGAGGCTCGAAGGGGGGATACGTAAATAATAAAATATCATAATGAGGCCGGAGGACATAGTGAGATATCACGTATATTTATCTTTCGCTGCACGCACGATTTCTATAAAGCGACACACCATTGGAATCGCAACAGAACCGCATTAACTTAGCGACTGTCTGGCTGGACATTGTTGCTTAAATTAAGGTTTAGAAATTTGCTAAAAAAGCATCACGTCCCTGAGCGTCGAAAGTAGCTACAGAAGTGGTATGAAAAATCTACACATGTTTTTATGGAATCACAAGATTTAAAAAAATTTATACCTAGTAACATCTTTACTTATTCTCGGTCGCTCTCCAAATTAAAAATAAAATGTTTAATAAAAAAATAAAACCGACTCCAAAAAACACTAAAAAGTAAAAGATAATTGCGTTACTTCTAACATAAGACTTTACGCTTCTTATTGAACAATGTATACTTACCTATTGTAATTTTTGAGGCGGTGCCATCCAAAGAAATTGTCTAAAGTTGACGAAATGGCACAGACTACAAAAATTACTATAGGTACCTATAAGTACGTCTTCATTGTTCAATAAGAATCGTAGTCTCATGTTAGTCGTAGAGCAATTATTTTTTACTTTTTAGTGTTTTTTGGAGTCGGTTTTATTTTTTTATAAAAAATATATTTATTTCCCGCTTTTCCACTTCACACTTCCCACCAGAGTGCATCTCATAACGATTCCAGTAAACTCAAACACGGATAAGCTACACTGTTTTATTACGGAGTTCCGTTGCCTACCTTCCGGCTTCAATTACCAGATCAGGTTGATGGTGACATTACATCAGGACCATGTAAATTGACTTCGTCATAGTCGCTTCCGTATCTTGATCGAAATATCTTAATACCACCCATGACACGCTAGTAGTTTTGGATGACCATCCGTGGTCTTCTTTATCAGTTCTCGTTCACCAAATGCTACTTTCTGAAAGCAAATGCTTGATTTATTATCGAAAATACTAAAATCCCTATATGTTTCCTTTGAATTTTTGAGGAGTTCCCTCAATTCCTCATAGATCCCATCATCAGAACTAGATTCTGGTAACAACGGAACCAACCTTGAAGCATATTCTTTCAAACAAAGAAAATAATTTTCAAATCGGTTCATAAACGACGGAGTTCTGAGGTAACATACATAAAAAAAATGAAAATAAAGAAAATACAACCGAATTGAGAACCTCTTCCTTTTTTGAAGTCGGTTAAAAGAAGCACGCTTCTTTTTTCGATGAGGTAAGGCGAATGTAGTCGTCAAAATGTTGTCTCACTCGTTCGTTACTGTTATATCGATATGTAATGAAAGTGTGCCAAGGTGCCAACAAGGGCCTGTTGGCGTATACAGCCAAATCACACTGTTTAATCTAAACTTGTTATGATTGGTTGACTTAATATTTCAAACGTTAGATAAATACTTGCCAATACTAGGACTTAATACTTGTAATACTCGTGTATGGTAATAGCGTGCCTACACAAAAAAACCTCACAGCAGCCTAATCACGTAACTTTTTGTACTAACGGTATGTATGTTTTATTGTATTTTTTTAATAATAAGAACAAAAACGGCAAAAAAATCACGTTTGTTGTATGGGAGCCTCTTAAATATTTATTTTATTCTGGCTTTTAATATTTTATTCCCCGGTAACAGAAGTATATCATCTGTGAAAATTTCAACTGGCTAACTATCACCGTTCATGAGATACAGCCTGGTGACAGGCTGACAGACTGACAGACGGACAGCGAAGTCTTAGTAATAGGGACCCTTTGGGTACGAAAGCCTAAAAAAAGAACAAGCCCTAGGCTTCTTGCCTCCTTCCGTGCCTGGGTGAGTAAGGAAGGTCGCTAGAGCTCCCGAAGGTACATGAGCTGCGTCGAGAGTGGGGGGCCTGAATTTGTCTCTACCTGTCAATACAGCAAATCCTTGTATAAAAATAGGGTCGGTAACTCGGTTCGGATTGTTCTGCTGTCGCTAACGTCCATAGGCAACGGTATCTGATTACCCCAAGCCAGGCCGTATGTTCATTTGCCACCGTCCGCCGTCGTAGAATTAAATGGCATTACGAACAGTACGAACACTCACTTAACTGTTGTTAAATAGCTCCCTACCCAGGTGGCATAGCAGGTGGTCACAGTAGTGACGGCAGCGTGCGATAGGAAGGTTAATTACAGTATACACCTGGAACAGCTGATAGCCCACGCCGCGACACACAACTACAACATACCTACTACAGGGTTATATTATGACGGATAGTTTAGGTTCAGACAAACCGGCCTATAAATAACGAACGCGTTTTTGTTTAGTTACCATCAAATGCCACCAGAAATCGCTGTTCACTTTTCCATACAAAGTTATTAGTAATTAGTAGTCCATTAGTAAGTCACACGCGTAAGTTTAAGTGATAGTTTTATTTGTACTCCAGTACGAAAATAACTTCGTATGCCTATTAGACTCTAATCTATTAAACGCCAGTCTCATTTAAGAACTCAATATACATAATTTGCGCAATATCTTTGCGTGAGTCCTATATCTCTCTTCCACTTACCTGCGCGTGTATCTCACCCCTAAATGTTTCCACTCGGAAGCCCTCAAATTAGTGAACCCGCTGTGAGCCGACATCATTAGCTCCCCGGTTCAGACTTCCAGAGGTCAATCCCCGAGGCAATTCACAAAGGAAGTTCTGTTGGCAGACCAGTATATCACTGACTTTCTTACTTAGCAGTGATGCTTGTGAATACCAACCCTGGGTTTTCCCACCAAGCTAACCAGCTGACACATTTATTTATTCGGAATAGCGTGTAAACTGATATCTTACAGTTCCATTTGAGAAAAAAAAATGTATGTTCGTGTGACCAGCTGACGGATAATCCACCACTCTATAGCCGATTTTTGCTCTTTAGATACTCGCTTAGCTATTATTCGATAAAAATGTAAATCATGACGAAATTAGTAGACTTTTGTAGGTATGCTCTTGGGAAGCTACCAGCCGCTCAACCTACCGAACGGAAGGGCTATCGTAAATTTTACCTAGTTCGGGGACTAGAAGTGTTAAACACCCAGCGTTCCGACTCGCAACTTTGTCTTAACTCCTAATAATAAGAATAATTTATTTCAAGACAACATGGGTCCACAAGAGCTCAAATTAGTAAGCCACTGAGTGGCAGTATATCGTCTCGTGTATAAAATGAGTAATCGAAGAGCAATCATTAGCCGACCTAGCTTCCGTCAGCGATCCCGCCGTATTTTTTTTCCAAACAGAGATTGGCTGTAAGTATACGACTTGTAATATCTGTCTAGCCCTTTTTTATAAGTTTGGGGCTGGACAAATAATGAAAATTATGTAACATTTCAGGAGCGAAACGTGGCGCGAGCATGCATGCATCGTTTTTTTTCATCTGACCATAAACTGCACACTTTCCCTTCCGATATGTAGAGATTAACGTCAAATAAGTAAGCCCCTGAGTGCGATATTGTCTCGTATATAAAGTCGTCAAATGAATAACCCGTAGCAATCACCAGTCGACCAAGCTTCCGTCAGCGGTCATTTGCCGTGCGTTGACACCGGTGGGCGGCGTGAAGGCGGCATGCTAATATTTATGTTATGTTTTTGTTCACGTCGTGCACAGTACGATAAATACACGTGGTACGAAAAATCAAACTTCCAAGTATCGGAAAGAGGCGAAACCCTCTTTATCCCGCGAAAGTGTCTTATGAATGATGGCCGCTTAAAAGTATGTATAGGGCGATTGGTTTATGTCCGACGTTGACGCATTCCTGCTACCTAAGCAGCTCCATATTACACCAAACCGTCAGATTACCCAGATCTGCAAGTATTCAAATGTCCAAATAAGCGTAATACTAAATTTACATATAATTAAAGAAACTCAAGATATCAATACCATCCTCACATCGAATAGAGGTGTCGAAGTAGAAGATATAACAGGGTTACAGTCTAGTGCAGTATATCGATGTTGTAATAACGTCTAGCCAAATATACTAGGTATGTAATGTACTACCGTCTAGACGTCCCGGCTAGACAATACTTTATCAGGAAACATAATCTTTTATACTGGGTATTACTAGTATTTAACTGTCTTATCATGCTGATAGATTCGTTGTATTTATAAATAAATATAGGTGGAATTATTCGCGTACTCGACTACGAAAAGTTTCGAGATTATGTGTGTTTAATAAACAACATATGTAACATACTTTAACATTTAGAATTGTCATAAAAACTAAGTAATCCAAATATAGTTCTTCTTTTGTTATTCTACGATATATTAATAAACTAATACGAGTAAGATCAAATGAATGCAACAATAACAACATGAAATGGTTTTTTTTAGAAATAAAATAGCGTAGTCTAAAAACCTTATGGTTAAAAGTGCATCGAGATGTATTAACTTTAACTCTAAAACCTGGGTATTGAATCATTCACGTTTTTAAGAAATCAATTTAAAAAATCCGATATCAAACCGAATAGTGACAGCATAAAATGTCGAAGAAAAAGTATATTTAAACTTTATCGTTCAAGTACATCGCGGTTTTTTTTTACTACAAGTGTACTGAACCTTTTCCACAGGCCAGGTGAAATACAATCTTACGTCAATGTCATAAAGATGTTGACACGTTAAAATTTTATGACTATAACCGTACGTGATACCTAATGATAACCTTTTATTTTTAAATCAACCGACTTTTTTACAAATTTAATACTCGAACAACCGAATTGAGAACTTCCCTTTTTTTGAAGTCGGTAAATATAGATTCCCTTCGACTCACGCTTGACCGTTTTTTTTTATCAATTTACGACCCCGCCTTGTCTGGATGCACTTGCAACACTTGCATTCCCTGCAGTCTGGCACAACGCTCCTGACAGTGGTCGCGGTCGCTTGTCGCGCGCGCTCCTAGTATTTACCTGGTATTTTTACCGAGTATTTTGACCGCATCCGAAGTTCGTAGCTCGTTGTACTGGTTCTTCGGTCGAGTTGAAAGGTGTGTTTGCTTTTAGGTTTTATTTAATTTTAGGTTTGCGTTTCGCTATGTTTTGGATGTTGTTTGATTAATGTTTTATTGTTTATTATCGTGTCTTTTTATAACGAAAATAATTTATATCGGTAACTTGATAAAAAAAACGTTTTCTCAAACATGCAATGAAATATTGAACATATGTTCGTTAGAATAGGCTTCAGAGTATCACGTTTCGGGCGGAACAACTCGAGAGAACTGTAAAGGAATTTCATACAGAATTGAAGGCTTAGGCCGGAAGTATTTTTTTAAATTTTAATATAAACATGGCGTCAAACGTTCATGAAAAGGGCAGCGACTGCAAAAGCACTGTCGTATTTTTTCTCTCTGTCGCTCAAAAGACATTTCTCATTGGAGTGACAGAGAAAAAAAATACGTCAGTGCTTTTGCGGTAGCGCCTCAGGCTAAACAGCTGAATTATATTTTTTAAATATTTTTCTAGTGGCTGAATGGTTATTACCCACGAACTGATATTAAGAATGTATGATTCAATGTGTTGATGAATAAATTAAAAATATTGTCTATACGTAAGTCATCGGAGACCATAGACAATATTTGAAATCCTCTGTATTTATTTTATTTATTATAGAAATTAAGATTCTTATTATCAAGTTGTGTATAATGGCCCTAATAGGGTCGATTCGAAATACGGACTTCCGTAAAAAAAAAAACATTATAGAGGGATTGGACGGAAAATTAAAATTTGTTTTTTGAGAGGTGTATTTTTACTTCATTGCATATGTTTGAGAAAAGCACTATACATGCCTTGCCGTGAAAAGGGCTTGCTGGCTTCGTATCACTATCCGGCCTCCCTTTGGTCGGTCGTCTATATATCTACTCACCCAGCAAGCCCTTCTTTCCCGGCACCTGCAGTATTTAGAAACAGTTTTAAGGAAACGAAATAGGGATCACTAAAAATTAGCTCTGACAAAGAAATAGGCGAAAAAACGCTGAGGTAAATTTATGAGTGTAAGGTTTTTGAATTTTCTTAATGGGAAGTTTAAATTAAAATATTTACTTATACAAATAAATGAGTCCTGAATAACTGATTAATCAACGTACAGCCGAAACTGCTAAGCTAGAGAATTGTTTTTTTTCTAAAGTCGGTTATTTTTATAACGTAGACAAGGGATCAGAAAGGATTTCTATAAATTCATCTTCCAGGGGGGTAAAACAATTTTTATAACGTAGGCAAGGGATCAGAAAGGATTTCTCTAAATTCATCATCCAAGGGGGTAAAACAAGGGATTTGAAATTTCGTAAATAGACTCTGTTAAAATACAACACCCCGTATTTCATTGTTTTTCGAAATTCCTCCCCTAAAGTGGTCAAAAGTTTGTTGAGGGAGCAAATCCTTTTTAACGCGAGAGATTTGAAACTTCGTATATACTTTGTACTCTATGTATAAATATAACAAAACTTTCAGCGTTTTTCGGAATTTCCCCCTTAAAGGGATGAAAAGGGGGTTCCAAGTTTGTAAGAGGAGCAAAGTTTTTTGGCACTGCGAGATTTGAAACTTCGTATATATACACTCAGTTTAGATACAACAAAACATATGTATTTATTTATTTTGGAAACAAACAGGCAATAAACACTAAATCAAGTTAATAATAATAAACATACATAAGCCAAACAGTTTCCACTATCGACTAATACAAATTTTGTTGCTCAGACCAAAAAAACTTAAGTATTTCAGCGTCTCAAAATTCCTCCAACAAAGGGGTTAAAAGTTTGTTCGGTGAGCAAATCTATTTTGAAGTGAGGGATTTGAAACTTTGTGTATAGGCTCTCTGTTTAAATAAATCAATGGTTGAAATATACCATACTTTTCGAAATTTCTTCCCTTAAGGGGTGTAAAAAGGGTTCAAATCTTTTTAAAAGTCAGAAATTTGAAATATCGTAGATATATTCTCTGTTTTCTTGTTCATTTATTACAAATAGAAATTTCATAAGTTTTTACAAATAAATAAATAAAAATAAAGTCTGTTTAAATGCAACTAAACTATTTTCAGCATTTTCCAAAATTCCTTCCCTAAAGGGGTTAAAAGTTAGTTCGGGGAGCAAATCCTTTTTAACGCATGAGATTTTTAACTTCGTATATTCGTTTATTAAATACTACTTCATTAATCGATTACACGTCAGTCTCGAAATCGATCCCAACGTGTGAAAAGCTCCATCAGAATACCTTTATGTGCTGTTTTCGGGTGCATAAACATATTAATTAATAAAATTTACGAAAAGATGAATTATCATTTGACTTGCACGTATATTTTACCGCTTGTTTCCGCTTAATTATAATTTTCTGCACTATTAAAGTTTATATTAAAATCGTAAATCGAGCATCGATTGCAAAGTCGTTTTAAAAACATTCTTACTTGACGATCATGCTTGGCCGCTATTTTGTAATTCAAAAATCACTCTAAATCCACCATTTTCAAACTAAAAACTATATTTTTCCGCTTAAATTGTACTACACACAATTAAATCAAAAAATGGGTCTGTTACTATCTAAGACTTTAATAAACTCATCATATCCTTTAATCACTTTATTGGTATTATCATAATTTGAAATCAAAACTTTTTTAAACTTATAAGGCCTCTTAAATGATCGAAGGCCGGGCCGTCTGCGAAGCCACACAATGGCTGGGGCTGAACTGGGGCAGCTCAAGAGCCATAATAGCCATATTCGTCTATGCTTGACACCGTTTCTTTAGCATTCAAGCTTGCTGATTCCCGTGTGGAATATTTTTCGGTGAATTGAGTAAGGAGCTCACTACTTTCACTGCCAGACTTAAGGGGATGCCTCGATGCGGTCAGCCACGCCCGTCGTGAAAGAGACACGCTTATGTCTTTCGCGCACGACAAAACTGGATGCAACACTCTTCGGGAATGCCATTTTTAGACAAATCTCGATAAATATCCGACTTCCACTTGACAGAGTTTACATAAGTAAAATACCATCATTATAGCTAATTGTGTCGTTTAATAATGCGTTATTTTAGAAAGCTGACTAAAAATGAAAAAAAAAAATTCAACTTTGGATTTTTTTTCTATCGAGAACATTTTTAAGCAGTTTCGGCTATTGTCAGAAACACAGTCAAATAGTCAAGAATCATTTATCTGAAAGTCAGACCTTATTGCTTCCTCATGTAGTGTTTTCGTATATGTAGAAGACTCAGAAGCAATCTGTCCTAATTTTAAACAGGTCACTCGATTGCTTAACCATATGGCGAAAACAGAATTGGGTTAACTAGAAACGGAGCACGGAGGACGGTATTAGAGATACACTCATACATATATTTACATACAAAGTACAGTCGAACCAACTGATTCATGACCCACTTGGCCTATAAATGGCTTGGAATCGTTAAAACAATAGGGTTTTCATGTCTCGCACTATGTAGCACTTAGATCGTTTTAAATATTAACAAATTTCGTCAATATGGATCGGAAATCTATGTATTTTTAACCTTTGTTATCACTGCAATAGATATATTTTAAACAAAACAGTTATGTTTTCAATTTCGAATAAGTTATCATTTATTATATAAAACCTAACTCTTTCCATCAAAAAAATATATATTTCAATTTCAAAAATCAATTGCTTGTCAGATGTCAAGTGGGCAGCCAATGTGATTTCCACCCTCCACATTTGACATTTGGCAGAATAAAGAGCTCGGATCGGACAGTGAAGAAGGCTTAGCATTAGGTACTGTGAAGAACAGGGATAGCAATAGCATTTCTCTTTTGTTCAAGGAGGCCAAGACTCGGTCATGGTTATTCAAACTGTTTAAGACAGCAGTTAGTAAATGTCAGTGTCTAATAAAATGATAACAAGTTTGTTACCATAGAAATGTATGTTCAGGCGAATTTCAACCTATCATTATTTAGATGACTTAGCAAAATGACCTTTTGGTGGGTCATGATTCAATTTTGTCGATCGTACCTACAATAAACATATTACAACAGGTGACGAGGGACTTTACCGAAAATAACTAATTAGCACTATTGTGCTGGTTTAAAATTTAAAATGATACCCCGGATTACTGATATTTTATTTATCTGGATTTTTATTTAAAAAGCCGAGCCTTTGGACTATGAATTATTCCGCAATGGTTAGAAAGAAGTAGTTGTAAAAGCAATAATTACTATCTATCACTGAACCTATCACATGGTAGGGTTGAAAATAAACTGATAATAATGAATATAAATATAACAAATATACTTACCTACATGATTGGGGATAAGTGGGGAGTAGCTGTAAAATCCCCTTGTTACCTTCCACCTTGTGTCCGCATATGTATAATTAACTAACTATGTAGTGATTAAAATAGTTTACGTAAGATAAAATGAGAGAAAACAAATTATTTAGATACAAACAAAAACAAGTAGTAGTAAGTAACCATAAGAAGTAACAATATATAAGCATTAACTCTTTAAACTAAAATTTAATTAAAACTAAACTAAATCTAAAAAATGACCCTTGCGGCATTGTGCTGAAGACGCGGAATTTCCTCGCTGAATAGTCTCTAGGGTCATACGGCCCATACGAGTAAATAAAATTGTAAACATTTGCATCGACATATATTCTGGAAATTGAAGAAAGTAGGTACTCCTACAACCCCGATAATGTTTTCGAAGTCTAATACCTTGCATTTGTTTACAGAAGCGTTGCTTCAACATAAAATTCCAATAACACTTGTATAAATTGAGATCTAAACAACATTACAATAATAGCGCACTTGAGTGCTAAATGCGTTATTTATGCGCTCACAAGCGCTCATTTGGATCTGAATATGGATTGCAATAACACCCACTTGACCTGGTAAAATAATTTATTTTCCTGCTTGTGTTACTGTTTTTGTTAGGGCTGGGCTATTTTTAACCTATTAGATTAACGGCTAAGCATAACAGCACAACTGACGCCGCTACACGAGGCAAGAAAATCTATTCTTCCCTTTCTAATTTGCGCGAGTGTGACAGTGTCAGAGTCGCGCTCATTACGCCTTATCAGCAGGATATGCCAACCCTACCGGACCAAACCAAACCTACATTTTTGGATATTGGACCTTATCTACGTATATATGTAAGTACAGCAGTTTTGTACAAGTTAGTCTTATTTGTAAACTGGCGGTATGGACGCCCCATAGAGGCTACATGAGCCTAGCATGGTTCACGTTTATGTCAGAGAAACATATACATACAAGAGGGACGAATGCTATGGGACGTATATAGATTGACTCTCTCGACCTTATATACACTCACGAGCAAATGAAATGTGTACACTTTGTATTGAATTTCAACATCAAGGTGTTGAAGGATCAATGCTATGCGTCCGACAAACGTCCTAGCTAATATGGTCGTAATTACATGATTAGCGAGGCTAGACAAATATGAACAAAGAGATTGGGCAGCGTCTAGGATTTTGTATATGGGGAGACTTTAGCATATATTATGTAGAAAATATAATATTGTTCATGGTTAGTGTAAAATCGTCCTTTAATATTTTTCATGACATGACGTCACAATTGTCAGGGGCGCCATTTTAAGTGTGTTTTCATAGCTGATTACACTCCATTACTTAATTATATTTGATCGTCCGGCCACAGTATATTTAAGATTATTTGAGTCGACCGAATTGTGTCAAAGTAATCGTACAAAAAGTGAATTTATTTTGCACGTCAGATGATTCAAAATCCATTAAGTTTTATAAAATATCAGCCAGCACAAAAGATATCAATCATAAACATTGCGATAAGCGTCCAGAATTGTGCACGCACGTATGGATAGCCTACACTAAGTCATCACCAGCCTCCTAGCGTTATCCCAGTACAATTGCATCCTGAAGGATGCCCGGGGTCCGCTACCTAATCCCAAGATTTGGCGTAAGCACTAGTTTTTACGGAAGCGACTGTCATCTGATCTTCCAACCGGAGGAGAACCAGGCCTTATTGGAATTAGGCTTGTCAAGTGAGTGGGCAACTTGATTGTTAGAAGTTCTCAAACCACCCGAAGGCCTCTAACTTGGCTGCCATAGACAGCAGCCGGGATCAACGGCTTAACGTACCTTCCAAGGAACAGGAGCGCTCAGTTAATAACCACTCAAAGCGGTCATCCATCCAAGAACTGACCTCGACCCACGTTGCTTAACCTCGCATATCCCACGCGGTACCACGGTACCGCACGAGCGCTCCTATCCTATACTAAGAATGACATACTTAATACTTAAGGAACAAACATACCTACATGTACAGCAACTCACGATTACGAGTACAGAGCGATCAACGTTAAACACGGCGCCGGCAACTGTCATTCCATAGAAAATTGACAAACTTGCCATACAATCAGATATTTTATTAATATCTGATTGTATGTCACCGCTTAGGATTACAGACGGTTTTGTGCCAGCTGCACTTATAATGGAAAAAAATTGAATCATAAAATCCCGTTTATTATATTGAAATATAATAAACGAGGCACTCACGTCTTTAAGATGAGTATAGCTCGACATGTTTCGGACCAATAAGTGGCCAACCAACTATGAGAACTAGCCGCGACGGCCGCGCGTCTAGCACTGCGCGCTCGCGCGCGGCTCGATTGGCTGCTTGATGTTGATGCTCACGAGAGTTTTATATTTAAAATCCAGTTTATTATATTTCAATACTTAATATGTGATATAATAAGTATTACTTTACGGAATTTTATATTTCTATGTATCCCGCCTATATACCCTATGTTTACGATAGATGTGAGCTGGAGCGGATATAGATACAATGGAGTGGCGTACATATTAAGACTGGTCTTACTTTACAGCATGGTGACCAGTTGCAAAAAGTCTTCAAATAACGAAGTTCGTTTTACTGAACAGGTGGTTTTACCAACTAGTGGTATCGTTGAATTCAGTGATGTCTTCCGACTTCGAAAAGTGCTGTTGTCTCTCTTAAGCTGTGAAGCATAAATTTAGCATTGATCATAATATAACTAACTCTTCCGTAGTAAATTATCGTTAGCAAAAAAACATTAACACTCTTAAACTTATAATAAACCAACTAACACATAGCTAGACTAACAAAAAACTAACAAATCAAGTTCAAGAACAAAAAACGTGAGGCCTTTACAGCGAAGGCCGAAATCTAAGTTGAGACTTCGAGTACCAGTGGTCTAAGCGTACTCCAAAAAGGTGTTAACGAATTTCTACTTTATCTCGTTGTCGTTAGTTACATAATCTTAATTGGGATGTTTTTGCTACCTTTTGGTTTGAAGGCGGTCAAGGTGCCTTGACCTGTCCTATCGTCTGGGTGATCGGGCCCTTTTGCACGCGACCCTCTTAAAATATGTATAAATATTCAAATGTTATTTGTTTTTTTCATAAAACCTATGAATCTGTCCAGATTTCCCACTAAACTCCATGGTGATCATGACTCCTAGCCTCCGATGATACACATCATTAGATATTTAAAAAAAATTGAGGTGCAACTCATCTGAAATTAAATGCACGTAAAGAAATAGTGTAATAGGTTATCTGAATGTTCCGTTTGTCGTACTGTTAGCTTTATAGATATGTTTACATTTTGTCACCTTATTTCTTTCTTAATAAGCCGAAAATACATTCGCTGCCTCGTCGGAATTTCCCCGAGAACGCCAGCAAAAATTCCTCGAACCGCCAACATCCCCTTTTAACCTATTTGCTGGAAAAATGTCTGTTCTCTGTTCCGGATAATGTTTGAAAATAACAGAAAATTCTCACTACGGCTTTGAATACGGTACGAATGAGTTGTTTGTAATGCCTTACATTAAGGCTTGCGGTTATGTATGCCGCTCTGCATTAGCTTACACAGCCATGATTAACATGAGACAGACACGTCCTCTACTTAACACAACATAAGGTGTTACAATACAATACAATACAGATACTCTTTATTGCACACCTCACACAATAAAATAGCACACAAAAGACAAAAACAAAGACACAGGGAGACAGAGGCAGAACAACAGGCGGTCTTATCGCTAAAGAGCGATCTCTTCCAGACAACCTTTGGGGAGTGGAGAAATGAAATATAAAGCTGATAAGATTCAAACAGTTTGATAATGTATAAGGTTCAAATCGTAAGCGGTATTGTATGGAAAGTTTAACAAGTTTTGAGGGTGATAGCTGCCAGGGCCCCATATTTAATGTTCGTCGCCCTGCTTGGCGCAACCTCGACCTGCCCAGTCTGTATAGTAGACTAAAAGACCATTGATGATTGGTAACTAAACCTATCTTTCATCAACAAAAATGACGAAATATTAAACATTTGTGGTGTTGATATTAAAGTAAAATGGTTTGAAGATTTTTCGATACGGGAAAATACCATGAGAAAATCAGCATAGGTATATCTGCGAAGAAATTCAAAGGTGTATGTGGAATTATGGAGTCCTCGCTGGACCAACAAGGATACTACTGCCTATTTCCTCTCATCCATCATGAGCTAGGTTTGGTGTGCGTAAGCTGATGTTATTTTTATGTTAACTAGTCCCAAATTTCTCTCTTTGTGTTCAACATAAAATGATTGTTTCAGCATGGAATATATAACAATTTATGAAATCAAATTACCCATCGATTTCCATGTCAGGTTGTCGGTACTGAAACGATACCTAACCCGTCAGGCGTCATTATGGCTGTTATTTTCAAGGCTAGATCGATGTTAAGGCGTAGCGGTCATATCGTGGATTTATAGTACTGATGGTATGTACCAGTGCATCCTAAGCCCTGGCGCCTCTTTGATGCCTAATCTCGACGTTACAACAGGCATTAGATATACAAAAACGACTGCCATTTGATCTGAACTTTCAACCCAGTTCCTTACAATGTTTAATGTTTCGCTAAAATAGACTGTTAAATAGGTATCAAATGATATTTCGTATAGAGGTTTTGTTTCAAAACTCATGGGTACTTACCAACTGGAGTTCGATCCCGCGACATCCAGTTTTAAAGTCGTGTACCCTGAGGCCGCGGACTCGACGCCAGCGGCCCGAGTGATGCGATCAAAATGTATAGACTTGAATAAGCCTGTTCTGGACGACAGCGGCGCTATTCTATTGTTCTCGCGCCGCCCCGCTGATCACGTCGCTCGCCGCCCCGCTGCCCGCTGGCGTCATGTCCGCGGCCTAAAGCTCTGCTATAGTGGCTCAAAGTCACAATCTTTGAATGGTTGTCATTATCCCAGAACAGTTGAATGCTGACGGATACCCGGGGTCCGCTACCTTATCCCAAGATGTGGCGTAGGCACTAGTTTTTACGGAAGCGATTGCCGTCCAACCCAAAGGGAAACCATGACCCTATTGGGATCAGGCCTCCAAATGATTGGGCAACTTGACCGTTAGAAGTTCTCAAGCCACCCAAAGAACTTGGCTTTGAATAATGTTTTTTATTATTTCAATGTGGTACCAAGCACATTTTTCTTTTATTATATATATTAGTCTGATTTCCCTGGCTCATTACTCATCCTGTGTATTACTTGTGAATACTGTTGGAGTCGAGTCTGGTCGAGTGAGTAAACGTCTAGTCTGTGTCAATGTTTGGCGTTTGTAATTGATAGTTCAGTCTCCGCGACTATTAGAATATGTAAATATAGCTCCTTCGACATTTAGAAGAACTTTGTAGCATGTAACTGCCTATTTCGACATCCTACTTGGGATAATACGTTTTCTTAATGTATTTCCTGCAGTGATGGACTGGTTTCCTAGTTATTTAACCGGTCGCAGGCAACGTATTAAGGTGGATGATATCCACTCTGCCTGCCTGCCACACGCTGGCCGGTGTTCCGTAAGGCTGCGTGCTGTCTCTCTTGTTATTTTCTAATTTTATATATTCAATTCCAAATAATCCGTCTTTACACTATCACCTTTATGCCGATGACCTTCCGATTTATTCGCAGCGTGTACTTAATGATCGTCCACGTATCATCAACACTGTAAATAATGACCTGGGGCCCATTTCTCGAAGGAACAAGTTACAATTTACAAGTGGAAGTCTCAAGGTATTGAAAAGAGACTTCCACTTGTAACTTTTAGCTTTGTTAAATAGGCCTCTGGTGCGTATCCTAAATTGGAGTCATAGTTTTGGTCACAGCGAAATAGAATGAGCATATTAGATACGTACCTTGGAAATGTATGATGCCGCGTATGGGTCATACAGACACTAAGAAAAACGGCTGCTATCATCATCCTCCTAGCGTTTTCCCAATACGGTATTTTACTGATAGTCAAATCGGATTTTTATTAAACGTCTAAAATGCTTTGTTAGTATGAAGTTTGTAGGGAAATAATGTCTTAGTGACGTCATGAGCAAAAAGCGTCCTTATTAAATCTTTATGCATATAAAATCTTTAAAATATCTAAAATAGGTTAAAGTTTGATGTTTTCCGAGTATTTTCGTAAGAGTCATTATCATCATCCTCCTAGCGTTATCCCAGTACGTTACATCCTGAAGGATGCCTGGGGTGCGCTACCTAATCCCAAGATTTGGCGCAGACACTAGTCTTACGAAAACGACTGCCATGTGACCTTCCAACTCGGAGGAATTTAGACTGCTTTCTTCACGATGTGTTTTCCTTCACCGAAAAGCCACTGGTAAATATCAAATGAACACCCGGTACCTCATTGGGGCTCCGTGTGGTGCCGGGTTACAAGTTACAACACCAACCCCTTTTTCTTCTTACGCGTCTCGTAAGAATCGATTATGAGAACCGAGTTGAAGTGAATTGTGGACGATGTGGCAAACTATCACTGCAATATTTTTTCGTATGATCTGCCTACCCGTTTTACAGAAACAGGCGTGAATTTATATGTGTACTTATCTACTCGTATGTGTTAATAAAAATTATTTTAATTGTATAAATAGCAAAATTATCAGTCACGGCGTGTCTTTAATACGCAGTTGTATAACCTCCGAAACTACGCATAAAACCTACTGACTTATTTGAACTGAGGTCGATGCACTTGGTGTCTGTTCAGTGCGTCAAGTCGACTTATGTATCATTTGTCTTTCTATTCAATGTCACTATACGGGTATAGAAAGCAGGAGGTCTATACTAATACTAGTATTCATTTAGAGCCTGTTTTGTATTTGTTGCGCTCTCTTCTAAGCGCGCCCTAACTTTAGATTTAGATGTAACATTTTAGTGAAAACAGAGAGAGCTCTTTTTGCACCTTACGCACCTTTAGTGAACCATCAGCGACAAAACTCCAAGTAGTTTGATTGAAGTGTATTCCAGCGTAGTCGTGTTGGAGGTTTTCCCTTGATTTTCCCCAGGCCACTTCACAACCGCGCACTCCTATCGCTTTATTGGGCCCAGCCTATAAAGCCACAGCCAGGTCCAAAAAAAATCGTAACTAACTAACAGTGATTATTACTTTGATATCGTATTGAATGGTGCCTCGTATGTGCTAAAGCAAAACCAACTGTGTGACACCAAACAATACGATTCCGTACTTAAACGTCACGTAACGCGTTCGAAATAGATCCCAGAATCCCACGTCGTCGCTCCGTCGTGTATTAGGTATTTATGATATGTTGACCCAACAAATTAGACTCAATGATTTTCTATTATGAATTAGTGGTGTTTTGACAGTTTAGGTCACTAAGTGACATTCGCGGAGAGAGGGTTCTGCGAAAGGTCAATAGAAAGTTATGTTTTTCGTTTTAAAACATACCAACTTCATGCATATACATTATTCATACACGTTCCGGAAACCTACTTAAGCTAGGATTCCGTTAAAAATCGTCGTCTTTATCTGTCATTTTGACAATTTGTGCGTAAGAATTGGGTTAAAACACGTAACATAAGTTTGTTTAGTTTTATGATTATCAAAGGAGACCGGCCCTGTACTCCCCCCGCGTTTCCGCTATATTTGACAAATTCTTAGACTTAATTAATGAAATGCTTACAATTTCTAATGTCTGTCTTTCTAAATCATATTGACAGAAACGTCGAAAAAGACATTTCAGTGGTATTATATAGTAGTTCATAATTGTCACCAAAATACCAATCAAAATGATGAAGTGTAACTTTCGTGTCCGCGTTTTAATCAATAAACAACCTCTTACCCTAAACGCATATACGTTCTTCGTTACGTCGTGAGAAATGTAGACTTTGACTGACGACAGTTACGACTGACTGGCTAAAGGTTTGCTATATTCCATATAACTGAGTAACGTTTGATAATTAAGTAGGCCTCAAACTCACAAAATAACTATTGCCCGTACGGAAATAAAACGTACCTTTACAAGAAATCGATATCAAAAACATATTAACACTGCTGGGCCCTAATCCGTTGTAATAAGGTGAAATATGTATGTTTACATACTTAGTTCTGACGTCGACATAACGAAAGTATTTTTCTTTCAGCGCTAATTCATTAGCCAGACACGTGTCATTGATGGCGGAACACGATGAACATGGTTAAACGAAAGGTCTCATGTAACATTAATTCACCAAGCGGAAAGATGATTTAATACTTTTTATTTAGGCACAATCTTGCTTGTAAGGATAGGGCGATGTTACCTTAATGAATGTTTTTGTTCTATTGTTTTTGTGTTACGCATCGCATCCCAACGCGTGTCTTTCTAGGCCATGAACTCGTTTTTTCGCAATAAATATCCTATCTGTATTTGCCCTATGCTAGAAAGTTCAATTATAATTAAAATGCGATATGGTGTATATTTGAATGGACTAAAAAAGTTCTCCTTCATAGTCGAAATGTTTCTACACGCATCAAGTTCAAGGGTATTTCTGGCGTGCCGTTATTAGTTAATAATGGTCAGTCGACCTTTCACGTAATTTAACCGCTTCATTTCGAAAACGACTTAAGTCACTATTGTTCTAATAGTAGACTTGGACTTTTTGTTCACGGTACGGTTTTTTAGAAATCTCGCAAAAGAGCGTAATTTTATACCTGACTGATAAGCGTTGATAAGCGTTGTTATTGTTTTGACGCATGTATTGTTTTCTCGGTTTTCACGTGGACTGTGTCAATGTTTGTATGTGTGCGTAAGTGTACGTGTGTCTGAATCTGAATAGAATAGATAATATTTTGAGGCGAAAATAAGGAAAGTATTATCGTTTTCTGTATTCATTGTTGAATCGTTTTTAGGATGATAGAGCCATTAGAGGAATATTGTTGGAAGAGCAGGACTACCTGACATGATTTACTTTTAATTATTTTATACCAAGTAGGCCCAACGGACCTTGCAAAATAAATCCAAAGGGCGCCAAAAGACAATTTCACTCCACTCTGTTTGGCGTTGGCTTTGCTTTACAATCTAGAATAGTAATTACTGGTCAGTAAAGTTTTTCAAATCAACATAAAATAATGGAAAGTCCCATTCCAAATTATTCTTCGATTCCTAAAGTTGGAAATGTTGGAATATGCGTACCCAAAATAAATAAATAGGTAGTAGGTACCATTATCAAATGCCATATTTCATATTTTCAGAGAAGTAAATTGAAAGAAGTATCTAAGTATATCAACTATTATTGATTTAGTAGAGTAATCGTTTATTTCTTACAAAACATTTTTTTGTTTTGACTCACTACTCTCTGACAATGAAATTTGTTTTATGGTCATGTTTTACTTAGCGTTTGTAACGATTTCTACCGTAAAACATAACCATAAAACCTATATAATGCTGGCCGGGCATGATGAGTTACTCTACTAGATAGAACCGGATAGCACTACAGTTCGTGAGACTACGAGTACCAATGTATCTCTGCTGTAAAGACTTGATTGATGTAAGACAAGAAAAACGCACGAGACCTTCGGATTTTCACTTCAATTGTTAACATGTTCATTCACTCTCTTTGTGCACTGCGCATGTGTACAAGGCGCGCGCGCATGTGTGGCTGCGTTTGCGCCTTTGTTTGTTGACAAGCCGCGCTAGCCTGCCTCAGTTCAGTTCAACTCTACTCACCACACGGAACAGGCGTACCAATCGCCAACGCTCCGTCTAAATATAGTGTTGTTATTTTAATTTCTTCCTCTTCTGCGTAATATTGTGCTGTGTTTGTGGCCAGTGTTTTGCGAATTGGGATTCACTTTTTGAATTTAAAAGGTTAGTGCGGATACATTTGTATTATTCCTAATCAATTCGATTTGATGTCTATGTTGTGTGTTATGCAATTGCATTTGACGTAAACATAAGTTGTTATGTTGACGTTAGAGCGGAGCAAATCGATAAATAGCGATAATTTAATGATTAACAGATGTATATTACGTACGGATACATTGAATCCGGTCGAAGGACCA
The DNA here is from genome assembly GCA_963556455.1 of Epiblema foenella. Classification (NCBI taxonomy): domain Eukaryota; kingdom Metazoa; phylum Arthropoda; class Insecta; order Lepidoptera; family Tortricidae; genus Epiblema; species Epiblema foenella. Next base: position 8,238,592 of record OY747108.1, on the reverse strand, counting down.
TATTAACATACATGCTCACTGCAGCGTAATATTTATATATTGGTGTCTTTCATTGAATCAGCTTGTTAATATGTAAGTTTTAAGATTTGTGTTTTATCGTTTCTTAAAGCAAATTTTACATGAATGCTTGTTAGTTAGTCCATTTCATTTTACCACGTGTTCATTTGTTTTTTTAGGTTTTTTTTTGCAGGAAAGCGTATTCTATGAACCGCTACATACCTAAAAGTGATGTGAAATTACGAAACTAAATTAGATTAGGAGGGGCACTACAACTAAACGGGGGAAAAAAATCAATACACATAGGCGTGTATCTATGGGTAGGCTTTTAAAAACGATATAGAGGTTTTTAAAAAACTTTTCCATTTCAGTCAACCGTTCGTGAGATATTCGTTTCGAAACCAAAAAGTTTAAAATTATAAATACTTTCAACGAAAATTGTGTTGAACCAGGTAGTTCTGACTAACCGTTTTTGAATTATCGCAGAAAAACTGCCTCGCCCAAACAAACGGACGTACTCGTAAGTGTCGTGAGTTTTCTAGGAAAATACCACTTTTTTTAAATTAACAGCATAGGATAGAGGATTTAAATGTGGACTAGTAAGTAGTAGACACGGAACCCTGCATGGTGCGTGGACGGTCGGTTTATTATAATACAAAATAACAAACAAAGTTGCACATAAACAAATATTAAGGACAGAATAAATGTATGTGTTTTGCGTGCACACATTATTAAACATCAAAATTGTAAATGATGTGACTATTAGGAACTTGTTTCAGGAATTAATTATTTTCATTCATGTCATTCAGTTTGGTTTTGACAGTGTAATTCAACAACAAGTACACAAACTTTACTGTAAGTAAATAATCTCTGATGAAATGATCACGACACGACTTGGCATTGAACACGATATTCTGCACGTGGAACCGCTGTCAAATCCTATATCTTCCTAGCTGTGAATTTTGATGGGTCTAGGGTCTAGGGGCCAGCTTTCCGTGCTAATCTTCTCCATCTCCACATGGCTCTGCTCTCGACATTGTCTTCGGATGTCTGTCATGTCTTATAACACTTCATCTTTCCATCTTGTTTTCGGTCTGCCCGTGGATTTTCGACCGGGGATAGAATGCTGTAGTGCTGTTTCCGTCGTTTTCGGATGGTCTCCTCTTTACATGCCAATACTGCCGCAGCCGACTCTAGAACCGCTGTCAAGCTGCCAGCCTAAAAAAACAACATGAAATATCTATTTAAATATATCAGTTACAAAAAACGAATCACAGACGTCAATAGGCTACGGTGCCTGTTTACCATCGAGCGGGCTGCATTTCAAGTATCTCTATCAGCAGTAAAATTTGTCATTTTTCTACATAAGCGTTAACTTCTTGACAATAGAGCCATTTAATCATAAAGAAGCACTTCTTTTGTGCTCTTCTTGTGTGTTTTTTTGGCTACTTCTGTGCTCTTCTTACATATGTCTTGTGATTATTATTTTTCCAGGCTAGGTTTAGTGAACCAGCGACAAAACTCCCAGTAGCTCGATTCCACTCACACCTCAGATTCGGTTGAAACCGCTCTACCAATGTCACTGGAGCGCAAACTTTTACCCCGTTATTCATAAACGTCTATCAAACCTATATTAGTTAACTAGCCGCCAAAGTTCGTTTGTCCTTATCTGTCACTTTGACACATGTCCTTGTGAGACAGTGACAACAGACATTTTGGTTAGCAGAGGTTTGTTAAGTTTTATGAATATGGGGGTTAGAGTATTCTAGTGTTCCAAACCACACGCGTGGTCGTGTCGGAGGTTTTCCCCAGGGTACTCTCCAACCGCGCACTCCTATCGCTTTATTGGGCCCGGCCTATAAAGCCACAGTCAGGTTCAAAAAAAAGAAAGAAAAAAAAATCAGCTTGTAAATGGGCCTTTAGTACAATTGAAATTTATTCACCATTTCTGAGATTTGCCCGACGATTTGTCACACAACATCTTTGTGTCGCGAGCTGACAACTGGTTCTTCTCTATCGATGTCAAATTGGCCATGCTTCTAGTAAACTATAAATCATGTGGTGTAGTCTATGTAACCGAGTGGAAAGGCACGCGACTTCAGAGGGCCTACTCCGAACTTCGTATCGTACCGTCGCTTTCACTCATACAGTGTATAACACAAGAGTAAAAGGGCCGGCACGATACGAAGTGCGGAGTACAGGGCCTGATGGTCACGGATTCGAATCGCAGCTCGTACCACAATGGTTAAAAAAACGGAATGTCATTTGATATTTAACAGTGGTTTTTCGGTAATGGAAAAAATCGTGAGTAAACCGGTAATCCCAATACGGTCTAGTTTTCCTTGTGGGGTGGAAGGTTAGATGACAGTCGTTTTCGTAAAACTAGTTCCTACACCAAATCTTGAGATTATGTGTCAAAGCGGACCCAGAGCTCCTCAGGCCAGAACCGGAAAAACGCAACGATAATCTATACATATTACAAAATAAATGATGAATCTTGTAAAAACTAAAATCATGCACAAGTTGGCACAGCCATAGGCGATTCGAGCCAAAAGTACATATGCCGGTATGAATACGTATGGAGACGAGCCGTTTTGCCTCACTGCCACAGAACAGTTACGGTTTGGCCGTAGCGGTACCGGGTAACGGGACGGAGCGTCGTCACCTGCGTTCAACTTAGCTTAACCTTAATTTCAAAAGAGATAAGTTGATGTTTCGTTAAATTCTCTTTTATTTAGAACTACATTAACAGACACATAGGTACAATTTATCCATACGAGTATGCTTATGATTTTTACGAAGATAATCGCATCCGTCTTATTTTTATCCAAATACCTACACACCTAGTTAGAGAAGGACGGGTGTTAACCCCGCTATAAAATTAGCATTCTAGAGCGCCTCCGATTTGTTTATTTACATCTATATCGACTGATTATTCTCACACGCTCGTATCTTTCTAAAACTCGCTCGGAAAAAGCAACTTTAACTGTTACAAAATGAAGTTGAAATTTAATTAAAATACAAAATAAGTTGCGAGCTAAGAAAACTGTGGTTATTTCCGTGAACTTAGTTATATTTCGGTCTCACGGCTAACTAGAAACATTTGCCGTTAAGTGTCACACAAACTGTAATACGTATTTTCGTAAAGCTCGTAAGTTCCTATAACCGTATAAGTACTTCACTGAGAGAAAATTTGTTAAAGAGCCTCTACAGAATAAGGTTGTTTGAAGCTAAATCCAGGCGTTTCATATCCATACCTTACGATATAAACATCTTTTTTTAAAGAAAAGTTTGGGTGGGTCAAATGTTTTTATGTTGTTATTCTGTCTCGTCTGCCAGAAAACGACTGTGTCAAAGACTCTTAGAAAAGTGCTTATTAGAATTACAGAACAAAATAGACAGAACTTGAAATCCAGCATGCTGCAGTACAGGCCACAGGATTATACATATATAATAACACTCCTCAAGCCGCAGTGGGGTAAAAATTACGTAGCTCAGTCGCTGGGTTAATACGGGTCAAACCCCCGTTGCAAGTGTGGATCCTGACGCCGAAGGCACGGGCAGCGTTATTCTTTTGATAAAACGACCTAAAGCCTTTGTCACATTTACATCACAGGTATATGAAGTAAATGATTGCCATTGTATTTGTCACATATTATTGTGGACTTATCCGATAAAATACCGTGGCAAACATTTTGCATGGGAAGCATTTTATCCAAGACGAAAAACGACAAATGAGAAACGCGTCAGTGTTTTGAAAGCGCTATTATGGCCGTCAGCCGTCAGCATAATAAATGCGCGGAATAAACGTTCAGAGCTTCAGAGCGGCTCCCACATATAAATACATTTGTATCGTATCGCATATTGACCTCTTTTGCGGTCAACTCTCCGTTTAAAAATAAACAAACGAAAGTTAACCAACCTTTAAATTGATCAACGGCTTTTGAAGGATGCATATATTGCTTTCTAAATGAACTTGAGAGCGAGTGAAACGCTGGCAAGTTTGGACATGTCGTCCGCTCCCACGAAACCCCTATTTCCAAGATACCATATTATTTAAATGCTACATTAAATTTCCTAATAGATTATCCCTTCACAATATTCCCGCTGCCTGGAATCTCCCAGCCCAGCAGCAAAATTCAAAGATATTTTTTGGAAACTTAAGTTTTGGAGAGCGCTATAAGCCAGTACCTCTAGTGTAAGTTTTTTCGTCTCAATTTCAGCGCCCCTGGTGGTATTCGGTGGTAATTATTTTTTGCCATACAAATTGCGACTAAACTCAAACGCGTTCTTTTGTGTTCTGTTTCGAAAAACTTATTGACCGAGTGAAACGAAGGTCTCTGCTTCAGCTTCGACAAAAATGCTTTCGTATGTCCGGATTTCCGTTTGTTCTCGTCTACAGGTCGCAATTCTCAACCGATTCTCGTGAAATTTCGTGAGCAGGTTCGATAGTTATATAGAATATTTTTCTTGAGACGGTTTTTGGAAATTTCCAAAAAAATTTTTTTATATCAATAATTTTGTAAGTTTCTGCTGGCGAATTTCGGTTTGTTCTCCTCTACAGGTCGCATTTCTCAACCGATTCTCGTGAAATTTTGTGAGCAGGTTGGATAAATATACAGATTTTTTGTCGAATAAGTTTTTGGAAATTAAAAAAAAAAATTGTTCAACGGTTTGTTTTCCTCTATAGATCGCATTTCGTAAACGATTCTCGTGAAATTTTGTGAGCAGGTCCGGTAATTATATAGAATTTTTTTGTCGAGTCAGGTTTTGGAAATTTAAAAAAAAAATATTTCAAAGATTTTGTAAGTTTCTGCGTCTGTTTCGGTTTGTTGTCCTCTACAGGTCGCATTTTTCAACCGCTTCTCGTGAAATTTTGTTAGCAGGTTCGATATTCATAATTGATCTTTAAAAATCACTCACGAGGTCTACAGCTCACAGAGCCACTAGCACTAGAGTGGTCAAGAACATTCTAAACTATGGAGCATGTAGGTAGATAGATGTGAATTTCGTATCAAGTGAAAAGGAGTGGTCTCTGTATATTCCTAAAGAGAAGACGTATGATTTTATATATTTAACTGCAGGCTTAAAAAATATCAAGACTAGACGATGGAATTAGATCTTCAATCAACTAATTTTTGTCAATGATATTGTTTCCTCTCAGTCTGCCCATAGAATTACCACCGCGATTGTGACCCCTATTGTCCCCAAGTATAACACCGTCAGAACCATCTTACGTGTTACTTTTGTATCAGTACCTGTTTGGCAGATCAAACCAGTCTGACCACTCACGTATCTAGATCGATCCAGTCTTCAGGTCTTTGTCCGCGGACAAAAACCTGCGGACAAAAACAAAAAGTGCGTTGCATCGGAAATGCCGTATTACTGATTTTACTAAGAATTCGATGAGTAATTTCTTCGTTCTAAATTCAAGAATTAAAAACATTTGATGTTTTTCGGCAAGCTCGGCTCTTATATGCCAACCATACACAAACAGACATTAGTCACATAGACATTAGTCTAGGAATTTGAACTCAAATGTCAAAATTGCTTGTGCATAAACTAAACGGTAGATTCTATTTTGACTACGTTCCTTATTTAAATTGTGTTTAGTCTAAACGCGCCATTAGATGCTTTCAATTTTTACTGTTATCTTCTAGCTAATATGAGTCACGCATTCAGAAAGAAAGCGTTGCAAGTTACATAATTACATATATTTGTATCAATTCTATTATGAATCGTGTTTCGCATCAATAAAGTTCAAATTTAAAGTGAACTACATCGTCATTTAAATGCGCCGTTGACAAATTATAGCAACATTGTCTCGTCTTCTAGGACATTGAAACGTAGTTACTTATAATGACGATAATGTCTGTCAATTTTATCGGTCAGTTTCCCGTTTACGACCTTGCATGACACTTATGCAACGTACTATCGGCATCGTAAATACGCTGCCTAGCATTAACTAGTATCTGTTAGATCGTATTATTGCGAACACGATTTTATGTCGTCTGATTCGAGTCCACTACAAACTTAATTTCATGCTAGAGGTCTGTAAATTATACAAGTACACAGACTTCATATTACAAATTAATAAATACGTGTTTCAAGTTTTTGAAAGAAAAACATCCCTCAACCCCTTAAATTAGGGTATGAAAGTGTATATGGGACTTTCGTCAGAACTTAAAAAAAAGTGAAATTCCAAAAACATTTTCTTGTAAAATGTTGCCAAGACGAGACCATATCGCTTGCACTGGTGAAAGTTATCAGATGTCATGTAGAGCCAAGCTTCTAACTCTACAGGCCCTAACTCTATAAGCTCAACTTCACAAACTCTACACACCTTAGTCAAAATATGTGGCTTGGCCGTTTCGCAATAAAAACACTGACATTTTGTATTTTTTATACAAATTCATTTATTTCCATTGCTCTTTCTAGATGCACACAAGATTCTGAATGAGCCAATGAAGACAACCAACAAAGGACGCCTATGATGCGTAAAATCTTTAACCGCGATTCTATGTTATATTACCACATATTATGAAATGTTGTACCTAATTGTTTATAAATTCCCCGATGTTAATTAATTCATAATAACATTAGTGGTACGCAAATGTTCGTCGTTAGTTAAGACGCGGAGAAGGCGTGTTATAACATAGAAATTTGAACACGAATAATATGTCTTTCGCTTGTTTAGAGACATTTCTAATTAAGTACGAAATGTGTTGTGCTATTGATACGAGCTGAGAACTAGCTGATGAAGTAAATTATTGGGAACCTGTTGTGTCCCACTGCTGGTTTTTCCTCCGTTTCCATCAGTCCTCCCGATCCTGAGCAGCCTCCAGCCACTCGTCTCTGTTTCGATCTGTCGTGCTGCCAGTCAGTGGCGATCTTGGCCCACAGCTTACTCGGCATGCGGCAGACAAGATCAGTCCAGTCCTACTTCAACTAAGCCGATTTCTGAAGAATCATTTTTAAAATAAACACCTCTTCTGTGTATTGCGCCTAGGGCATGCAAACCGGGATCCTGGGATCCCGAAATACCGGAATTTTACGGTATTTCAGTACAGGGATTGAAACAGACCAATACCGTAATATTGGAATACCGATATTGAAGATTTTCCATTAAATTTTAATAGAAAAATATGAGTCTTATGCATTCGTGAAAATTATAAGAAGCCAGCAATAAGAGAGTTGAGTATTTATAATTATTTCCTTATTATTTGTACTATTTTCTGCCCTATATTATTTTTATACTTATATATAACACAGATAGTTACAATGTGATGGTAAATTGTCACCTCGTATTAGGTGAAAAATCCCGGGATCCCGAAATAATTTAGGTCCAATACCGGATTTCAAGCCCTAATTGCGCCGACATGTTTAATTGTTTACGTCAGATTGTGAACGAAAACACTGGAGGGGCGTATTGAGCGTTCAGTTTAAGAGTGGCTTTACTCTACTCGTATTCAAGTTTTTATAATATACTAGACTATCGGGGTTAAGAAGAGTAAAGGATTCAACTGCCTAGGTTTCAACTTGGAACTACTGCCTGTGCTTCTTACATTAAAACACATTTACAAATAAAATAAAATAAACATTTTGTAGCAAAAGGTAACACATATTCTGCCGACGTTTTGTACGCTGTACGCCTCGTAATATTTGCAAATTAAGACCGCAAAGATGTGATTGTGTAAAAACTGTAAAAATTACTAAACGTGACAATTGCATTTATTTTTAGCGAATGCGATGTCAAAACGAGTTGTGTCAGTATTACACCCCTAACAGATGAGAGCTGGATAACCAAGTATATACTTAACCTTTATTGAAGTCGGATAATAAATAAGCAAAGTACTAAAAGTACGTTTACATAGTGACGGTTATTTTAGTAGGCGTGCTCAAGCACTCAGGTGTGTCATGAACGGGTGAGGTTTACGGAAATATCTAACTTACAAGTATTTCCAAAAGGACGCAATTCTTAAGCATGTCTACAGTTTTCATTTGCAACTCGGTTTTTACTAGGCGCGCGTACCTAGTAAAAACCGAGTTGCAACATTTCCAAAAACTGACTCGACAAAAAAATTCTATATAATTACCGGACCTGCTCACAAAATTTCACGAGAATCGTTTGCGAAATGCGACCTGAGGGGCTACTACGAACTTCGAAATCCGAAATTCGTATCGTGCCGTCCCTTTCAACCAAATAGTGACACACGAGACACGAGAATGAAAGGGATGGCACGATATGAAGTTCGGATTTCGAAGTTTGGTTCTCTGTAGAGGAGAACAAACCGTTGAACAATTTTTTTTAATTTCCAAAAGCTTTCTAAAAATCTGTATATTTATCCAACCTGCTTACAAAATTTCACGAGAATCGGTTGAGAAATGCGACCTGTAGAGGAGAACAAACCGAAATTCGCCCGCAGAAAATTACAAAATCATTGATAAAAAAATTGTTTTTGGAGATTTCCAAAAACCGTCTCGACAAAATAATTCTATATTATTATTTATTTATTTTATTTATTTATTAAGAAATAATAATACAACACAAACAAGTACATAGACCCACAAAACCGTTTGCACAGTTTGACTGTGGGATCGATCAGTCTCATCTCTCTTCTAACAGTAAATTATTTTATGAGTTTAACAAGGCAACTTTAAATATTATGAATCTACATCTAGGTACAATAGTTTATTTTACGAGTTTAATAAGGTAACTATGTAGCTTTTTACTAACTTTAGCTTTTATATACTTAACTATCGAACCTACTCACGAAATTTCACGAGAATCAGTTGGTAATTGCGACCTGTAGACGAGAACAAACGGAAATCCGGAATCTGGACGTACGAAAGCATTTTTGTCGAAGCTGAAGCAAAGACCTTCGTTTCACTCGGTCAATTAATGAATATGTCCAAAATCTTAATAAGATATCAAGATATGACACTTGAAAGTTTCGAAAAATTATGTATTTTTTTATTGACTATAAGCAAATTAAACACATCTGTTCCTCTCTAAAAACTGGTTCGAATGGCATAATGAAAAAAAAGATTCATATTCTCTATTGTAGTGACTCTTAATACAACTATCTACTAATGTAATAGGTATAGCATAGGCATACACAATTGCTTTTATTATGTTGGTACGAGCAATTAGTAATATATTAGCTAATGGCACAGGGAAGTCGAACCACAATGTTGGTTTAACGACTCAACTAAATAAATCGTTAAAACTGCATTAAACGACGATTCTTGACCACACGTTATATAATCATCGCAATTGACTTCGAGTTTGTTGACGATTTACTTGACGCCAAGGCTGAATATTATAAAGCGCTTCTCTAAAATTGTTATCCTTTAAAAACTTCACATGGAAGGTAAATACTGCAAATAACCGATAATTCACAGCTCAAGAGTGTTATATCTAATACAAGTTGATAGTACAGTCGCCATCAGATACATCGGAGCGAACAAGGTGCTCACAAATATCTGAACACGACTCTATTGTCAAGGCGTTAAAGTGCATGTTCAGATATTTTTGAGCACCCTGAAGAGTACAGATATATTTGATGGCGACTGTACCTGGTCCTGGTCAAGTGTGGGATGCACCGTGTTTCAGATTTCGGATCAGAAAACGTTAATCGGGTAGTTAGGTACCAACTTTAGTTAGATATTTGACCTTAGACCAGATCGCATATTCTTCACCCTTGCCTTCGGCTCGGGCGTCAAATACCTGTGACCTGAAACATTCTTTGTTTTACCTCCTAGGTAAGTAATATACTGTTTTCGGTACGACCGAACTACGCCCTCAAAATACCAAAACCTGTGCAGTGTGTCGTGACCGTAAGAAATGTAGTCAATCGTAGTGATTACATTAGTCACATGTTTTGGTCTGATTTCCGAATTGTTTTCATGTTAAATGATTCACCGTGAAGCTGACGGCCAGACTACGGGAACAAAGATACCCTCGCCTAAGGCTTTAGCACATTTTAGGTATTGATTTTAAATGGACTTCTATTTTATTATATTATATTCATTTGCACACAACTCACTTGTATCCTATTTCCATAGTCGACACTCACACACACGTACACACTACGGGCCACGTGCATACATAGAGGTCAATACATAGGTACCCACGGGAAGAAAGGCGATGGTGCTATTCAAACCCGAAAACACAAAGTAGGGAAGTAGGGCACAGCGAAATGTCACCTGACATATCGCTTTTATTTGGGACAGTCCAACGGGGAAATACCTCCGCTATACAGACCGCAGCCATAAACACCATTACTTGCTCTGTCAGTATGTGGTGTTGTAATCCTGGTAGCTAAAAGTCACCAGATCTCCCGAGGATACGCTGTGTTGAGGATCAAGGACGCTGCATTTGTCTCTATCAATATAACGAATCTTCGAATGAAAAGGGTTGTCAGCGCGCTTGATATTGTTCTGGATTTGCAATTGACCATAGGCTACGGTGTCTACTTACCATCAGGCAAGCCCATACGCTTGGGTGCCACCTTCATTTTGTGAATGTCGCGGATAGAATACCAAAAATATATGAATTATCACGACGTCGTGTTTTCACGTTGAAATGTAAACGTACCTATAGGTACTACCCGGTCACAATATCTGTACAAGCCGTGTCTGTTAGTGCCTTTAGTAAGGCCTGAATCATCTAGGTAGATGTCTCTGTACGCTTCCTAACGCGTTGCAAGAGGGTACTGGTTGAGGAATTTGGGGATCAGACATGATAGCTCCGGTAGCTTAGTGGCTAGAGCAATTGGCCGCGAATGCCAGAATGTCGCAGGTTCGAATCCTGCTCGGAGCCTAATTTTTTTATATATGTACCTACACGTCCGCCACGTCCTCACGCGACGTCCGTACGGTCACCAGAGCCAATATCTGCCAAAACAAAGCGTACATAAATATCTGACACGATTCTACCTACAAGTTAGGACGTGTCAGATATTTTGTTGCCTTTTGTTTTACTATGAGACTGTACACGCCGTACCCAAGCGCCGTAATGAACTTCACGCGGCGATGAAAAAACATCTATCACTTTCTGTCACAACTTGGTACAAAGTGATGGATAGTTTATCTTGTCGTTTATAACGTGATAACTACGAACATAATACGTGGCCAGGAGTCGTGACCGGGTAGTAATCGGCACGCGCCGTTTCATACTGCGCTGTTAAACTGAAATAACCTACTGCGCAGTCGCGCGTCTAATTGTAAATACAATACAAACCACGACGATCAACACGGCCTTGGAAAATTATAAAACAATACTGTCGAAGTACATAATATGTAAAGTAGGGGAGTGTTACTTTCTAAAAAAAAAATCAATTCCAAAAATGTAAGATTATCTTAAATGTAAAAGATTATAAACTATGTAGACTGTAGTAAATATATTTGTAATTTAATACTGCAATAAACAGATTAAATTTTAATTTTTTTAATTTTTTTTTTAAAAAGAGCAAAAAAAGTAAATCAAATAATGATTTACTTTTTTTGCTCTTTTTAAAATTACTTATGCTTTTACTATAGATTGATGCAATTTTTATTCCAGAATTAAATTCTACATCTTTGATTTAAATAGTTGAAAATGATACCAAACTTGACTTAGTACCTAAACTTAAACAGTTATTAATCTCAGATCGCCATCGCCGGGGCTCTACGCAGATCAAACACCTGCGTGGCTCCACTTCTTAAAAATATCTTAGGAACACAAAGACTAATTATGCCAAAGGCAATCTTTGGTTCAGAAGATTTAGATAAAGCCATATTTGACCTTTTTATGTCGTGTAAAAACGCAACTACATATTAGAGTGACGACCTACTACGGGACAGGTACTATACTTAACTAGTTATCTTTTTTCTAAATATGGAAACATCAAACAATAGAGTATAATTCCCAGATTAGTTCATACAAATTTGACGTTCAACTATGGATTTAGTTATTATTTCTGTGTAGTAATTTCAACCAAAATAGCAACATTTTTGAAAAATCACCTTATGTCAGTTTGTTATAAAATAACCAAAATGTACTCACGAGAAAAATTACGGGTACACTTTCTATGGAAATTGAGTACAAAGTGTTTTATACCCGTTATTTTTGCTCGTGAGTGTAGTATGGTAGCAGCCGAACCCGGATTCCTTCAGAATACAACTGGGATAAGGTGGAGAAGCGCCGTCCAATAATATGCTTACATGACCATGATGACCTCTGAAATATTTTATTGCTATCCTGTCATAATATAGGTATATGCACCTCGCTGCGTGACTGTGGCTTTATGAGTCGGGCCCAATAAAGTGATAGGAGTGCGCGGTTGGAGAGTAACCTGGGGTAAATCCAGGGGAAACCTCCGACACGACTACGCGGGCGGTTATTAACTTATCTAATAAGATCATACCACATAGCTACTTATTTCAGAGCTACAATAACTTAGGTTCTTTGTCTCATCTTGTAATGTCGCCGCAAAATAGAAACATCTAATGTAATTACGTTTCCTTTGTGAGTCAGTGTTCACGTGAAAATGATCATGTGGCTTAATCATTGTTGTCTTTGTTACAGGTAAACAAAATTTGAATTGACGATTATTTTAAGGAAAGCATTATGAGTAGGTAAGTTTTTTCTATTTCTACAATATCGTGGTGTCGGTTTAGATAGTTGCATAATTATGGTAATAACATAAAAGGTTGAAAGGACTATAGCCGATCATAAGCCATTATAGCCGACTGGCTAGACATCTATGAGATATCATACATCAAGTGTCAAGAGAGATGCATTAAGTCCGCCATTTATACCTTTTTTTAATGTGCAATATTTCAGCAGCATGGCGGAATGGTAACCATTTTTTTTCTGGCTTAGAAGGTCAAATGGCAGTCGCTTTCGTAACAACTAGTGCCTACGTCAAAAATTGAGATCGCCAAACCAAGCCAAAACGAATCTCAGGTCCCTTTAGAATACAATCTGGCAAATGTTAGAGACTAAGGAACAGCTCTAACACTGCAACATTGCAAGTTGCAGAATTATGCAGACTCATATTAGTCTGCAGTCTGTAGAGTTAACTATGCAAACGGGGTCGTAATTCTCAGCGAATCGTCTAGACATGCGTAGCCGTACACGAGTGCACAAAGGATGCATTTTGTTAAAAGTTAATCCGTACTAATATGAAAGAAAGAAAAAATGAGATGGTAACTCTGTATTTATTTAAACTTTATAGCACAAATAATATAAGTACAAAGGGCGGCCTTAATTCCATAATAGCTACGTGTATGAACTCTGTCAAATGGTAGGTTTCAAAATATATCGTAGGATGCTTTTCTATATTATATAAATAATAAATAGAAATAAAGCGACAACCAAGATCACTCATCTTCATTAGATTAATTATTTTTGATGTCTAGACAATGGAAAATCTAATATTTCCACTTTGTTATACTCATTGGGCAATCTAAAATGAGATTTGTTTTAGTAGGGTATATTATTATAACCGTCTAGACAGGATCCCTGCTGTAATTTCTTTTATTTTTTGTGTTCTTACGGATTGCAATAGAGAACTTGCGTTTAGATTACTTTGAGAAATTATATGAATAATCCAAGAATAATAAATAATAACCATATTTCTTTATTCAGACAACAAGATCCATGATTTGTTATAACAATGACAGCCGTTACGTAAGTACGTTAAGTGTATTATTGGAAAATTTATTCTCAAATATGATTTTCTTAAAAGTTATGTAAAATGAAACGTAATTTGAAACGCGCAGTGACGTTACTTGTTCTGAAACTTTAGTTGAAAACATTGAAAATATGTATAAAATAGAAAATGATTTATTGGTCAATGATTGATTATACTCGTATTATATGAAACTGAAAATATATTATTTCTGTGCAAATTATATTCATGTGCCATGAAAAGTTTGACGTCTTTTGCAGTGACGTCACGTCAAGCCAGTGAGCGTTTACGGGCGAAATTTGAAATGTCTGTTTATGAATTATTTGTGTATATTAATATTTTCATGTTTGGTATCTTCTCTACCTCTGCTCTCTCTGATCTGTTGTCTATCTCTGCTTATATCTCGCCATGTTATGTTTCTGACTTGCTTTGTAGTTTTATTGAGGTATGCAATAAAGAGTATTTGTATTGTATTGTATTGTATCTTTACGTAATCCTTAAATCTTGAATATACCCTAGATCGGTGACTTAATGCAAGTTCCCTATTTAGCTCAAAGGAAATACGATTAGTCTCGTGTAAAAGTTATTGGACTCGGAGTCTATTTGAGAAAGACTGGATTGAAATCGGTTTAATATTTGCCGCACGCCCTCTTGCGTGCTTGGCATACAGCTTTTGGAATAAATGTGATCGCAGAATTCCAAATGACTACACAGAAAAGAAACTAATGGAATTTCTATGACATTTAGCTACAACTTGCGTAGGGTTAGGTATTATGAAGATACAACTTAAATAAATAGGTATGTCGTGCTAGCAAACTCTGCTCCGTTTCACGATGTTCATATTTTATGTAGCATAATCATCCCTGAAAGAAATAGCATCAAAATTAGTCCAGTAACGCTTATATACGAACGCGGGCAGTGATTTCGTTTTATAGGAGTGACTTTGTTGAACATAGATGTCTATTCGACACGAGCAATAAATATGGGTTTATCCAAAAATCGAGGCTCCGATGGGGGAGGGGTTAGGGTACGGGGAGTACAAGGTGACCTCACGTGTATTTTTTTACTGTAGCTATAAAACCGTGAAATAATATTTGCTCATCTCATGTAGGAAATTATAAATCTTCATTTCGCACGCCAAAACAGCGAGTCTATTTTTACATAACTCATATATGAAAATAAACACAATATAATACGATACAGTATCATTTACTTTAAAATTTAAGTAGTGCAAAAAATTGGGGGGGGGGGGGGTCACCGTGAACCTCACCAAAGATCACCAAGGGGGTGGGGGGGTCTAAAAGTGGCCATAAAGCCTCGCGTGATTTCTGGAAGCCCTATGGCATCCGTCTTTGTCGCCGTAACACGAATTCCTGGCTACGTGTCACTTACTTGTATACAGTCTGTTTTTCCATTCTATACGAACATATATTTAAGAGCTGAAAATAAAAAATCCCTTAAAAAATGCTTTTTTCTTACAGATTATTTCTGCAAGCTCTGTATATATATACCTATCGGTAGTCTCTAAGAAGTGTCAAACAATATCATTTGTTGTAAGTTGCGTTACATTACTCCTCGAGAAAACTTAAGGCAAGGCCATTCCATTGCAACTGACACCCTCTAATAAGCGTGAGTTTGCAATTAACCATCCCGCTCTCTACGAAAGCTCTGCGCATAATTTCGTAAATATTTAGTACATTTTAATAGATTTTTGGAACACTGGATCCTTAATGAAAAATCTATCCGGTTATTTTGTTAGATCAATAAAAGCGCTATTCTTTTGTAAAAAGAACATCACTGTCGTTGATAATTACGATATCTGCAGCATGAAAGTTTATTCTTACCGTGATATTTAAGATTTTATGACAGAGTTACGAAGGCGTTTTGCAATATTTTGTTTCTTTTTCAGTCCACGGTAATTTTTGTTTAGTGTAATTCTACTCAAAAAAATGTGTAGTGTATTCATTACTTATTTACACTGGAAGCTCAAACATCAGTATTTTCGTCAATCTCTGAATGGACCTTGCCTTAATAACGAAATAAACAACGGTCTATTATCAAAGGTTTGTTAATTGCTATTCAAATTTCGATAAAACTGTTAACGACACTTAACTTACCTTTAGTTATAATAAAAGGTATCATGAAAGACACACACTGTAGAAACGTAGCTTAACTTTGGTATAATTGTATACTTTAGGTACTTATAGATAATCAACCTAACTCTACATACATACGTTTTGGTGATATACCTAATACGGATAACAAATAGTTTACGGGGTGATTGACCTTAATTCTAACAACAAATTTCCTCAATCATGAGTCACATATAACGTGCAAATTGCGGCGACGATTGCCAAATTATTCAGGCGTGGGAACATTTATTTACGACCACTTGGTAGCCTAGTTGGTAGTGGCCCTGCCTACGAAGCTGGAGGTCCCGGGTTCGAATCCCGGTCAGGGCATGTATTTGTGTGATGAGCACGGATATGTTCCTGAGTTTTAGATGTTTTCTATGTATTTAAGTATCTATTTATCTATATAAGTAAGTACATATCGTCAACTAGTACCCATAGTACAAGCTTTGCTTAGATTGGGACTCGATTTGTGTAGAAAATAAAGATGCCACGTGCAGCTTAAATACTAAATCCACAGACATAAAATACCATCGCAGCCATAATATACCTACAACACCTTTGCTTGTGCTCTGTATAAACACCTATCAATTCAATTAGTTAAGACCAGGCCTTGAAGGTGAATGAATTCAATTATTGCTGTCTCTTTCCATCTTATTGCTGCGTTGTAACTGACAAATTGATAGGCGTGCAGAACGCTTGATCGAGATATTGGAGAACAAAGTCGCTAGAGCTCCCGAAGACACGCTGTGAGAGTGAGGGAGCTGTATTTGTGTCTCACTGCCAACAGAACTAATCCTCAAGTCAATAAAGGGTCGGCTCATTGGCCTCATTGCACTAAGAATCCTGCCGCGCTGATAAATTTAGCTCACAGACGAAATGCCCCAAAATTTTAATGTGAAACTGCTAAAGAAAACGTCCGAACATTTTAAATATCGAAGAGGACGTACCACCGTACGTTTGATTCAATGTTTATGTATTGGTTCAATGTTTATCTATTGGTCCACTATATGAAGAATCTTACCAGGTTTAAAGTCATTATAAATTAAAATCCTAGGTACCCACCTAGGTTGTTTGCCTCTACTTATTGTGATCTTTTGTACTTTAATTGAGGTGTGCAATAAAGAGAAGGTATTTGTAAATTGTATTGTATTGTACCTACTTTAATAAAAAACAATCATCATTCTTTGTTGGATAAGTTTAGTACTTAAATGACAGGTAAAAATTCTACGAACGGCGTAAACTCTATTGTCTAAGTTTGTGCTACCATTCAGAGATCAGTATAGTAGGTACTATCTACGCATTAATGAATAGGCAACCATTTTCTATGATGGTATTCTTTGGTCGCCATTCACGTAAATGAAGTTACATCGACCCATTCTTTTGTTAATTCAACACAAGTATTTTAAGCAATCGGTCTTCTTAACATTTATCTTTACAATTGAAGTGTTGACAGAGTTGTGTTAAGAACCTTATTCAAGATCAAGCATTGCCTTCAAATACAAAGCATAAAATAACACGGCATTACAGTTCATTCTCAGTACAAGCTACAATACAACTCATAGAACTTAGTTGAAATTAATAATAATGAAGCCTTAATTTCCATGCTATTTACAGACTTAATTATATTACAGATCAAATTAGATATTTTGTGTTATTTACGAGCTTAAAATTACCTACTTAATAAGAAAACTTTTCCTAAGAACAATGTTACTACCTACTATAGTGGCCGCAATTGGACAGTAATTAGATAGTCCAGAACAGGGAACAAACGCGGAACTACATAATTTGTTTATTATTTGGAAACTAAAATAACCGATTTTGAAGAGCACCTAAACACATTCCTGATGCAACCAGTTTAAAATAAACGAATCAATAAACTTCAGGAAAGACTTAATCAATTACAACAAAGGAGTCCTTCTGATCCTTTGACCCAAATCGACTCGCGCCAAAAACCACTTTATTTTTAAACGGGCCGCTTCACACAAATCCTGTGATTCATTCAGCCACAGGCCACAGACAACAAATTACACAGCGCAGATGATTCACGACGCTTTGTGAGGAAATTCTTTGTCTGGCTGGAAATGCCATTGTGGCGTTGTTTTAATAGGGCTTTGTTCTAACGTTTATGGTAGTTGAGAAGAGAAAATAGATATATTAGACTCAAAGTTAGTTGTATTTATTTCAGATGCTTTATTTCTAAAAGTTGGTCACATACATCAAAATCACATACATAAAATTATTTTGGCACAAAGTGCGTATATATATATATATACATATCTGCGATGTTGTCTGCCTATGGCCAAGTTTTATTTAAACCGTCTAGACAAAACTTGAAAGATCCCCATACTGTAGTCCCTCGGACAGGGAGCTCATTCCGGAGCCGGAGCGACCATGGGAGGAAACTCCTCTCAACCCGTATTTTTCGATTTGCGCGCAACGTAGTTACATACAAAATACAGTATATCACTCCTCAGTCTGCACTCTAACTTATTTACATAATAAAGAACCAGTGACCTTGTAGCTAAGTTCAACTAGAAGAAGGAAACTCGATTCCACACGCAGTGTTGCGAGTTTTTCATGAATAATTCAGTACAACATGCAAATGATTTAATTTATACAGTCACATACATGCATTTATTCACTTATCATTAGTTATGTTGTGAACTCCGACAGTCGAAACACACTGAATATGTATTTGTGAGTATTTTAAAACGGTATGGCCAGTTTCCACATTCGTATATGCTGATTGGATTTATTTTCATTTTCTAGAGAAATATCAACACAACAACGATTAGTCGACGATGATAAAGGATATCAGAATATGCATAAATAATAATCTATCTAGACTTTCTACTAATAGAATATCTACAATATTAATCATTTCGCATCATTAATTAATAACAGTAACAGATTCCCAAATATTGTATTTTTTTAACTTTTGTAATCGATACTATTGGTATTTACCACAATGCTTTACTGTTAAAGAAATGTTTTCGTCTTATACCAGTATGTTAAATGACAAATTTGGCAATGGTACATCACTACCTAGCTATCGACAGTCAATCGCTATCATACTCTTGCCCCTTAAAAAAAATACAGTCATGAAAAACAATGTTTTTTTTTGTATTGATTTATGAAGGTCATTATTAGACCCCGTTATCTTGTCGCACAGAAATAGTTTTTTAGTAGAGCGTGAATGCTTTTTTTATCGACTATCTTAATGTCGATACTGTATGTCACTGATAATTTCAAAGAAGTGTCACTAGGTACTACTTATTACTTTTGTATAAAAATATATATTATAATAAACGAAGAAATAAAAGTATAGGGTGTTCGTTAGTTAGGATTTATCATAGTTTTTCCACAATAATTACAATAAACTTTACACAATAGTACATCGTCAGTGTAACTACGGGTTATATAGGGATTTTTGTGATGACAAGTTCCACATTGGGCGACAACTGTAAATCCTGCTGCTTATACATGCGAAGGACGCACTGACCAGCCCCACACAATTTTAATTAACAATTGGTTTTTAAAAGTTGGTCATGGTAATACAAAAAGTTTTCATTAAAATTGAGCATACACTTTAAAGGCGAAAATTCAATTGCATTATACATCGATATCAAGCAGGTCGATGAAAAATCATTCACGCTCTACTGAAAATCAATTTCTGTGCGACAAGATAACGGGATCTAGTCATTATTAACGGTATGTATTAAAAAAAAAATAACCAATTAGTTCTGGACCTGGCTACTGTCCTGTAGGAAAGTTCTCGTTTGGAGATATATTTTTGGAAGTGGCTCATGTAGTACTCGATAGGTTTATGAAGAAAATTTTTTTTTCTTATCAAAAAAATATGGCATCAGCATCAATCAGCTGGAACATGTACCAGGTGACGGCTGTCCAGTGTCCACCCGGGTCTCAAATACTTACGAGTCTTAGTAATATTTTTCCATGCACGAACTTCCCTACAGAACAGGACAGTAGTCATATCCTGTATTAAATGTTACATAAATCGAACTAATCCCATAATAAGCTTAATAAGGTTCGTGTTACTGGTACTATGTAGATGACGATATATTTAACAAATGAAAAATTTGATAAATAGTGACTCAGCTGTTTCACTGTTCTGTGGCAGTGCGTATCAGAGGGGCTACCGCGAAGCTCAAACGAAGTTTTCCCTCGCTGTCATACTTATATGCAAACTTGCAAGTGCGACAGAGAGGGAAAACTTCGTTTGCTGTTCGCGGTAGCGCCACTGAGGACCGTCGCCCGTCGCGAATTCGGGGCATCAGCCGTAAAATGTGAACTCTGCTGCAATGAGGGCATATTGCCATCCTTTGCTTTCGTTCCTAATCAGCTGCGACAAAGCTTTTGAGAATTGTGGCATTTTTGCTGTGTCAGAAACTGTATGGAACTTTCGAATAGTCAATTATAAAAGTTCTACTATTTGTATTTATTTAATATTTCAAACTGATTTACATTGACCAGTATTCTCTACCAGTCAACCAAAACACAGATACATTGATAAACCTCGTTAAAGTATTAAAAGATAACAAAAGAAAACCCACTATCGTAACATTAAAAGCCAATAAACTTTTACTAAGTACTTCGTTATCATCCAAAATCCATATTATTATCAAAGTTTATGTAGACTATTCTAACACAATCTTCCTGTCTGATAAGTGATATCAACCATAACAAAAACATTAATACGTCACAAAGAATACAATTTTATTTCTGAATTCAGATTACGGTAAAAGAGACCTTATTGTAAATGCAATAAAAACGTATATAGTCGTATTTTGTTTGATATAGGGATTGGTAATCGATTTTGATAAATTTTATTCCACATATCGAACGTAAACGACTAGAAACGAAAAACCGGCCAAGTGCGTGTCGGGCCACGCACAGTGTAGGGTTCCGTAGCTTTTAGAAACCTTATAATATTTTTGAAAGAGCTATCCAACGATACCCACCACGATGGGGTTTGGAAGAAGAAAAATTGCACCACCACTTTACATGTAGGGGAGGTACCCTAAAATAATTTTTTTTTCATGATTTTATTCTACCGTTTTGTCGGCGTCATTGATATGTATACTCATGCCAAATTACAGTTTTCTAGTACTAACGGTTACTGAGAAAAGCGGGGGACGGACGGACGGACATGGCGAAACAAGGGTTCCTTGTTTACCCTAAAAAGCATTATGAGCGCTTAATAAAATGTAGTGGGTCCACTAGCGGCACTCGTAAATAATTGTAATTATTTAAATTTAACGATATATACGGCCGTTTTAACTTTGGACGCATAGATTGACGAATCCAGCAACGTAAAAACTAGTTTGATGGATTCAAAAAGTACTTAAATACAAACTACAGTACGTAGCGGCCCCCTTTTTTAGTTATATATCGTTAAATTTAAATAATTACAATTATTTACGAGTGGCGCTAGTGGACCCACTACATTTTATTAAAGCGCTCTTATGATTTATCTTAGAAAGGGAGGTAGGTATAGGTAGTGTCACGGATTATGTATGTTACTGTCGTTTTAGGGTTCCGTAGCCAAAATGGCAAAAACGGAACCCTTATAGATTCGTCATGTCTGTCCGTCCGTCCGTCCGTCCGTATGTCACAGCCGATTTACTCGGAGACTATAAGCACTACAAATATATTTAAAAAAAAATTTCAACGCACATAGTCGAATCGTGTTGGGTATCGATGGATAGGCATTTAAAAATGATATGGAGGTTTCTAAAAAACTTTTCCATTTAAGTCAACCGATGGTGAGATATCAGCTACCAAAGTCTTAGAAAGTGTGTCCCCCACCCTCTAATATCCAAACTATAAAGTTCAAAATTCTGAAAAAAATTGAGGTGGTGTGCATTAGTAAATACTTTCAACGATTTTTGGTTTGAATAATATAGTTTTCGCTTAAAAACTGTCTTGCCCAAACAAAAGGTCGTAAGTGCCGTGAACCCTATGAAGATACGACTTTTTTAGATTCAATGTATTGGATAGTGATTTTAAATGTGGACTAGTAGGTGTTGGTACGGAACCCTTCATTGTGCGTGGTCCGACACGCATTTGGCCGGTTTCTTAGCTAGCACAGCGTCCCGCTCGGACATCTCAGCCTAACTAGCACGATAGGTTGACGGTCACGTATCATGACCGAAATGTACTACGAAACTTCGCATGAAACATACATATAGGATATAGGCTGTTTTTTCTTCTTTTTCTAACCTGGCATTCTAAGTTGGTCTCCAAAGGGGACCTTTAACTGCAATATACAGGCGTATATGGGGGGTATATGGTAGGGCGTATCGTGCTAGCTGGATGGGTAATCATAGAGTTTCAGTGTTGTGTTAAAACTGTAATGCTCTTCATATTATCATGATTTAAGGTTTGACTATCAATGTTTTGCCCATACAATATATAACCATGTGACCATATAATATAATATAATCAAGACCCGAAAAAATACGTACTTTATGTTTGAATTGAATTTCCATACAAATACCACCTACTCGTTTTTTCCTCTTAAGTGTACCTACAATAGCTAAAAGTTTTTTTTAGTTCTTATTTTACTTTATTTTTTACGTATCATAATCTCTGGTGGAAAAATAGCCTATTATGCGCAATAATATAATATATACTAAATGTTATGGTAAACTTTTCAACGCTCGATTGTAACCGGATACTTGGCTAGTGTTGGTATATAAGTGCTTGGTAAAAACTCAAGTCTTTTGAGTCTAGATTTCAAGACCTCGACCCATTTTTACGGAATTCCAGCTTAAAACACCTCCCAGTGTTTTTTGAGTCTTGAGTTGAGTCATAACACAACTCAAGCTCGAAGTCCCGTAAATATGGGTCCGGAACTTGACATTTAGATGATTTTCTGGATAACAATACGTTAAGGAACAGAATAGAAAAACACTGATAAAATAATCAAGTAAGTCGCGGAATATTAATTCTGTACTTATTACGGTTAAGTTCTCATCACAACACGGTTTTTATAAAAGCTTTAAGGTAGATGTACGACTCGAGTCTCTGCAGAAGACTCAAGTCCCCTAACGAGACTCCAACACTGTACTTGGCTCAAATTTTAATTCATGATGATAGAGGTGAACAAAACTTGACAACTATTGGGCATTAAGGAATCAAGAAGGAAAACATTTTATCTTATGTATTAAGTGTTTATCTCTGCAATATACGTATGTATTGCGTAGGCAACTGCGCAATACTTATATATTGTATGCTGGTTCGTAGTTACATTTTTAGGGCGTATCCAGACTATCAATCCAATATCGGCGTGGGATCGTACATCGATATTGCTGTTCATATTGTCCGATAATACCGGGCCGATATCGCCATTTTGTTGCCAGCTTCGGTCGTAGTAGTCATAATGGGGCCGGTTATACATGGTGATTATTACCACAATACTACGGTGCCGATATTATCGTCGTATTAAATATGTGTTTGGATTTTGCTTCAATAATCATCAATATCCACGTGATACGTATTGTGATATGAGTGTATCGCGTAATAGTAAGTAGGTCATAGACATTATAAACAAGTGTAACTGGCCACCCCGGCGCAGCGACCACGCACACTACAAAAAAATGTATACTCGTATAGCACACAAATAACACTAAGCGGTCTTCCATACATTTTTAATTATCCGGATCCTACACCGATATCGGATCGGATAGTCTGGACACGCCCTTATGATGTAACAAAGAGTTTTATTGGAGCTGGCCTTAATAAATCAGACAAGACAATAGCCATCCTCAGGATCTTGTACATCTTTGTATAGATTTATTTGTTGACATTAATTTCGAAGCACTCATCCGTGGGTACGCGCCTTAAGTGAGACGGCCAGACGAGTCCACAGACGCGATCGGGACTAGTTCATAGACAAGGAAGAGACAAGTAACCTAGTCCGGACCGGTCGAGTGACTTCTGCCCGTTATTATGCAAACTCCACTAGCCCGTTTAAATGTGAAATAGGAATCCTTACAGTTACGATGACTGGGTGAAAATATGTCTAAGGTAAACGACGAGCCTGTATGAAGAGATGTATGGATGTGATTGAAGCAAAAGAAGTATTGAAGGACCGTTAGTATTTGGCTTTCTCTGGTCTCTGCCTACCCCAATGGCATACCAGCGTAAGTATATGTATGTGTATGTAAGGTAAACTTGAATTTAGAGTAGTCCAACTACGGAAGTACCTCCGCCTTGCAGAAGACCATAGCCATAATAACATTATCTACTATACAAGTATGTATGTGTTCCTGGAGGTGAGCAAGGTTGCCAGAGCTCCTCAGGATGCAGGATGAGAGCGAGGGACCTAAATTTGTCCCTTCTGCTGTCAACACAGTGCATCCTCAATTTTTATAAAGGGTCGGCAACGCGTAGTTATAGGCTGCGTTGGCCGCTTACCATCAGGTGGACCGTACGCTTGTTTGCCACCGCTGTTGTATAAAAAAAGTTTGCTTGCATATACCCAAAAGTGAGATAACATAGCCTAACACTAACATTTTGGAATCTAGATTGTAAGAAAACTAACGACAATGACAAGAAATAGTCCCGGACAAACAGTTTTATTAGCAGACAAAAGACTGATACAAGCTCGTAGATCAACGGTCGATTGACAACGGTAATTGAAGTGGATGTTGTGAGTGTTATGACGGTCATTTACTCGTAGAGTAAACACGGAAAAGTGTTGTTTTTGATCCTGTTCCCGTCGGTAATAGCAAAAAACTAAAGGTTATTTTTTTGAGATAAAAACTACCCTATGTCCATTTCCAAAATTTCACCTAAATGTGTTAGAAATATTAAACGTAAAAAAGGCAGACAGCCTTATTTTTGCGCATTTAGGGCCGGTTGCACCAACATACGATTGCAGACCGATTAAAGTTAAATATGGCGCTGGCAACTGTTATTCAGCTTGAAACTTGTCAAAGTATCCGAGGTTCCGAGCTACAAAAAATTCATGTAACGTATCTTTATAAACCCGGCTTTATAGTACAGTCAGCATCAAAAGTAAGTACGTAAATGAAGAGGCCAAAAGCTACAATAAAGACTTTTGAACTCTTCATATGCTTATTTACTTTTCATGCTGACAGTGGCTACCTATTAATGTGGATGACCCCAGCATTATATTTTTTGCTTGTTGTGTGTAAACACGACCTACAAACCACCAACAAGCTATACAGTTATGCCAATTTTAAACTAATCATTTCCACATTTGACTGACTGTCCGGATACCGCTTGTAATTGAGAAATTATTCAGTAACCGGGTGATTTGTATTTCTGTTTTGCACTCTAACCCACTTTCCTAATGTTTAATCTCGTGTGGGGTCGTTAGGTTGAAATTTGAGGACTTGCTTTTGTTGGTTGCCTTTTGTTGCGTTTTGTTTCAATGTGGGTTAAGCTTATAAGTATGTATTTAGGTACTTCATATACAATGCCTAACGTTAGGTACTTATATTTATAGATTTTCAAGTTTTTTGTAATTCGACTACACAATACACATTGCATATGTGTATAGGCTGTATAGGTATGTTTTATGACGTGGAAAAAATATGACTTGTGACTGAGTGTATGTGCGTGTGTTCCCCTTCTAAGCCTATCTACAGTTGCTAGACGTGGCACTGTAATTAAAATTCATGTACTCTGACGACCACTTTTAGCAACACAAAAGCGAATTCATAATATTATGTGTGTGTTTTGTATGTGATGTGTGGGAAAGGTCTGGCCGAAAGAAAATGAATTTGGGATGATCGATTCTATATGTAGAAGAGAATTATGTCGGTTAATGTATATTTCTAATATTTATGTAATATTTATTATGGAAAGAGAAGTTGAATTTCATCATCAGACCGTGACAATCACGTGAAATGTCAACAAACAATCAACGTAAGTGATATATTAGAAGTTAAGGTATAATCGGTCAAGAAAGCGGTCTACAACTTTTCGACTGTATTATTTGTTTATTAAGATTCAAAAGTGGTCGACCACTTTCTTGGCTGTACATGACATGTCAGTTTTGAAGCGAGAGAAACTGTAATGTAAATTAATATGAAATTAATAAAGTAGAATACATATGTTACATTAACTTTGTTGTTCGGTACACTGTCACTATCATGAATAGGTATTTGACAACATTATGTTGTTGGGTACACTGTCACTGTCATGTGTGTCACTGTCTAAATTCTTTAATTACGTAATATCTTAAAATTACCTTTAAAATTTAGAATTTGGTGCCTTTATTGTAAATTGTTAATTTTTTTTTCCGACCAAAAAAATTATAAAGTCTAATTTTGTAGGCGTAGTGCGAATTGAGCTGTTTTAACTATAAGTATGTAATTAACTCATATTATTTATATTTATCATTCATCTTACTATAACGTATATTATTGTTGTTTAAAGTAAGATTTTGTAAAAAAGATATACACCTATTTACTGTCGCATTACATTGATTAATAAAGATAAAAATCCTGGCTAATGTTACTTGATTATTTTTAACATGTTACACTCAAAGAGCTATTTTTAGAGATTATGCTATTCTAAAAGAGCCTGGGAGGTACCCCCAGCTTTTCAGACCACCATGGGCGTCTGCTGTTCAAAGAGACTCATTCAATCGTTTATACCCCTTATCCCTATTATGATAAAGCTTAAAATGAGACCACAGTATGAATTTGCTGCACAGCAAGATGCAGTTCAACACAGGTTCATGTTACACAATACAAAGGAAATAAAATGTAATCAATAATAATTAGTATTACTAAATATCAAATAACTGTCACAGACATAGTAGAAAGCATGGGCGAGGGGAAGCCGCGACCGCCTACAACTTCAACTGTTTAGCGCCTCGGTCATTGTCAGATTTAGGTTCGCGTCTTTTCGGTGGACATATCAAAAGTTAAGGGCTACAAAGCTTAATTTTGGATTGGTCTAGTAACCCCCATAAACCGTGTTTCCGTAACTATAATTCCATGTAATAAAAATATAACTTATATGTACATAAGCCGTTAACTATTGACAACCGGGTGGACAACTTTTGTTTTTACAACTGACAATAACCAGCCTAAACTAAACGCACTTAAATTCAATAGCACAGATTAACTAATATAGTACCCATTTACGTACAGAAGGTCCTCTGTTTAACAAAATCAATGATTTGACAGCTACATAAAGCCAAATCATGGTATCCCCGTTTATAGCATGGCACGTGCTCTTACGTCTAGCTATTAAGCTGGAATTGGGAACCTTAAGTTTATTGGAGTGGTCCATATTATATTTTTTATTGATAGTAGACTTATTATATAGTTCAAAACTGTTGCCGTTTTTTTTATTATTAAGTATCGTTTTTAAAATATATTTTTTTTAATCTTATCTTGGCATACCACACGTTTTAAGGTATTAATAGGAATGTGCCTTGGTCTGCTGCAAAAAAAATATATATATCAACTTGACAACTGACAGATGTCAAATGTGGCAGTTACTCTATGTTCATAAATAAACCGGCAACAGTTTAAGTCTACTATCAATAAAAAATACAATGTTTCCCAGTAATCAGAATACTAGTAGATAACCTAAAATACTAATTATATACGTCTTCATTAATTATCCCCGCATGCTCCACATTCGTATCATAATGTGGTAGGTACATTATTTTATCTGACAATTATCGCTATCGGACAATAAGCGGGATTAGAAAAACTGGGACACGGTATCAGTGTCCAAGCTTCATTTCCTATTTGTTAGTTGAGGGAATCGTCCTAGCTTATTCTTATGACTGGTTTTTGCAGTAAGTAGCTATAACATACTTTGTTTTAGCTCTCTACTACAGATTGGTTGGTTTGGTGGCCACTGTGGCAAGGCCAAGGTTGAAACATACTTATTATTTACGCTACAATTTACAACATCATGTTTATCCGAGTTACAAAAAAATTACTCATTTTTTAAGGTGCCTACCAGGCCAGGATCAGACCTTCTGAGTCATGCTCGACTAATTTTATTATCCTCTCCAGCATGCCACATAACTTATGGTCATACTATTGGGAAGTGGTGGGCATTGAAACATTTACTTACCTTATTTTTAGTAACCGAATCTCTTGATATTTAGTTTCATTATTTATACTATTTACAGTTTAAATACTTAACTCTATCACTGTCAGTGTTTATTCTGTCTACAACATTTATTTACACCTAGTATTAAAACAAGTCCCTGTGCTATCGTAACAAATAAGAACTAACTTATCTGATGTCTGCATGAAGGTATTTACAGCGTTGACTTACAGTCCATTCTTATTTTATCGAAAGCCTTTTAAACGTGGTTTTCCCGTGCCAATCAAATAGGACCTAAGTAGACTAGAAACGTCAAAGTTGGTATTACATTTTCTATTCGTAGTTTAGATAGGTCAACGCGTTGGCGTCAAGCGTGCTGGGTTGTGTCGTAACAGTTGGCAGCACTGTCACAACACGTTTGTTCGCTTCATTTGCAATTTGCATGCCATTGTTTATAATCTGTGGTCGGACAAAGGAAACGGAATGAGGAATGAGTTGGTAGCATTGATCAGGCTTACCTTTGCTATTGTTTTGTAATAAAATTTTTTTATTTAATAATCATTCTGGTATATTAATTTAATAAGTTACTAGATTAAATGACTCAGAAATGTTCGATTAATTATGAATTTTTTTTCAGGTAATTACTGTGAATTCGTGACGTGCGGCTTCTATAGAACGATTGCGTGAGTTTTTAGAATATTTATTATTGAATTTACCAATGCTGGCACCTGTATGCATTTGTGATAGGTAGGATTTCAACTTTACTAGTACACTACTTATTCTAAATACTTATAGGTTAGGTATACTCATCATCCATGTCTTTGACTGATGTATTACGTTTATACTTGTACCCTAATTGAACTCTATGTATAAAGGCGTACATAAGTTTACCTTATCAACCCGTCTCATGCCATTTCAAAGTTTAGAAAGAAATAGAATTTTAAGAATTTAAAATTGACTACATTTGGAAATGGGAAACAGGGTCATATACACAAACCAAAAACAAAAGGGTTCTTTCCATTGGTCAATACCAATACCTAGTGAAGGTCGAGTGTATGTACTTAGTATGACATAATACATAGGTGTATGGCCCACGAGGACGTAAACACTAACAAAATGTTGCAACACGTTTCTACGCTTCTCAGTGGTACCGACGTGTTTACGTGTACAATTTTACAATGAACATATTGTGTCCCTTAACGCTTTCATCCTTAACCTGAATAAACAATAACAGGAACCAGTAATAGAGGTAAATAAAAACTGTTATTTATTACGAAACGGCTCGGCAATAAACTTGATGAGTACGGTCGGTATCAGAAATGGCTACACAATACATCATATGAAGAGGTCAAGTCTGTAGGTATAAGGGAATATGATGGTCAGGTCAATCAACTTTTCTTTGTTGTTAATCTGTCCTGACAGCGAGGGAGGAGACAACAGTAACCGAGTTTCTTAAAAAAAAATATTATATGGACTTCAAGCATGGTCAAGAGATGACCCAAAGATCGCAATGGAAGATCAGAGATGATCCAAATGGATTTAAACTCATGATTGGTAGATTTAAACCCTATAAAGTCACAGTTTTAAAGAGTAACCATGGTAACAAGCAATAAAAGAATAGTTGATCCACGCATGAGCTTCAGCATTCAGAAGGTCGGCAAAGCGCCAAAGGGCCAGTTGCTCGTTTCTCGCGAGGTCTCAAAAATATATTGAAAAACCTGAAACAGGTATTTATAGCTCTTTGAAGTTCCCAAAAATTTATGTTTTTACTGAATTTGGCTCTTCGGTTAAAAACTTACACTTTGGGTGCGGACTGTACACAAAGTCTATTCATAAAAACAAGTTCTATATTCAAGTCTTTATATTATAGTTGAGATCTTTTGTGCTGGGCAGATATTTTATAAAACTGTTAATGGGTTTTGAATCTTACAATACGCAACATTAAATCGCTTTTTGTACGGATTACTTTGACACGACTCTGCTAGCGTGCTGCCAACTCAAATAAATTTAAGTATAAGTAACTTAATTCTGTTTATGATAGATTTTATTTAAAAAACCGTTAGCCTTTATGTCGGTAAGTTATGTCAAAAAATGTAGGTATTACGTTACCCAAGTTTGATCTATTTAGTCCTTTACTCATTAAAATCCTCTCAACGGCTAGTTGATGATTATATAAATAAAAGCACCTATATATAAGGCTTGTAGCAAACACAGGAAGTAATACACTTGAAGAGACAAGTCCTTATCGATTAGCAATAACTATTTTTGACTTCCTAGTTTAGACTAATCATAGCTTGATATTATAGAGCTTGAAACTTCTTGAGGCTGACAGACTTCACTTCACTTTCACATCATTGTTTTCCTTAAGTTATAATTATAAAAACCACCTGTACCTAATACCCTTTGTTTCTAACCTTTCTCAGTTTCTACAAACAATGTAACCATCTGCGAACTCCACGGAAGTCGCCATGCAAATGACATATTAACACTACAATGGAAAATGCATCTTAAGGCTTGTGTTTTAAATTCAACATTGAATAACACGCTTCTACTAGTTTATGTAAATTTCTACACAGCTGTGCTGTTCAATACAATTAACCGTCCGTTTCATAGGATTATCGGTCGTATATCTACAACATAGGGGTGTTATTGGTGTGCGGTATTTATATGCGCAGACGGTTATCTCGTTGCATAAGGGCCATTGTTTGTTATCAGCTGTTATCAGTCGCAATATGAACCCCGGGCCCGGGCCCTGTGTTTCGCAACGGAGTTGTTTACATTCTGCTTTATTGTTTATGTATATCTGGGTTTGCTTAGCTTATATATAAGGACTTGTCTTTGCTCTTAGATTTGTAAGTAGGTAGGTAATGTTTTTTTTTCTCCTGGCAGTGGCTTTATAGGCCGCGCCTGGGGAAAATCCAGGGGAAACCTCCGACATGACCACGCGGGTGATTTTGAACACTGAAATACTCTAAAGGTCTGCGCTCCAGTGAGATTGGTTGAGCGGTTTCAAGTTTCAACCGAATCTGAGCTGTGAGTGGAATCGAGCTACTGGGTGTGTGAGTAGGTAATGTCTTAGGTAAGTTACATACAAGTTGCAATGCTGAACAGAAACCGAAACCACCTGGTTAGGTGCGGTTACTGAATGACTTTACAATTACTCTGGACAGCGCTGCCTTAGTAAAGTGAAAGTGGCAAATGCGAACATTATTGTCCTGACATGGCTGGGCTGGGACTGGGACATTACAATGTAGACCTAGGTAATATTACCGTTCAGGCATTAATATCTGATACAATAAAGTGTTGAATTTGTGTCAAATACGATACTTATACAGCGCGTTCGGTAATTCTTATATTATTATTGGAAGTAATCGAACTATTTATAAACTGACCCCCCAAACCGCATGACAACCCAAATTCAAGAACATGTTTTTTGCCTTTTATTTGAAATACTAGTATTATTTCTGTATGGTTGCCTAAACTACTTTCTCGCTGCAATGCGGACATATACAAAAGAAAATAACATTTTATTATCTGTCTGCTATCAGCGCTTTTGACAGGTAGAACCTTGGCGTTCCTAGCTGCAACTGGTACAAATAGTGTATTTTAAGAATTCTATATCGGGCTGTGTTTCATGCATCGAATTTAGATTTCAAGCGATAGACAAGGAAATAACTGTTTATAATTTACTGACGTTTCGCGACTTCGTACCTACTTCATACAACGACGGCACGCCTGCCTGACAGTACAAATAGACACCATAGCCATGGGACGCTTGCAATTCCAGAAGAGTCACAAACGCGTTTCGTTTTCAAAAAATCGTTACAAGGATTCGTTGTGTTGACAGCTAGAGGGGTGAAGGTTAACTTTGAAAACAGCGACCTCACCCTCCAATTTACAATCTGCAGAGCGAGTAATTGAAGTAATTTATTGCATCCATAGTTTGTACGGATCTTTGACAATAACTAAGTACAATTAGTAAGTATCATATGGGCCCTGGAAGGGCGTAGCAATTGCTTGATAACATAATAAAGTATTAGATTAATTACTACATTAAGATTATCCTCAATTTATGTCAAATTAGTATCGTTTAGGTATTCGTCAATTTTATAATAAGCTTTTTGTAATAGTATATTATTAAAGACATGATTTTTGGTACTTATAGTTATCACTGTTATCAGTGTAATCAATAGTAGACAATCTGTCTGCGTAGCAATATGATATCTAAAATACCTATGCGAACTATAAAGTTGAATCCATTTCCGCGCTTAAACAAACCGGGTTAGATATAATATAACAGGAAGTAATATTAAACAAGTAATTAATGTTCTGTAATTGTGTCGCTGAAATAAATAGTTGTACACTTTAAATTAAATATGTACCTCAAGCCGATAATTACAGTTGTTGTTTCGGTTTCTGTGTCGCTATGCCGTCAAGTTGCTAATTGAACAGATCTCGATCACAGTAAGGTCTAGTTTTCCCTCTGAATTCGGAGGTTAGACGGCGGTTGCTTCTGCATCCAGCATAGATGTGGTGACTTGTGTTTCTATCTACCTATTACGGAAGAGTAAATATAATACTACTACCTACTCACGTACAGAAGGTTGATGAAAAAGAATAATTACAATAAATGTATCGCACACAACCTTGCGTCTTGGACTAGGTCACCCTGTGTTAAGTGAAGAATTTAAGTGAATGTCTGTTTAGCAGTCTTGAAGTCTGAAAGGTGAATTTCCCAAGCATACATAATGCACAATGCTTCATTGTGCTAGTTATAGTGCATCCAGCAAAGTTCTGCAATGGTCCGAGAGAACAATTGCATATTGCAAAAAGGGAGGCATTAAGGCTCGACCGTCGCTAAAACTTGGTATTGCTCGCTCGCTAGTTTTACCTCGATGTGCTGTTCTCGTCGCCCGCGCATGGAAACTTGCGAAACTCAGCATAAAACAAGTTTATTAACAAAAAGTATCATTATTTCAAAAAAGTAAAAAAACTAAGTTATTGTACATTATTTTAAATATGAAGATTGCGTAATTTCATATTTTTACGACACCGAAATGTATTTATTTAGTAAAATACGCATTTTTGCCAACAGTGCGTTTTATAATATTTGTCATCAAAATGTATTATACCACCTTGCACTTAAACCTAAGATAAATGTTTTCTTACGTTATTGTGTAAAATGATTAAAACTTTTCTAATAGCACTCAGGACAGGACATAAAAGGATAGTCAAGTAGTCTACGTTCCGCAATATTCGTATTGAGACCCAGACTAGCTTTTATACTAATTGTAATTAGGATTTTCTCACGTTGTGACACCAAATACTAGGTCGTGAGAACCTATTACAAGATGAATAATGAGGCTCACACTTTTTCTTGAGACTTATAAAGAAAGCCAGTTATGATTCCTGTAGGTACTCGTTAGAGATGTCAGGTGAGTTGCTCTACTTTACTAGTATAACGAGATGGCAAAATGCAGAGGTTTTAAGATTTGAACATTCAAGTCTCCATCGTTCTAAACCAGAATGACAGGAACATCAATCCCCATTCGTTAAATCCCCTTCTATGAAGTATAGCGGATGGATGAGAGTAAACCATTTTTAAAATGAACACCTCTCCTAGTAGACAGTATATACGCCACTCACCGCGGTCTTTTTAATGGCTTCTACCAATCGTGCCGGCGGACGTCCGACGCTTCCTTTGCCTGTAAGTGGCCACGAATCTGTTACCATTTTGGTCCACCCCATCACTCTACCTCGCAAATTTAGTTAGGCAGGACCTAACCTCACTTGAATTTTAAAATGACTTCTTACGTCGAATGCGTGAGGATATTGCACCTATATGCTTAGGTATATACTAAGTTCCGTTTAAGATCGATTTTGGTCTACTGTGGTTATTTAAGTGTGTATAGTAAACAGAACGGCCCATGTGCGTGTTACGCAAACAAACGTGTTTCAGATTGATTTAGCCTTTCGGGTAACCCTTACAAAATAGATTAAGTATGTAATCTTTTGTACACGGCGTATCGTCACTGCGACGTGACTTCATCGAATGGTCACAACGGAAGAACAGCGTTGGCCCTGCCAGCACTACGCTGAGTTGTGGCAAATTTCGTTATGTGGTGTCTTTGTTTGTAATTGTCATGTGTTTGTCACGAATAAATGTATCTTTCTTTCTAGATGCTTTGCGCCGCCGGTTTATTTATTTACTTAAGTTTGTATCGCACTTGATGTCATGATGTCCTATAGTACCTACTAATAAAGAATAGGTAGTAAGTAGTATATACTGCCAGCATCTCATCATATAGTCCTTCCCCTTATTCATGAAATTGAATAAACCTGATGAAATTTTTGGGGATGGTCTCTAAGAGTCAGTGACAATAAAAACTAATCCAGAACGGAATGATGTCACTCGTCAATCCCCAATAAACAGACACTAGTATTGACATAGTTACTATGTAGTTGCAACATCGATTTGAAATACACTATCCGCCTGTCAAAGCTATCCACGCTTAAGAGTGCTTAAATGCCTTTTAAGCACTGTTGCGTTCGTAGTCGCGCGCTAGCCAGATCTGCCTTGCTAGCATGAACAGACCGCGGACTCTACAAACAGCACCCAATCACGAGTATGACGCGTATCTCGGCCATCGCATCCATCGACCGTCTGTTAGAGAAGGTGGCGACCCGATCAACGACGCCACAGTGGCCAAAGCCCTTTAAGCCAGCATGACATATTCTGTTACATAAAACATAACGAAACTAACTATACAAGGATATACGCTAAGATAAACATAGGTATATTAAAACTAACAAGATGAAACTACCACTGCGGCTTAACAGCATTATTGTTATTTAAGAAATCGTTGACAGTATAATACGTCTGGCTTGGCAAATAACGTTTAATATGTGTCTTAAGTTTACCGTGAAGTTGATAAGAAAGAGAGAGGTAGGTGCTATGATCATTTCCATACATCCACATAGCTGTCTAGATTACGAGGCGTTAAAAATATGAAAACAGCTTCGCGCATCTCTGGGTGATATTCAGCCTTATTCCCTTTGGTTGTACTACGTTTCGGGTCTCTTATTTACATACTGCTGTGGCGCAACGATCCGAAGTGGAGCTTGGCCTCTGACATCAGTGACCGCTAGACTTCTAGCTATCCTTTTACCTATTTCCCTCCAGTCGACGCGACGACGCCGCATCGGTACCTAGGACATCAACAAAGTTTCGGATCTCAATCTTTAGAAATGTATTTCCTAGAACGCCCATTTATTTTTATAATTAAAGTATTAACTCCGTTCAAAATATTCAACAAAACGCTTTACCCAGCTCAAAATGAATTTATGAAAAGCTGCCAAGATGCGAAGATTACTAAGTTTACTGACATAGAATATTCATGACTAGTCACGCTCTCCAAGCACGCGTGACGGTGATTGACAGTGTCAACGCAGTCCGTAATAATAAAGTGGACATCGTCAATCTTGGCTGACATTTCTTAACTGTTTTTAACATTTATAAGGTGAACGGATTGTAAAATGTGGATATATTAGCTAACTGTACATAATATACGTCTAAGACCGTGTTCACATTCAAAGGCACTTTGATCTGCAAAAACAACTCCGCAAAATAGGTAGTTAAGAAGAATTAGCTAACAAGCTGGCCATGGTTTCCTTTAGGATTCAGTCAGTACTGCGCTAAGATTAGGAAAAGATAATGCGTGATATTTCCCTTTCCGTTATGAATAGAGATAGATATATAGATTAGATGAATTTTAGCCTACAGTACCTATCGTTTTATATCAACTGCTCACATTCCTTTTAATCGCCACTTTACTGCCTTTGTCTGAACAACATAGTTTGTTGATCCAGAGATCCAAGAACAGATACATAAACATGTCTTATCTCTCGTATAGCAACGCATTCAGCAAGGAAAACAAACTAAATATAATTACGTTCTAGAAATGATACGTCTTTTTTAGATGTGTATGCGATATTTTGATGTTATTTCCAGAAAGATTTTTTTTTATTATAGTTTCATAAGGTCGTTTGTTGATTTTACATTGCCAATTGGCGTATAAGAATCTTCAGTTTACCAACATATAAAGTAGCGTACCTACGTACAATAGCGGAGTCCAAAATTCAGTTGCCTTTTGCCAACTGGTGAATAAGTAAGCAAAAAAGGCTCGAAAATAGTCCGTGGAAATAAGGGCCAAAATTCAGTCGATTATGTTAGTTACCAATAAATAGCCGCATTCTAGCACCTAATTACAGAGTTTGAGTGGCGTGCCCGGGTTAAATCGATAAGATCGTTAAAAACGATAAACAGGTCCATTACTGACTTAATTTCTGAACAGACTAGGTACATTCTTTTCTTTACCACGTTAAGCAAAAGTGCATGCATGGCGATTACCTATAGGTACATGGATGGAACTAAACTTGGTCAAGGAAATAATTTATTTTTTATTTTATTTTATTTTATTTGTATTAAGGAGCCTTATTATATTACATATTTTTACATAAGTTGTTAGTTAACTGAAGGCCAATAACGGTTATCCGTTATTTACATAACATTTATATTGCCCAATGTGCAAGCAGAAAAAATCGCTTGGAGCAAAGAGAGATAACAATGTAACATTTGTAATTACTAATTGGGTGCTAGGTACTATATATTAAAAGCAACGTGTCAGTAACAATCGTTTAAAAATATCTTTACCATAAAAAAATTAATCGTATATCGATTTCTAAACTTAGGAGTTAGGTACAATAACTTCATATTGAAACGAAACCGCCGTTTTAATTATCTAAACATACTTGTACTTACTTAAGTTATAAATCTGTTTATCGGCAGGTTAACTGAACTCAATTCCGGGTCAAACACTGCGGGCCGCGTCACATTTATAATCCAACGAATCGATCGACTGACAGTCCACGACGCTTCGACTGGCTCAATCGATATGGAAGATATGTAATCACAAAAGAGAGCAAAAGACTTAAATTGATGCTATTTTCAAATGAAAACGGATTTTCACTGAAAGTCACCGAATTCCGCTGGATAAATTCCGACAGTAGTAGCTGCTTCATACAAAATCTATAGCCCTGTCCAAATAGGCGGACAAATTCCATCGCGTAATTCGTTCCCTGGTCGCTCGCATACATTTCACATTCAAAGTCAATATTTTAATACTTTGTCGTACTTACTAAAATTTTGCAGTACAATTTCAGTAAGTACGACAAAGGATTAAAATATCCAGTGACTTGCAAACGTTTCTATATTCAAGCGTGGTCAACGCTCGGCCTTCTCGGTCCACTGGTCGGTTCAGACACCTTTCCACTAAGATAGCTCCGCTGATACGCTACATAGCGTTAGTCATGCCATTACCATTGTCTGATCCGCCTAGAGCCGACATTTATATGGTACAAAATTGGTTAAAAAATCAGACTTCAGGATATAATATCACGTCCATTAGCGGATCCAGGGGGGAGGGCTAAGGGAACCCAAGTCCGACGCGGGGTCTGCAGCCTGCTCTTCTGTCCTTATACGTGACTTAAAGCTACACTACTCAAAGGACCATATTACCAGAGTTCCCGATTATATTTCTACACTAAACTCGACAACGGAATGTGCGAATGGAGACAGATGAATGCGATTGACATTAACTGGTTACATTCCAGGATATATACAGATTCTTCTATTGTTCTTTGATTTATTATTTAACTGTTTAGTTTGATAAACAGCGGTAAGAAATGAACAACAGACAGGAATTTGTTTAGTGTTTTATTATTTAAATTACTCGTCGTTGCTGAATGTCTGCGGTCTGCGATACCCTGTCATGTGCCGGTACCTATTTTCTACTGAAAATAACATTGGCAATTGGAGAATGAATTAACCTTTTGTGCTCTTTCTTACCTTATTTGTTGTTGCATAACGTAACTCTTATGTTAACCCTTGTCTTTAACTGTCATTATTTGTGTTTGTGAGGAAGGGACAAAACGTATATTAGTTAGAAGAGGTTTCTTAATTTTTATGAATTTATTTATCATATGGCTATTATTTCGAACTGTGAGATCTTCGAAAAAACAGTACGGTTGCCAGTTTTTGTTTCACTTTTAGCGCCACACAGTGGTCACGTGTACTCCCTAAGGACGTGGTGCAACTTCGATCCCCCTTTGTCAAATGAGTGGGCAACTTGGCTGTTAGAAGTTCTCAAGCCGCCCGAAGGCCTCAACTTTGCTTAACGACTGCTGTCATAGACAGCAGCCGGGATCAATGGCTGAGCGTGCCTTTTAAAGCACGGGAGTGCTCAGGAACCACTCAAAGCGGTCACCCATCGAAAAACTGACCCCGGCCCATGTGGCTCAACCTCCCATACCGCACGCGGCACGTTGGGCCACGAGAGGCATGAATAAGGGGGTAGTCTCCAAGCAGGATTGCCTAGGTCCATGGTTCAAGAAAACATTATTTGTAGAATAATCCCATGAATAACCGTGCAGCTTCGCGCCATATTTAACGTTACTCGGTCTGTGATATGATCGTAAGTTGGTGCAACCCAACCCACGCTAAAGCCTTAAGACCCTAATACACACATACGAGACTCGCATGTGAGTTTAACTACATTGCGCGGTTCTATAGAGCGATTGAACTCATACCTCTGTGACCCGCAGTGTAATGAAACGGCATGCGAGTCTCGTACGTGTGTAAACAAGGCTTTATGTACACACATGCTAGTTAACTACATTGCGCGGTTTAATAGATCGATTGAACTCGTTATTCCTAGGTAACCCACAATGTAATGAAACTCGCATGCGAGCCTCGTACGTGTAACACGTAAGTGGTGACGGTGTATTCATTTGTTGCAGAGGCTGGCGGCGTTGGAGCGCGCGGCGCGGGTGACGGGCGCGCGCGGCAGGTGACCGCAGGAGTACGCGGCTGATGTGGGCGGCGGGCGTCTGCTGCTCGCGCCAAGCAGGTGGGCCACACACACCTCACGCGATCTTCCTATAAATAATGCTTTTAAGGTCCAGCGCCCTCTATCGGAAAGGCCAGATAGCAACACGAATATACGCGCCGAAGGCTGTAGCATAACGGAAATTATATTAGGTATTCGAAGGTGTCCTTACCCGTCGTCTACCGGTCCCCGGTATCCCCGGGAGCATTATAACAGAATGCTATTGTTTATTTTTTCCGCCGGGAGACCACGGCTTAAGCATGCCGGGCTACCGCGCCGTGCTGATAGTGTGCGCCGAGCCTAAGATAGCTTAGTTACGAGATTAACTGTCATTCCAGTACACTATAACCTTAAAACGTCAAACATGACAATTCGTACAGTGATAACTATTGTCGTATCCAAAATATATTAAAAGCACAGTAGCTAGGTAGACTGTATTTGCATCTCCTTTCTGAAACATAAAAATCACACACATACTTAGTTAATTAAGCTATGTTTTTTTAATTAAATATTTAGCTTATATTTTTTTTGTGAAGGCAGGGCAAGAAATGAGAATTTCATTTGACAGACATTTGTTTTATCGCCAATATTTTGAAACTGCTGGCCGGTGGATGGGCAACTTACAATGCTCCATTGTTAGCTTTACTAACTGACCTAAACACCTTTTATTTTAATGCCACAGAAATAATATAATTACTGGTCTTTTTAGATTTAAGTGAATGATTAGCAGTCTTTTTAGATTCAAGTGATAGTGATCATATTAGCAGTGTAGAAAGGTGCCACATCCATTAATGTGTCTTGGCCTCGTTTCATTAGATAGGCCACTAGAATATACCTTCCAAAAGCCAAAACATTATATTGTAATCTATATCACATGTATTAGAATACATCCACTCATATATATTTAGATTACAAGATTCCAGATAACAAGATTTTAAATTTGTATGACGTATGTTATTAATTGAGTACCAAACTATTGCTTACTCAGAAATTTGCACAATTTAAAGCCGGGTACTCACTAGCGAGGTGGAACTGTAACCTGGCGGTTACAGTAACCAATGTATACATGGTTTGCGAACGGCTCGCAACGACCCAATGAATGGCACTCTCACTGTTACTTAGGTACACAATTGAATTTTTTACAGTTCGGCTCGGTTACGGTTACACTTCGCTAATAAGTACCTAAGCGGCTTAAAATGGGTCGAAACGGTGGGGTGGGATAATTTGGGAGATTAAACAGTGTTATAATGTGGCTATTAACCAGTTCAATGATCTTACGAAAATTATTAACCAGTTCAATGAGTCCAATCAGTATGGCAGCCACATCGTGACAGGGTTATCATCACTGTTAAGGTTGGGTTGCACCAAACCGTCTGTAAACGTGAGCGGTGTTCGTTAAAATCTGATTGTATGGCAAGTTTGACAAATTTCTATGGGCTGACAGCAGTCGGCGCCATATTTAACGCTCATCGGTCTGTAATCGTAAGTTGGTGCAACCCGCCCTTAACCTCGTAAGTTATCCCAGAGCTACTACATCATAAACTGTACAAGTTATAAGTTTATAAGTATCTTGTGTTGTTTATTCTAAGGCACATGTTGTTATATACTTTGTTATGTAATGTTATGTCGCATGAGTGCTGTTAAATTGACGCCATCGTGCGCTATAAAAATTCGTACACTTCTGTGGAGAACCCTATTAAATATCAAGAAACATCTTCGAACTCCAGTCATTCAGAGCCCCCGAGAAACCCTGGGTTAATCCTTTACCATGTACAGGATGTAACCGGTCACATAATAAGGCCTATCATAGAGAGAAATAAAATTATGGATTATCAAATTGTATCTAATTTATAACTTTCACAATTTAATTAATTAGTTTAATCAGGTAATGTGCACAATCGTTACAACCACGTCATAACAGTTTATAGTATTCACAAACGAAGTATCCCAAATCACCATACCAAAAGACCATCATAATAAGTGGTAATGCAATTGTGTCGTAAGACTGAGAATTGATCCAATGTTCAAAATATGAACTGGATTTCTGGTAAAGGGTCAAATAATCCTACTAAGGCTCGGTTTTATCGTCCTTAATGTCAATGTATTACAAGTGCTATGTAATATACAATCGCGCATTATCAAATTACTTATGGTTTAAGACATTTATTCTCATAAGAATACATTATTCACTTAAATGAGAATTTAAATTTAACTTAGAAAGAATACATGTTCAGTGTCTTAGTTCTTAGCATCTCAAGGAGCCAGAGCTACTCAGCACTCTAAATATATGCAGCGTAAGGTTACGTTACGCGTAGCGAGTTACTCGCATCCGTGGAATGCCAGAACCGTACAATGTGTTTTATTATGGTGGATAGGATTACAATATCGTGCATAATTCAATAAACATATTCGTAATACCTACTAATAGTTAGGTATATGATAATATCGGAACTTGATGGATGAGATTAACCTATTCAGTATTTAATTCCTTTTAAAGTAAGTAGTTAAAGATTTTATTTCATTTTATGTATATATTTTTAGTAATGCTTTTATACTTTTTAATTATTTAGAGGCGTTATTTATAGTTTTGTTTTAATTATTTCAAATACCTCTCTATCCATTATATTGGCGTGTTTAGAAGGACGCATAGAGTTATGCCAAATTAAAACACGCGTGACGCATTACAGACAGTTCGTTCAGTTCGTTACTACAGGTACTTTGGTCAATTTATGACAAACCATGAGTTTCGAACCCGAGATTCAACAGTGATAGGCCTTATCATGTCGTTTCATATCCACTGGGCTCATTAATATTATGCTTAGGAGACCCCCGTCATCAAATGGCATTACCCTTGTCAAAAAAAATTGGTAGATTTAACTCCTATTAAAATCATAGTTTCAAAGAGTCTTCCAGGAGATGTAACGAGAAATCGTTAATTGGTTTCAAAACTAGGCAGATTCGTTTTGCAATAGTCTCTAAACGTCCCAGTACCTACACCTAGGGCTCTCCACAATGGTGCACACGCCTAACGGCGTTTTTATTGGTAGCTAGCAGGCACTCATGCGTGAGGGGCTGACTAACCGTGTGGCAGGCGAGGGCGCGGCGAGGACGCCTGTGAAGACGTTCCAGGCGTACCTCCCGCCGGCGCACCGGACCTACAGCTGCATACACTGTCGCGCGCACCTGGCCAGCCACGACGAGCTTATATCTAAGGTAAGACCACCCCTAGCAGCATCCGCCGTCCCCCAAATGACAGCCAGAAGCCCCTGCCGCCGTAGCGGTGACTGACCCGCCACAGCTCCCTGCTTCCAGCGCAGGAATAGCCCCCTAGCACCCAGGAGGGTGCAGAAGATACTCGAACGAACGATAAGGTAAGATCAGGTTGTTTAGAACTAGGCCTGTTCATTTTGCCGCTTCTAAACTTGGTTCTGACACACATCCGTGCATCGATCGAGATTCATGTTACGCGCGACACAGCGATTCCTGTCCCACTTACACTGTGGACATTAGAAAGAGGTGGGTAGACTTATCTCTGCACTAGGGGCTGACGAAGACAAGACCATACTGACGCGACACTACCTTCGCATTCAGCCAACAGTGAAGTATCCCGTGCACCGCCCATGGACAAAACAATTTCACCGTGTCCGCTCAAATATCAACGCTGAGGCAGGCGTCGCCTCATTGTGGCCATGGTGGGATTAAATCCTTGGGTCGTCACCCTTATGAGAGTTGCACTACCTATAAGTTGCTAAAGGCAAGGAACGCAGGTTCGCATCCCAGCAAATGCAATTAATTGTACGCAAATGCATTAATTGTAATGCAATTATAGTACAAATATTGGAGTCCATTTATTCTCCAGTTTACCGCCACGAATACCCAGTTTATTATAAATACTTTGTGACTAAACTGATATAGATTTTTTAAAAATGCTTGAAATAGGTGGTTCTCTCTTAAAACTATAACTTGCGGTTACTTAGTGGTCACTTTCAGTTCGCGCATTAAGTTCATGTTAAGACTTATTATACGTAATTTCAAACCAGAAGAGTTTGATGATACATAAAATCACAGCGGTTTTGACATTCAAGTTGCTATTTGATTAACTGTATTTTTTTATTAACGGTACATACAGGTGAAACCAGCCTTTCCATTTGTAGAGGAAATTAGAATATTTTAATGAAAATCTTATGCATTTAGGCGCTTATCGACTTCCGTCCCCAATTTTATCTCTTTTGTGTATGATTGTCAGGATAAAATATCCTTCAATCTACGTTAAAAAGTACAAACTTTACAAAAGTGAACAAAACAATGTAGCAAACCTGCATGGAAGTGCGCACGATTATATCAAAGTTCAGCCAAGTTAAATAGAAGTCGAGCGTTCAAACTTTTTTGTGAACGGCAAAACCGGCAGATAGACGAAGTTTTCTGTTTAGCGAAGTTTCGCAAGACCTTTAAGTTGAATTAGATTGCGGCAAAAAGGATTAGGTATGTCTTGACTTCGTTTTATGTATCAACCTTTATGTAAATGACAACATTATATAATCGAAGTTGCTTCGACGGAGTTTTTTCACGACCACTAAGTATAACGACAACAGACGAATGAATATCGACGAGGTTTCTAATGTCTACGTTTTCTTTTCAGTCGTTCCAAGGCAGCCAGGGGCGCGCGTACCTTTTCAATTCAGTGTGAGTATAATCTAATCCTCTCGCGATAATATTCAAACTCAGTTAGTCAATTCTTAACCATTGCTCTCAAAAGGGCATAACAAAAACGACTCTATCTCGTCGTTAACAAGATTCGAATTTGAGTACTGCTAGGC
Organism: Epiblema foenella; assembly: GCA_963556455.1. Taxonomy (NCBI): domain Eukaryota; kingdom Metazoa; phylum Arthropoda; class Insecta; order Lepidoptera; family Tortricidae; genus Epiblema; species Epiblema foenella. The sequence goes on along the minus strand of OY747108.1, from coordinate 8,194,943 downwards.
TTGTCCTATGATGTTAAATAAACTAAATCAATAACGGTTTTATTTTGTTCCCGGCAAGATCTAAATTTGATTGACGACGTGTTCAGAGGACACTGTTGTCATGCATATTGCAGTACAATCACTTTGCAGTTGCAACAGAATCGTTTCGTAAACTCAAATGCGACATCGTCTGATTTTCAAAACGTTACTAACATAAACTGAACCTTACCCGTGTGTGATTGTGTTTAAATTTCGTTGCAAGTATGTGGGGGTTGAATTTTTTTAATACTGATTTTAGGATTATGAACTACATACATTTCATATTTTGTACTTATTTTTCGTGGGTTAGGGGCACTGCAGTATGGATGGGGCCAACGATCTTCGACTGCAGGAATTGCCAACTGCTGATTGTAGGAATGCTACCCTGCAATGCGTATATAGTCGAGACTATGACTGACCCTAAATGCCAACTATAAGCCAATCTCCACTATTTCACTAGTAACTTTAGTATGTAACTACTACCTACAAGCCGTTCGCTTTATGATGGCCGTTACCTTCCGACCCGCTTCCCCGCACCACGCCGTTGTCGGAACTAGTACTTAAAATAAAATAAAAACCTGGAATGGCTGTGACGTCACTTTGCGACGGCCCTGGAAGCGAACGGCTAGTACGTATAAACTGACTGTATGAGTGAATAGGCATCTTCTGGGTGAACTCGCTTCACCGTCTGCCTGATCTTTGCCCCCTGGCTAAATGCTGGCCAAGAGCAATCCCATGTTTAGGGTTTCGTAGCCAAAATGGCAATAATGGAACCCTTATAGATTCGTCATGTCTGTCCGTCCGTCCGTCCGTATGTCACAGCTGATTTTCTCGGAGACTATAAGCACTACAATCATGAAATTTGGTAGGAAGGTGTATTTTATGAACCGCTACATAAAAGTGATGTGAAATTACAAAAAAATATTATTTTAGGGGGGGCACTCCATACATGTAACCGGTGGATGAAAAAAAATTTCATCGCACATAGTCGAATGGGTTATCGATGGATAGGCCTTTAAAAATGATATGGAGGTTTCTAAAAAACTTGTCCATTTAAGTCAACCCTTCATTGTGTGTGTTTTAATAAATAATAAACTAATCATCACAATGTAACGCTTACAGCGTGAACGTGGGCTGCGGGCCGGCGGAGGAGCGAGTCCTGCTCACGGGCCTGCACGCCGTCGCCGACATCTACTGTGAGTGCTGCAAGACCATGCTGGGCTGGAAATACGTGAGTACTGCGTTATGACACTATCAATAAATTCAAACATTTAAGGTCCGACCACACCGCTGCACAAAATACGGTGTCGGTACGGAATCGCAGTGATTCGCCTCATGCGTGACGTTTTTAACTCTTAAGTCTGTGTTAAGCAGCGGTGTGAACAGTACAAGTTACTCAGAAATCACAAAGTAAAACGGTGTAGACCGTATGCATTTCACATCACCCAATACGGTATTTGACACATGTTAAAATTTATAACATGGTGTCGCTCTATGGATAATAAACCCTCAAAATACGACAATAAATCATAAAAACCAAATTTATTGAAATAATTGTTTTTAATTAATGTTACCTATGTACTTCAAATATTCGGAAAATTACGTATTTTTCTTTATCGTTCAAAAGCCAAATAAAAGGTACTAATAGAATCCTTATGTAAAAATAAAGAATAAATTACATGACAACTATGTACCTAAACACAGTATTTCTCGGCTAAAATAGCAAAATACTTATTTTCCCATACAAAGGTTAGTTCGATATGGTGCCAGTGACGGCTACGAGTAGTATGAATTTGTAGGAGGCGTTTACGGGGCCGCTAGCGGCGAGCTTAGGTTGTCCCTAATTTCTGCCCTTTATTGTGCTCTAATTGTGGTTGGTCCCATATAGACATTTCATCGTCTCTAAAAACTGGTTCGAATAGCACCATAAAAAAGTCAGTCAAATAGCGTATTAGCGCCACGGGCGAACAAGTACCCGGCCACAATATTTACGTACCTGGCTGCGTGAGTTCATAAAGGCGCTTAGGTATGGTGTTTATTTATTCCAAGGAGGTGCACAACTGCACAGATATTGCTACCGGATAAGTAGGTCCTGCGGATTGTCAGTGTCATGCCATGCCACCCACTGTGACAGACCATAATATCGATTATACCACTTACTTACTTACTTTATAGCCTATTGGCTGTCCCACTGCTGGGCAAAGGCCTCTCCCCATGTTTTCCAGGTCTCCCTATTGAGCGCTTCTTCCTCCCAATTCTCGGCAAATGCATCCAGATCATCCCGCCATCTCCGTCTGGGCCTGCCCCGTCCGCGTCGTCCATCATGTGGCACCCACTTGGTGGCTATATTAGCCCACCTATCTGGATGCATGCGACAAACGTGGCCGGCCCAGTCCCACTTGAGCCTGGCAGTTTTTTTACCTACGTCAGCAATGCGTGTTTTAGAGCGCAGTGTAGTGTTTCGGACACGATCCGTCCTTTTGACACCCAAAATGCTGCGCTCCATAGCGCGCTGGCAAACCTTCAATTTGGATTTCTGGATCTCAGTTAACGACCATGTTTGTGCACCGTAGGTTAGGACAGGCAAAATACACATGTCGACGAGTTTTCGCTTCAGTGACAGTGGAAGGGTGCCCTTCATTAGCTCCTTCATGGACCAGTAGCTCTTCCAGGCGTTTTCGATACGGCGTTCGACTTCCTTGTCTTGCCTGTTCGATTATACCAATACCAATTATTTTTAATATTTCTGCCCTTGCACAATAAACACGTCTTTATCGACCGCGTTAATCACATAATGACATCAGAGTATACTCGGTATACCTACGGACTAGTTTGCAAAATGTTTGTTTAGGCCCCTAAGGTCAAAGGTAACGCCGTCAGTGAGGCAATATGTTATATCAATAGAGATATGGCGAAATTGTATTAAATTTGACGTTTTATTTTATCACGTAATAAGTAGGTGGACGTTTTGCAGCCATCAGTGCTTATTTTTCAACTGTACTTTATTTATTTATTTTTTAAGGTTCGCCAACAAGTACAATATTATTGAACATATATAAACTTAAAAAGAAAATATGTACCTATGTATGTACTCTATCTAGAGTATTGACCCAATTACAAGCAAACACAACTTCCTTTAAAATAACTCGCTTACATTTGCCATTTAGTAAAGTGATTTATAAATTATAACCCAGTAACCATATAACTACCACACGTCTCAGAATGGAATTTTGTGGTAGTTAAATGATTTAAATTAATCTAAGTTTAATAATGAAAGAAAAAGTACACAGAATATAAAAAATACTAATGGAAAATTACATTACAGTGATGACTGAGAAGTATTTTGATTAATTACATATATGCGAACCTGACTTGTACATACATGTATAATATTTTTTATATCCGTTTACAGAGGTGTTCAGTATGTCAAAATTTGTTAAATATATAAGGCATGTAACTTTTTGATCTAACAAAATAAATCCAAAACTACCAAACTAGATTTATTCCATGTTATTCGAATCAGTTTTTAGTGACGATCATATCTTTGTATTGTACCAACTACAATTTATTTATTTATATAAGCTTTATTTATTTCGTAGAATTTTTTAAAATTTTCATTATGTAATGAGTTTTATATTATTCTGTTTGTTGTCATATGGACCCCGTTTGGGTAAAAGCCTCTTCCATTCCTTGCCATTTTTCCCGGTCTTTGGCTAATTGTATCCAGCTTGGTCCTGCAACCTCTACTATGTCATCTACCCATCGTCTCAGTGGTCGTACTTTCTTCCTCTTTCCTCTCGGGCCTGACCATTCTGTTGCTTCTAGTGCCCATCTTTTTTCTTTATACTATTAGAGCAACACAAAAGACAAACATGAGAGGCAAAGTACAGAGCATAGCTAACGAGCACTGAAAACGCTCCATGCTGATTCACACGCAGGCGTGACGTCACGGCCTCCTACTACCGTTGTATGGAAAAAAGATAAATTTGCCGCTTCTGTCGTGAAATATTGCGTTTATGTACATAGTTGCCATACAATTTCTTTTTTATTGGTAACTTTCAATTTACATTCGGCCAATACACAAAAAGCAATGTTTCTGCTAATCTTTTTAATCCAATTTACTATTTATTGTGATAATTTGATGGTTTTTTATCCATATAGCCACACTATGTTATAAATTGTAACATGAGGCATCATTCCTATTTTCCAGTAAAATGCATCTCCCTTTTTATGTTGGAAAGGTTATTGGATAATTCCAAAATGGCGTTCAAAATGTTTATCCTACCTCATCTGTTTCAGGAGCACGCCTTCGAATCTAGCCAGAAGTATAAAGAGGGCAAGTTCATAATAGAACTCGCTCACATGGTGAAAGAAAACGGGTGGGACTAGGCGCGCGGCCCTCCCGGGGGTCGCGCGCCGATCTGCCAACGGAGTGTGGGACACGAGAGTGACACGAGTGAGGTGACACTGGAGTGACACGAGTGAGGTGACATTAGAGTGACGCGAGTGAGGCCACGGCATGAGTATGGTGACACGGGCGCCGAGGCGCAGGGAGCCTTCTTGATGAAGAGATGGGGATCCAGACTTGAAGTGGTATCGCTACCGGATCCGATTGGTCTATCGACTAAGATTCAGTTTGAAATTTGGAATTTGCTTGTGTTGCGCATGTTCTGTGGTGATTTATAACAGTTAGGTAATGACTTACCCCCTTATTTATAAGCGTTCATCAAACCTACTTTAGCTAAAATGCCATTAATATTCGTTTGTCTTTATCTGTCACTTTGACATTTGTGTTTGTTGGAAAGGGACAAAACACATTTTAGTTAGCAAATGTTTGTTAATTTTTATGAATAAGGGGCAGCATTATTCTGCTGTGTGTACAACACTGGTGCCGTTACCCTATGTCAAACAAGGCTGAACTATTTTTCGATGACATGTCCGTAAGTCTTTACACGTAGCAAATGTTGGTCACCGTTTACATGCCAGTACCCTGTACCTGTGGAACTCAGTCGATATACGCAATCAGGTTCGATAGTGACTTTATATTGCTGCTTCGGTCCGGAGTCGAATACCCGTCACACGCCAGCCGAGGCTCGCTCGGAAGTAGTAGCGGACCCAGGGAGGAAGCCAACGGGAAACAGGGAGGCTAAACAATCGAGTCCTTTCAACACTTTTACTGCCAAGCTTTTCGTAGTGCTAAGAAATTTCCACTATATACGGGGAAACGCATGGTATCGGCTACGCGTCCACGGACAACGCCGCTAGGCGGGTGCCTGGCAGTGAATGTGTTAAACTAAAATCTCACCTCAGTTTGGTCAAGCCTTTCCCCAACCAAATCCCTGGAGCCGCCACTGCTCGGTAGGTGCGTAGCGCGAGCAGCGTCCGTAGCAAACGAAGTATTTTTGTCTAACTAATTATTATTGGGAGACGGGCGCTTTTCTCGTTACGCGGGATATCGCCTAATGTGCTCGTACTTTTCGTACTTCAGTCGGCTTCAGCTTGCCCGCCAGTCGCCACTCGTTATCTTATACATAAGTACTCGATCTCAGCCTCAGGGCTCTGTATGGGCGTAGTTTTAATTTGAAACGATTTCAGCCGTACATTGTAAGTTGTCTTAGTTTTTTTATATTATCGTACTGAATTAAGAGAACATTTATACTTTCTCTTGTCCCCTTTAACCTGTGATAAGTATGTTAGTATAGAGTTTTGGATTTCTTGGAGGGATTTCAAGAAGTTGCTCATATGTCAGATGTATGTTCCTAATGATTTCAGCTGATGTACAATTTGCTTTTTATTCACAAGGTAACTAGTCGGAACGAGGGCGTTTCCTTTAAGTTTTTTTGCGCTTGATCAAGTGATTTATTTTTAGTTTTAATAATACAGGAGCTATTTCAACTGCTCCTTAATTTAGTTTTTTTTTCACTATCGGAATATCTTCATTGAGAGAAGTATCTTTGAATCAAGAATAAGGAACTTGTTATGGATAGAAGAAACACTCATACAGGAAGTGATCAGTCAAACAGATTTGATCGGTTTTCGAAATAATTGGATATATTATATTTCCATATTATAAGTGTCTTATTTCTGTGCAAAGGAGATTATTTTGATAAATACTTGTATAAGTATAAAAATATATGATCGAGTGTCGCTTCTATGCTTTAATATAAAATGTTATTCTCGTCTTTGATTTGATTTAGGTAAGTTGACAAAGAGCGGTAAGGAGACGCGGTTAGAAGGTTTTATTATTCATTTATTGTTTCCGTAGGATTCTAATAATTAGTCGTATGTTAACCGATATTTTATCTTAACTGCATGGTACTTCATTTACGTAATTGTAAACTTACTTTGTAAGAACTTGCATGAGCTTCAAATGGGTTTCGTAATGAGCGGTGAGCGAAGCGACAAACTTATCTAAAAGTCTTCGATACACATTAAAATATAAAAAATAGGTAGGAAGGTACACGTACCTTTTTCCCTTATTTTAAATGTGACAAGTGCGAAAAAGGTGAGATTTCCTTGAAATTCTTAATTAATAGCCTGCCCTATCAGGGAACTGGGCGCGAAAACCTGAGGTGTGCTCAAAGTCCACGTTAGCAAAAAAGAGTAGGAAATGTATTTGACTTGTGATAAATTGAGGTAATTACCCAATTCTTTTCAATAGGGTATCAAACAAAGGCAGAGATTAATTGTTTTTTACATTACTAATAAAAACTCTTACAAATATACTCGGAAAACATCAATCTTTAATTTATTTTAGCTATTTGAAAGATTTTATACTCAAAGATTTAAAAAAGGACGCTGTTTGATCATAGTGATTTATGACGTCATTATTTCCCCACAAACATACTAACATTATTTAATAAAAAAAACTTGCTGATTTGACTATCAGTAAAATACGGTATTTTTTAAACGAAAATGATCTCAATTAGTTTAATGTTTATTTTCGTTTGTAAAATTAATGTGAGTCAGACGATTTGATAAGTTTGTCGTTCAAGCGATATTTTGTCTACGAACTTGACGTCCGATTTCTGTAGTGCTAAAGGTTTTAGTATTGTAAGTATAATTTGGGATACATAAAACTTTTGCAAAAAAGTCAAAAGTTATTTTTGATCGTCAACAAAATAGTGGTTTATTGTTGTTGGGTTAGAGCTGTTAAGGGACATAAAATGTATTAAACAAACATTTCAAACTTAAATTGTAGGTAATAAACCACTAACTCCAGGTTTTTTAGGAAATAAATGCAACCCTATTGAACGAATGTACCACAACTGTTATTCGTGTTGCCATTTTTAGCCTATATACAATTCAAATTTAGCAAGGATTTTCTGTATCCCTTTTTATCTAAACGCAATGATAATCAGCCGTCGCAAACAGTAATATACCAGAGAGTCATAACTGCCACTAGCGATAAAATACATCTAATATTTATAATAATATATTGTAAGGGAGTCAAAGTGACGTTCGGTACATACAAGTGGTATTTTTTTGTACAATAAGACGATATTTGTTAGGCCACACTACCTAAGCGCCGTTCACTAGCAATCCTGACAATGATCAATTCAGTGGATTGTATGATCGGTTAAGGCCGGGTTTTATAAAGATCCGTTAGACCAAATCTCAGATCAAATTTCAGTAACTCAGTACATTTTTTGACATAACAAACCGACATAAGGTCTAACGTTTATAAAACCGAGCCTAAATATTTTACAGGGAAGTCACAATAACTGATTACCCCGTGGAGTTATCAATCGGTTAGTGTCATTCAAAAATGTATCTTTAAGCACATATGTATTATATTTCATCAGTACAGTTGCATCCTGAAGGATGCCCGGGGTCCGCTACCTAATCCCAAGATTTAGCGTAGGCGCCAGTTTTTACGGAAGCGACTGCCATCTGACCTGACCCGAGGGGAAACCAGACCTTATTGGAATTAGGCTTGTCAAAGTGACTGTCCGAAATTCTCAAGCCGCCCGAAGGCCTCTACCTCTTGGCTTAACGACTGCTATCACAGACAGCAGCCGAGATCAACGGCTTAACGTGCCTTCCGAAGCACGGGAGCGCTCAGTTAATAACCACTCACAGTGGTCACCCATCCAAGAACTGACCTCGCATACCGCTGGGCCACGAGCGCTCCTACTCGCATATGTACGTAGTCTTGCCATAAATTCTGTCCTATATGAAATGACATTTATTTTGAAAATACAAGAAAGTTTTTAAATAAATTAGGGTTATTTTTATTAATTATACTATACAGATTGTATAAAATAAAATATTTATTCAAAATGTCCACCTTTTACTTTAACACACTTCTTTAAACGGTCCGGCCACTCGTCTATGACGGCACGGACGGTATCGATGGGTATTGAAGCCGCTGCCCGCACTAAATCTAACTTCAGAGACTCAACATTGCGATGAGGTTTAGAGCAGGCTTTCTCCTCCAAAATATTCCACAGACCATAGTCCAAGGGGTTGAGATCCGGGCTTCCTGAGGGCCAATCTTCAGCCGCAATAAACTCGGGTAAATGCGTCGCTAACCACCGTTGCGTTGTCTTAGCTTTATGTGCAGGGGCAGAGTCTTGTTGAAATATCCAGTGCTTACCGGCAAATAAAGTATCATTTAGCGGCTTAACAACTCTCTTCAAAATGTCTTTTTGATAGTTCGTAGCACGTATTTTTACCCCTTGTTCACAAAAATGAAGCTCTGTGACGCCTTCATAGGATACTCCCCACCAAACCATGACATATGCAGGATGGTGGCCTCTTTCTACCCTTGGAACTTTTTCAGAAGCTTCTTGGGAACTGTGAGCATATATTTTATCATTTTGGCGGTTGAATTTTTGCTCCACAGTAAAGATTTTTTCATCTGTAAACAGAATATTACGATATCCGCCCTTTGCATGCCGCGACCATAACACTTTAGCTCTCGTCGCTCTTATTTTCCGTAGGGCCGCTGTCAATCGCTGACCTGTGCTCCGTCGATAAGCCCCAAGCTTAAGGTCTTGTTTTATGATACGGGACATAGTTCTAGGGGGAATTTTCATTTCCCTAGCCATGATTTTCTGCTTGCGTAGCGGATTTCTCCGAATTCGCTCAGCTACCGCTTTAATCGCTGCCGGTGTCCTTGTTTGCCGTGGTCGACCGCTGCAGGGCCGGTCGTCGACTAAACCGATGTCGTTGTATCGCTTGATGGTACGATAGATAAATTTCTTTGTTATATTCAAAGGTTTCAGCAGTTTGAAAATGTTGTTCACTTGCTTGTTATACTTGTATAACGCTATCACTGCGACACGATTCTCTTTGATGCCCCACTCCATCTTCAGGGAAACGATACCTGGAGCCAAATATACTTTTTCTGACAGCCAAATGTCTATTTAAGCATAATCAAGAACCAAAAATACATCGAACGTTCCATTATTAAATTTAAAATGGCGAAAAAGTTGGGACAGAATTTATGGCTAGACTACGTATTAACTTAAATTAACTTCGCATTTTAAAAATCCAGATAAATTTTAGGTTTTACGCTTGACAAGTTCCAATCTTGATCTAGGACTATTCGAAAAAATACAGTGATATAACCTTGTCATGACGTCACTACCACATTGACTGTTAATTTAACCAGTATATGTAGGTATGCTATGTGACGTCATGACAAGGTTATACCACTGTTGAATCTTTGTAAGTCTCCCAGTCACGGAGTCATCATGAATTGGCAGCAGTGTTGCCAGATACCCCGCTTTTCCGCTTTTTCCCCCGCGTTTTTGCCACCGTCCCCGCCATCCGCGTTAAGCCAACGCGGATCCGCTTTATTGAAATGTTAGTATTTGCTCAGTAAAAAAAACGGTAAATTCAAAATATCGAACGATTAGAACTAGGTAGAATGACTACAAGTAACATTTATAACTTCTGTGATAGTGCATGTGACGCCGTAGAGCCTTTTTTTTTCATTTGAGCATGAAAATAAAGAAAATTATTAACAATTAATTTATTCCGCGTTTTCATTAAGAAATCCGCGTTTTTAATACGCACCTCCCGCTTTTTGTATTTCGGCATCTGGCAACACTGATTGGCAGAAACGTCATGAGATGTCAGTATTAACTTCTAATCTGCCAGAGACCTTACATTGGATGGATTTGTGACTTGTTTCTCGATTTTTCAGAAATGCAATAACCGATCAAATGTGATATAAATACGTCGTTGAAAACGCAGTACAAATGATAATTATAGGCATTCATAGAAAAAGGTGCCTTATACGTTTAGTTTTCATGGAATAATGAAGTCTCGGTTGGGTAGTGTGGCTAATATAACTAGGGGACGAAAATCTGTTGAAAGAAAGATTTTCATTACCTAACAACGACTCTGTTGCATATGTTATTTGTTGCGCATTTTGAATAGGTAGTCATTACTTTACCCTAACAATATTACAGAAAACATATGTTTTAAAATACCAATAAAACTAAGTTTTCATATAGTGGATGTATTGACAAATATGAATAATTTGGATTAAAAAACCATGGGGCCCGTTTCACGATGCTACAAGTTCCAAATTACTGGCAAATAATTCTTATCAGCATCAATAAGTCTTGATTGATCAATAAGTATGTACCTACTGGTATTGATTGATGGGGCCGGTTAAACGGTGATTATTATCACACGATACACTTATATCACGATAGGTATCACGTGAGTATTGAAACATCAAAGTAAAATCCAAGCGATTTTGAAATCCACGATAATATTGACACTAATTGTGATAATAATCAACGTGTAAACGAGCCCCTATGAAACGGGACGCGAAAATATGTTGTTATGTTTAGATTTGTCTATACATAAACATATTGGTAGTATAATATAGTCAGTATACCTAGATGCTAAAAAAGCCATTTCTCAGTGCAAACTGTTGTAATATTGTGCTATCAATGTCAATATTACCTATTTAAACTTCCAACTTGTTTGAACTCTTGGAATTATTTTTTAAACTTTTCATAAAGACATATTTATCCCTACATAGCTATTTATACACCACAGATACAATAACAGATGCGTCTTAATGTTCAGTGTAAGTGATAAGATTTGATGTTATCCAAACGAATAATATAGCTATGTAGTAGTAACTTTCAATCGCCATTTAAACGTATAATTTGGTATAAAAATTATATGTGTAATCCAGCCAGTGTTACCACTACATCGACATATAATTTGTTTCGGTACCGTTGTAAACGAAAATATGCTGCAAGTTCACTTGTCTATATAATAATCGTATTAACTTTTATCATAGGATAAAATTAAGTGTATTGCTGCACAGTGTTCAATGAAAATAAGTGGCTGAATAGAAATATCGTAGTCTCAAAACCCCATAAAAAATGTATATTGTTTGTGGTTCGCAGAAGACACGCTTGTAGAATCGTGCTTTCGGTCAACGAAATCAGTTAAGAGATTTTAAGTCTTGTTGTATTCGGATAAGGTTTAAATTAATGAATGACTGTTTGTATAAATAAGCTACACCGGACTTTTCTGAATAGTTTCATCTTTTTCCCTTGAAGTTGAAGTAAATGGGATAGCGAATGGCTTGCGAATACTAGTTCGGTGCTAGCACTAGATTTAATTGATTGCCTTCTGTAGAATCAAAATATCACTAAGCTGGAATGTAATACACTGAAATTTTTCACACTAGTGATTAGCAGGCGTAGCAGATATACATAGTATACTTCCGGATGGAGAAACAAAACATGAATGCCCGTATTATACATAAAGGAGTTTACCTACATTTAACCCTTTCGGCAATAACCCTCAATCTCAATCATAGGAGCGTTTTCATGTTTAACGCACGTTTATAGGCGCTATATCACCGATATCCGATACCAGAGCGACTATATAGCTGCACCCATGTAACTACCCCCTTTTTTAGGCAGAGACGCACGTAGGTACCTTATTGGATAAAACTGACATTCGGTTGTCCATTTTTCAACCACCGGTCTGAAAAAGGTGAACGCGCGTTGAAAATCGCTCCTGAGAATATGTCTCTATAAAAAACTAGATTGCATTATCCCTAGTGTGAAAATTTGATTCATTATCAAGTGTCATTTTCAGTTTGAACATTATGCAACAAAATGGCAACTTACTTTAATTGAATTTGTCACAGTAGTTTTTAGTTTAACACTCTTAGACCTACGATTGGTCGTGTCACAGAAAAGAAAAAGAAAATCAGGCTAGGTGGCATATTTAAAAGTATTTTTCTACTTGATCGTTTAGGAACGCTCTTAGATATTTTTGGACCATTGTTGCGATTTGATGAGTATTGGAGGTTAGTGTAGAAGGTTGGATGTGATTTGTCGAGATTAGAAAAGCTTTGTCTAGAGTACATAATGCACCCTGTATACATTTGAACATCTGACTATTCCTAAAATAAAATGCCATGTTTGATAATATAATGGACCATTGAAATATTTTATCGATCCATCAAGCGTTTATTTATCTTAAAACCATAAAACACTAGTTAAACATGAGCCAATCTACTTTTAGATCGACAATATGTTGTCTCCTGAGTCACTTATGAGTTAGGTATGGCGTGCTAGCTTTAAAGCTATTCTTCTGAAATACTTACTGTCCACTTTAATTATTAAAAATATTAGCGGCTGAATCACTTGTAGACTCCTGTGATGTTGCATGTTTTACTATCAGGCGATCTATCTGCTTGATAGTAAAAGTAAACTTTCAAATAGTTTTCCACCTACTTTGATAGTCTTGTCTCCTGCGTTACAGGACAAAATATAGTCGGCATAAAAGTTGATTCGCCCAAGTTACCACGTACTGGTCGTTGCTATAACTTGTACAATTGATGGAGGGTCAAACTTTTGAGATTTAACATATCGTGAAAACCAGTGTGTGGCAGCCACATTATGATAACTTTATATCACTGTTAAGTCTAAGAGCCTACCGCAAACCGAGAACGAAGTATCTCCCTCTCTGTCGCACTTGCGTATGCGAGCGACAGAGGGCAGAGATACTCCGTTTTCGATTCACGGTAGTACCTAGTACCTGCCGTGTTCCAAAAACACGTCCCTACAAAAATTATGTAAGTTATAGCACGATATATCTCTTTCCACTGATCGTCGACAGCCTTCTCGTCCTAGCTACCTATTTGCGAAAGAGACGAATGCATTTTTGTCAGCTAGTGTTAAATTGTTTAAGGAATAGCCAGCCTCGGTCTTGGAGTGTTAACTTGCGACCAGTGTAAGGCCATGTATTTAAAAATGGTGCATTTTATTATGTATACCGCATAACCAGCTGTACTTCCATACAAAATCACTTTCATGGACGTGGTTGTTGGATTGTACGAGAATGTTAAATTTTTTGTTTTTTGCTTTATCTCGAAGGGCACAAACTTATGCCATAAATTTAAAATATGGGTATATGTTTTTTTTATCAAAAGTTGTCCAGATCTTCGTAAAATTGTATAGGTACCTAGAACAATTTATGGCTCAAATAAATAAGATAAAAAATGGGAAGGGATCCTGGAAGCTTTAAACCGTCATTCGTTACAAGTTAGTCATATTATGTAACGGATGGTGATCAAAAGCTTGAAATATCTCGTGTGAAATTTTTTGTATGGAAGTACAGTCAAACCAAATAACCCGTTAGGTACAGAACCGCTTCATATTTTTGTATTCCCTTAGAGTAAAGGAGTTTGTGGAGTCTTCTAACGATGTACGCAAGCTATAGATGAATATTTCGTAAATATTTGGTTGAAATAATAAGTGCGTAATAAAACACTTTTTCGTATCAAAATGTTGTTTTATTTTTTATTATACGTTATAATAAATAGGAACAGTCTATGCACATCACAGAAACTGCGAACAACCTAGTTAGGACGACCATGTTTATTTTTAACGATACAATATCCCATATTATGAGGGATCAATGATTTATGACAAAAAACACGATCGTGCCAGCTAGTTAAGTAGGGTAAAAAAACCCATTTATGTGCGCCCAAAATATTTAACTGGCATCGTATTAATTATTTATATAATTTTTATATATCGAATTATTTATTTAAGGGGCTCCTAGCTCCCAAGAACCTTCGATTCGATCTGTAACTCTCCTTAATTCATGGTTTATCGTATAAAGAACAACGAGGTTTACCGAAATAGAATACCATATTTACTTCAAAACTCAGTGTCTTCGAGATATACGGCATCAAATTTTGGCAATTTTAGGCCAAAAAACCAGTTTTTACCGTAACTTTTGTGAAGATGAGTTTAAAATAAAAATCTCTCTTGCGTCGTTAAAGACGTCAATAAGGAACAGTTACATGTACATTTCATATATATAAGTGCATAAACAACACACTAGTATTGAAAATAGAGCTTTTTGGACCATGCTTCAATAAATCATAAAAAATAAGTAGTCAGTTTCTTCAAATTTTGGCTCGTGTAAATGTAGATAATGGAATGAAGAACCCATAGCCGTTTGTGCCAAAAATATATTTATAGTATTGACGGAGCAATATCCACTCAAAACTCGTCATAAATCAATGAATAGCGCGTGGAGCCCCTTAATCAATCCGTTTTTGTGGTCGTTTTGTGCTTTTGGGTGCCAGCAATAAGTAGATTTACCCTAAAATATTCAACTTTATAAGTTGTGGTCAATCAACTTTTTGAGTACTGAGACTCAGGAGACAACCTGGTTTTGAAATTTTAACTCCAGAATGAGTCATTTGTTAGGTAAAACGGTTGCCATATAAATAATTTATAAAAAATACTTGTGCCACGACTCGCTAGTCAGACTACTATTCCTGTAACAACTGAGTTAGTTCCTGAACTTGTATCAAGCACATATTTGGTGAAATAGAGGAAGGCGGGGTTCAAAGTGCCGCGGGTGGGTAGTGCCGATGCGATTATCTCAACGAAGAAAAAAAGATAGATAAATTATGTTATTGCGTCTAAAAATGCTCTACCCATGCGCACAATCGGCTGTCATTCTAGTTGCGTCAGCGCCGCTGCCTGAGTAGTACGCGGGTTAAAACTGCCTTCAACCAGGGGTACATCGTGCCGCAGCACAATGAACCCCATCTAAAGGACAGCTAACCCCATAGAATTCTAATTATTGTTTATTTATTGTGAGGATAAGAGTTTATAAAAGGAAGACATATTAGAGCCGCCAAGCTTTTATAAAATGGCCGAAAGTTAAAATCAGTAGTCACCGAGCCGAGATCCAGGACTTCATTCAACAGATCGCATAACTGAGTCTGCTCCATCAGGACTGTAACAAACTATTAATTATTTTGCCCGAGAGGCTAGCCTAAGCCTTTCAAGAACCTTCAAAGCGAAATTTTCAGACTGCTGCGCACAATAATAGTCTTCTAAGCAGCAGAGAGCCAGACACCCGCCTTACAGCCAGCTATGATGATCCTTAAGGCGCGTATAACCGCGAACGACCTTGCGCGTTGGGGCGTGGCGTAACCTTTCCCGCCGCACTACCCGCGGCCCCCCGCTGTAACAGATCCGGATTAGGTTTTTTGTATGTGTGTATGTATTTTTTATATTATTATTTTCTAAATACATGGGAATGTTTGAAGTCATTAAATATATATAAATAGTTAAGTAGGTACATTGTCTCAGAATCGAACTCTTATATTTTAGCGTCACGCGCAAAGCGACACTGCCTTCCCGTCCGAGAGCCGGTGACTGACTGCCGCCCGTCGCCCGCGCACGTATCCGCCCCAACTTTTATGACGGTGTGGTAGTTATTCCAGGTTTTTGACAAAAGTAATGATTAATTTACAATATCCGCAGCTCAGATTATGAAAAACTGAATTAAGTTTTATTTTCTGAATATCCCGTGTAAAAAACAGTCTAGATAGTGAGCAGTAGCGATTTAAAAGGTTGAAAAATGCCTTATTTGATTTTTTTTTGTTAGGACAATCAAGAGGACGTATCAATTCTTCAAGTATATTTTTTCGAGACCTATTTTTCGGGCCAGTTTTGAGTTTAAGCCTTTGAACGCGACCAAAATGTGGTATTTCACTCTATTACGCGTCTTAACCAGGAAGATCTAATCATCTAATCTCTAGCAGTCAACACAAGGTATCCTCAAATCACGAGGGTCGGCAACGCGTTTGTGGTTATTTTAGAGTCGAAAATGTTCATGGGCTACTGTATCTGTTTACCATCAGGCAGGACTTAAGTTGGTGCGTCACCGTCGTTGCATAAAAAACAAAAAATATAATGTTAGTTATAAATTGTTCACTGTTTTATGAATACACTTTATTTGCAAATAAAAAACTTTTTTGTTGTCTTATACCTTATCTGGCTCGGTCTTACTTGTTTTAAATACAAGCGGCCCAACTTACCTCACCTACGACACATTCCGCCCCTTGATGGGGTAAATTGTGCCCCTCTGACTTTTTGTATAATATAGCCAATAAATTAATTAATATTGGATACACCGTGGTATAGCTTAAGATTATAAAAACTACATTAAATTTTACCTTAGAAAAAGCCTAAACCCTTTATTCATAAACGTCTAATAAACCTATATTAGTTAACTAGCCGCTTATGTTCGGTTGTCTTTATCTGTCACTTTGACACATGTCCTTGTGAGACAGTGACAACAGACATTTTAGCTAGCAGAGGCTTGTTAAGTTTTATGAATATGGAGGTAAAGCATTAGTATAACTTTCACAGTGTAGGTAATATCTTCCGTTTTAGTAAAATCGGCACGTTGAACCCCGCCCTCACCTACCTAATTATCCTGAAAATTATAATATTCAAACGCTACTCAGGAGACACACATCACCATGGAAACAGCAAAAAAGTTGATTGACCCGTGTAAATAAATTCATTCATAAATTTAATTGAGCGAATATTAATCTTAAACAATAGATGGAGCGGCTATTACACGACCGGGGTCAGTTTATGATTTGCAATAACTGTCATTTCATATACACTGACGGAAGTATATGGAAAATTTGACACCTCTAATCCTACTCTAATCGCGGCTAAGTAATACAGAGCACGTCATTTTACTAAAATGGTGGCAAATAACCGCACGGCGCGCCACAGGTAAGTGGATGTGACTAATAATTCCCATCTATAATTAATATCGATCGACCCACCAGCCCACCACTTAATGAGGGCTACCGCGTATGGTTTCGCCGCTACTGTGCTGTCAGGCATCCGAAATGTCAAATCTCAAAGTTTTTGGGTGGGTTTCGCGGGTTTATTTCTAATTAAAATAATACGATGAATATTTTGGAATATCTGAGAATGATTATCGCAAATACAAGTTACGTTGTTTCAGTGCTTCGAGACAAATAACCCATAATAACCAGTAACAAACTTTGACAGTGACAGGACAAAAATGGTAGCCCTCATTAGGGCGCGTTGCACCAAACCGTCAGTAATCTTAACTGGAATTCGTTAAAATCTGATTGTACGGCAAGTTCGTAAATTTTCTATGGCGCCATATCATAATATCATAAGTACGGCTGCCACCGGGACCATACATAACGTTGATCCGTCTTTAATCGTAAGTTAAACACAGATGGTAATTTTCCCTAACAATTCCCACCAGTTTCAATAAAAAGTGGTAGTATCTTGTGATAAATAAAGCTGTTCTGGATACCTGATTGTTAGATCAATGAGGGATACTTTGTTAGGGGTCGGTTTCATAAAGATCCGTTAAACCTGAGTTCAAATCAAATAATGGCATTAGAGTAGTATTGGATCATTGTTATCTGTAAAAAAATACAAATTAATTTAACTACTGAGTGCTAAGCGCCTTTTGATATTACCGTCGCCATTATGCCCTCGCATCGGTTCTTCTAACAATACGTACCGATACAAGGGCTATAGTTATATATCGGGCTATAGTCTCCAAGAGAGTTCTATGTTCAGTTGCGATCACCGGCTGTGAATGATAATGAGAAGGTCTAACGGATCTTTAGGAAACTGGGCACAAATTGGTGGATTTCATAAGACAATTTTCGTGAATTCTCTACTCTGACTCAAAACGTCCATATTTCATTTACTGTCACAGATAATCGACGATTGTTAGAAAAAAATTAAAAGAATAAAGGAGCTAGGTAATTAAATATAAATTGCTAAATTAAATTAAGGGTTAACTTTCCACTGTCGGTAACTCATCAAACCTATCGTCACTTTTTAGTGCGAAGTTCTGTTCGATATACGAGAGGAATTCCTCGTTTGGATCGGGTGGTTCCTCTTTTTCGACCGAATAATGTGGCTCATCTGATTTAAGGATCACTTTTGCTTGTTGGATCTGCGTGTCCGTCATCATTGGCAGCTTTTTGAAGAACATCTGAAAATAATTAAATAGACCGATTAAACGGATTTTATTGCGTAAAGTGTAATAAATGCATATGTACGTTTAGAGTCCTTTGCATCGTGGGAAACGTGCCTCTAGTATATTTTTTTCGAAACATAAACCCAAAGAACGCTATTGCGCTTAGTCTCAATATAACTCCCAGTAGCTCGATTCCACTCACACCTCAGATTCGGTTGAAACCGCTCAACCAATCTCACTGGAGCGCAAACTCTTCCAGTGTGTCCAAACCACACGCGTGGTCGTGTCGGAGGTTTTCCCCTGGATTTTCCCCAGGCTACTCTCCAACCGCGCACTCCTATCGCTTTATTGGGCCCGGTCTATAAAGCCACAGTCAGGGTACAAAAAAAAAAATGATATGTACGGTAGCGCGAACAGCGCCTCAGAATCTGGTCGTGAGAGATGTCCTGGGTAGGTGTCCTGTGGCTTTGGGATTAACTCGATTTTGATAATCAGAAGTCGGTCCGCATACCGCAAGTGGATGAAAAGAAGATGGCAGCCAAAATCGGGCCAAACTTTATAAATTGTATTAAAACTCGAATCTGGTCGAGTTGGGTATCCTCGAATGTGTATTGGGGGTCGTTCCAAATGCTTTTAAGGATGGGCCCCAAACAGCCCTATTAGAGGAGCGTGAAAAACATTTCTTGACGAATCTCATCAAGTGGGGCACCGTTGTTTAGAGCTCGTTGAGTATTAAAATACTGTAATTTTTAACCGACTTCAAGATTTCAAAAGAGGAGGTTCTCAATTCGGTTGTATGTTTTTTTTGTTTTTTTTATGTTTGTTACTCCATAACTCCGTCATGTCTGAACCGATTTTGGAAATTCTTTTTTTGATTGTAAGTATATATATCCAAGTTGGTCCCGTTTTGGTCAAAACGCAGTTCTGATGATGGAATCCATGAGGAATCGAGGGAACTCCTCAAATCTTAAAGGCAAACATATAGTGATTTTTATGTTTTTATCAACAAATCAAGCATTTTCATACAAAAATGTGATATTTGATGAAGTGGAACTGCTGATGATGATCAGAACAGAACTCTTCAACGATGAAAAGTTCACGTTTGGCGATTTTTCCTTCTAACTGTATTAGTTAAGCAAGTTCTATTTTCACAACGAATTTTTGTCATGGTCGAGTTCTGATGATGGGATCCATGAGAAATCGAGGGAACTCCTCAAATGTGAAAGGCACACATATAGTGATTTTAGTATTTTCATCAACTAATCAAGCATTTACATTTAAATAACTGACATTTGATGAAGTGGAACTGCTGATGATGATCAGAACGGAACTCTTCAACGACGCATAGTTTACGTTTGGCGAATTGTCCTCTTTGCTGTGTTTGTTAAGCAAGTTAGATTTTCAAAATAATCATTTGTCAAGCTCCAGTTCTGATGATGGCATCCATGAGGTATCCAGGGAACTCCTCAAATGTTAAAGGCATACATATAGTGATTGTAGTATTTTCATAAACAAATCAAGCACTTACATTGAAATACGTGACATTTCATGAAGTGGAACTGCTGATGATGATCAGGATGATTTATTTGGAACTTTAAGTAAAAAAAAAAAAATGTTTTGCGGATATCGTCATTATACTCAATTTCAACTAATTCGGGGCCAAGGATTTCAAATTTTACATTTATTTTGAATTTGATGTAAATTTTTTTTTTTTTCAAATTTAAAACTGTTATACTCTATTTTAAATAATTCAGGGATAAGGTTTTCTGATTATAAAGCATCTATAAAAATATGTAATCGGTAGCACTGCTAGCAATGCAGGTCGGCTTCTGAACCCCATCTAAGAGTACTTATAATATGTGTGTAGATAAAGTAATGTATGCAACTTTACGTAATAAGGCAATTCCGCTCATTGTATACCAGTTGCATAAACTACTATTCTATCATTGTATGGAAGAGTTCACCATCTAAGTGTAATAATCTTTCACCGGCCTCCCCAATTGAAGTCGGTTTTTTTTTCTTAAAAATTATTATTGTTTTAATAAATATTGGAAAACAAATGAATGAGAAGCCACTAAAGTCAGCTTTTTTTTCAAACTTTTGTTCCGAAATTTTTTTTAACTTCCCATTGACCTATGATGAACTTGAAATTTGGTGATATTTTTTATTAAGTATTACGTACTTATAATTTACTAACATATGAATAAATCAGATTTATATTTGAATATTCGTTACTTTTCCTATTAAAATCAACTTAATTTTGCGGTTGGTTCGGAACCCGAGTACTAGGCTTGCGTCCACTTCCGGTACCTCTGGTTATCAAAATCAAGTTTAGCGACTCCCCTAACCCATCCCAGGACACCGCACTCGACCAGATTCGAGTTATATTTACGGACTGTTTAGTCAAATTCCGCCAGCTTGAATTTTGAACAAAGGAGAATTCAGCAGATTTTTTACTTCGGTAAAGTCTTTATTTGTCATCTACCCTAATCTCGTCTCCTAAGAATTACCTTTCTCGTCATCAACAGCATGCCATGCTCTTTCTTCATATGGGCTTTTAGAAGAGTCATTCTCCGATACCTGCAAGTCAGTGTCGTTTTTAGAAAAACCACGAAAACCTGAACCTGTTTATAAAGTATAAAAGAAAGATAATATCTACTAATATAATACCACTCAATTGCTCAAAGGTTAGCTGGAATATGTCCCTTATAGGGATACTAAGCTCACTTTGTATGTATATTATATTAACTATTCTTGTAATATTTGTTGTATTTTACTCATGTACAATATAATTTTACATACATATGTATAATTAAATGCAAAAGTAACTCTTGTGTACCATAGAAATTATATTCTAACCCCCTTATTGATAAAATTTAACAAACCTCTGCTAACTGCGTTTTGTCCCTTTCTCACATAGACAAATGTCAAAGTGGCAGATAAAGACAAACAAATATTAATGGTATTTTAGCTAAAGTAGGCTTGGATGAACGTTTATGAATAAGGGGGTAACGCGATGAGCGAACTTCCACGCGGACAAAGTCGCAGGCTAAAGCTAGTAACATTATTTTGATACTTGTTTTCTCACCGTTTAGGACACAACTGGCAAGCGCACGGAGGCGGTAATTTCCGATGTGTTCCGTTTATGTGCAATAACAACGCACTCTTCTGTGCGAAACGTCGCCCGCACTCCTCACACCCATGCTTTCTGTACGCTGCGAGACAAGGACAAAAGATTACTGCATATTACAATTATTCGGAAATTATATACAAACCAATTTAAGCATCACTTGAAGATAAATAAATACAACAGAAGCTATTAAAATATAATGAAACGGTACACTCAAGTCTTTAAGGTCGAAATTCGCTCGACATATGCTAAGCGTGCCTTCGGTGCGGTGGTGGTGGATGATTAAGAACCGTATACAGGTTTTTTCGGTTCTAAGATGTAAGTGAATCGTTTCGATATATTTGAATGTGTCTGAAACTATCAGGTGTTTTCTATGCAAGACAACGGAGGCTAAGTATAAGAAAATATGTACATAATGGTCAGACTAAAGTGGTACTTACGTAAATGCGTATCGAGGTGGGAGACAAGCGCAGTTTTCACCTGGAAGGGCCGACTGCAGTGCTCACACACGTACTTTACGTCGCCGTGTTTTTTCATGTGCCGCTGCAACACACGCACAAATAAGTAGATCCTCCCGAGACCGACCAAACAAATAAAAATAAAATCGAATTTGAACCTAACAGTTCCGATTACAAAGTTTAATTTTATTTTACTTAATATCAATCAAACCAAAACAAATGCAACTCTGTCACTTCAAAATTTGACTTATTTTCCATCCATATTTTGTCCTTTATATAGGACACGGGGTCTTAGGAGGATATACAATTATCCTGGTAAACTTTCCTTTACATTTTCCTTCATAAATCTAAAATTGCCCGCCGAAAAAGAATTCAAAAGCTGAAGAAGCTGTTTCAGAATATGCATCCTAAGCCCTTTCATATGACACCCCACTTGACTTTAAAATTTTAAACCCCTTTTATCTGTCTTTTTTTTTACAGAAAAAACCGTGTTCTATGCAACTGGTGAGTCACCCTTGTTTATAAATATTCCAAAAATCGAGAGCATAAATAGTTCTTGAGATATGTAGCGATGTGACAGACAGACAGAGTGAAAACATAAGGGTTCTTTTTTACCTTTATCGTACGGAACCCTAACAACGATTTGTTAATACTAGGAAGTTTGATGGTCTCTCTGTTATTAATTACAGACTTTTTTTTGAACCTGACTGTGGCTTTATAGGCCGAGCCCAATAAAGCGATAGGAGTGCGCGGTTGGAGAGTAAGTAGCCTGGGGAAAATCCAGGGGAAAACCTCCGGCACGACCACGCGTGTGGTTTGGAACACTGGAATACTCTAAGAGTTTGCGCTCCAGTGAGATTGGTTGAGCGGTTTCAACCGAATCTGAGGTGTGAGTGGAATCGAGCTACTGCGAGTTTTGTCGCTGGTTCACTAAACCTAGCCTAGCTGAGAAGAGTCCAGCAAGAAACTCAGCTAGGCCCGACCTGGGTCGGACTGACTCTACTCGGTGTGCGGCGGTACCGGGACGAATAGGGACTATATGTGTCACTGTTGTCGCGATCGCGCGGTGGACGTCCCCGCCGGCGACAGACTAATACCGGTTAGCCAGGAGACGAGATTCCCAGGAGACGAGATAATACGTCAAGTCTTAATTTTGTGTCAAACAACGCCGTCTGCTAAGGAAAACTAAAAATATTTTTTTTTTATAAATTATTTTTTAATTAAGGGAATATTTGTAAAATTAATTGCTCCAAACTGGATTTGAACCTTCTGGCATACGCGGTCAGTCGCTGTCAAACTGAGCTATTGAAACCTTTTGCTTGGTGAAAACTTCCTTAGCAAACTGGCCCAAAAATGGGACATGAAAAACATGTAAAAACCTAATTTTTGACTATTAGACCATAAAATGACAGTTTTAAATAGTGACATTGCACTTCAAGGGTCAATGTCCGTTGCTCTGGTAATAAATACGAGCTAGTCTCACTCGAGTTTGCTTGACATTTGACAACCACTTTAGCCTAGTTGGTAGTGGTCCTGCCTACAAAGCTGGAGGTCCCGGGTTCGAATCCCTGTCAGGGCATTTATTTGTGTGAATATCACGAATATTTGTTTCTGAGTCTTAAATGTTTTCCATGTATTTAAGTATTTATTTATCTATAAAAGTATGTATATAGTACAAGTTTGTCTTAGTTTGTGACTAGGTCGATTTGTGTAAGATTGTCTACAAATATTTATTTATTTATCATCAAAACTCGGACCACACACTCCGAACTTAATAATGGCGGCCTCGTACCGAGAGCGCAGATTGAGAGATGTATGCATAAGGGCTCGCGTTGCGCTTGACCGGCCGCTGCCTGTTGCTTAGACGTACTTAATAATAATGAATCACAAGAGCTTGCTTAACCCGTCGTCTACCGGTCCCTGGGATCCCAGGGAGCATAAAAAAAGAATGCTATTTTTTTTTCGCCGGGAGACGACGGCTTAATAATTATCTTCAAAACTCGGACCACAAAATTAAAAGTTAAACTTAATAAGAGAACAACGGTTGGAACTCACTTGGAAAGTCACTATTTGCGACATGTTTCGGACTACAATTGGAGTCCTTCATTAGGTTGAGTGTTATCAAGGCAACCGACCGCGCGTTTTGTTGGAGCAGTCAACTAACACAGAACTGCGCCGCCCCGCGCCCGCCCCCGCCCCCGCCCGCCACCACCCGCGAGCTTCGCGCGCGTCGGAGGGCAGTGTTGCGCGGTCGGTTGCCTTGATAACACTCCACCTGATGAAGGATTCCAATTATAGTAATATAAATTTTATGTCTTGGTGAGAGCTGTTGAGGAGCTAGATGAATGTATAACATTAACCTAAAATAAGTTACTTCAATTTGTACATCTATCTCTGTTTGTCTCTCCAAATAAATAAATAAATATGTCTCACGTTAGTGTAAATTTATTAAAAGTTAAAAATGGCGGCCACGTACCGAGAGCGCAGATTGAGAGGTGTATGCATAAGGGCACGCGTTACACTTGAAGGGCCGCTGTCCGTTGTGCAAGTGTAAATGCGACACTAGGGCCTGCTTGTTGTAGAACGAGCCGGGGCACTGGTCGCACGAAAACCTGGAAACATTCCATTGAATTTGAAATACTGAACTAACCTATGAGCCTGAGTCTTCTGATAGATGTCGCTGTACGCCTCCCTTAAGGCGTTTGTATAACTGAAGGAATGATTGAGGAATTTCGGCCCGAGTGGCGGTTGCACCTATAGCTGAGTTGGCTAGAGCAACTGGCCGCGAGTGCCGGGAGGTCGCAGATTCAAATCCTGCTCGGTGCCAAAATTTTTCATTTTTTCCTTTATTTCTAAATTTGTAGTTTACGTTAGCAGCGGTACTGCTTAATACAAAATAAATTTGGTATGGGATGGCGCATCGTAACTGGCGATTTTCAATATGATTTGAGAGGTTAGTGCCGTTAATGAAGCCTGAGTCTTCTGGTAGATGTCGCTGTACGCCTCCCTTAAGGCGTTTGTATAAATGAAGGAATGATTGAGGAATTTCGGCCCGAGTGGCAGTTGCACCTATAGCTCAGTAGGCTAGAGCGACTGGCCGCGAGTGCCGGGAGGTCGCAGGTTCAAATCCTGCTCGATGCCTAAATTTTTCATTTTTTTCCTTTATTTCTAAATTTGTAGTTTACGTTAGCAGCGGTACTGCTTAATACAAAATAAATTTAGTATGGGATGGCGCATCGTAACTGACGATTATCAACATGATCATGGGGTCTAAAAAAGGACACAACACATGGCCTGACGTCATTTATGGTCCAGTAGAGTGCAAAAATATGGGTGCATGCAAGCTACTCAAAAATATGTCCCATGGATCTTATGTCGGCGCATTAAGGTTTCGGTACATATTTATGAGAGGATTCATTCGATACGTATTTTTACACTTGACTGTACCTTCCTTATACGCATTTAGACGAAATAATACGATTTATAAACGAACCTTTGTTTTATCTTCACTTCACCACCTTCTACTATCCTGTAAAATACCACATTAGATATTGTTGAGTTATTGTCACTTCACTTCAGGAAATAATACAGCGGGTTCAAATTCGGGCAGAGAATGGTTTATGCTTAGATACTACTTTCTATTCTTAAAATACCTAAGAGACGTGACATTTTATTTCATTTATTTATATAAGGATCACTGTTTGCCGTGGGATTGAATTGCTTGCTAAAGTGACCCAGGGCCAAAGAGTGGCACAAGGAGACATTGTTATGGCAAATGATAATAAAACCACTTGACACATCAAATAAATAAGCATATCAATTATTTTCATTTCTTTTTTTTTAATCTGAGTGTGGTTTATTTTGTATTAAGCAGTACCGCTGCTAACGTAAACTACAAATTTAGAAATAAAGGAAAATATGAAAAAAAAACTAAAAAATTAATTTATTATGGGATGGCGCATCGTAACTGACGATTTTCAACATGATTTGAGACGTTAGTGCCGTTAATGAAGCCTGAGTCTTCTGGTAGATGTCGCTGTACGCCTCCCTTAAGGCGTTTGTATAACTGAAGGAATGATTGAGGAATTTCGGCCCGAGTGGCGGTTGCACCTATAGCTCAGTTGGCTAGAGCAACTGGCCGCGAGTGCCGGGAGGTCGCAGATTCAAATCCTGCTCGGTGCCAAAATTTTTCATTTTTTTCCTTTATTTCTAAATTTGTAGTTTACGTTAGCAGCGGTACTGCTTAATACAAAATAAATTTAGTATGGGATGGCGCATCGTAACTGGCGATTTTCAATATGATTTGAGACGTTAGTGCCGTTAATGAAGCCTGAGTCTTCTGGTAGATGTCGCTGTACGCCTCCCTTAAGGCGTTTGTATAAATGAAGGAATGATTGAGGAATTTCGGCCCGAGTGGCAGTTGCACCTATAGCTCAGTAGGCTAGAGCGACTGGCCGCGAGTGCCGGGAGGTCGCAGATTCAAATCCTGCTCGATGCCTAAATTTTTCATTTTTTTCCTTTATTTTTAAATTTGTAGTTTACGTTAGCAGCGGTACTGCTTAATACAAAATAAATTTAGTATGGGATGGCGCATCGTAACTGGCGATTTTCAATATGATTTGAGACGTTAGTGCCGTTAATGAAGCCTGAGTCTTCTGGTAGATGTCGCTGTACGCCTCCCTTAAGGCGTTTGTATAAATGAAGGAATGATTGAGGAATTTCGGCCCGAGTGGCAGTTGCACCTATAGCTCAGTAGGCTAGAGCGACTGGCCGCGAGTGCCGGGAGGTCGCAGATTCAAATCCTGCTCGATGCCTAAATTTTTCATTTTTTTCCTTTATTTCTAAATTTGTAGTTTACGTTAGCAGCGGTACTGCTTAATACAAAATAAATTTAGTATGGGATGGCGCATCGTAACTGGCGATTTTCAATATGATTTGATACGTTAGTGCCGTTAATGAAGCCTGAGTCTTCTGGTAGATGTCGCTGTACGCCTCCCTTAAGGCGTTTGTATAAATGAAGGAATGATTGAGGAATTTCGGCCCGAGTGGCAGTTGCACCTATAGCTCAGTAGGCTAGAGCGACTGGCCGCGAGTGCCGGGAGGTCGCAGATTCAAATCCTGCTCGATGCCTAAATTTTTCATTTTTTTCCTTTATTTCTAAATTTGTAGTTTACGTTAGCAGCGGTACTGCTTAATACAAAATAAATTTAGTATGGGATGGCGCATCGTAACTGACGATTTTCAATATGATTTGAGACGTTAGTGCCGTTAATGAAGCCTGAGTCTTCTGGTAGATGTCGCTGTCCTGCTCGGTGCCTAAATTTTTAAATTTTTCCTTTATTTCTAAATTTGAGTGTGGCTTCATAGGCCGGGCCCAATAAAGCGATCGGGACGCGTCGTTTTGTCTATAGTAGCCTGACCTGTGTCCGAGCGGGCTCCGGTGGTGCTGCAGGTAGGGGCGCGCGCGGCCCTTGTTGCCCACCGACAGCGCGCGAGCCCGCAGCACCAGCTCCGCGTCCGGCGCCGAGCAGCGCTTCTCGTGCTTGTATAGGTTTGTTGTACTGCAAACATTTTATTTTACAGGCTTCTTTATTGATTTCATATATATATGGGTCAATCAACTTTTTCTTGTTGTTATTCTGTCCCGTCAGCGAGGAGACAACAGTAACCATGTTTCTTAGAGAAATGTTTATAATATGGACTTCAAGCATGCTCAGGACATGACCCATGTCCAAATAGACTTATACTTATCGCTAAAACTCATGTTTGGTAGATTTAAACCGTATAAAATCACC
The DNA here is from genome assembly GCA_963556455.1 of Epiblema foenella. Taxonomy (NCBI): domain Eukaryota; kingdom Metazoa; phylum Arthropoda; class Insecta; order Lepidoptera; family Tortricidae; genus Epiblema; species Epiblema foenella. The sequence goes on along the minus strand of OY747108.1, from coordinate 8,167,239 downwards.
TTTTTATTGAGTAACTTAGGAGACGTAACCATGGTAACAAGCAACAAAGAATAGTTGATCCACCCATATATATATATATATATATCACTACATAGTATAAAACAAAGTCGCTTTCTCTGTCCCTATATCCCTATATCCCTATGTATGCTTAAATCTTTAAAACTACGCAACGGATTTTGATGCGGTTTTTTTTAATAGATAGAGTGACTCAAGGGGAAGGTTTATATGTATAATACATGCATCAGCATTGCACTCGTGCGAAGCCGGGGCGGGTCGCTAGTATATATATAAAATATTCTTGAGGACAGTTTTATATGAATCGACCTAGTCCCAAACTAGGCAAAGCTTCCTTTATGGGTACTAGACGACGACATACATAATTATATAGATACATAGAACTTAAATACATAGAAAACATCCAAGACTCAGTAACAAATATTCGTGCTCATCACACAAATGACCTGACCGGGATTCAAACCCAGCTCACTCCTCCAGCTTCGTAGGCAGGATCACTACCAACTAGGCTAAGGTGGTCGTCAATTTATTTATTTATATCAAGCAACAAGGCCCATCCATACTAATATTATAAATACGAAGTATGTCTGTCTTTCTCTCTGTCTGCTACCTTACGCTTAAACCGCTAAACCGGTTTAAATGAAATTTGATATAGAGTTTGGGTCCCGGGGAAGGATATTGTTATAAGTTTGTATGGAAGAGTGATGACTGTAAGCGCCTGATATAAATAAATAGCAATTAAATTCTGACGCGATGAATCAGTTTTGCGCGAACAAGTCGCGAGCAAAAGCTAGTATTTACCTTACACACTACAGACTAACATAAATATCAGCATCCATAAAAAAAAAGTTCATTTACCTAAGGTATAATTTCGTAGCCGACTGCAGACAGCAGCTGCGCGTTCCGCCGCACCCGAAGTTGAACCGTAATCATAAGATATAAAGTCACAACTTGTAGTGAGCGGCGGAAGTGTCGTGCGGTTGCGGCCACGTTGCGACACTTCTCCACTCACTTGAAATTGAGCATTTTACAAATACTATTACGGTTCATTTTGGCGTGCGGCGGAACGTGCAGTTGTTGTCTGCGGTCGGGTTCCAACATGTACCTTTAGACAAATGGTATGACTCTATTGCGTCGTTAGTTCCGATCACCTCACCACAAACTTACAGAGGCAGCGGCGGTTTTATTGTGGTTTCCGTCAGTAATTATGGATTTACAAAATATGACTGAATGGTAAAATAAACTTGAATAACTACCTTCTGAAATCAACTCCACATGCAAAGCAGATCAGGTATCTGGGGCCATGTTTCTCTTGGTAGTGGCGGCCGGCAGCGGGGATGGTTTCTGTTAGCGCATTACACACTACGCACCTGAAGGACAAACTTATATTTAGTCTAAGAAATAAGAGACATTTAAAAACATTTTATAAAAACTGGCCACATGTGAGTCGCACTCGCACATTAAAGGATCACTACAAGTTCGACTTTATTTCTACACAGTGAAGGTTTACAAGTGACGAACCTATTCATTCCACGACTATACATACCAAAGAAATAATGTCTTGTATGGGTGCCCAATTTAATTATTTTTTCGATGTCAGTCAGATAGACAGACATCAGTCTTAGCAACGGGGTTTTGCCTGCACCCTTTGGGTATGGAACCCCAAAAGATTGTCAAATGTACTTACTAAGTAATAAATGGAATATAACAGAATTATTTTCTAATTATTAACTTTCATACAATAGGGATGTTGACACCAATTACGAAAATCAATCACTTCAAATTTTCTTGAAAAAGGATCAAAATTTCAATCAAATAGCGAAAAAAGTATCTCGAAAGAATAAATAATATTATTCTCTCTTCAAAGTTTTAAGTGGGGGCAAAATGCATCTCTATATTGAACGATCGTCATTTACTATGGCGCTTTAAGTCAGTGACGTTACTAATTTGTAGCGCTTTCTCTCTCTAATTAAAAATGTTCTAACGGTTGTAGCTTCATTATATTTTGAAATATTATAATGGGATTTTCATCATTTGGCACAGTTTTATGTCTTCTTTCTTTTGGATAATAATTTAGATACTAATAAATTTTGAGTCAACATCTCTATTTACTTTTTTAATAGTGATTCAGGGGGCATCACGTGGTAATATACAAAAACGTTAAAAGTATTATACCTAATGTACTCGAACTTGACGAAAATTTACCAAATAAGAGAAAGAGTGTGCATCGCCATAAAAAAAAAATTATTACATAAAATAAAATAGTATGCTGGTACATAAAATTAAATTAAATTCTTTTTTTATTTGACAACCAGGATCCATATATTGTTATTACATACTCAAACATGATGTCATTCATGACATAATGATCCTGAGGCAGGGGTGGGGGCTTCACACTCTTCATGATCTCAGCCAATGAGTTCACCAGCAGCACATCGTCACCGTTTAGCTCTTCATACTGTTCCCGAAGTTCCTGCAACAAAATTATGATGTAATTATTAAAGCTATAATCTTGCGCTGTTCCATTCAAACTTTGTAAAATTGATTTATTTTTGGACTACAGATGGTACTTCTTGTCCAGTGAGTGTTTTACTTTAACCCTCCTAGCAAAAAAAAAAAACAATAGCATTGTTTTGTTATGTGCCCCGAAATCTGCGGCACTGGAGATAATGGCTTAATTGTCCTACAGGCATAACTAATACAAAGTACAAAATATGCAAGAGGAATATTGTTTCTGTCAGTTATAAAAGGGTATCTGTTACTTAAAGTACCTTCACAAACGATTTCCACTGCCACGGCTTCAGTAGCCTCTTCCTGTTCCTATTCGCACTATTTTCTTCAGGGATGTCTTCATCAGGCGCCTCCTCCTCAGGCACATAGTCTTCATCGTCATCTCCCACTTTATACAAGTCGGAATCTTCAGGAATAAAGTCACCGTACACTTCACTTTCGTTCAAATACTCTACTGTTTCATCCTCATCTAAAACTTCTTCTTTTACAATGAGGAGCTCCTCGGTGTCTTGGCTTGTAAACGTACCTTCCGCTTCATCCAAAACTTCCTCTTTAATTTTAATAGGGAATACGTCCTCACCTTCGGCTTCGTCGCCGACTACAACTACCATTATCTCGTCATCTAAGATATCAAAATCCATCTTTTACTTTTAACCACTGCTTGCTGCTCCCTAGAAAAATTAACACCGAATAAATATAAAATAACCAAATCCCTTATATGAACTTTTTGAATTTCCCGTGAAAAAAGCACAGCGAACAGCAGCGAACGAGACAGGAATTATTTTTCACAAAGCAACGCAAAGGATAGATCTATGGAGCCATTGCAACGATCGAAATACAATTAATAAGTTTGATGCTCTTATCCCGTAAATCGGTAGGCTTATACAAAAAATTACAAATACTCACCTTTTACATGTATATTTTGGATTTTGATTGTGTAATTTATATTATTTTTGTAAATAAATCGACAGAATGACTTACAGCCTTTGCCACAAAATGGCCACGTCGTTTTTTTTTTTCACAAAAATCTAGTCGGTTCAGCGTGATACATTCAGCTTTTATTAAAGAGACTCGAATACAATCGAGTCTCTCCATAAAAACTCGAACACATCGGCACGACATCGACAACAAGTTTGACAATGACAAGACATGTTATTTTTGTTTCACGATTGGTTTCACGGGAAGTAGTCGACAAGTCAAGTGAAGTGCTTGTTATTTGTTAATTAATTCAGAACAACACAACAATGGTTTATTCTTCTGAAACTGTAGCCTGTTCTACGCTATCAAGTAAAAAATCAATTATTGCCCTAGAAAATACTTTGCATCAAGGTATAAGTAATTTGAAAGGTTAGTAAGGGAAAGGAAGGAAGGAGCTCCCTGGTTGTTTCGCGCCAATGAATTAATGGATACACCTACTTCATACTTCATTAACATTTCAATAATAAATGTTATCAATGTCATAATATTTTCAGAACTCGTATTAGAATTCGAACAACTTCAATTAGAATCAGATGACTATAAGGCTCAAGCATTAGAGCTGAAGGCAAAATGTGAAAGGTATATTGTTTTCTTATTAAAACTTTGTTTTTAATTTTTTGTTGGTTTTTGTTTGTATTTCTTTTATCTTTTTTTTAGAAAAGTCTGTATTGGTTCTGAGGCTTTGAAAAAAGTCATTGAACTTAAGGACACCATTATTCAGTCTGTTGGTAAGTAAAACATTACTATTAATTAATAAAAGATTACCTTAGGGAACATACCCATACTCCCTTAAGTCATTGTCTACCAATCCCGGAGATCTCCTGGCAGATAATAAAAGAATGCTATTGTTTATTTTTTCGTGGGCCGAGGACTGATTAACATAATATATTCAGTATTCATTCATTATGGGCTTTAAAAAAGGAATACCTCATTTTACAATTGTGTTTTTACAACAAATGTAGTATTTTTTGTTTCCAGCATCAGTACTAACAAGATTGAATGAAACAAAAGACATGAGCATCATAGATGAAGCATTCAAAATACTTTGTGGCGAACCAGTCACACTAACTCCTCCCAAAGATAATGGAGATATACAGCCAAAGACCCCTATGAAAGAAACATCACCATCTTACACAGAACCTTGTGATGATGAATCAGTATCGGAGATAGAAGGGACTCCTACTGGCAGGAAGAGTCCTATTATCCTGTCTAGAAAAGCGAGGAATGCTGCAGCTTCGGATTATAGAGAAAAAAAGAAATGTCCGGATAACTGGTAACAAAAATCATACTACATACCATATACAATAGTGTGTTTATTATTATGACTTTGCATATAACAATCTATTAGCTTTAACCAACAAAGAAATCACCTCACATTGGATTTTGATAAAGTTCATTTAGTGTGACTACTGTAATTCAAAAACTTTTTTGTTGTTATACATCAATTCCGTCTTTGCTTAGCCGGTTTTGGCTTGTATACGAAACAACGCAATGTAACTATAGTTAGTACACATACAGTCACTGTATGTGACTTCCAATATTATTATATTTTCTGAAAAATGGAAATACTGCAAATATCTTCTCTTAAAATTTTTCTTTTTTGACGTAATAACGTCTTATAAATTGATGAACGGATGCCAACACCAAAAAGTGTGACGCAATGTATGACTAACCTGAGCCTTGTTAAGCGAATTTCTATAAAAATATTATTGGATTTTAAACCTTTTTGTTCGAACGGTAAAATAGGTTTTTGAACGAATTACTTTGATGCAACTCTGCCAACTGAATGATTTCAAGTTATACTTAAATAGTTGACGGTCGAACCGGTTTCGCTCGCTAAGCACCTGGAAAATGCAATTTTTCATCAACGTTTTCTTATGACGTTATCACGTAAAATTATGGTCCATCAACCGACTTTACAGACAAACACATTTTTATACAACTACCTGTGCCAAACAAGCTTACACCCTAACTGATGGTAATCAGACACAGTAGCCTCCATAGGCTACTGTGTCTGTGTCTGTTTGTATGCTTGCGACTCCAGAAGTAGCACAAGAGTGTTGCTGACACTTTTCTAACTTGAGGATTCATTGTGTTGGCAGCTAGAGACATAGAGAGAAGTCCCTCCCCGACTCTCAATCAATACAGTGCATCCTCGGAGATCTGGCAATCTTACTCTTGTCAACACAACATCACGTACCTACCTAAAGAACAACACAACATACAGAACATGATGAAGTGATGAAATGAGCTAGGTATGTGTAAAAATTTCTTCTAAAAAAATACGTCATGAAATGTTGAAATTCCAGGCCAACACCAAACACCAAAGCCGTGAAATTGTCGTTTCCCGGCTTCAGTACTCCGCAGGGCAAGACCGGCAAGGGCAAGCTGCGGCAGATGAGGTTCACAACCGTTAAACAGACCTCGGTTTTGGACGTCACCAGTGCGCCTGAATTCATTGGTTTAAATGGGACTAAAGACGCAAAGAGTATGCAGGTTTGTTTTATAATTTACTAGATTGTTCCCGCGACTTTGTTCGCGTAAACGTCACTCCCTAATTCATCCCATCGAGAGATTGATTTTCGGGATAAAAGTATTCTATATGATAATCCAGGCTCTAAACTCGTTGTACACCAAGTTTTATCATACCGTTTTTGCGGAAATGAGTAAAAAACGTCCAAACTTTCGCGTTTATAATATTAGTTGGACTAGCACCTGTATAGATAAAATAAAAGTCAGCTGTGGAATAAATTGTGTTAATATTTTATTTCCAGTTGAACATTAAGAGGGAATCGCTGGATGACGAGGATACGATAGAGCCCTCGCCTACTAGCGTCACTTCCAATTTTTCATCCATGTAAGTTCATATAAAAATATACTCTTGGGCAGTAAGTGTTGAGTAAAAATTCCGTATCAGACGCACATTCAGTCCAAACCTTAAAGCTAAGCTTGTTTAATTTTTTTTATACCACTTCGGTGGCAAACAAGCGTGCAGCCCGCCTGATGGTACACTTGCAACTCCAGGGGTGACACATGTGAATTGCCGACGCTTTAAAAAAATTAACACTCTTTTCTTGAAGAAAAGAGTGTTAATTCTTTTCTCTCTTCTTTTCTCTCGGGAAAAACTCTGGGGAGCTCATTCCACAACCGAAGCGTCCGAATGTTTAATACTCATTTTGTACAAAAAATAGGTACAAAAAATTGTGTGGTCTGAAAACCAAATATATATCAAAGTAACATATTTTTGTATAATATATTATTATAAGCTGTATGGTCCGATTGCTGGGCAAAGGTCTCCCCCACTTTTTACCTCTTCGGTCGCAACCATGTTTTGCAACCAGTTGCAAAGGAAGAATTTTCCTCCTTTGTTGGCAACTAGTTGTAAATTGTCTTAATACGCTAGCAGTTGCCTACAATGTATAGCTTTATTATTTATAAACAGATATATATATATATTTAAAATCGAAGAAGAGCGCTACTTAGTACTGTCAGAATATTTGGTGAATTTTGTATATCCATAAACTTACTGAAATTTTCAGATACAGATCTGCTGTCAGAAGCAGTCCTTTGAAACTAAATAAGGATAGCCTGAATAACAAAACAAAAGGCAGCCCAGCGAAACTGAGCTTGGTCAAGAAACCACTTAATAAGCTGCAGATTAAAACTGAGGACACAAGTAAATATAATAATACAGAGAATGTGGAAAATAAGCTGGAACTTTCAGACATCAAAATGGAAGAATCGATAAATTTGCTAAGACCTCCTCTACGGTATGTATAAACCCGGACTTTAACGGACGGGGTTTCACGGATTGTTGAGCCATTTAGGTGCATTCTCAGAAAAAATCTTATGTATAAAATATAGACGTCTTTAGGTACTCTTTCGACTGGTCTTTCACACTGCATAATTCGTAAATGATTCAAACCACGTTCGATCGTTCTTTATTCAACTACTAACAGGTTGCACCATACACAGGTACCAAGATACTCCTACATTTTATGTTTTTTTTATTTTTCGGGCATGAAGACCAGCGGGAAGACAATACAAATAAATACCATACGTACTTAGAGAACTAAAGCAATAGCCAATGACAGATGTCCACAAAAATACATTAACAAAGATGATTTAATGATAACGAAAAATAATTAAATATTGTCAGATTCCGGACCCCAGAGAGATCGCCAGCGAAGCTGAAGGACCCGGATGAGACGGAATGTAACATAGACTCTAGCATATCCGTGCTGCATCATGCCAATAAGATAGAAAAGTTCTCTCCGGATATCAAGAAAACGATGTACAGGTACGTACAAATATGTATCATAGAGGTACAGTCTAGCCCACTAGTCGCAATATAAACAACATCATCATCAGCCTGTGTCAGTCCACTGCTGGACATAGGCCTCTCCCATGGCACGCCACTGAGCTCGGTCTTCAGCTCTCAATATAAACAACGGCTTTGACTAATGATGGCGTGTTGTCTTCACTATACCTTGGTTTTTTTAAGATTGGAAATTAGGTAAACAAAGAAGCAGTGGTTGTAAACACACGCACATTGAATTCGCACGAAAGATCAGAAGTACCTACTTTTTTAAAACCGGAACCGACTTCTTATAAGATCTGCCTGTGTGGATTTTTTTATTGTACAACTTTTAAATGAATGAAACGAATCGTTATTTAAAAAAATATTGATGCCTTATCATTTAAATATACTTATAAGCAAATATAAATTGAGACATATTTATGAATAATAATGTATACGGTTTTAATATTCATTGACATTATTTGACACCTTTACCGCAGAACGTATTTGATAAAAAACCTCGCAAGTCGTTCTCTGTCATTTTTTCTAATGCTAAATAAAACACGGTATACCAGTGACCATAAACATAGTAACTACACAAGATAACACGACGGTGTTTGAGCTCATTGGAACCCTGTCAAAAATTAGTTGATGACTGGAAAAAAAAACCCGGCCAAGTGCGTCGGATCACGAACAATGAAGGGTTCCGTACCAACACCCACTAATCCACATTTAAAACCACTATCCATTACATTGAATCTAAAAAGGTCGTTTCTTCATAGGGAACTCACGGCACTTACCTTTTGTTTGAGCAATACAGTTTTTCAGCGAAAACTCAAAAACTGTAAAACCTATCTTTTTCAAACCAAAAATCGTGTAAAGTATTTATTAATGGACACTATCTCAGTTTTTTTCAGTATTTTAAACTTCATTGGTTGAAAATTAGAGGGCTGGGGGGAGGGATACTTTTTATGACTTTGACATAATATCTCATCAGAGGTTGACCTAAATGGAATGGTTTTCCAGAAACGTCTATACCATTTTTAAAGGCCAATCCACGGATACTCCACACGACTATGTGCGTTGAATTATTTTCTTTCATCCACCAGTTATGTATTGAGTGCCCCTAATTTAATATATTTTTCGTAATTTAACATCAATTCTATGTAGCGGTTCATTGAATTGAATACACTTTCCTTTCCTTTCTTCGAGTAAATCGGCTGTCACATACGGAGGGACGGACAGACATGACGAAACTATAAGGGTTCCGTTGTCGCCATTTTGGCCACGGAACCTGAAAAAAGATACAGTCGGCAATCTCTTCGAACCTAGGTACATTACTATTTACCTACCCCTACGTTGCTGTTGTTAGACCTTAAATTGCTGCTTACCGCAAAGATAGTGTTTCTAATACTTAACATTACATCTGGCGTGCAGGTCAGAGTATAATTTTATTATTTTATTTCTAGCCCCTCCAAACGACCATTAGCTGAGAACATAAACTTCACAAACCTCCAAACCCAATGTGACACAGAATCTAGCATCTCTCTTCTCAACAATGGCCCACCCAACATTAAGAAAGAAGATGAAGCTTTAGATGCGATTATGAAGAAAGATCTAGAAAGACTGGAGACAAAGAGAGATGTTAAAGTTGATGCTATTTTCAAGGAGCCGACAGTGAGGAAGAAAGCAGAGAAAATGGCTTTGCCGGGCTGGTTTTGCGATGACTGTGAACACGTGAGTTTAACCCACCAACGATATTGTCAAGAGCTATTTGGTGGAGCTATACGGAGTAAACGTTTTCTGGTTTTAACGGAAAAGCCTCGGCTGTCCGTCCTTGTCCCCCATGTCCCCTAAATGGGGCAGAGGACTTCCACAGTGCGCCGCCATCTCGTTCGGTCTTGAGCTTCGCACTTCAATTCGCTCCAAGTCTTCCCTATGTTGTTCGCCTCTGTAATGGCAAATAATAAAAATAAAATAAACATGAAAATGAACTTTCGTTCTTTGTCGATCTTGTACGATGGTACAATAAATGCAACTAATTCATTTAATTGGAACCTTGTCGCCTAAAAGTTCGGGGTACTTTGCGTTAAATCCGGTAGTTCTGATTTTTTCCAGACTTGTTTATGATGTTGGCCCAATCCGATTTGTGACCTCCAGCGCCGAACGCAACTTTGTCAAAAGCGGGGCCTAACCTACCGGTGGTTAGGGCGACAGAGGGAGGAATATATTTCCGGTAGTTGTTCGTCATGATAACTTCTTCCGCAATTGCACAGACAAAACCTTCGGTTTCCCCGAAGAGATCCCCGTAATCACCGACGCGAGCACATCTACGTCGGGCCCCGTAAGGGCCCTGTAGAACCGCCCGCGTAGCTCCTTATTCTTCCATTCCGCCTTGCGGTCCTCGGTGCTCAATACTTTAAGTCTGCGCTAGTTCTTGTTTGCCATGGAGAGCGGGGTGAAAGATGCGTCTACTGCACTACGTCCCCGATGCATCCCACACTCGTTGATTGGGAAATAATCCCTGAAACCGCACACCTCGCGGTTGTGGAGGTCTTTGACATTTAAGCCGCGACCTCCACACTTTCGCGGGATGTACCTACAGTCTCATAACAGACGAGCGTGGGTGTAGCTGCGGTGCGCAGTGACCAGTACACGCACCCTTCGGTCCAGGGCAGGGATGTTGCGGATATCCGCATCCGCATCCGCAACCGCAGAACTTTCGCATTGTTTTGAAGCTCCGCTTCCGCATCCGCATCCGCAAGAAACAATGCGGAGCTTGATGCGGATGCGGAGTTGAAACAAGTCGTCACAGGAACGGCTTAGCGGCGCCGCGTGTGCTAGGTAAAGTAGGTAAATTCGCTATTACGCAATAGAGATCGAGCACTTTCGCTATGATAGTGACAGGAACCGACGAGTTTGTGTTGAGTTTTATTTATAATTGTAATAGGATTCTAAGTAAGAGGCGTGTCTCGTGTTTATGGTCAGATTTATTGAATTAATAACATAAGTTTTGTTCATTTGCATGTTGTTTAGTTTTGTTGTGAGTGTTAAGTTTCGAGTAAAATAAAAAAACAATGGCACCGCCCGCGCAAAGTGCGATTTGGAGTTATTTCAAGCAAGACGAACATGATCGTGATAAAGCTGAATGTAAAATATGTCACAAAACATATTCTCGGAAGGGACGAACAACCACTTCATTAAAAAATCACCTTAAATCGATGCATTCGGATGAATACAACTTGTTCAGCGGCGATGTTACTAAAAAGATGCTAGAAAAAAAAGACGTTCCTGGTAAGTGCTAGTTTTTTTTTATTATGCAGTCAACCTCGATAAAACGAAATCCTCGTTAGTACGGAACGGAGTCGAATTTACGAAAAAATAACACTAGATTAGTTTATTTAACGGCACATTTTTCTCAATCAGTCGGGTTGACATTTTATTTGTTAGTATTTTTAAGTGGACGAACTCTGTTAAACAAATTATGTAGGGGTCAGACAGTCTACTAAACTTTCCACTACTAAAACGTACAATTTGTCGTTTTATTATGTATTTTATCTTACATCCGCATCCGCATCCGCTTCCGCGGATGTGAGCCTGTAAAAATCCGCATCCGCATCCGCGGATGTTAAAAAATCTGGATCCGCAACATCCCTGGTCCAGGGCATCCAGCTCAGTCTGAGTTCATTTTAGTATGCCAAAGGAGTATGGGCATCACTCAGGCGTTTTATTATTTTTATTAACTACCGGATTTGAGGCAACTACTGAGGCACTAGTTTCACGAAAGCGACCTGCCATCTGACCTTCCAAAACCAGATCATGTTGGGGTTAGACCGATTTGCTCGTATTTTTCTTCATCGAATAGCTACTGTTAAATATCAGATGAGGATATAGATATCGTACATAAGCGTTGTTGAGCGTTTTTGAAAAACTGTACATGACCTTTTTTTTCTAGGATTCGATATTTTTAGGTTTTTCTCATGTTTTTTAACCCGTCGTCTACCGGTCCCTGGGATCCCCGGGCTTGTTACAAAAGAATGGTATTGTTTATTTTTTTCGTCGGGAGAGGATGGCTTCAGCATTGTTGATACTAGCGATCCTTATACAATAAAAAAATGTCAAGTATAGTTTTTTTGAAAATCAATGTTTTGTTATAATAGCTGTGGGTTCTCAACATAAATAAATAAGTTTTTTTTAACCCAGTAACGATCACCTATTCACCAGTTTTATACACGGCCATTGTTGCATCGTTGCACAACCCTCAATGTTTTTCTCTCCAGTTCTTCGCAGATCTATACAAGGACAACCCAGAGATGTTAGCTAAAAAGATGCAGGAGTGCTCTAAACACCGCGGACGGCAGAACCCGGCTCGGCCCAAGACTCCGCCGGGCTTCTGGCAGCCAAGGTGGGACGTACCCACTGATACTGAAGAATTCAACCGGAGGAACAACGCCGTTTGACGGATATTGTTGACATTTATGGAGCAACAAGAACTGATGGAGACAATCTACCCTACTCTTTCTAATTTGTTCAGTGTGACAGAGAAAAAAACGGCAATGCGATTTGGCTATAGTTGTGCTAGTTACCCACGGATTTTTCTGCCCGGTTTCTCCTACGATGTGAACAAAATCGTAGGACAAAACGGACTACTTCGCGCAATACAGTTTGGACGATGTAACAAAGATTAGTGTCGTGTGACGTGTGTTGAAATAGGACATTACTTACCAAGGGCGGCTAAAAAAAATATCTCAGATCGCAGATATTTCACTTTTGAGACTTTCTTTATTACTGCCCGCCCTGGCAAGGACGTGGAAATTTCCGCGCTCGTGGCCCTTTTTATCAGGCAGATCGACCGGTTAAAAATAGTCGCGAACTTAGTTAACTTAGTTATATCTAGAGCACTATAAAGCTCTGTGCCGAACATGTAAAAACGAATCAACTTTTACGAAACTTAATTAGCTTAATATTTGTACCTAAGTTTAATAATGAAAATAAATGGATATAAACAGTTCACGATTTTATTTTTATTCACTAAATTTAGTTACTAATCACTAGTACTATTGTTGATGAGCTAAATTCACGGGCTCCATTCTTAGTACTAACTACGTATGTCTTTTACGTGTCGTGAAGATAACTCATTCACGTGAGATATGACAATTACCCACAGTAGTGTGGTACCCACGGGTCACCAAAGTTTATACCGTCACGTTTTAGTACATTTAGGCCATATAACGTGACGGTATAAACTATTGTGCTACCTAGGCAGGCAGGAAATATGTCGACCAATATTGGACTTTAATGACTGTGCTCTTGAAAGGATATAAAATAACTTTGGAAGTTTACGTAACGAGAGCAGGTAAAGTGCGTGAGTATAAGTTTCTACGTTAGTTTCTCTAAAGCGTTGACCCCATTATCCGATGACGTCAGCTAACGGAATCATCACTTATTAAACGAATAGGTTTTAGAAGGTTGAAATAAAAGTTTAAAGTTTGTATCAAGAATTTATTGTTCAATACCATTAATTACCCACAAGTATCTAATTCTAAACGGGTTACAATTAAAATTCAAGTATGTCGAGTCTGTTTCCTTTTAAAGTCGTTTCAATGAAGTCAGCTTGGAATTAAGGTCAGCGAGGCAGAGTATATGCAACTGCAGTGTTGATATGAATCACTGCATGCATTGCCAACTGTTTCAGTCAAAATAACATGACTTGCTCAATTTCAGCGTGGGCGCAAGGTGAAGCAAACAACAATGAGTGAACACCTTTTTATTTATTCTCAATAAAACAGAATATAATTTCCACTAGCTTAAGTTAAAATGGGAATAAATCAAAGGGATTAGTATTTCATCTCTGCTGCATAAACATATACACAAATATATTGTATTTTAACTTCGGAACAAAAGTGAAATTTAGTATCTCAAAAAATAGTTTCCGTATAATCTGAACTGAAAAATTGTTAGTTTTGATATTTATATATTTTAATGCTACAACAATTTTACATGAGTCTATGAGAGTTTCTTCGCTTTCTGGTAGAGAGTATCAACAACCTTGCTCATATGGTGGATGGTTTCCAGAACAGTCTCGTAGGTTTTCTCAAGGGGGGATTCATCGAACACAATCAAGACACCTTCTCCTTGGTCTAGGATACCGTTCAGCTTCTTGTCCAGGATCATTTGGGACAGTTTCTTCTCTACTTGGACAACAGGCAAACGGATGGAGCGGGCTACATGTTCAACTTGGACACGCATATAAGGCTCTACTATACGGCATAAGTTCTGTTCCAACATAGTATCATATAGAGCACCAAGGTGAGCTCTCACAACTGCATCTTCCTCAAGTTCCGGCTTGTAGGTCTTCAGTGCAGCTTGGAAGTCGGCTAAGGATCGTTTATGAGAAGCAGTGGCTACCGCTCTCATGGCTTCTAACTCTTTTCCTGCATACTTGAGGGCTGCTTTGCTACCACATACAACAGCAACTTCCTCGGCCTGATTCAACATGATTTTCGACAATAACATATATTTTAATCCTGTGAGGGCTTTGGGGCTATCGGCGCCGTCATATCCTTCAAAAGCTTCATAGAAGTATGAGTAAGCGGTTTTGAAGTCGCGCTCATCCGCAGCGTGGAGGATGCCGGACTGCAGGTCTAGCGCAGCCTGCATCTTCGGGGGGCAGTAAATCGCGTTCGCGGTGGTCCTGGCAGATGTTAAAGAGGCCCTTGCTTTCGGCAGATTGCTGAGTGCATGAAAGGTTTTACTCTCAAAAAGAAGTACTTCAACTAGTAAGTTTTTGTCGTCTAACTTCTTGAGCTCGCGTAGCAGCGCGGTGGCCAGGTCCAGCGCCTCCGTGTACATGCCCGTATCGTAGTACAAGGCGATCAGCCGCGCCTCCAGCGACTGTCGTAGGAACGTGCGCCGCTCCTCTTTGGCCCATTCTATACACTCTTTACACAACTGCACTTCTATGCCGATACCCGCCTCCAGATCCAGGAAGAAGTCGACTAATGCGCGCACCAGTTTCGCCGCTTTCGCCTTGCTTATCAGGCTTAGGAACGGTCGGGTCGCTTTGATCAATTCCGCCAACTCCTTGGCCTTGCCCTCCTTTTTGTATTTCTCGCCAAGGTTCAGGATGCCCTGCTCCTTGGCTCTTATGTTTTCTTCGTCGTCTTCGGGCAATTCTCCAGTACTGACCATCTTGTCGGTCATGCGGTCCTCGTCTCTGGTTGTTGACGACGACACTTGCGATCGCTCGAATAACATAGCGCCGGCCATGATGTGGATATTTATACGCTTAAACTAAAAAAATCCTTTAAGTAAACAGTGAATTGCACTACGACCGCTAGATTTTTCCTTTGTATAATTTTGTTATATTCGCAAAGTCATCGACGACCTCTTTTTTTTTTTGTTAGCAAGTCGTAGACGCGGACTGGGTTGCCAGTTAATTTCCAGAAAACTACTATAAAATGTTTTGTCTATGCTTAATGATTTTAATAATATTCAGATACCTGTTATTATAAATTCAAAATATTTCGTTGATGACGCAATGGTACACAACTAGCTACTATTTTATCATTAAAACTACTTATTCTTATTATTACTGGTTGTATGAATACTTGTCACTGGTGTGAGAGTTCTTTTTTTCAAAAGTCAATCATTATTGACATCAATGTCGGTGTTTTTGAATTCATACTTCATATAATTGCTATTACGTGTATTTCTAAGATTATTTCAATAACAATGTCATTTAAACATAAAGTAAGTAAACCGGAATAGGCTCGTGTAATCTAGACTTTTCTCTCGTAATCTCGTAACTACAATGATTTGTGTAATGCTGGCACCACACGTCGCTATGCGTATTCGCCTCCCTTTCTTTTGCTATATCAAACAAAGTGATGCAAAGCATATTTGCGGACGAATAGCGAAGTGTGGTGCTGGCCTTACTAAATTATAAGTGAACCGGATCCCTTTCATATAAAGCAGTGTAGGCACTACCTGGCAGGCTCCTGATGAATCAAAGGTCATGTTGCCGGATCATGCAAGAATAACCACCTTAGGTAGGCTCGTCGGAATAAAAGTCCAATCCATGGATATGAATCATATATTACATTGGTGAGAGCTGACGTTGACTCCACCGACAAGAGCCAAGCTCTTAAATTTTGATGATAATCATTACATTGGTATTGGTACTTGGTACACGCCCAACTTGCTTTCCATAAGTTTTTCATGATCTTCATTTTGTAGGAAACATGCAAGGAAGTGCGCACACTGGATTCTGGAAAAACAGAAGGTTACCAAAAACACGCTCGTTACGTTACGTTAATCCTACTAATATCAAAAATGCGAAAGTTTAGATGTTTTTTAGTCAGTCGCGCAAAAACGGCTAAACGAATTATGATGAAATTGGTGAAACTTCGAAACGTCTTTATAACCCGGATTAACATGTACAATACTTGTTATCCCGAAAACCGTCCCTCGAAGGGATGAAATAGGGAGTGAAAATCTAGTTACGTTCATAAAATTGCATAGAATTTTTTAGCTTTTATTTTTAAAATCCGATCAGTAAGTGTTGGACCCGTTATATAATTAATTACATATGTGCACGCAAAACGTCGCAAGAAAGTACCGTCAAGAGTCTTGTATCGGTAAACCATGTGAATGTCGCTTAAAATATACTTATTTTCTTTTTAAATTTAACACAATAATTTATTGTTCCAGACGGAAGTGATCGTATCTCCAGGACAAAATTCAGAAAGCGTTTGCATGCTTTTTGACATATGTAAAGAAGTCAAACATTTTTATGAATCTCCGGTAATTTTTTTAACCAAGACTGATTTTTCGGAAAAATCTTTCAACGTCATGTGTAGTGTTCACCAAATTTTAGACGAAGAGAGAAATGAGCAAACAAAAGGTCGCATTTTAGATCTAATTGTTGATTACCAGTTACAGTGGTTGCAATATGTAAACGACATAGAAACCTTTGAAAAACATATGCTTGATAAAAGCTTACCTAAAGAAGATCTGTACCAAGCACTGAATTACACTATGGATAGTATGAGCTACCGCTTGAAAAATTTTCAGCGATTTGTAGAAAAACATCGAACGGGATTAACGAATGAAAATCATGCTGTTTTAAATGCAGAGCTAGAAATTGTTGAAGAAATGCATAAAGAAGTGGCCAAAGCTTTGGTAGACAAATTAAAATGTTTTCGAGGTATTCAAAGTGGTCCAGAATTCGAGATTAAATTGAAATCAGAAGCCGAGGATCTTTTACAGTGGTTAGATAAAATAAGTGATTACTTAGCCATTCTTCTAAGTAATTACGTGAGTTTTAACGTCCCACATTTTAGCGGCGATTTAACAAAAACCTTACAGCAAATAGTCGAAGAACTTAAATCCAACAGGTCACCATCAGCTATTAAAATGTTGGAGGAACTCAAAGAAAAAGGAAAAGACCTGGGTTCAATGATAAGGGCAACAGCAAGCCATGATCTCGAGATAAATAAAGTTGTGGAGAAAATTGCTGTTCTGGATGACCGCATTAGGCGCTTAGAACAAGAAAATGCACAAGCAGCTCTCGGTGCTCTTCGTTATAAAAAAGAATACCTCGAGACAAGATTAGCTTCACTAGATAATTTAAAAACTACTTTAAAAAGTCTTCATAACTTAGCGGACTACATACCAACGGACATTTCAATGGAAGAAATGTGCACGTGTACTGATTTCTTTCAAATGAGAATTTTTAATCATGCACTTCCACCTACGGAACGTGAGCGTTTAGTCTCTCAACTATGTTACTTGTGGGACATGGCAGTCTATGGAAAGAAAGACAAATCTATAATATCAATTCTCAGTTCAGCTGACGAAAAAGAGGAATTCACTGATGATCTGGGAGTTTATTATATTGATGATCATGGAAGAAAAATATACACAAAGCCGGATGAAGAGGATAATGCGGATGTATTGTACCAATGTAATGAACAAGATCAATTAGTACCTCTTTCAGATGATTCGGAACATGTTTATTTTTACGATGAATGCGGAAGGTATTTCTTAGACCCTAATACTAGACAGAAAATTTACAAAGCTCATGCCACTGCAAGTGAATTCATGATGGATAGCTCTGGAGTCCTGTTAAAGCTAAAGGAAATTCGAGACGGTATTACGTATTACTATGACAACTTCGGGCGTTATTACATAAACGACGAAAATAAGCGTATTTATATTGAAGAAGACGCCCAAAGTGAATACGAAAATGATGGTTTTGGAAATCTTGTTCGTATAAGAAGTCAACTAGACATATTGGAACCGTGTCCTGCTGATGAAAATGTCACTGAAGATTTCAATTATTTGAAAAAGAATGTTGGAGCGGCGCTGCGTGAATGTATCGCTGATACTATCATGAGGCAGCCTGGAGACCCGATAAAATATTTGGCCACGGCTCTCATTAAATATAGAGACAACATTGAGCAAAGAGAGAAAAGAGCCAGAGAAAAAGAGCTTTTAGATGTGGAAAGGGAAATACGTGCTGCTGAGGAACGCGCGGCTTTGGAGAGAGCGGCGAGAGAGGCTGCAATGCTAATGACGTATGGTGGCAGTGAGGCTAGCTACGATTCCAATTTGATACACTACGCGACTCAGTCACCTGATATTGACTCATCGAGTTCAAAAAAATGAAGCAAATGTTCAGGTGGTGACAATTACCTTGACTGATAGTTCTGATGGTTTGCTATTTCTTTTCAAGTTATGAACCAGATACAAAAAGATACAGTTTGTCATTGAGACTGATATATCGATCTGGTTAGTTAAAGTCACGAAAATGAAAATGCTTTTTTGGTTGAATTAAACCTTTTGTCTGTGTATTTCGTATGCTGACCATGCAATGCAATACTTAAGTTTTATTTTGTTTCCTCTAGGACGAAGGCCTATTTATTTTTACTTTAATGATTATCGCTGTTCAGTATTTCTGTACTTTTCTTAATTTTAAATAAACAGAAATATTTTTCTCCTTTAAGAGTCCTTATCAATTAAAATCGCTCATGTATAAAGGCGATTTTCTGATTGAATTAACACGTATCTTTACATTTTGGATATTTCGTTAAGAAATATCGTTTCAAACAGCACTCCAAATCGACCATTACCAAGCTAAAAATTTTCGAATTGCGTCATTACGTTCTCATACAGATATTACTAGCTTTAGTAGGTAGTTGGGTAGCGGATCCCGGGCAACCTTCAGGATACAACTGTACTGTAGTGATGCGCGACTTTGAATGATTTGCCTATTCGAATGATTAGCGATTACTAATGTCAATATTTGAATTGGAAATTAGTAATATATTAATCCTGATAATCGAATAGTGACTACTAATATTAGTTACTAGTCTCCGCTCGCCCCTACTATACTATTACTATTCCAAGAAACCGAATGAATGACCACCGTAAGCGAAACCTCCGCTTCGTAAAATCACTATAAACGTAGAGCCCCGCCTACAGTGGACCGTTGTTCGGTGCGACTCGGTAATGGTCGTGCCGACTTCGTCGGCTCTTATTCGACTTGACCGGGAGTTAGTTAGGTTAGTTGTGTTGTGAACATTAGTTACTACGTCCGTTCGACGCGGGCGAGCGGCGATTGCAGTATTATTAATATTACTCGAATGATTATGTCATTAGTCAACTTATTCGAATGATTACAATAATCGACTAATCGTACTATACTGGGATAACACTAGGATATGAAGTTCTCATACAGCT
This sequence comes from Epiblema foenella, assembly GCA_963556455.1. Classification (NCBI taxonomy): domain Eukaryota; kingdom Metazoa; phylum Arthropoda; class Insecta; order Lepidoptera; family Tortricidae; genus Epiblema; species Epiblema foenella. The sequence continues at coordinate 8,147,690 of OY747108.1, read as the reverse complement.
ATTTGCCTTTCTTGATTGGTCTGTACCAAGTCTGTAGGCATGGTACCCAAAGACTAATTCAGACTGGTAAGTATAGTAGTCTGATCAGTTGCAGGCTGTGTGGCACCCGGCAAAACTGTGGACGCGATCGCGTGGTCTTATTTTTCCACGGATTTATCGCCAACGACAAATCCAGCGTCCGGGTGCGCCAGGCTGAAAAGATTACGAAGATTTGTCTATGGTATAAAAATTAGTTCGAAAAACTACTATAGGATTTAATTTTTTTACTGCAGCAACTCTAAAAATTTGACAGATGTCGGCCATATTACGATTACGATTTGTGAATTTGACGAATTCCCTACTCCTCGATAATATCATATCATAGCATATAAGTTAACCGAAGTAACACTTTAACAGGAACTCGTTTCAACCGCTAGCAACGGCGAATTTTAAACGATGTTCCGTAGTACAAATTCTGCTAGATAGCAGTAAATATAAGTGGATATAGTGAAAACAATTTCTCATGTCTACGTGCTGCTTACAATGATTAATCTTTTGGGACAAGGTTTTCCAATATTTTATGCAAATTAGCCTGACCAGGCGAAGTGACGTATGAGGCTTCGAATGTTTTCGTCACGTGCCGTCGTGAGGATCGTGTGTACAAATACAAGTGCGTGTATGTCGTAGCAAGTCGGATTTATTGTCGTGATTTTCCTGCCACTCATGGCCTTGTAGGCCGGTTAGTGCGACAGTTTCGTCATGGCTCCCCGACCGCCCGGTCCTCCGCCGCCTCCTGGGCCGCCGCCGCCGCCCGGTCCGCCTCCGCCGCCTATTTTCGGAGGTCCATCGAAGGGAGGCTCTGGTGACAACAGGAACGCTTTGCTGAGCTCTATCAGGCAGGGCACTCAGTTGAAAAAGACAGTCACAGTGGATAAGAGTGGACCGTATATACCAGGGAAGGCGGCAAGTTCTGGTGGAAATGCATCTCCGGTTGGCAATGGGGTTAGGAGTGGAGGCGGAATGCAGAATGGAGGCACCGCGGCGCCGCCGATGCTGGGCGGGCTGTTCGCGGGTGGCATGCCCAAGCTGAGACCCACTGGCAAATTTAGTAGTGGTGAGTAACCCTCTCATGTGATGATAATTATGATAACATCTGATTCTAGCAATTAAGTGTTTAAATGTTACTAAAAATTCAAATAATTTCCCGTACTGCTTTGGTCCCTCATCTCACTACATTGATATTATTTTTAAAGTGGTTCCCAAAAGTGATGAGATGGGACTGAGTCTCTTCACACAAACCTAAAAAAAATCCCACTGGATATTAACTTACATTTCATATAATGAATTAGTCAGGATTTTGAATGTCTACAAATATGTTTGGGAGGACATCACTATCATCACATAGGGCTTGCTTAAAAAAGTTATATCTATTACAGTAGTTACCGCTTTTAACAATGTTGAAATCCCGTCATGTTAGGTTTCCGTACAAAACCCTTTCAAAGCAGATCAGTCAGTTTTGTGGGACTTAATATCATCGGTCCCTTGACTGTCGTTGTATCTGGATTCTACTGTATTTTGAATGTTAGCCCATCAATAATGTGTATATACCAAAGACTACCTTTTGTCAATTTATCATTTCCAAACATATCTACATAATTACAAGCAAATACTGATATGGTATCACTGATATTTAATTACATTATTGATTGTCCTCTCCACTTCACTGAAGATAAAGGGTAGATTGGCGCCATATTAAGTTTCTCATGTTTTATAAACATCATCTGGTTACTTTGTTTAACCTCCTAAAATGATCCTTCTCTGATACATTATTATGATTATTAATATTTCTCTCTCATGGCTTTTCTTTAGATTCCTGCTTTTAGCTAAGGGCGAATTTTATTTTCATTTAAGTGCTAAAAAAGGCTGAAGTTGTCAGTGTTTCTTAAAAGTTTCAAAAATTCGTTGGACAGTTTTAGAGTATTTGTTATATAGGGAACATTGCCCATTGCTCCCCACTCCTATGACTTAAAATTATGCACAAAGCAGTTCATCTATACTTCTGTCAGTGTTTATGAAATGACAGCTATTCTATTCCCAATCTTATTGTAGTGAAATAATACCCATGGAGGTAATAATTACATAATTATAAATACATAAATTGAAATCCATATTCCCAAATGCAGGACATATGAAAATCTATTTTCTGTGGTACTAGTCTAAAATAACACAGTGTGTGTGTACCCATTAAGAATATAATCATTATCACCATCACATTCCCAGTATTTGCATTGTTATGGTTCCATACCTCCAAAGGAAAAAAAACGGAACCCTTATAGGATCACTTTGTTGTCTGTCTGTCAAGATCCTTTATCTCGAGAAAGCATCGGTATCGAGTTAAAATTAAAACCTCAAATCCTGAAGAATCCTGAAGCTGTGAAAAAAATATCTTCTGATAACATAAAATAAAATATATACACAGCCGTTTATGCCACAAAAAACGTATATATTTCGACACTCAAGGGTTCCAAATTTATAGGGTACTTTCCGTTGCCCTATAACTATGAGATTTGGCAAATAATGTCGTCTTATACTATTAATATAATTATTTGTAACTAAATCATTAAAAATAAAATGAAAATAGCCTTTATTGTTGAAGTTTTCTTACATCTATGTTTACTTATATATATTTTGTATTACTACAATTTGCTCCTTAAGGCACATTAATAATCACTACATAGTATAAAACAATGTCGCTTTCTCTGTCCCTATGTCACTATATCCCTATATCCCTATGTATGTATTATGTAGCGATATAATTGCCGAAATTCGGGAGAACACGTGTTCATACGCACCTGACATAACCAGACTGGTTTGTTGTAGGAGTACCCTCATTTTCCAATATACTACATGCCTTCCCCTCGAGATAGTCCATTAACACTAAGTTCTCACTAATCACTAAACACTGATAGTTCACTAACACTATATCGTCCATAAGAACGTTCTTACACTATGTACTTATTCTACAAATCTTAACTATCATTTAAAACGATAAATCGGAGCCAGCAGTATCTTCCTTCTCTGACTCTGACAGATTATCATTATCTTCTAGAGCCATTCTCTTGGCTTCCATGTTTTGTGGCGAGGAAGGCGATCTTGTTCGTTTATTAGTTGGCGGTATGTGTTCCTGGCTCTTGTTAAAAGTACAATCTTGTGGACCAGACACCCCTATGATATCAGCCCACTGAGAGGCTGGGGGAATAGGACTTATTTGTGTATCATTTTCATCATCACTTTCTTCATGTGGCGTACTTCGCTCTGGGTATACAACTTCTCGTTGCATACTCTGATTTTTATTCTTATTCGTCTCTACCTCTCCCCCGTGATTTTGCATCTGATTTATATGCCTTTTAAATAGTTTTCCATTCCATTGTATTATATACCTACAAATGCCTTGTCTTTTTCCTATTACGCCTTTCAACCAGCGTGGCCCTGGCCCATAATTCCTGAACAACACTGTCTGTCCAGTTTGGAACGAGCGCACTCGAGTATTTTCATTCTCATCACATGCATCACTTCTCCCCTGATCCTTAGAAGTGAGAGGATTCAAGTGATCGAACTTGGTTCTGAATCGTCTATTATTTAAAAGTTCTGCAGGTGACTTGTCGTTGGTACTGTTAGGCGTTGTACGCAATCCATATAATATTGTAGGTAATTTTATATGCCATGGGAGTGTAGACTGTTTCTTAATTTTATTCTTGACAGTCTGGACCGTCCGCTCTGCCTGCCCATTAGACGCCGGATGGTAAGGAGGTACTAAGACTTGCTTTATTCCATTTGTAGATAGAAACATCCTGAACTGTTCCGAAATGAAGCTTCTCCCATTGTCACTGACCAACGTGTCTGGCAGTCCTTGTTCTGCAAAAATATTTCTTAATGTATTTATAAGTGTATCAGCGCTCATATCAGGAACAATCTTGACTTCGGGCCATTTTGAATACGCGTCAATCAATATGAGGAAAGTTTTTCCTTGGAAAGGTCCCGCATAGTCTACATGCAACCTGGACCATGCTTTCTCAGGCCTTATCCATTTATGGCTTACTTGTGAAGGCATATTCCTGTTTTCGGCACAAGCCTCACAGCTTTTTACTAAATTCTCAATCTCTTTGTCTATCGCAGGCCACCAAAAATAACTTCTAGCCATGGCTTTGGTAATTACAATACCATCATGGTTATTATGCAGTTCTTGTAGGATATATGGTCTCATTTTATCCGGTATAACTACGCGGTTACCCCACAAAATACAATTTTTATACTCTGATAATTCATTACGCTTCTGCCAGTATACTTTATATTCAGCGCCAATCTTGCTAGGCCACCCGTTTCGAATCCAGTATAATATCTTGCTTAGTGTATTATCTTTGATTGTCAGTCTAGCCACTTCATTGGCCGACAATTCCAAGTCTATTGGGGTTTCTTCTATTAACAAAACCCCTAAGTATTCCTCTTCCGTCGACTGGTCCCGGGTTGGCCATCTGCTTAACGCATCAGCATTTCCAAGTTTCTTGCCTTCCACATATTGTATGGTGTAATCATACGAGTTCAGTAGCAAGGCCCAACGGAGCATTCTTGGAGAAATCATATTAGGTATAGGCTTTTTCGGTTCAAATAACCCTAGTAATGGCTTATGGTCCGTCCTGATTGTTATCTTCCTGCCACTAATAAACTGGTGGAATTTCTTTAGACCAAACATGATAGCTGCTGCCTCTTTATCTATTTGAGCATAATTTCTCTCGTGCCTATTCATGGTTCGTGACGCAAACATTACAGGCCTCACCGAGCCATCATCCATTACGTGTTCTAATACTGCTCCTAAACCGTATTGTGACGCATCACACGACATTATGATCTCCTTCTTCACATCGTAATGAACTAGTGTATCTGTACTTGATAGCATATTGCGTAATTTTTCAAAGGCCTCCTGATGTTGCGAAGTCCATTGCCATTTTACATCTTTGTTTAACAGCTTGTACAATGATTCCGCAATATTAGCCTTGTGGGGTAAGAAACGGTCGTAAAAATTTAGTAACCCTAAGAAAGCTTGGAGTTCTTTTACGTTACTTGGAGCAGGCGTGTTCTCAATTGCATGAATCTTATCTTTACACGGATGAATACCATATACATCTATGAGAAACCCTAAAAATTTCACATTTCTTACAGCAAAATTACATTTTCCCTTGTTCAGCCGTAAACCGGCTTCTTGTAATTTTTTCAACACCATCTCTAGTCTTGAGTTATGTTCGGCTATATTAGCTCCACTCACAACAATGTCATCCAAAAGTACGGCTATGCCTTTAATTCCCGTAAGTAAAGAAGACATTAATCTCTGAAATATGCCCGGGCACGCTTTTACACCAAAAGCTAAACGTTTCATTTTAAATAATCCTTTTGGCGTATTTATTGTCAACAGCTGTGCTGTTGGTTCATCAACACTAACTTGAGTGTATGCTCTTTCCAAATCAATTTTACTGAAAATTGTACCCCCTTGTATAGCTGTGAAAGCTTCATCCAAAGTAGGCAAGGGATATGTATCAGTATCTGTTACCATGTTTACTGTAGCCCTGTAGTCACCACAAAGTCTAACAGTGCCGTTCGGTTTCAGTACTGGTACTATGGGCGTTGCCCACTCAGAATGCGCCGTTGGTACCAGTACGCCTTCGTCTACCAGCCTGTCTATCTCCTTGATCACTCTTTCTCTCAAAGCGAAAGGTATGGGTCTGCTTTTTAAAAACTTCGGCCCTGTTCCTTCTTTCGGTGTAATACTCACCATGGGACCCTTATATTTCCCTAAACCTTCTTGGAAAACATCACCATATTTTTGAAGTAACTCCTTAATTTCACTACCATTTATTTCCATATGATACACTCCTTGCAATTGTATTTGCAGTGGTTCAAACCAATTACGCCCTATAAGGCTAGGTCCATTGCCGCTGGCAATATAAATCATCAGATTGTCATATAATCCTTTACAAGATACTTGCACCTGAATTTTCCCTAATATCTTCAAACGATTTTCTGTCCATGTAGTTAATGTCACATCAACTTTCTCTAGCCTGGGTATTTCCCCATTCCAAATGAGTCTGGCTGTCGCTTCAGAAATGAGTGTAAATGCACATCCGGAGTCAACCTCCATTTCGATCACGGAACCCTCAATTGACACTTTAATCATATACGCATCAACTTTATGTTCTCTCACATTGTTTATAGTTGCCACATATAAACCATTACAATTTGATTTCAATGTACTATCCTGTTTATTTTTGGCAAGGCATACTGACTCAATGTGTCCAATTTTACCACAAAAATTACATTTACTCCACCGAAACCTACACTCTCCCTTATGCTGCTTACCACATCTGAAACATGATTTACTCTGCTTATCAAACCTATTATTGGTGATTTTATTCACTTCCATGGGTTCATCTACCTCTATCATTGGTTTAGAAGGCCCCGGTACTAATATTATATTAGAATCAAATGTAGCAGTCTCATGTGAAAACGCTATCTCAGATGCTTGGGTAAAAGTTAGTTTCTCGCACTGTAATAATTTCTTTTGAACTTCCTTACTTCTGATACCACATACTAAACGATCGCGCAAAGTCCGGTCCAAATCTTTAAAATTACAATGTATGCTTAATTTTCTTAAACTGGCAACATAATCTCGAACTTTCTCCCCCTCTTCTTGATTCCTTGAATGAAATTTAAAAGATTCCACAATTTCATTGGGTGTGGGGTGGAAATGACTGTTTAAATGCTTTAAAATGTCCTTATAGGTTATGTCACCTATTCTAGTGGGAGACGACAAAGAAACAACCAAATCAAATAATTGAGAGCCACATACCGCCAATAAATTCGCCTTTTTCTTGTCCTCCTCGTCTATATCATTAGCTTTTAAGCAAAATTCAAACCTCGTGATGTAATTCTCCCAGCACCCATGTGCCATGTCAAATTCACCAAACTTAATACCCATTTCCGCGTTTCACCTTTCAGAATTTCACTAATATTCACAAAATATGGCCGATTGCACGCTTTACCACCGATTTATACGCGTCGCCACTATTATGTAGCGATATAATTGCCGAAATTCGGGAGAACACGTGTTCATACGCACCTGACATAACCAGACTGGTTTGTTGTAGGAGTACCCTCATTTTCCAATATACTACAGTATGCTTAAATCTTTAAAACTACGCAACGGATTTTGATGCGGTTTTTTTTAATAGATAGAGTGACTCAAGGGGAAGGTTTATATGTATAATACATGCATCAGCATTGCACCCGTGCGAAGCTGGGGCGGGTCGCTAGTTGTTCATATAAGGAAGTTGCACCTGTCTGACTTGTCTTTGTGTGATTAGGCAGATAATGTATGACAAACAAGTTGATTACTCATACAACTCGTGTTATCAAAGCAAGTTAATGGATTTGATAAAGTATCAATAAATAAACTGATTTTGTAATAAGTTTGTCAATAATGTCATTGTGGGTAGGTACAAGGTTTTATTGCAGACTGTATTTTTTATTTTCTACATTCATCAACTACTCATTGAGACGGTTCCAATCAGGCATGTATCCAGACTTTTGGTTTGGGGGGGGGGGGGGGGGGCAAACATTGAAAGAACCATGGCTAAAAACGTTTTCCGTGGGGGGGGGGGATAAATCCCAACTATCCCCCCGTCTGGATACGTGCCTGTTTCAATTGCCGTGTCTGTTCAAACGCAACAGGCTTACCTTGTATAGTTTAGAAGTGGGTATGGCCATCTTTCTCCACCATCAGATCGGCCGTGGAGCTATAATATAGCAGTGTCACCGAACTTACATCATGTCATCCTCCTCACCATATTATTACATTATTAGTCAATATTCTAGGTATCTAATGATGATATAATTAAGGACAATATTTATTAATATTGACAGGGATAAGTCTCTAATTGAAAATAAAATAACAATTCAATTATTAATTAAATATATGGAAAATTGCGTAAATGCATGTTATAATTTAGCTATGTATGTATAATTATAAATCTTTCCTGGGGTGACTATAGCCGATGAATATCGTAAATCGTAATTCACCACATTTCCAGTTTCCTGCTATTTTTTTTATTAAATTTTAATCCAAACCTACGGAATTCCATTTGTTATCTATCACTAATATTACTTCGCAGATTTGACAAACTGGAGTTGGTTAATAGTAGTGTACTTAATAGTAGAGATGAAACAGGGATAAAAGTCAAAAGCCTGGTTAGTATCATCGTTTCCAGTTTTTAAGGTTCCGTAGCCAAAATAACGAAAACCTAACGCTTATAGTTTCGTCATGTCTGTCCGTACGTGCGTATGTCACAGCCGATTTACTCGGAGACTATAAGCACTAAATTAGTTACACTAACATAGTTTTGCAACTTGGCGGTAATATATTGGCATCATCAGTCTATGTACGTCCCACGTAGAGGGAACGTATTGTAGGTGGTCCGAAACAAGAAACGTGCGGACGTATAGGTACGTCCGGGTGGAACTAATCAGTTGCCGTAAACTGGGGCGCGCGTACAGGATGCCAGAATGCGCCTGGGCAATGCCACTCGATGAAAAAAAAAGTTCAAGGGCAATCACATACAAACCCGACTAGTCCCTTAGTATGCTCTATAACTTATAGAGCATACTAAGGGACTAGACTTGACTTGACTTTATAAGGCTTCTGGGTGCCTAGAAAACATCCAAGAGTAAGAAACAAATGGATGTAGTTAAAGGAAAAAGATCCAATCCACAGAAAGTTGATCAAAAGTTATGGCGGTTTAAGTTTGAACCGTGATTCCTTAAAACTAATACATTTTTTTATATTATATGATTGGATGAAAATTGAGTTGTGTCGTGCTTTATACATTCTTACACACATAATTCAGTTAAATGCTATATTTTTCAAGATACTTGACCTAAAGTGGGGTTGGATCCTTTTTGCTAAAAGACACATATTTCGGGATTTGAATCCAGGACCGTCAGCTAAGCATTCAGATTCACTACCCACTTGGGTCAACCGGTCGTATTGAGCGACTGTATTCCATTCTTAGTCCGTTAAGTGTTACTTAATACAATTCGCCCGCAATTTCAAATTTTGTTGGTTAATCGCACTCCTATACAAATCCTTCGCACGCCTCATTTCACCTTCAGCCCATTACGGGATGAGCTTTGGGATAAAAAATATTCTATAGGAATACTTTTTCGCAAAACGTAACATTATTAGGTAACATTGATTCACTAAATACGAAAATCGCCGTCGGCTTTGCTATAGCCAAATAGTACTGGTAATCCGAATGTGATTGGCAAACGATCAGAAAAGTTCAAGTTATAAAGTACTTTATTATTGTAATAAGTATAATTTTGCCGATAAAACGTTGTTTCCTCTTAGGGTGTTGTCTCTTTTTGCTATTTCGGCTTTATTGCGGAACAATCCATTTATTTCGTTAATGTAAGAAGACACTCGAACTCATGTAGGTATTGGTAAAAGAGAAAATATATCGGTACCTCCGTCCTGCCTCACCGGAACTGTCAGTTACCAATAAGTACCGAGTAGTTACCGAGTGAAGGATGTGATTAGGACTTCACAACGCTTCACCTCACCTTGGAATAACCAGCGTAAGGCCGCTTTCGACAAAACTACGACTAGAATAAGGTTTATTCCAAGATTACTCCGTACTATTGTGACGTTTAACCACAGATTCATATTCCTATTTGAATCCAGCCTAAGTCCAACCTCCTATTACGCGTTTCGCGATGTTCTTACTAGGAATTGTATCAATGTATATTACAGTTCTTTATATAGACGCCTGTTCTTCCATAAACACATAGGATGATAGAAGTCACAGAGTCGGGGCTTTTATTTTACTGCTTAAACTTTATACTATATCAAATAAATGGTGGTGGTGAGGTGAGAGGACGCTGTGCGAAATTGGAAATAGAGTAGGTATAAGTACTTTATTGGTTATTAAGCCGTCGTCCATCCGTCGTCTACCAACGAAAAAAAAAATACCATTCTTTTGCCTACCAACGAGTCCTGGTATCCCGGGGACTGGTAGACGACTGGTTAAGAAGTGCGTTTTGTGAATTACCCTGGTACCCTGGTAAATACCAGAGTAATGCACAAAACGCACCGCGATTCGTGTTTGTTTTAAAAAGTTTTGTTAAAAAGGCGTAAACAGCCTGTATAACCTCCTGTACTTTCCAGGAATAACACCAAATGGCCAGATCAAAACGGAAGCGCCACGATTCCCCCCACCCCAGCCCAAGACTTCCCCTGAACGGAAACTTGGCAACGTGAACGCCCTCTCCGCGGCCCTGTCTGAGGCCTTGGCCTCTAGAGACCGAGATGGTGCACCGGCCTCAAGGGATGCGCCACCGAGACCGGTGGTGAAGAGGCAACCTAGCGAAGCGAGGGCGCGCGGGCCGCCCCCGCAGCCCCCTGTGCCGAAGCAGATGCCTTTGGTGAGTTGTGACACAGAATACATAATAGTACTTAGGTATATAAAGTCCTCCGACTAACGAAACCGACGTTTACAAGATAGAAAACTTAGGCAAGAGTGACAGGCCTGGATTTATTCCGTGACCCGTAGTTATACCGAATCGTAATGTACCGGAGATACCTACACAGATATACTGTAGCCGCGGTATAATTGTCAGTGTCATGTATCACTGTTAACCGTGTTGAATTGCACCTCCGAGGTGCGACTTTAGCCGAAGCGGAAAGAGGAACAGCCCTGACTGTGCATATAGCATATTACGTATACCTATTATCTACCGGCTGTGTTTAAAACAATTCTCCATATGGGATTTCATTCCACAGAAAACCTAAAAACGGAAACTTATAGAACCTCCCAAGATTTGGTTATCCTTATTCACGGTACCACCAACGCAGAGCGGGGTTCCACTAAGCTATAATGCATTTTACTACCATTCACTTAAAGCTTCTTTTCCCGATACAAATGACATAAGACCTTATACTGTTAAGCCATTGGATTAAGTGTTTACAAAACCGTGAAGCTCCCAAGAGCAGAATCGAGTTTGCAGTCACATGTGCCTAATAATAAACTGATTCACGCTTATATTGGACTTTAAGTCCAGTTATGAAAGTTCAAAGTTGTGTAGATATTTTTAGACGCGAGGTTGGGACGTCAGCGTCATGTGCGTCCGATCCGTAGGCGATATCAGACGATTGATATTGTGCAAGCGGTTTATTTTTAAACTCCATGTGAGGTAACTGTAAGGATATCTTTGTCAGAATGTCTCAATTCTGACAAAAATATCCTTGCTGACGCATGCTGTACTCAATGCTACCAGAGACCTACCCCAGCGTTACCTGACGCGTGCATTGAATCAGGAAGCCATGATATCGGTAGGATATGCAAATATTATGTTTATTTCTAACGCAAATTGAGGTAAGAGAGAGTAAGTGTGGGCCAGGCCACGTTTAGATAATGAAATTGATCGTGGTCACTTCATATTACGCAATCGTATTTTTGTTTGACAAACTTTTAGATATATGTGGTTGTGAGACTTGTAAAATATAGAAGGACCGCGTAAGCTTGATAATATGATTAATATCTAATTATTGATAAGTTCTACTTAATGAATCTTCAGTACTTAATGTATAGAAATGAAATCAATTCTCCAAATTTATGTACGCATGTACAATTAATTGGCTAGTTCCTTTTTTCGTTAATGGTTAGGATTAGGAATAGACTTGTAAGAAAGAAAATGTTTGAATTTTTTTTCCCGAAAAGTGTAAATTGGGTTATGTTATAAATCTCCATTTTAAAACGTGAAGAGAGACCTAACCTAACCACCCCTTTCTCCCGTTTAAAACAGCACCACTGCACTTGCAGTGTGTTGTGGGCGATGTATTATCAACTCATCACTGCAAAAGCTAGCAACTTATCAATGCAATATCACATTTTCTATTATATCTACTCTTAATTGGCACAAGTGGCGCCGAAAATAAAATTTCAAATACTCTGCCTACCCCTTTTGGAACAGACGTGAGTTCATGTACGAGTACTCGTAGATATGCAGGGCATGCAAACCGGGATCCCGGGATCTCGGACCGATTTTTACGGTATTACAAAACCAGGATTGAAACAGACCAATATCGAAATACCGGTATTGAAGATTATGCATCAAAATTTTAATAGCAAAATATGAAAGTCTTATGTATTCGTAAAACGTATAAAAAGGCAACAAGAAGTAAGTTGAGTATTTATAATTATTTCGTTATTATTTGTTATTATTCTCTGTCCTACTTTACTTACTCGTATTCTCAGGAGAAAAATCCCGGGATCCATGAATACCGAAATCCCGGGATTGAGGTCCAATACCGGATTTCAATCTCGGAATTGAGAATCTTCCTGTATTGCACATGCCCTATACATATGCCATGATTCTCTGGTTTAAATTGAGACAACCTAAGCCACATATCGTAAATTAGGAAGATTATTTCCGAACACGAAACAGTTCAAGTTCGCCCACACGCGATTGAAACGCGAAAAATATCCTTTGCGGGAGCGTGCAGTCATTTTAGAGCATCTGTGGGAGTTTTGTCTTTAGGTTTTAACCTTGCACTGCTTTGCCTTATTAAGAAATATCTAAATATAGAAAGAATGACAATAGCTTAGGTGGTATAAGTACGACGTACTACAATATGTGTCTATGTCAAATCATAGGTTTTCGGTGAAGGAAACCATCGGGAGGAAACTGGTCTAATCAAGGGATCGGATACCGGTATTTTCTCCATAGAAAAATACCGGTATTATTACGGTCACCGGTTCATTATTTCGATTTTAATGGGACAATCTAATAATACGACGTTGTTACCTAAATACATGATTCAGCCCTACGTAAAGAGCAAAAAATAATCCAAAATATTGGGTTAATTCAGGGTTTTTTAAAAATACCAGTATCGGTCCCTGGTCTAATCCCAACAAGGACTAAATTGCAGTCGCATTCGTAAAACTAGCGCGTACGCCAAATCTTGGGTTAGGTGTGCGAAAGTGGAGGCGGAGCGTATAGGGTATACAACTGGCTAGAAAGATGAAAAATATGAGACATGACAAGATAATTTTGAGTACGTTGGAAGGTTAGATATTTCTGTAGATGGGTGTCTGGTTATGTAGCTGGTGGATGGACGGCTTTGCGGCAAATCGTATGATAGTTTGCCTCCGTGCGTCGGAGTTTTAAATATGTACGCGTTGCTTTGGGTAAAAACTAAAAACCGGCCAAGCGCGAGTCGGACTCGCGCACGAAGGGTTCCGTACCATTATCTATAAAATCGCAAGAAAATCACGTTTGTTGTTTGGAAGCCCCTTAAATATTTATTTTATTCTGTTTTTTAGTACTTGTTGTAATAGCGGCAACAGAAATACATCATCTGTGAAAATTTCAACTGTAACTATGAGATACAGCCTGGTGACAGACGGACAGAGGAGTGTTAGTAATAGGGTCCCGTTTGACGCTTTGGGTACAGGACCCTAAATAATAAATCAATTCCTAATTTCCTACATATTGGCGCAAGCTCCGACGGGTAAGAGAATGGGCGATATAATGAAATCTAAATTCCGCACCGAGATATTGTGTGATATTGTGTCCTAAATTGAATCGTAACATTTGTATTCATTGAATCTATCGCCATTCTTTATCATTTCACTACACAAGGTTATCATCGATAAACAGTTATCTGGATAGCGTTGCATTGGTTTATTCACGGTAGTACAATGCGCCCAGAGTCTACATGTACTATAAAATGAAAATGCACTAATTTGTAGCTAATCTTTATCGATCTAATATGTTAGGATGTCGATTAAGTTACTACTTGAGTGGTGCACTGTACGTTATCTTTTGATGGATATTTGTGCGTTTCTTTAGTCTTTGTACAGTGTTTTCTGAATATGTGGGCGCCTAGTTATGACTTGAAGGCCAGGGTATGTTTTACTATTTATTTGAGTGGTTCGATGACTGATAAAGATCACTTATCTACAGAGGATTCGACACTTTCAAGTGACAGCTTGTGAATTGTGAAATGGCGACCATTGCTACTTTTGTACAAGTGACGATTTGAACGTAATAGTTAGCTTCAATGTCATAATTTGATTGAAATTAAATTTATACGTGCAAAGTATAATGAACACCCTTTAACGTCTTGTAAACCTTTATTCAAGAGTTTAAAGTTACTTAGGCCGGGTTTTATAAAGATACGTTAGACCAAATGTCAGATCAAATTTCAGTAACTCAGTACATTTTTTGATATAACAAACCGACATAAGGTCTAACGGATCTTTATAAAACCAAGCCTTACTCTACCTTGTATGTACTTACTTATTTGAAGTTTGCAAATTCTTAAAAAGCAACTCAGTTATATTTCCATACTCAAAATATGTGTAGAAATCGAAACCTAGATATCCTCGAAAGCTAATGGCACCGAAACAGGAAACTACCTTTTTTAAGAATAACAGCTATCGATGAGCATTAAACTATACAATAATCTACCTCAAGCAATTGAAGACCTTCCTTATAAGCAATCTTGAACTAGGCTTAATCAATGGCTCATAGAAAAATCATTTTATAGTATTAAGGAATACTTGGACTGGAATAAAATTGAATAAGGTTTTATGCTCCCTAGTAGTATTTATTTGCATGCTATGTTGTTGGTGAGATATGCTGTACCTGTATTGACATAATTATGAATATTATGACCACCTTTGTGAACCATGTTTTATGCAAATAAGTTTCATTTTAGTGATATGGTTATATGGCAAATTATTATATTTATCGGATTAGTCAGATGTGGCTAATTTATACCGTTGCTCATATTATAACATAAAATGGTGACATTATGTCACTAAAGGATGGAAATGAATTAGTCATGCAATTAGTTATTGACGTAATATATTTTATATTATTGACATAATATTTATATAAATGGATTTCGCGTTATACCTAGATTCTGCTATAATGACTTATTATATATGACTGTTTTTTTCCTGGTTACCATAATCATATTACTAATTATTCCTTTTAGCGTTACGTATAACAAATAAATTGACAGATATACATTGGTAGGACTAAGGGTGGGTTCCACCAAACTCGTAAACGACGTTCGTTAAAAACTGCTGTGGTTCTCTAGGCATTTTATGGAAAGTTTTATAAGTTTCTACCTATAGGAAAACAGCTGTCGGCGTAATATTTAACGTTCGCCACATCGTAAGTTGGTGCAACCCACCATAAATCTACAGTGGCGTTACCAAGCGCCGGCATGATAACTTCAGTATAAAATTTATAGAATGTTCAAAGGAAAGTTATTGAAGATTTTACATTTATTCCACTACATATATGAATTATAAACACCCACCTTACTTTTTTCTAATGAATTGCGTACTTCGTCGCCTCTTTACTTTTAGGTATGTAGACATGATTTCTTAAACCAATCAAAATAATTATGTCTGCATTTTGATTGGCTCCATTGTGTAACGTATGTTACCCATTTTAAATGTATGATTAATATTGAGTGCTTCATTTTGTATGATCAATTAACCCTTCAATCCCTGAAGTTTTCACAGTTTAGGAAATTTAAGCTTTAGAAATTGCCCATCACTAGGTTATGTATAGTATGTTTACCATCTGTGGGTAACTGTAGTTCTGTATAGGGTTGGGCATAGTTTAGTCAATTCTTAAAACCTCTCACAGCGGGTGAAATGCGTCGAATGACAATAAAAACCGTCGTTACACAAACTCAAGTTTCTTTAATGCGTTTCCGTGAGTGTTACGTCACATAACTAAACCACAATTCAAGTGAAGTTCGATCAAACCATTAAAGTCTTTCTGAGAACAACATAAGAGCTATCTCATTAACCTTTAAATTTGTGTTGCTGTAACATTGAAACCGGTAATGCTAATTAAGATTAATTATCAAAGAAGTGTATTCTTGCCATCTCGTATCTGATTAAACACTGTTATAGGATAGTTAACCTTATTTGAATCTATTGTAGTCTAAATTAACTACGTGATTCGAACATGATAGTAGCTGTATCTCTCTGTAAGTATAAAATTTCCTACCAGTGGATCGAAATCACGCCTATAGGATTAAATAAAAAATCTGTGGACAATTTTTACACAAATTGGTCTAGTCCCAAACTAAGTAAAACTTGTACTATGGGTAGGTACTAGGCGACGCGATATACATACTTATATAGATAAATAGATGCTTAAATACATACATAGAAAACATGTAAAACTCAGGAACATTCGTGCTCATCACACAAATAAATGCCCTGACCGGGATTCGAACCCGGGACCTCCAGCTTCGTAACATAGCAAGTAATGGCGTAATTATCCGACTTCAAGAAGGCGACGCTTTTAAAAAGGAGAAGGTTTTATTGTCGTTAGTATGTATTTTTTATGAATGTTCAGCGTTTTTTTATTAATTCCGGATCAATTAAAAAAATAATGCAATAATGTTAAAAAGCCTAGACATATTTTTGTTATTCTGTACTTATTCCATTAATTATCATAGTCGCGGACCTACTTGGAATTTTATCTAATTTTTATTTCTGGGTATCTTCATGAAAAAGGAGTTGAAAACATATTGTAACTTAGTGGATTATGTTGATACTCTTTTTTTTACTCACTGGAATACTCTTTGCGCTCCAGCGAAGGTTGAGCGGTTTCAACCGAATCTGAGGTGTGAGTGGAATCGAGCTACTGGGAGTTGTGTTGATACTCAATGTCGACTCACTTAAGAACACAGCTACACGGTATAGGCACCCTAGTTTCCCAACTGTAACTGGCGATTGATTTAGTTGCTCGATTATTCCGGCTCACCGTTTACGGTTTACTTTCCTAGTTTTCAGTTTGATTGCCTCCTATTGTTTTTCTACTAGTAAATATGCATTGCAAGTAAGTATTTATTTTATTCCAGAAAAGTCAATTTCCTATCGTTCAGAAATCGATACTGTATTTCCAGATTCCGCGATAAAGGTAATTTCAAACTTCATCCGTTAATTTATTACGGTTATAAATTCATTCATTATATATCATCTGAAAAGAAACGAATGATTTAGTCACTTAACTAGTTTAAAAAAAAATACGTTAACTGATTTCATGATGAATTATTATTATAAATTACTACGCATCAGTGATAGAAAAAAATATACATTCATTTGACTGCTTCTCTAAAATGCGTATTACAACTGCCTTACTACTCATGAAGCTCTAATATTAATACTTGATTTTATTCATTGTTTCGATGTGTAATGCGGATTTACTTTATATGCGTATTGTGATGTGATGATGTGTTTAAAGTAACATTTTTTTATATTACACATTTAAAAAAAGGTTGGTGATATCTGTCATTGTAATTTTGGCATTAACGTGTACCTATTTGGTAGCTTATGGTAAGATTTTTGGAATATTCCAATTAAATAGGATTAATTTTAGTCATACTTATAAATTACCTCACTATCTATCCTACGGACGAGTATGTCCGAAGAATGTTACGCGAGTGAATAAAGTTAGGTAGGTAAATAGCCATAACTATAGCCAATGGAAATTCTCGCCTACCCTTCCGGGAAGCAGACGTAATTATATGTGTGTATATTTTCCTCAATTTTGGAGTTTATGAAAACACAGAAAAGAAGAATCGAGGAAATGATAAGGACGGCGACGACTAGTGCGGTCACCCGACTAGAGTGATGTAGACAACCTAAGCCTCGTTTAGGCTAGTAGGTAGTAGGTCTAAATATGCCTTATTTTGTAGAAACTTCATAAAACTTTATCATCCTCTCAGCGTTTTCCCTTTTTGTCTTATAGGAGCCCGCGTTAATCTCCATACAATTAAAACGAATGGAATCGAAAACAAGAGTATAAGATAAATAAATATAAATACTATCAAGTATACAGAAATTACTTAATATCTAAAGCACGTGGGATGTGACAACCATGACGCCATATTAGCCCACGTAATATTCGCAATTCATGGGCTTCGGACTGATTGTGACATTATGTTTTGTCTACGAAATTGGAAATCAATAACCACCATAATAACACCAACGCCACTACTAGTCCTCTCTAGTGTTATGTTCTTGGCAGGGAGTCAAATCGCCAGTGCTCCCGAGCTTTCAATACAACAAACCCTCAAATAGATTCTTGTGATTTCTTACTGCCGGGTTGAAAAAACCCTAGGTCCTAAACGGTGCTATTAGGTGATTGAAAGAATTCAATTAGGTCCAAGCCTCAGGCCGTTATAATGTAATATTCCGTTTTCTTTGTCCCAACGCTATTTGCGGATTAGTAAACCGATTACTAAATCTAAACGTCACTTATCAGTTAGTCTTACTAACTTTGGAACGCAAGATAAGATTGGCGAAATATGCGAGATGCTTTTAACATTGATATCATACCAGCGATTCTTTTATTACACATCTTTTAATGTTTGTCTGCTATTATAGAAGTTAGAAGTTATTAACGTCTTTTATTTTTTATTCTCGTGTACTAAAACAGATGTTACCCTAATTATGCAATTAAAGTCGTTTGATCTGACTCAGTTTTGGCACTTTTTAATTGCTTGTTTCTTCGCTTAAGAAATTAGGATAATCGCTTGACCAGTGATGATTATGATTTTAACACGGTTACAGTACGAGTACATGTCAGATGGCGCTAATATCAACGAGAAAATAATCTGGGCATAAATTATAAGGGCATAACAGTATGATGCCCTTGTAATTGAAGTCATTTTATTACTGACTGCGTATAAATATTTTTGATGGCGTTATTATTTTTATGTACTATTACGAATTGGCTTAAGAGCGCTTTAATAAAATGTAACATGTCCACTAGCGGCACACGTAAATAATTGTAATTATTTAAATTTAATAACATATAACTAAAAAAGGGGGCCGCTACGTACTGCAGTTTGTATTTAAGTACTTTTTGAATCCATCAAACTAATTTTTACGTTGCTAGATTGGTCTCTCTATGAGCTCAAAATTAAAACGTCCGTTTTAACTTTGGACACATAGATAGACGAATCCAGCAACGTAATAACTAGTTTGATGGATTAAAAACGTATTTAAATACAAAATACAGTACGTAGCGGCCCCCTTTTTTAGATATCTATCGTTCAATTTAAACAATCACAATTATTTACGAGTGGCGTTAGTGGAAAGTGGACATGTTACATTTTATTAAAACGCTCTTAAAGTATTTGAATGAATTAATAACATTTATTTCAGGTTAAAATCCATATTTTTGTTAGTAGACAATTGAAAAATATATGCTTATAAAAGAATTTTCGGGCGAAAGCATTCCGAATGCATTTTTATCCAAAATATCAGTATAGAGTTGTCCCATCTTTCAGCAATGACTCCCAATATCCAATATCTATCTTAAGTTTACCTTATCCTGTGTTCATAAATATGCTGTTCACTGAAACAATAACCTAGGAATTTAATGAATGTTACCGTATCGTATCGTATATGACAACAAAACCATATTTTACACCGATACATCATAGCAAACACAATATAGTATTTGAAATAGTAGAATACGAGTCCATTGGTATCTCTAGGGGCCGTTCTTTGTTCGATCCTGGCCCCGGATCAACTGTGTGTTTTATGCCTGTGTTCGGAACTATAATTTATTATTATAGCAACATTAGCTTTGGTTCAACTTTTGGGCTTCATGTGTAGATTTAATACATAACTAATAAAAAGCTACTTGCAATTTATAGTTATTTGGATGAACTATTTAAATTTTTGGTCTCAATGACGTTTTTCAAACCTCAGATATGAATGCCAGTATGTTTTTGAATTAACCATTTTTCATAGTTTTAGAGTTTCCCATAGGTACATACTCAGTTTAATATTTTTCTTTTATAGTCCAACACTAATGTCTAGTGCCGATGTCTGAATTTCCTCATTCCTTGAGTCTGAAACCTTATCCCTTTGAGATAAGCCAATTAATTGTTTTTTCGTGCCAATCAGTGACTGATTATCCCTGGAACTTAAACCTTTTCAATTAAGATAAGGTCTTTGTATTAACTAAACACATTTCGTCACTTGTGGTGGTGACTGATAGAGATTGTATTTGGAAGACATTGTTTATCGCACGATACAAAATAGTCACAACTCGCGGCCCTGAATACTAATGTGATGGTGAATCATTTACTAGATGTTCGTGGTTTTTATACGATCTTTATGGGACAATGGGATTTTATGGCAATGACAAAGAGGCTGATTATATCAGTCTTACTTTTTTTACTAAGACTGCGGCAAACAAGTATACGGCCTGCCTAATGGTAAGCACACATCGTAGGTTATGAATTCTCGGACATATAACATTTGTCCCTTACTGTCCAGTATGTAAGTGCGAGCGGGACGAATGCTATATGTCCGACATATATGCGATCATCTTAGCCCCTCAGGGGGTCTATGATGATCATGTTTATCGCGTGATAGACGAAAAGATAAAGCATCTGTCACCTTCTGAAACCACTCGATAGAGAGTGACAGATGCTTTGTCTTGCTGTTTATCACGCGATAATTGCGACCATAATACGGGGCCAGAAGAACCGCACACGCGTTTTCGAGCCTTTACTGATTTGCGGATCCTTTCTGTTGACGGCTATTAGAGAAGACTAAAATAGGTTAATGATGATGACGAAGGTCGATTGGCCGCTTTCACCTTACATTTCAAATTCGCAGATATTAATAATAACAATGTGTTTTGCGTGCTCGTAATTGAAAAGGTTGATTTTTGAAACTGGGAAACCTGTAAAAGTAACTACACTGCTGCAACGGATTTTTAATTAATCAATAGTTAATTCTAGCACATAGGTAAACTACATATTTATAACACATATATAACAGGGTTGTTACACAAGGAATGTGTTGTTATGTCTTGCCAATGAGCGTACACAGTGGTAAACATATAATGTATATCCATCTTTTTTAAATTCGAACATAGTAACATTCTTTCGACGAAATCGAAACGTACAGCTATACATTGTGCTTAGAATTCTCAATATGTTCGCGTGGTGGGAGTAAGGAAGCTATACCTGCAACCTAGTTAAAATCGAATTGCAAGATTTGAAACACATAATTTTCTTAATTGAGATGAATGAATTTTTATAAGTAAAAAACCGCCCGAAAATAATTCTAATATTGCCGTGTGGCCTCAAGAAGTACCTAAAATAAACATCTCATGACTTACCAAGGGCTTTCACCGTGAACTCTACCAAGAATCATTAACTAATACACCAGTCAAACATGTAGAAAGTGTTATATTCAGTAGACATTCTCTGTGACTTGTTATTTTTTAAATTCGAGAGACTGTGCTTTTGTTTGGCTGAGGCTGTGCCAAGAAAGAGCCATAAATTTGTATGTAAATGGGAATGATGTTGGCTCAATGCACGTTAACACAGTTTAAAAGCAAAAAGGGGTATTTGCATATGGAGCTCACACAATTATGACCTTTCTAAAGTAGGTACTTTGTAGGTACTCAGGAGAGAAATGTAAGCGCCGATGTAGTCACATCAGATATATTTCCTATTCTGTGCCTTATTCCATGGTAATATGGCGTAAATGTTTATATTATTCGACGGTGACTGTACCTTAGACGATAAAGTTAAACTGATCAATTGTAATTCTTATTGCAACGAGCTAAGGTCGGTTAATTATTTTGCTATTTGTACAAATTTAAGGCATTCTCGTTTCATTTGATGTTTCATAGACTTATTTTTATTACAGGCATCTAATTAAAACAAGTAGCTACGCAAAATAACACGCTAAAATGATCTCCCCAGTCCTTATTAGCTTACTACATTGTTGCTTAAACAACTTAATCATAACAATGTTGCCTCGGTCTCTTGCTATACAGACTTCGCCTTCGCAAGGAGGCATAACACATGTTTTTACAATACATGTAAAAAAATGTGTTATTCTCTTGATACTAGAGACAAAGCTTTTACTGGTGACTATACCATTGTGAAAAGGTGCACATGAAATGATCCGTAAGCATCAGATGAATGAGATTATATAATCAAGAGCATCGAATAGGGGGACCTGTTTTCATTCATTGTTTTTGAGTTGACATTTTGCATTTCAACTTTTACTTCGAAATTATCCTTGTAGTAGGTACCTACTGGTTTTGCAACGTTCGACTTTCGCAGTTTTCGGCTGATGGTTATACAATACGGCGTTCGCTAATAAAAATCGAGTCATATCAACATTCAACTTTTTAATTTGTCATACAAGACCTTTTTAATTTACTGATCATAAAAGCATATCTTGATTCCTTAATCAAGATATGCCCCGGCCGCCATCAGATATATTGTATTGAACGAGGTGGTCACAAATATCTAAACTACGACATTATGTCAAGGAGTTAAGAGTACATATTCTATTTAAGCAACTCATGTTGCAAGATATTAATGGTTATACTTACGGCACTCTAATATATACCTACAAGATGGAATTCCGTATTTGAAAACTCCATCCTGTATAGTTTGATTCCGTCAGTTTGTTAACTTTCTTTACGGCCCTGAGGTCCTGTTTGCAAAACTTGGCACACACCAACTTCTTTTTACCTCCTGATGACTCAACATCATTGTGTCATACGTACAAGCAATGCAACCTTAGCTATCCCTTCGAAGCCTGCCAATTATCATTGTGAGTCATCATGACATGACTCACGGTCATGAGTTGTCACTGATCTTTAGATCTATGATGTTGATGTACCTAGATCATTGTTTGACGATTTCCTAGGATTCATTACTAACAATAATAGAGACCTAAAATCTACATGTACTTATGAATTTACTGTAGTTATTCTACGGTTAGTCCTTAGTGAGAAATAAGTTTGCATTTATACAATACGGCGCCTCGCAGATCTACATTGGGCTGCACAAATGCATGGACAGATGTCGACCGTATTGCCGTAGTATTGAGGTTGAAACTTGTCCATGAAATGTTGCAGCCCATGGTACCTACTCTTTTGGAAAGATAATACATGTGTGTCAATGGGATATATATAATATTCTCTAGACTAGGTTACTCAGTAGTTATGGCCGAAATCGGTCAGGATGCTATCATTATCATATAATAATCTAGTCCCATTGCGTTTTCCTCTGCCATTTTCAGTAGTCATCTTGTCGCTGTTCATCACTGTTTTCAAAGTACGTTATTTTTTATATTAATTTAAAAAAGACGAATTACATGTATTGTAAACAACACATACTAGGTCATGACCAGGGTGAAGCGATTCATTCCGCGCTCCTCTAAAGCCGCTCTACGGGAAGGGATGGATTTCGACTTGTTACAATCGAACAGTTCCAGTGACATAAAAAATCCAAATTGACTGAAACGTATAAGTAGTCGATGCCGAATTAGGTCAAACTAATCCAATCAATCGAAGTCGCCTGTCAAGGGCGGTCTCTCAAGTAAAATGTACTTCAGACAAGGATCGCAACTTCGGCGAGACATACGTAAGGTTGGTAGATAGGTACTTGATCGTATTTGTGTCCTGTTTTCTGTCCTTTTTCATTTTATGTAATGGAACTAAGGGTCGCCTATCAAATAATCTCCAAAAAACATATTATACGGTAGATGACAACAGTAAACATCAATTAAGTATTCTTGATGAAAATATCAAGCTTCTACAAATTTTTGTTATTTAACAGATTTTCAATAACAACTCGTGAAGTCACTCTCAGATCAGTCGCCATCCCAATTCTTCTTTCCTGCAGAACTTAGAACAGTAGATAATAGACATAACCAACACGAGTAATGTAATAAATAAATATGTTACTCATCACCAAGGTTATCTCGTAACATGTAATCTTGACCGGCGGCGATGTCGTTTGTTTTACTTTCCTTTATGAATCACCATCATAGTAATTTAAGTGTTTACTTTTCATAAGAATAAAAGAAAGAAGTCAGTCAGTCCTGTTACGGAAACGGGAATTTATATTTTCTGTAGCTGGTTCCTCCTAATCTTAGCATTATCCGGGACACATTCTGAAAGAGCGCCGGGGTCCGTTAGCCTAGTTCGGAAGAATGGCACACGCAGTTGCAGATACGATTTGCCGTGCTACCTTCCAATCCACAGGGGAAGTTAACTGTTATTGAGTTCGGTAATCTGCTTCGAGCGTAGTACTTTCTTTAGAAAAAGTACGGTTAAGCTTAACTGTAGTGATGTTTAAATCACGTCTAACGTCTAACCTGTCAGTAGTGTTACGAAATGTATGTGTTTGACAGTAACGTTCAGTTATGTGACGACCTCGTAACTATCCGCTATCTTACATAGGTATCTAATATGCTGAGAATGACCAATTTATTTGAACATGATATTGTCTCTTTCCATAGAGTTCCTCGGACTCGGTGCTCACGAGCGGAGGTGTGGCAGAGCGAGTCCAGAACATGCACGTGCCCATCGCGTCCACGCTGCACCGCAAAAAGAGCTCCTTGCATTCCGCCGCCCCTGCTGCGCTAGGTAAATAAAATACCTCCTCCACCGGCCCGCGTGCAGCCTCCAAACGACGGGGTGTCAAAATTTACGAAAATAAATTTTACTCTCTCAAATTGTCAAAACTTAATTGGGGCCAATGTACTATGTGCAGGACGTCGGTCGTCAGAAGGCAAGAGAAGACCGGGTGCCCGCTAGCTACTCCCTAGTATTGGTGTAGATACTAATTTTTAGTACACGCCGGTTAATTTTATCATAGCTATGATAGAGATTTGGGCTTGCTGACCTCCTAACTTTTTGAATACTATTGAATACCTAAACAAAATTAAGGTGTCAGAAAAATGTAATATTGTTAATTAACAATAGGATACATGTACCTACTCCACGCAGACACATAAGTAAAGGTTTTGATCAAGGCATGGTATTACCAACTTAATTAGAAATAGTCCGTGTTGTCCCCGACAAAATGTACTCCTTGTCTGGACAAAAACGATTTTTGATTAGATGATTACACTGTCAATCACATATTTTTACGTATATCTTGTAGGCGGCAGTATGACGTCACTAACATCAGCCCCAACGACTCCAACAACCTGCGCTTCCCTTTCCACGTCAGATTTATCAGAACGGCCACGGATCAGTCACGGCAAGCCGAACTTGGCTCCGCGGCCGCCGACCAACCCTCCGGACAGGCCCAGCCCGCCGCCGAAGAAACTTAACATTAACGGTGCAAAGATGGCTGGAAGAGCGCAGAGCATGAGGGTGCCCAGGTGAGAGTTATTACTTAGTTTGCATTTTGGCAGATGTTAATTACATTCTCTGATTTGGTTATTAATTTTGGCCGATTCTATTTAGCTGGGCCACCGTTGTGAGAAGGTAAGTATGAGTTAATTTTTTCAGTGCCTGTAGGTATTGTTGTTGTTGCCGACAACATGTTGCTTGGAAAATATATCCCGCTTATTTATACGCTATATTTGCCGGTCTGACCAGTACAAACCGGTGTTAATATAACGAGCTAAAAGTCAGGCCACCTCCGATGGCCGCTAAAGCCGAGTACATCAGCCAGCTAATCAATTACGATTTACGCTCTCAATTGTAGATAACTGTCACTGTGACCGCACACAGCTAGGGGATGATATTTTAATGGTGATGATGATTATATTCCCATATATTACATTACTTGACAGATCACCGCCCGTGTCACCCCCGTCGCCGGTAGGATCGCGTCCGCCACAGCTACCGCCCGCTAACCCTCCTATTGGGACTAAGAATCCAGCTTCGCATTTCGGTAAGTGATCGTGTTATCATTTTAGAACAAGTGAAATTAAGAGATAAAAATACTCGACCCTTTCGTTTTGTTATAAATTTAAGGTCACTTTCATGATTAAGACGAATCTAACACGTGTTAAAATCCATCAAGCTGTTTAGGCTATAGAGTATGCGAGCGAAGTACACAATGTACACATAGACTTGACACTTGAGGATATCGCTTGCCGCAGTCTGGTAAAAAGGTCATGTTGGCTACATTGTTTTATTTAAATCTACATAATATGATACAGACAATAGATCTTAAGAACAACAGAAGGTTTGATAAGTGCATATGAATGATAAAATTTTGACAAGTAACTAAAAAGTTCAAAACGGCTGCAAAATTTTATAACAAAGTTTGTTGTAAAGCAGGGGACGTCATTGTAGGTTATTTGAACAATTCTCTAAAAGTTTGTACATTTCATGTCTGTTTCAGAATTGTTTTCTTCTTATTTTTACTATACAAAGTGTAATGAAACGTAACAATATCATTTGTGGCATACTTTTGTTTACAATCTTTTTGAGAACTCTTATTTGGTCGGTTGCAATGATGGTGATGATAATGTACGTGTGGGGGTCATAGGCACGATGCGCGCACCGCGGAATCTGCGCCCCCCTGGCGTGTGTCCCCCGCCGCCGCCCGGTGCGCCGCCCCCACCGCCCGGGGCACCGCCCCCGCCCCCCGCGCGCAACGCGTCCCTCACGCAGCCCCCGCCGCCGCCCCCGCCGCACTACCGACAACATGTGAGTATAAATTAATAAAAAATAATAAACATTCTAATGCTCAGAATTGGTATAGGAAACTAGTTTCACAGGAAGGACAGCTCTTAACCATTCCATGACTAATCGGGACGTCTCTTTTTCTCTAGATCCTTGTCCACGGCATTTTCAGACATCGGAATGTTCGACTTATTTTTTGTGCTGTAATTGCTATTGCCCCATGCAATTTAATGAATCTTCATAATGGTAGTTATCCTAACCTAAAGGTTCTTATTCCTCCAAATAGTGAAAATTAACACAATTTAAAGACTCCTAAGGTACACTTTCCAGATGCTAGTGAGTGAAAAAGCGTTTTACATTGGCAACCTAACAAACCAAATGAAATTGACATAAATAAAGTAAGCAAAAAATTTCGTGCTCGCTAACTAGCAACATTAACACGGTTATAATTTAGTAATTTTTTTGAGATATTAGGATAAGATTTCTATGATACGGCATATTTTTTGGTCTTGTTTCTTTTAAAGTAATAATAAAATTTATGTCACACCTAAAAAATCGAAATCAAACGTGTCAAACTTATGCCATAAAGTCGAAATTACCGCACGCTACGCTCGCGGAAAACCCCTCTTCCTGGCCATGGGGAGACAAAATTTTGTACTTACCACGGGCGGTCAAATACCGCGACATACGATGTGAGTCATTCTTTGTTTTACCTCCCTAGGTATATTATATAATAATTGTCAACGTTCCTATTCCCCAGAGCGTCCACGAGGAGCCCCCTGCGCCTGCGCCGCCGGTCCGCGGCTCGTCAGTTCGCGCGCCGGAACTCGAACAACGATTCGCGGAACTTTTCCACCCCCCGCACCGCTTCCCGCCCCCCGACCCCTTTCTGCGCATCGTCAAGGGATATTCCAGCGCCACTGTCGCCGGTAAGTACGCGTGATTGATGTCCTCCCACACCGCAATAAGGACCGAGGTCCTACAGGTAGGACTAATTCCTAGGCCAGTATTATGATCACATTTATCGACAACGACAAGATAAAGCATCTGTCACTTTCTATCGAGTGGTATCAGAAAGTGACAAATGCTTTACCTTGTCGTTTGTCGTCGATAAACATGAACACCATAGGCCCCCTAGTTTGAATTTATCATTTTCTATAGGGACAGAGTTGAATTTGCTTTGTCATTCGTTTCGTGAAACTAATTCAACTGTATTTGCTACACTAGTTGTAGTTATGTTATACGTTTTATTGTATGGAGGGCCTTAGAAGGGTACGACCACAAGGAGCACATTTCACAAAGGCTTGTAAGTTGTAATAGAAGCGGGAGCCTAATTAGATTTATCGCTTGTATTACAAGTTACATGCCATAGTGAAATTAACTAGAATTGATTTATGGAGCGAGAGTCGATAGAAGTTGCCAAAATTTTACTTTGTATTATTTGACACAATTTCAAAGAGTATGTCGCTTACGCAAAAATAAGAATCCATTGGATGAATCTTTTTGTAGTTGACTTTACACATGAATACAAAATCGATAAAAACTACTTATGAACATGGAAGGAGTCTGTTTTATTTACACTGGAATGGCAGTTGTCATGACGTAGCAAAGCACCCCATAGTACTTTACATTTCTAGACCCAGGCAATGGTTTATTTAGAACAAAGTCTAACTTAAGGTCATTTAAAGCCCATCGTCGGCTAAACTCTAAAAATGGTTTGCGACTTTAGCCGACGCAATGTTTGTTATTATTGTATTAATGCCGCAACGTAAACGTAATATAATTAGTCATTTGGACTTCAAATCAAAATTTATTGACAACAAAGATCAATATCTATTATTAATTGAAACGAGTGTTCCTTTTAAAAGCCTGAAATGCTGGGTAATGTTTATATCCTGTTATAAATACATGGAGCTATAATTTCATATTGGTGCTCTAAATCGACATGTATAAAATAGAGCTGTAATTGTAAAATAAAAGTGGAGGTACTTTGCTGCACATGATAATGCTTGAATTATTTTTGAGACTATATAGTCAAAATGGAAGATCAGTAGTTAAAATAAAAGTAGAAAACTAAAACACGTCAATTTAATGGCTTCTCGCAATGCTTATTGTGTTGTGACGAACAATAACGTTAATAATCATAGTGTCTTCGCTGGTAACTACGACAAGCCATAAACTTAAACCTATCTTCGTCTACTTTGTCACCGGCGGGCTGTTACGTCAGTGTTAATCTCGTAACCAGAGAGCTGTTGTTTTTAATCAAAATGCAGGCCAAATGTAGCCCTGAATTTGTTGCGTACTATGTGAAGTACAAAAGTGTATTACGCGGTTAAGACCGCCCCTGGCGGAGTTTTAGTAGAACAGTAGTACTAGACCAAAAGTTGTTTCGGAAATTTGTTGTTATATAAAAAGTGCACTTCCTAAGATACGGAACATTTATTTAAGTATATAAATAGTGATGTATTATTATTTAACTTGAACTGCCTAGAATTATTCAATTTCGTTTATTTATACGCACATGCGTAGATTTGTATCAAATTAGTATTATTATGTACATGGTACATACTATCCAGTAAGTGCAATAGGTACAAGTAATGTGTTGACATAATAATTAGGGCTTTGTGTAGTTAGTAATAAGAGTCATTTTATATCGTTATCCGTTACATACCTACCAAATTATCCAATGATTTGTAGAAATTTTACAGAATTATAAGCCTTTTGCTTCCTTTTACACTTCGAATGAGGAATTTCTTACCTGTTGCTTATAAGATAGTGATGTTCAAAAAAGTTGTTTTCGATGCATTGATTTTGAATTTATACTTAAAAAACAATAACGTGTAAGGTTCCATTTACAAGTGAAGTTGGATCAGACACAAACTTTTTTGAAAATATGCTTCTTTTTGTCAATCATTTACAGTCAGAAATGCCTCAACGCACGATGCATGGAAGGGATAATTAGTACCTATTCGAATAATTTTATCACTGCATTTTAGATTATGAATATTTTCAAAGATTTTTCAGTTTAAGTGTCCCTATTGCTCAAATGCTTTATGATTTCTTTAAGTAACTGAACTCCCATGTTGACAATTGCATTTATTTCCAAGAGTCTGATTTCCCAAATATGGATTATTTTTCAGTGTTTTCAATTTTATTCACAATTCAAACATATCATCATGTCACCGCCATTGAGTGTTTCACAAGTCATTGAAATTCCAAAATTAACCTCATGGGAGTGGTAACATTGGCGTCAAAATTCATTCGAGTTCAGTCATTTCAGACCAAACATGTATTTGTTTATAAGTTCGTATAAGATATGTAGATTAAATTATTTTTTCTTAAATATGTAGATGTTTAACATAACTATGTTTACGTTGAGTCATTATATTAATCGTATGTATATGTAGCTTAGTGGCTGTAACAAAGTAAGTATTCCCCCGGCTGGGTGGCAATCGCTATTAATAATTAATTGTTTTTCAATCTCGTTTCGCTTTCTTGAGAGTACCTGTCTCATGCAGTAGTATTGACAATGAGAAGCGAGTCAATACGATCAAGGCTGTTAAATGTATATTTTAATAGCTATTAAAATACTTTATTTAAGTTTATTAAAGTTTCAGTATTTATTTTATCGTCCTCAACTTTTCTACTTTGTTTTTGGGCATTTTGGACTTGTTTATAGGCATTTTGTAATCCAATTTTTTGTCAAGGGCGAATATTATTAATTATCTTACAACTTACGAAATAATGCTGTTATTTTTTTCTATTTATATTATTATATATTACTTAATTTTTAAGACCACGTTAAATAGCTATTTTATTAATAATCGCTAAATTGATCAAACTAAATATGAATAGAGTTACAAAGTGCTACGTTAATTTTTAATTATATATACTATTTTTATATTTTTAAGTCAATAAAAACCCAAGATTCAGCGATTAAAGTATATGGTTGATAGCAAAATTACATAGCGATTGCCCTCGCGTATTAGGATTTTTTAAAACTTATGTCCTTTTGTGATCTATTATTTTAATAGTGAGGTGCCATGTACTGCGAGTTTGTGTAATTGTTGACGGCTTGAAGTAATTCACTTTATAATTTTAGTTTAGAAGGTTGCTGCATTTCTTAATTGATGCAAATGATTGTTTAAATGGTAATAGCAATTAAAATCATCTTATATGTGGTACTTATCTACCCGTTATTAATTACTAGGTAAATTGAAGAACCTATAGATTTTATCTAATGCAATAGGAGTTTTACTAAAGTCCTTCTTGAAGGACATATTCTTAAAATTCGTCGGAGAAGGAATAATTAACCTGTAATACTCCGTAAGATTGGTTTGATAACAATGCGTTTTATTGTTAACTTCAAATTTTTGTGGACTTGTGGAGTTAAGAAATGAAGCAACCTTTAACGCTTTTTGTACTGAGAAGCGACCGGTATTGTGATACAGTGATGTGGTACGATGCTTAATAATTATTTACATTATTATTTTTAAATAAAAGACTAATTATTATTAAAGAGTTACGATGTATTTCATTCAACCTAACATTTTTGTTTCAACGCTTTGTGTCTTTTTCGTTCATGCTTCCTATATAATTTTCATTATAGAGCTGGTATTTGTTAACGTATTTTGTCTTCTACATTTGCGAGTACAAAAGCACCATAAAATTGTAGATATTTTTGAAATTCACCGGTTACGTGCCACATATATAAAAACAAAACCGATTACGCCAATTTACACAAATACAAAGTTCAACACACACACATTCACACATCACATTCACAGATTATGAGAAACAGAAGATACTGCTGTGTTGCATGATGCATCAATCAATAATTATAATTACACTCGCAGGTGGTTGTTCTCCTATTAATTACTTCTCTAGTGTTGCTGATCGGTATAATGTAGCCGACACAAATCATTCATAACCGCTACTTTGCTGTAAGTCGTATGCCATTCGGAAGTCCATAAGGATCACAGTTGAAAGTAATATTCGAAATCGTCAACTGCATTTGGTACCTAATCGTTCGTTCGAAATATTCATTTAAATGACAGAATTTACAATTCGTATTTTACAATATTTTATGTCACACTTGGCCATAAAGTAGCAATTACCGCACCCTACGCGCGCGGGAAACCCCGCTTCCTGGCTAGGGCACATAAAATGTTGTACTTACCACGGGAGGTAATAAAGAAAGCCTCAGATCGCATATTTATGGACGTGCGTCAAATACCTGCGATCTGAGACATTCTTTGTTTTACTGGCTTAGGTTAGTAATGTACTATTATGGTATGAGCCGTAGATTCGGGGTTGCTAGCTATTCGTCGTATGACCGTAGCTCGATTGTATAAGTGTCGTCTGCGCAATGCGTACAGCATGTCAATGGGTAAGTTTATACTTTTTGAGCATGATAAATTTAATTTCAGTATCTAGCTAGGATTCATACTTTATGCATGTTTTTATATTAGATACATGATAACATTTATAAAAGCGATTATCTGTTAAATTTTGTTTTATTCTGATTGCAGTTAGTGGTAAGTTTTGATGAGAACTCAACACACTTGTCAAGCGAATTTAAGCTTTAGTATTTTAGATTCCGTAACAGTAACATCGCTTCTATAATATGCATATATTTTACTAATCCGCTTGAACGTGCTTAATTTTTAACGCAAACTCTAGTTCTAAATCATCTGAGTTTTTCACAAATTTTCTATGTCTCGATATAGATAGAAGCTGATGTTTGCCTTAAAATTCGCACGCTGAAATGGAACCTTATAACTTTAGGGCTCATTAACATTAGTCTCACGCGCATGGCATTGCACGGCACGATAGCATGGAAACACTTTGGGTATACCTAACATTTATCGAATAAACAAACACAAAAATTATCTTTTATAGGTCGTTGCAACTGGCGTCTGGCATAGTATTTGATATGTCATCTACCGATCCTCAGCGAACTGAGGCTACATAAAAAAAAAGTTTTCGCGGTAAATGACTTGTTACCATCCATCGGACAACGTTCAACGACAATAACCACAAAATTCCATATTGATTTTAGCGACAGAAAATATAAATATTTGACAGTGACTCGACACAACGTGGCGAATTACACCGATATTGCGACCAAGTAGTAGGGCATAGCAGGGTCTACCGCGAACCGCAAAACGAATTATCTATCTCTCTGTTGCTCGAATATGCAAGTGCGACAGAGAGGCAGATATTTCGTCCTCGGTTCGCGGTAAGCCCTCTGTAATCTTCTGTCGTAGGTACAGTCGCCATCACCCATTAAATATAACGTTGCGAATACGGTACTCTTTTTTTAAACCTGACTGGCTTTATAGGCCGGGCCCAAATAAAGCGACAGGAGTGCGTGGTTGGAGAGTAGCCTGGGGAAAATCCAGGGGAAACCTCCGATACGATCACGCGGGCGAATACGTTGTTCACAAATGTGTCTGAACACGATTTTATTGCTAAAGCGTTTAGAGTCACATTAGAGTGCATATTTAGATATTTTTGAGCACCGCGTAGAGTACTAATACATTTGATGTCGATTAAACATGGGCTAAATCACTTGAGTCAGAAAAAACGTCGTCATTCTATTGTAGGTAAATTACTAATAAATATTATTTTGTGTTTTAACTTGAAAACAGCAGCTCGTATTTTTTATTCTAAATAGATTTCGAAATAATAAATTAAATAACACGTGTATAAAAATTATATTAACAGCTTGTGTATTCTGAATTGCTGATCAATCTCCTCATATAGGTACAGTTGCTATCAAATACATCGCATAATCCGCGATACATTCCTTGTATTTGCGAAGAAGTAGCTTATCGTCCGTAATCTGAAGAGATTGCGCGAAAAAGAACAATTTTGTTCATCTTTAGAGCCACTTTACAGGCAAGCGAAGAACTAATGCTATACGTGTACAACGTAAGCGCGATCGTGTTATAGTATCCGCAAACAAAACTGATGACCGAGTTGATCGCGCTATCTCTTGCATACTTGCACGGTGTTACGAAGTGTTTCTCACACTTTAATGGCCCCGGTCGTTAGTTTGCTTTGCGGACACTATAGCTAGGCTGAACGCGCTAAAGCTTTGCCAATAATACTAGTCTTCAGGTATTAATAGTCCTACGTTTGTGCTGATGTGCTGGATAGCGATTGTGCATTTTTTTTAAACTAACTTTGTGTGAGGGCCGATTTTCAATCGTCAGATAAAATTATCCATCAGTTAAAATTATCGCTGTCACTTTCTAATGTCATATGAAAGGATTGGACAGAGCTAACATTTATTGACAGATACTTTTATCTGGGGATTGAAAAATCGGCCCTTAGTTTGTTTATTAATGTATCACACAATTTAGAAGTTAGCCTGTATACTTATGATGTTGTGTTACTATAGCGCGCATGCACCCGACGAGCAAAGCGCAGGCGCCGCCGCCGCCCCTGTCCGTGCCGCTGTCGGGCTGGTCGGGCACCTCCAGTGCCTGCTAGCGAGCGCGGGGGGCGCCCGCCCCCCCCTCCGCGCATACCGCGCATCTCGTACCCGACTCTCACCCGGCGCATGCGCTACTCTCCGTCGCGCACGCGTTACTATTCCCGGCCAACACCATTGCCACCAAAGACAAAAACCTCCTCCCTATTGAAGAAGTCACGATGCCGTCGGACGACGTCAGCGATTTGAGGGACGTCGTCGACGCTATTAACAAACTCTGCGATACGATGAAGACGTCGAGCTACGATGAGGAGTTTGACGAGTCTAGGTCTGGGAGCGTCGATGTCGATCCCGGTAATACATCTCAGGCGATCGATATAGTTGATTTACTCGTCGCCGAGGAAATCGTCCCTGAAGAGGCGGTCCTAGCTGAAGTTGAAGCCGATCCCGACTGGTATGTGGCCTGTCGAGTCGAGCCGGCTGAGCCGAACGAGGTCATATTTAAGAAGGTAGAACATTATAATACGGAGACGTGGAGACAATCCGTTTCTAGGTTAGAGGTAGCGAGCCCGGAGGATGTCGTTGTGCGTAAGGCTGAGACTTACGTTGCGGAGAGATGGAGCGACCCCCCGCTCGCAAAATCGGAAGAACAGAAGAATGAGCAGGATAGATGGAGTGACACCTCTTGTAGGTTAGAAATAGTTAGTCCAGAGGAAGTATTACAGAAAGCGGAGACTTCAACAGAGAGATGGAGCGATTCCTCCGTGTCTTTACCGGGGCAAATAGAGGAGGAAACGGTGACGTCTGACGAACGACAACCTCACGAATTCAGCGAAATGTACTACACAGCCTCGTCCGAGGTATCTTTACTGTCAGATTTAGAGGTAGCTGATAAACCGCAGGAAGAACCCGTTGTAGAGAGAGAAGATGATAGAAAGGAATGTGTGATAGCAGGCCACGTGGCTGCTATGAGAGAGCGGTTTGAGAGCATGACGCGGACCAACACGCCCTGTCCTGATCTCGTGAGGTCAGTGTCTCCCACGCTAGACGTGTTTAGGAACATTACGCCTTCCCCTGATCGTTTAGGATAGAGCTAAAAGGGAAGAGGTAGATAGGTTACCTGTTGAATTGTTTCTAGTCTCGTCCAGTTCTGTACAGCTTGAGCTTTCTTTTGCCTCAGTTATTTGGCTATTTAAAACAACCGAACTAGTGATCCTATTGAAAACTAAGCGGTGCAGTTTATACCGTACAAAAAAACCGGACGATAAGAAGTCAACACTGTCATCTCATCTCAACATATTTTATAACCTAAAAGTGATTTATAGGTTACAAAATGTACCGAAATGAAAGATGATAAGATTGACCATACTGCGGATAGAGATGCTATGAGATTAATATCTTGAATTTCCGGGTATCTTTAGAAAATTTCTGTTTGAATGTGGCCGTCTTGGTGCATTTAATTTTAAGTATACGACTACCTTAGGTAGTCCTGGCAATAGTTTGTCAATATCAAGACTTGTATGTGATAAGTTAAGTAGTGTAACTAGTCTACCTCTTTTCCTAGGTGTAGATGTGATGTGATTAAATTTTATATCCTCTTTTTACGAAGGTATTTAAAAGTATTCGAGGCAACCTTTGCTAGTCTTAATTCGATAACACCAACAAACGAACGTGCCAAGGGTGTATGTACTTAGTAGGAAGGGTTGTGATTTTTTTCGTAGCGTGTGAATTTGTACGAATGCAATATATGTCTTCTGATAGTCGAAAGCCGCTAATATTATGATCATCTCATTGTTTTGTAGATAGATATTTTAGGCTAGTCCTTTGACGCTCAAAGCCGAGAGCTACGTTGCAAAAGGTGGTATGGAAGTTTTTATTTTTTTATATTGTGTATATGGATGCAACTGAGTAAATATCAAAAATGGTAGCACGAGATATCTCGGGACGACTTTTGCCAGCAACAAAACCTCGAAATTTTATGACTGTTTTCGGTTTCTCACTTATATATTCTATACGATGCGTCCTAGCGTAAAGTTACTTTTAGCAAATTAAAGAACATGTAATATTGCCTCTATTGAGTACTAAAATATAAACCGGTTTTGATATTTACTTTAAATTCACAATTTAAAAAAAATAAATGTTTCTACACCACCTTTTGCAACGTAGAAATATTCTACGGACTGGCCTATATTGAATCATAGTTTGGATTGGCTTAACATTAAGTAGGTAATATACTATCGTGTTTTTTACATTCCGTCATAATTATTTGGACATTAACCTAATGTGGGATCAGGTTGTCTGGCCAATACGAAGTGGACAGCTTCATCCTTTTCAGGAAATCGTAACTGTCGAATTCCCAATGTTAACAAGTTCTTACTGTCAGAAGATTCATAGGCGAAAGGTAGGTACTTACATATCTGGAAGTTACTTAGTTAATTTTAGATATTAAGAGCAACGTTTATACTTAATATGGATTCCTAAGCAGTAAAAGGAGATTAAGTGCATTATTGTAACGAAACATCAGTATATTTGCACTGCACTGATATATATCCAGTGGTTAGCGACATTGTAACATGACTAGTTAATCTATTGTGATCAGAGAAGCTCAAATTTTGTAGTTTTTTAATGAAATTAGCCTTGAACTGTTGCGCCAGACCAAGTAATATGTACTGCTCTAAATAGCTTAGCTTAGGTACGCTTCTAAGGTTGGCCGAGTTGTTGATAGGAAATGTTACATATTTTCTCACGAAAGAGAGTAGAGCTTGTGTGGGACACTGAGCTCACACGAGCTTACGCACACAAGTGAATGTGCCCCGTACAACTTTTATTCAATCCGCTAAGGCTAGATTCAAATCTAAACCTACTTAGGGCTCATTTACATAAGTGGCTAGGGCCCGCAGCGTTTTAATGCTGTGACCACACAATGGGCCGTGATGGCGATGGCGCAGGACCAGTATGCAGCTATGCCGTGAAATGAGATGAGAATGTGTTTCTCCCTTTAACACATTACTGCGCCCTGTACGTTGTCCCATCATGACCCATTCAGTGGTCCCGCATAGCAAAAACAAGGACAGCGTCAGCTCCTTGGCGTCAACCAGTGAAATTGAACCTTCAAGCAGTAACGTCACAGCAGGACCCTGAAGTGTTACTTGGCCAATTTTGCTGCTATTTTATTAAAAAACCAGTCTTGCATGCCGTAATTAATTATATACTTATTATATAATTTATACAAAGTTGCCATAAATAGTTAAAACATTTGTTGTCAAGTTATTTTATAGGATCATTCGGTTAATTTGTGACTATCTGTTGTGTATTTTGTACCAAATGTTTATTGGGTGGAACAATTTATTTAATGGTGATATTAGTTACATATGAAAACTTGTTGTAATCCATGTACTTTAGTGTTATCAGTCTTCTAACAGTGTAGTGATAGTCTAGTTATTCTATAAACGTGTTATGTGTACAGACCAGACGTTTAACAATATACGGCTACCTACTTCATACAACCTTTATTTTATTTGTGTCGACTAACTTTTTCAGCGATCTTTATCAAATACAAACGCAGCCACTGACATGGGAATGTCACACGCGAAGCTGAACTCTATGGAAATGCATGTAGGTTGATATCGTACTTCACGCCGTGACCGGTATATCCGTCGTTGGTGTTGAAATGATGGTGCGCATATATAAGTCGTTGGCGTCGAAGTTTATTTTTCAGACTGCGACTTTATGACGCTAAGAGCCCTTGATGGTGTCGTGCCAAAACAAGTACTTATTCGTACGTTCTGGGTTATCATTTATCAGCTATCAAGCAAGATCGATTTTTTAGCTCATTGTAGTACTGGTGTTGTAGTGTACCATTTTTGTAGGATTATAAATGGCGTTCAATAGGTCGTTAAAAAGAACACGGTTAAGGAATTAAGACTACTTGTTAATTTGTCTTACGAAAATTTGTCATGGGTTTAGAAACTACTCAAATACGCCAATAGTACTTAGTCACACGTCAATTTGCTTGTTATTACAAGAGATTTCGATTAGGCACCATAGTTCATGACAACTTCGGACTTCGTTGGCGCTCAGTTCAACAACTAATCCTGGTTAACTTTGAGTTTGAACGCTTGGG
Source organism: Epiblema foenella (assembly GCA_963556455.1). NCBI lineage: Eukaryota > Metazoa > Arthropoda > Insecta > Lepidoptera > Tortricidae > Epiblema > Epiblema foenella. Next base: position 8,109,573 of record OY747108.1, on the reverse strand, counting down.
TAGCATTGAACGACTTTCAAATAATAGTACGGTCACCATAAAAGTCATAATGATATTATGGTTGCTCAAACTTTCTGGAAGACTCCTTTTCTATGCCCATTCAATGTTACTTGAGCATTCGACTTCAGCAATTTATTAGGTACCTAATCAAGTAAGGCTCGAAATGAAACAAAATAACTTCAAATTCCAGCGCATTTATTCGGTAAAATAGTCAAAATTCTACAAGATTAGGCAACCATCACAACTTCATAATGGAAATGCTTAAGAAAAAAATGTTTCAAGGCAGAATAACATTAACGAATCTTATTTATTACGGTCCTCACTAACAGTAAATATGGTAGGTAATAATGTGTGGGACAGGGGGCCGTCAATCCAACAACAGTCGTTGTGACAGCGCGTCGCCTGCAGTCGGCAGGGAACTGAAGGCCCAGCCACCTCGTGGCGAGCTCGCTCACCTGTCCTACCTACCCTCCTAGGGCTCACCACTCACGTTTATCGCTCTATTTATCCCATTGATTATCAATCGATCAACTTGATCACATTGATCGAAGTTTATAGGCACATCAAGGAAATGACATTGGTTAATCATGGTCAGTTCTGCAACGTGATCACGTTGGTTGATCATGATCACATTGATTAATCATGATCAAAGACAAATAGATCCTATCAAAGTATCGTAGTATTATGTAATAATTACATTGTAAGAAAAGAAAATGGGACAAGCATATTCGGCCGTCGCTCGATATTCCAAAATTATGTATGTGCGTAGTGATTCATTCAAAGTGATCCTATTGGTTTGAAAAGTTCATCGTGTAAAGTAATCGATTATCCAAGCAGTGATTAAGTTTTACCATACTCTTCAACCAATGTGACGTTCAGTTGCTCGTAGATCACCAACGGGATGTCGAGCAGTAAATACGCTCGTGGAAACAGCAGTCAACGCTATCCGTATACGGGCTCAGGAGTGTGTGCTACCGAAACTAGCATCAGGCCACGAGACTTGACGGTATTATGGATACATCCAGCAAACTTACCGGCATTCGTATGAACTGTGCTCATAATAAAACTGTGATACGGGAAGCATTGCCCGTGTAATATCTTAACATTGCAATAACGCTGCCTCGCATCAACTAAAATTTAAATGTGAGTGCGGAAACGGGACGCAGCACGGTCAATAATATAATAATAAATATTACACACCATCTGTCGCGCTGCATGTGTGGAAAACTTCATTTGACAGTCCTTAAAGAAAATGTCTCTATTGACTGATGGTTCATTTCGATAGCACATCGATAGCATGCCAAGTTTCTCGCGGCCGGTCCCTCAACTACGCTAGTGTTGGGACGTACGTCACCGGCAAAAGTTACACGGACAAAGATATCAAAAATATCTACGCGTCACAAGAGGTTTTGTAGATATTTTGAGCACTTAGTTCGTGTAGGTTACTTTTGTATGTGATTTTAGTCGGGTCCGCGAAAAACGCTAGCGCTAACCTCGGTATAAGGCGACGCACGCAACGGATCATGGATAGTTAAATATAAAACAAAGAAAACTACTAAATAAATAGTGTTACTTAATTATTTTGCACTGATATACCATGATATCTTTATTTCGAAAGTAGTTTCTCGAAGTAAATCGAAATGTCACATGGGTTACTTGGAACCTTTACAGGTAAAGTCTATAAAGAATAATTTAATAAGTGTTTTTATCCAGCTCAAAATTGCAGGTTACCGTGATTAGTTACAACTTGGAAAAATTCTGTCACCAAACTTATTGTTTCGTGTCAAAAAAAAAACACGCTTGAAGAATTAAGAATTGGCCAAGTGCGTGTCGTCGCACATTTAAGGTTACGTACCAACCGCAAGATGAATGTAATAATAAAAATGAGGTAATTTCAAAGAAACAATTTGATTCATACATTGGTATTTGTAGGTAATAATAAACATTTTCACCAAATTTCTAATTCATAGGTCAAATGAGAAGTTAACAAATACTTTGGAACAAAATTTTCCAAAAAAAAACTGACTGGTAGCTTCGCATTCCATTGCTACGGAGCCGTAGTAAAATGACTAACTATATATATATTTTGCACAGAATTTCTCTATCACGTGCCACGTACACCGTACGTCACATTGCGCAATAAAATTGTCCGTGTATCTCCGTTGCGCGCTCGCTGTGTTCGTGCGTCTTACCTTGTAAGTATCCCGTCACCGAATTAGCAAGAGCATTGGACACACAATCGTCAAGCGGACGTACGAGTATATAATAAGTACCGTAACGAGCGCCTACCTGCAGGAATCGGCGCGGGCCGACTCAGCCTCTGTCAACAGTAAGCAACTCTTTATATTCACATGTATTACAACTATCATAAGACCCCTACTCGCTTGGCTCGTCTGGAATGTTACACGAGGAAGCGTTATGTTTTGCCAACAAGTCCGTTGGCGGACGCTATGTTACATTCGGAAAGCGAATTAGCACTATGAAAGGCTTAAGTATTATTAAATGAAAAATTTACTAGTATGGTTTATTTTTATGATACCTTTATAACAACCGCTGCATTTTGGAGGTTATTTAGAAAAGTTAAAATTCCGGACGGTTTGCTTAACTTCAAATTTTGCAACTGAATGAGAACAGTAATGTTTCTTCAATACTATTTATTATGTATTAGTTTTTGTTTTTTTAATTACGTATTATTAAAACTGGCGATTTTACAGCGGTTGCTATATAGTTCCGTCAAGGATTGCCTTAACATTTATGTATAGGTAACGGGAAACTGTATTGAGCGTGCTGCAGTATGTTCACTTGTCAAACACACATGTGACCTGTGGTGAATGTTGGACTTTGAGGAGAGTTAGAAGCACACAAAACATTGACTCAAGGTTTTAACGTCCTCCACTCTTTCTAACAGTGAAACAGAATACACAATCGTATCTCAACCGTTTCCAAAACACATTAACACACAGAACTACCGTCACAGTACCGCAACACGCTCTCCCTAGCCAGACGATTATACACACTATGTTCTGTAGCCAGGCGAGTTGTCGGTAGCGCCGCTATCGGAACCGGTGCTGCATCATCATGCCGGGAACGCCTCCAGGGAACATGGCGCCCATGGGCATCATGCCTCCCATGCTGCCCATGCTGCCCATGCTGCCCATTCCTCCCATGCCTGCCATGCCTCCCATTCCTCCCATGCCTCCCATGCCAGGGAGGAGCATCCCTGCACAAAAACAAAAAATTGTAATTCGGGCGGTGGGGGCACGCTATAGCATAGTCCCGGGGCAGCAGAAACGGGCTGCTCTAGTGAAAATAATGCGGGCCTACTGTGTTTATTTTATATTGCGAAGTTAGTAAGGGAAGTAATCTAAGGATCTTAAAACCAGTTCCCGCCCATTCCTTTCTCATGATACATGTTTTTAAACTGTTAAATGGCCGCAGATATTAAGGGAGTGGGACATATTGGGTAACTGACATTTCGAGTTTAGACGTAATATGGGCGATTTGCAAATTAAAGTATTAACAACAGCATTAGGGATTTCAGATCTTATTTGAAGTAATTAAGATGATATTGTGTTCGAAGTTAATAAGTGATTATAATAGCCACAATTATAAAAATCGACATCACAGCATCTCCACCATTTTTAAGTGTAGACCATAAAAATGTTACCTTACCGAAAAAACCTTAAAAACAAATAAAATATTAATAACGTAGAAGAATAAGAGCATCCGCTTTCGGCTGCCCCAGCATTATGCTTTAGCAACAGGGGACCTTGGTCCAACACACGGCGGAGCCGTTGTGACTGTAAACAATCGCCTGTCGCCCGGTCGACCCGGACCACCACCGTACATCCATGTGCCGATTGCGTCCGACCACAGTTCCAACCAAAAATACAACGACTATTCTATTTTTTGAAACGAGAAGGGCCTTAAATCGTGTTTACAGGTGACGCTACGATACATTTCTTTCTATTTAATGTCGATGTTTGTGTGAAAGTTAACCTATGAGGTCAACTTTAACATGAACTAAAAACACTAATAAGCTTTATATTTACAATGGGTTCTTTAGTATTTTTGCGCTATAACAAAAAAAATAATAACGATTTTTTGCCCGTTTTCGTTTGCGTAAAAGTTTATTTCAAGTTACAATGGTATTATTTGGTATTTTTAGTTCAAACCGAAGCCACCGAAGTACGCGTCATTTGTCGCGTCGGACACTCGCGGCGTCTCGATTTAGGGTTGCCACCGCCGTCGAGCACACTAATTTGACGAGTGCACATAAACGTAAAACATAAACAATTAGTTCTCTGAGCTTAGCAATACCTGGTTCCAAGGGCAGAGCTAGTTTGTTATAATTTTGATTAGTCTCCTCACGCCCATCCCAAAACTAGGTGGCAACCCTAACAGAAATGGGTCAGTTCGTTAATGTTAAATAGTCCGAGTGTTGGACCGGTGTGTAACCGGAGTCGGGCGGCGGCAGCCGCAGTGTTGACATGTGGTCACATGTATGCACTTAGTGTGGCGACGATAGGTGCAGTAAGCGAGGAACACAGGTAGGTAGGATAAATAATTCACATGAAAAATCACACTTCCAAAAATACTCGGCGATATAATAACTGTATCCGTAGACATGCATGTTCCGGTGTGATCCGTACGGTTGCTCGGAGATCCAACTCAGCCAACGACTATCTTCGGTTCATGCACATTTTAAAGCGACAAACTACTGTACGTAAATATAATATTAGTGTACCCACCCGTAAACCGACAAAATTCACATCTCTTATGACACTACTAGAAAATCGAGACAGTAATAAGATAGAGCTACTACAGTAAGCAAATCCATTAAGGAATGTGAAGAAAATTACCGCTCATTTTCATTCCGATCCTCGTGCGGATGGCACATCAAAATCACGGTTATACTCGGCAGTGGCATGACTACGCTCGCTAGCGGTAGGTGTAATGTTCTACGGGACTCGCCAATACTAACAATACGAAACCTTATTGCGATGGAAAATACAAAATTAAATTAATACTAAAACATTTATTTCATAAAAAAACATTTAGTCCATTTTCGACGTTGATTTTACACGTTCAGCTGTTGTTAACACTACCAAAGTAATTACATCTAATGCTAACCTACACGGAACAATGCTAACCTTGGAAACAAAAAAAAACATACAGTCGAATTGAGAACTTCCTCCTTATTTTGAAGTCAGTAATAAATGCAATCGCGTATGGAAAGTTTACATGTCACCTGTGCTGCTGTCAAATGAGTAGTACAAAAATAGTTTTAAAACCTCTTGAACACTTGTGTTTGTATCATGGAATGTGAGAATTGAATGCCACTAGTGTACCTAGCACATAACGTCAGATAATCTAAAGCTCTTTGGCTCTAAGTACAAAAAGTTTCGTCAACGAGTCGGTAGTAACATTTGGACCGATCAGTATTACAAGTTAACCTTTACACTTACATTTAAACTGATCTATAAACTATCCCAATATTGTGCGCCCACAGTGGGAAAACTTACAAATAGTTAATACTACACTGGTCTACTTTTAACAACGCTGTCATAGCGTTAAATAAATGTGACATTGTCACAGTAAATGTTTACAAAATGAACTGAAGATATAAAAGTGAACAATATAAAAAGGAATCCGCTATATTGATATGTCCAAACATGATAAACATTACAAAGTTATGAACGGGAATAACGGGGTGTCCTTGCGGCCTGAGGACAAATAGACCTAACTGAGCGTTTACCGATTAAAAAATGAGGCAGTTTTCGGCCCAAAAATATAATTGGTAATGGAGGTATTCTTACATATTTTTCAAGCCCACTTTATCTCTAAGATTGCTTTACCAATTTATATATCAGATTTTAATTTTCAAATGTGTCTGATATTAATATTTAGGTTTCAAAATAGTCACTTTATAATAATTTGCTTTTACGAATGGTTTAGTAATGTTGGAATTATTAGAAAAAACAATTCCATATGGCTCAAAATTAGCATCCTACAAATAAATCTCTTATATTTTTATATTAAAATATTGCTTTGTATTAAATTAAGTCTCTGAATTCTCTAATTTATGTTCTCAACACGAGGGAGAGAATAACGAAAGTTAGTTATAATGTTGTCCAGGGGTAGAGTTGAAAACGGACATAGTCAAGAAATATTATACCAACTTGATATTGTTACCAAGATAATTTGCTACACATCTCGAAGTCAACAAGGAACGACCTAGCATGATTGCGTATGTATTGTGTCAGAATTAAAGGATTCGTTCTTCACTTGCGCCTCTGTGACAGCGATGCGTTATGTCGTACGTAAATACGATCACTGGTTCCTGACAGAACCAGTACTGGTTCGTGCTGAACGATAATTATAGTTTGAAAAAAGAGAAATAGGCGATCGAATTTTCAACAATAATGGATTCAGATTAACAGATTGAATTCAAACGAACTAAACCAAATGAAACTTTAGTCCTATCAAGTTTAACTTGACATTCCATTGTACAGTACCACGTCATAAATATTGCACACCGGTCTTTGGAAAGAGACTCGGCTAATTTAGGCTTCGTAGAGCCTTATCACACTACCTGTGACGTTTGTCAGTGGCCTTCAAAAAGTTCCTAAAGTGAAGTATTTATTTGATATGAAACGTCAATTAATAAATACAATGATTTATTGACGGACGCTAGTGTTCGGAAATAGTCGTAAACAGCCAATTGCCTCTGTCCAAAGACCGATCTGCAATACATATCGCCGGGTACTCTTTCTATAGGTACCCGGTACTAGAGATGTATGGCAAATTTATCAGTCAGGTGTAAACTATCAAGCGGCCGAAACAGCCTCGCCGGTAATCGGTAAACGCTCTACCGGAAGTTTCGATACGGCGGCTGGTACTGGTACTGGTACTGACCGGGCTGCAGCTGGCGCACCAGGTTGAACTGCGGCAGCGGCAGCATGCCCATGACGGGCGGCATGGACACGGGCACGCCCACGCGCACGGGCTGCGGCAGCACGTGCACCGGCTGCATGAGCGGGCGGCGCAGCGCCTGCTGCCGCGCCGCGGCCGCCACGGCGGCGTTCATGTGCGCCTGCACCTGCCGGACGGGAATACATTGTAATATAATTGAAATGCATCTGTTGATGCGCAGAATGCGGGTCGAGCTTAGTGTTTGAGTTATAAGTATTTTGACTTGATATTGTTTTTATATAATTTTATTTTTATTTCAAATCATCATCCTCCTAGCGTTATCCCAGTACAGTTGCATTCTGAAGGATGCCCGGGGTCCGCTATCTAATCCTAATATTTGTGTAGGCACTAGTTTTTAAGGAAGCGCTTGCCATCTGACCTTCCAACCCGAAGGGAAACCAGACCTTAACCTTGTAAGCGCCAAGCATTGGAGACAAAAGAGTGACGCGCCGCTGACGCCACACCATCGTATTGTTCAACGTGAAATTAAACCTTACGCAAACGTGCCTAGATCGCTATTGATTTGACCAAGCTGTCGGCTGTAGACGTCGTTGGCGTCCATTACATTTTCGATGCCGTGATTTGCCGTCTGTGGCGGTGAAAGGGTCAACCTCGCATACCACACGCAGTACGCGAGCGCCGCTGAGCCACGAGCGCTCAAATGTGACTATTTATTTATATAAGAATTATTATTCATAACACTTGTATAAATGTTGACAATTGTAATTGTTGAATGAAAATTGGACACTTGACGAGTCAAGGTAATGATGTCATGCACAAAATATTAACCGTTGAATTAGTCTCTTTTCGAACAGCTGCTGGAGCATTGCCTTGAATCGCATGCTCGTATTTAATGAAACACGTACTGTGTGTATCTCGGTAAACGGGATTTCAATTCAATTCAAATGGTCTAATAGTCTCGTGAGCGTCATGAAATTGCCTCTTCGGTGCGCGCGCATGAAGTAAAAAATCTAGGTGAGTGAATGCGTGCGCATTTCTGCCAGTCGAATAGTTTAAGTTTTATAATAGTCTACATTTATAATATCGAGCAAAAACGGCAAGCACGTCTAGGTCATGGTGTAGCATTAGAGTACATATCATTTTTACCTCTGCCTGGCTGGTGTTGCGGCTAGGGAGGGGCTGCTGGCTGCCAGGCGGGTGTTAGATTACATACCTGTCCAGAGGATAATCCTACCCTTTTTTCCTTTGCCTGGCTAGCGTAGAGGCAAGGGCTGCTACTGCGGTTCCTTGGGCTTGGGCGGTACTCGAGCTCGTGTTTAGCCGGGAGTTAGACTACATACCTGCCCTGAGGACATTCTCTTACCATTCTTACCTCTGCCTGGCTGGTGCTAGGGCTTGGTAGGGGCTGCTGCTGCGGCTCCTTAGGCTTGGGCCTGTACTTGGACTGCCGCGCTCGTATCTCTTCGAGTGACACGTCCTCGGGCGGGTGTATGATCTTGGAGGCGGCGCCGGTGGAGGTGACGAGGGGGCAGGAGTTGGCCGCGGGAGGTTTTACGTCGCCATTTTCCTTGGGCTCCAGGGACGCTGAAGTGGTTGGAGGCGCGCTTATTGTTGCATTGCTGCGAAACGTTCATGGGTTAGTCATTATATTTGACGACTTCGTTAGCCTAGCTGGTAGTGACCTGCCTACGAAGCTGAAGGTCCCGGGTTCGAATCCCGGAGTCAGGGCATTTATTTGTGTGATGAGCACGAATATTTGTTCTCGAGTCTTAGATGCTTTCTATGTATTTTATTTAAGTATCTATATAAGTTTAAATCTGTCCGTAAGGGTGTACAAATATTGGGCTTTAAAATTAAACCCCTACCAACCTATACTATGGTTTTACAGTGCACTTTCATATTTAGGTATCAAACCAAAGTAAATTATTTAATTATTTCAAATTCTTTCTGTAAAGCTATTTTAGAATTAATACATTACAAATTGCAAGGAAAAATTCATCAATACTGTAGTAACTGTTTAGAAATAAAAAAAACATCAATTGACAACATTTCATCTTTATGTAGAAGACAAAAAACATTTTGTTTGGATTTTTTATTCATATTCATATCTTTATTGACCATGTAACATACATCACATTTAGCACGTCATACAATTACATCATTCAATTACATTCCAATAATTATTCTGTCCTTAAAATTCTATGTTTTACATTATTTATTTTTTCATTATATTATAAAATTCTTCTAAAGAGTACAGCGGATTAATTTCCAAAATACATTTAATTTTATGTTTAAAGTCCTTCAGTGGTAAACAAGTTATTTCATTTGGTAGTAAGTTGTACAATTCGATTTTAATAGGTATACATTGTTTGAAATACTTTTTCATTCTTGACTTTGGCATACACAGTTTTTCTTTATTTCTAGTATTATAATTGTGAATGTCTTTTCTTTGTTTTAGACTGTTTTTTTGCTATTATTTCGCCAAAAAATTACCAAAATAGTGAAAACGGAAAGTGAACACACAGCTGATCCAATATTGCCACTATAAAAAAGTTTTCTTCCTGTTATCCGTTTTACATCTTTGACTGACTTTGACGTTTTGCATTCACTGTTTGAGCGCACTAAAATGTCACTCCACATTTAATTTTATCAGTTATTTCCAACGTTTTTTTAAGTGTATGAAACAGCTGTGATGTCATTTAGCTCATAGTGTGACGGTTATTACATACGCCCTTTTTTATCAAATTCTTTCGAGCCGGACAATAAAATATGGAATGTTGTCAATTACTGTAGTTATGTCTGAACGCGCGGTTTCCGCTAGTCTGCTGGCTCCGAGGGCATGAAGCATATTATGTTACCCATGGTCTAAGAAAACAAGGTCTGACAATCCGTATTCGTGACACCGTGACGTCACTGTCGACGACACACTCAAACTTACGTCCGCATATCATCAATAGGCTGATGCAGTAAGTCGTGTCACCCACACTACTAACCGATGTACCGGATTGCCATACCTGACGCAGTATATTATTGTGTCATGGTGTTACCTGTAGGCAGGGAAGGTGGGCTTGCTAGGCGTGGCGGCGGCGGCGCTCGCGGCCGGGAACAGCGGCCGCATGCCCGGCATCATCATTCTGTAACACCACAACACATCACTCAACATTGTGAGATGTTTATAAACATTAATATGGGTGTAAGTAGTCTTAGGGACTCCCTAACATTACTTAGAGTGGGGGCAACTCTCCCTAATCAGGAGAGTTCCACTTACCAGGCATTCTCCATATTCATGTCTGTGTCTAAACTCTGTCAAACTATGGAATCTTTCGTAAAAATTGACGGAGTTCAGATTGAATGCACACATACAATTTGAGAATAAAGCGGCAATTACACTTCGTCGTTCGACGAAGTGTAATTGCCGCTTAACTGTTACGATTACAGGCCGATCAACGTTAAATATGGCTCCGGCAACTGTCATCCTATAGAAAATTGACAAACTTTCCATACAATCAGATTTAAACTAACACTGGTTACGATTACAGATGGTTCGGTACAATCAAATGGTTTGAAATATGTCAAACATGATATTTAATTGAGTTTAATGGTAGAATTAGTAGTATAAATTTACTATAACACATGCTGATAATGTCCTTTGCAACTTGTCACAAATGATCATCATACAAGAGTATGATGCTGAGATATGCTCTTATTTCATTGCATATTCTATTTTGATGGCAATGCAATAGTTTACTAACATACTATTTTTAGACAATGTGTATCTCTATTAGTAACTAGAGTTAAAGGAGAATATCAAATTGAATAAGAGCATATCAGTCATAATTAAAATAATTTACTTGTTCTACTCTATAATATACATAAATTAAATAAGTTTTTAAAGGTGAATAACTGGTTTTAGAATGTTTAGATTTATCTTTGTTGTAAAAGAATTGTCACTTAAGTACTGGTTTAATATGTATAAATATGTAATTATGGAAGAAATAACATGTAAATAATGTTAAGCAAAGGCTTAGATTGTCATTAGTCAGAATAAGGTGAATTAGAATTAATGACAGATAGTTCTGAAATAATCATGCACCACTTTTTGAGTTGCTTATATCACTGTATACTTTTGTTAATGGGAATGAAATAAAACATGTTGGATCTAGCATGTGGGTTGTAATGGCTGATCTAGATATGGGATTATGTTTCTCGCTTTACAAGTTGTGCGAACTGTTGTTGCTGACATGATGCAAGATAAAGGAGATGTGTGGGATTTCGTGCCCAATGGTTACATGTCAATAACTAAGGCAAAAAATATTAGAGTTGGTTAGAAACACACTGGTTTTATTTATTTTTTAAGCAGAGAAATATTAGATTTACAGTTATTAAAACACTTAAAAACAAGTATTAATAAACACTATAATCAAAAAAGGAGCATATTAGCAAGCTGGGTCAAATAGTGCATACCTTAAAAACTTCTGGGTGTCATGTTCAAATATAGTCATGGGTCTAAAATAGAAAGAATAAACTGAAATGCGGTCATAATGTCAGTTTGTCACAGTTCAGGTTTATTGTATATTGGGGCTTAATTTCATAAGGAGCTGAATACCAGTGATCACACAAACTAACTGGTATAAAGTTACGGAATTCGACTTATGAATGTGAATATTATTATCATAATCAGCTGTAGTCCAATTAGTCTGGTCATACTTAAATATAATAATAGGTATATAAGATTATTAAAAGGAAAACACAACTAATTTATTTCTATTCTTGGCTTATAATATAACAAACTTAATTTATAAAAATATTCATATTCCGGTAAATATGATGTTCTTACTGCAAAATAAATATAAAATACATGGTCAAGAGAAAAAAAAATTGTTATAATCTTGTCAACTATTGTCAAGTCAATGCCATAAGACAGTACCTAGCCTGTGCCTGCATGAAGGGAGGCATCATGGGGTTCATCTGCATGTGTCCTGGGTACATCCCCGGAGGCACGGGGCCCATGGGCGTTGGCAGGATGCCTGGTGTTACTGTTGATGGTCCCGCGCCTAACTGTAATTGTAATTTTGAGGTTTAATACAGATTATCAAGGTACTAATGGGTTGTATAACTATTTTTTTTTAAATTATTAGTAAGCCTTTCAATTTGAACTGATGACTAGAATCATGTTGTTTTCTTTTTCTTTTTGTTTCACAAAACGTCACACAATTCAGTGTGCCATAAGGCATAGACCTCCTCCAATTGTCTCCACTGGGTTCTGTCAGATGTGACTGTTGCCCAAAATGGTCCCAAGGTTAGTCTGATGGAGTCTTCCCAACTTCTTATTCGGCGTCCCTGTCTTCTGGTGCCATCCCTAGGGTACCACAGAGTAACTTGTTGGCTCCATTTATTTTCTAGGCAACATAGCATATGTCCTGTCCATCCCCATTTAAGATGATCTATGCAAGTGAGTATATCGGTGACTTTGGTTTTCTTAGAGTAGCATTATCCCTTTTCACACAAAATACGCATATTAGATGTCAACAAAAACTAAGTAACTAACAGATTACCAGTGGTTTTATCCCTTTATATTAACCAGTTGGTCAGTTCTGCATTCACATGAATATAAAACCTCAAGGGTAAACAAGCAATTATGATTTTATGTTGTAACTACTGAAGCAATCTACATAAAATTTTGTGTAAAGGGAAAAAATTAAGGGTAAAGATTTGAACAAAAATGTGTTTGAAATAAGTAATAATATCAAGAACTTACCAAAGCAGGTGTAGCTTTTTTCTTTGCAGCGGGCTCATCATCTTCACTGTCAGACCCCTTGCCTCCACCTAAACATACAACACATGTAATAAACAAAAATCTAGTTAACAATCCCAAAGAAAAGCTTAAACTGGTGTAACAACAAACTTCAGTAGTGGTTAGTTTGCTGAAGAACACTAAATATAACTACACACCGAAAAACACCTATAGCTACTGTGTCTTGAACATAGTAAAGTTGAATAAAATGAAATGTACATACAGATGGATCCAAAAACAAACTGTCCAAGTCCAAAATAAATCTTTTATACCTGATTTCTGCTTCTCATGCTCCCTTATATCTTCAGGTGGGATACCTTCCATACCATAAATTTCTATTTCTATATTTGACCTATTTGGTAATGAATTTGGTACTTTGTCTATGGCTTCCTTGTGGACCTGCAATAAAAATAAAAGTAGGTAGGTCATTGCGATTTACGTCAATCTACGTAATTATCCAAGGGGTTACGGCGGATTTTACGTACTGTTATGGGATCAGAATTAGCGCGTATGGCGCGCCAAAATACCACAAGCTAATAACAGACTTAAAAGAGGACTGGCGCATTGGCCGTGGGCGGATGGCCGCCCGCCAACTCCGCGTAGGGCTGACGTACCTGCATGCAGTGTATAGACAAGCCCGGACCCGTATATAATTTCTTATGACAAATGTGACACTTGAAATGTTTCGCTTTCTGGTGTTGAATCAAAATCTTCTCATCGTCGAATTCCCTGTTGCAATACCTGTTCGAATGCTAAGGAAACTATAAACAAATCGCCGCACAACTAATTGACCTATTTTAGCAAGGTCGGCTTCGCAATATCATGCATATTTTGTTTTAAAAAAGGATACCAGCACCACGGTTTAGATGCCTTCTTCTTCTTCCTGCCCATTTTCACAAGTCACAAACGCTTAAAAACTTAATAAATTAACTATATTTACGTGTGTTATTATACTTAATAAGCTAGTTATCACAGATTTTGTATTTTTCACACGTTTACAATAAGCTAAAACTAGGGTTTTAACATAATACGCGACGCACTTTACAGCAACGCAAACGAAGCTATGCAAAATGGCGGACTGCGACTTGTGGCCACACTTGGGCCACACCAATGACGACGTATGAGCCATAGACAACTTTTTCTTTTATTAAAATTATTCGCTAAAGTCAACATCTATACAGCCCGTAGAAAGATGTTAGATAGAAGGAGGATTAGCGAAATGACTGATTGATGTAGCACAATTTAGACACCTCATAATTAGTCGTGCTGTATATACATTGGCGTCAAATTTAAATTAAGCCTATATATAATAGGCTTTAATGTATTCATGACGTTTTGGTGACACAGGCCGGTGACAAATTCCGGCCATGAAGTAAAGATTAGACTGGCGCCGGCAATACACACATACAAAGATGTGCGAAAGAAATGCAAGTATACACAATAACACACTTGGCAACGAGATACAATGTGTCATCGCGTATTATTTGTCACCGGCTTGTGTCTCCGAAACGTCATCAATGTATTCAAACTGATTGGCCACAGTGTGTAATTGGCTTAATTTAAATTTGGCACTAATGTATATACAGCACGACTAATTAGGAGATGTCAGAATGGGGGCTATCGCGTATGAATTCGCCGCTAGAGGCGCTAGTGTAGCGTGGGGTCCTCCGAAACGTCAAATGTCACTCTTTTTGGTTGCGCTACGCGGGTTAATATCTAATTGGAACAATATGGTCACTATTTTGCAATACCTGAGCTTGATTATGGCAAATACGAATTAAGGGTCAATGACTGTCAGAGCTTTGAGACAGATTTGTCTTTCGGAAAATTATTTCCTCCTTTTTTCTGAACAAAACGGGACCACACTACAATGCGGTATATTCGATATTTTTACGGTACGGTTTTAAGGTATTGAATATGATTTAAATGTAAACTTCGTTCTCATGTCCATAATAACCAATAACAATTTTTGACAGCTGGACCTTAGTCGACAGTGGCGCCAACTGGTGAGCACAAAAACGATAGCCCCCATTGCGCTACATCCATACCAGTCTTCTGATACATCTCAATTTAGTCAGCCTATCTTATGATGATTTATGTCCGTCTCCCTTTGTGATTCGCTAATCCTCCTTCTATCTAATCCTCTTTCTACGATTTCGGCCGTTTGATGTGACTCCTACATAATAGATGGCGCTACTTGTTTCGTGTTCGTTCGTTAGTATAAAACAAAGTCGCTTTCTCTGTCCCAATATCCCTATTGATGACTCATGTTACAATTTAATGGTATGCGGACATAAGTGCGAGTGAGTCGGCGACAGTGACGTTACGGTCTCATGAATACGGATTGTCAGACCTTGTTTTCTTAGACTATATTACCATAGCTGGGCACCGTTAACCAAATAGGTAATTTCGGTAATCGATAAACGTTATATTTCGGGCCATTTAACGGAAGTTAACGTTAATCATTAACTTCTGACGCGCCTCACTTGCATCGTCTGTCTCACTCAGCGCCTATAGCTCGCGCCTACGCCGCCCCGATCGAACGGACTTGTCAGAACCTGTTATTCGCGGCGCGGTATTCCTTTGATTCGCGGCGCGGTGTTCCTTTGATAAAATAGGCACTTAGTTAACGGAACTTTGAACAGTTAGCGGTAGTTAATGAGTCCGTTAACAATTTTGCGAGTTAATTTAAAAGTTAATTCGATACACGGATGGTTAATTTCGTTAATTAACGATTTACGGATTAACGAGTTAATGCCCAGCTCCGCATATTACTTATTTACTGTTGTGGCTACGGATCCTCTCCCTTAAATTAGTGTTGTACCTATCTTGAATATTCTGATAATGTGCCAGTCTTTTATCTACGAATATGCATAACCAACTATATTCGTTATATAGCATATTAGGAGGCACGGCTCTAAAGTTGGTAGGTACTTAAGGGTCCTTATCAGTAAAAACACTCAAGTATACGATTTTATCTTTGTAAAACTGACAGGAATCTTGACATTTTCTAGTACACTATTTTTTTATATTTCATTTAGAAGAATCGTATCAAACATCACTCCAACCAAATCGACAATCTATAATCTGCTGTTTTTCCACTTCAATTATACTGCACACAATAACAGAAAAAATACGACTCCGTTACTTTACTATTAGGGCTTTCAAATACTGGACCTTTCGTAATACCGGAATGGTCTTCATCCATACCAGGATCCCGGTATCGATGTAAGAAATTTTAGGCAGGGGTTTGTCTTAAGAAATAAAATATCGAAATAAATACAAATCGATAATTATGGATGTCTTATAATATACAGTTCAAATGTACTTTCACATTAGCCTCTTTCTCTCCAAATTGATTTAAATAAATTGACAATACAACCAATATTCTAGTGTATGAAAATTAACCATCTATTCTTAAATCTTTCCAAGTTCTCTTGCTCAATGGTTTTGAAACAGAAGGAAAGTATGTTGATGGTGGATATTTAAGGCCTCGCCACATTCAACGCGGTAGCGGTGCGGTCGCAGTTTGCGCGCGGCCCCGCGCTGATCTGAATGCACGGAACGGAGGAAACTGCCATCCATATCCTCTGCTCCTGTGGAACGCTTATGCGCAAAAGAAGTATCTACCTAGGGAGGCACATCATGCCCCCAGAGGAGATACAACAGTTTGCGACCCAAAGAATCTGGAAATTCCTGGAAGTAACGGGTATAAGCAAAGAACTTTAAGGGCTGCCACAATAGATCAACTGGTCGAGGCGGCAAAGAAGGCCCACAACAAACAATAATAATAAAAGCCGGCAATGTTAAATATGCCGGTAAATATACCGGTTAAATATACCGGTGGTAGTTTTTTGACATTCATAAGTGCATGTAACATGCCTAAATTGAAGAATAAATGATTTCATTTCATTTCATTTCATTTCATTTCATTTCATATGAAATTCTGTTATGGGCCGCTCGTTGCGCCGCACCCGAACCGTGATACTTCGCAGCCTGTTATATAACGAACATAACGTCAATATTTCATTGCATCATTGCATGTTTGAAAAAATCAATAATTTGTCTGTATGGCATCTTAAGTAGTATTTGCTCCTAGCCTTAGCGAGAAATTTTATCGTCTGTCAAGTCAAACCATACTTAGATTAAATAGCTTCTAATGTTCACGTGGGCATGTCGCCCATGTCGCGTGGGCGTGCAACCATACAGGCATCTGATTGGCTGAAACTGAAGACGCCACGTCCGTATTTTCTTTGAAGCGGGATTATTTTTATCATGTTTCACAAATCCTTAGAACATTGATACCTGAGTACAATGTTCAGTTGAATTGTCTTAACTGCATCGAGAGAACACTGAATTGTAAAGGTCATGATTAATTCAAGTCTAATTTCTCAGGCCCATGTACGCTCCGGCGAATTGCAGCGCGATATTGTCAGGCGATTATGGACGGCGGCGGCGGAAGCGGAAAACGCCATAACAGCTGCAGGCAAGCATACGGTCATGGTAAGCCGACACGTAGACTAAGTGTACGGAGACTACGGAGGCTTACGGCTCCACAGGATTCACGAGTGAATGCAGTGCCTTTACAATGAGTTTTCATGACCGTACCTACTCGCTAGTGACTGCGTAATTGGTAAGGGCAAAAGTACAGCGCCTCTGGCGGTTACGCAATAGAACTAAGAATCGGCATACTACATCGTTTACGCAGTCGCTAGCGAGTGCGGTCATGCAAACTCATGGTAAAGGCACTGGTCACTCTCATCTCAACACAGCGTATCCTCTAGAGCAGGGGCCGGCAACCTTTTAGCAGCCAAGGGCCACGTTACTATAATAAAATTGTCGCGGGCCGCCTGTGTTCATAATTTGTGACTCTATCGGACAAAATGTCGTCGGTTGTAGGTTGTTAATAAGGAGGTTCGCGGGCCGCAAGTATAAGTGGTTCGCAGGCGATAACGTAGTTTTAATTTCCCGTAGTCTAGATTGCCGCGCTGCACCTTTTCACTATCACTACATAGTATAAAACAAAGTCGCTTTCTCTGTCCCTATATCCCTTTGTATGCTTAAATCTTTAAAACTACGCAACGGATTTTGATACGGTTTTTTTAAATAGATAGAGTGATTGAAGAGGAAGGTTTATATGTATAATAACATCCATTAAATAGTGCACCCGTGCGAAGCCGGGGCGGGTCGCTAGTTTAGCTATATATTCAGTTTCGTCGTCTTGTATCCACAACACAAGCTTTATTGAGCTTATTATGGGACTAGTTCGATTTGTGTAAGATTGGCCCCCTAATATATATTATTATTTTATTCTTTTTTTAATTTATCGTATGGCAATTTTGTTGCACCGTTTAGACCCAGAGGTCACGTGTAGGGTGCAACTTCGTTCCCCTTGATGTCAAGTCAGTGGGCACTTGACTTTTAGAAGTTCTCAAGCCGCCCGGAGTCCTCTAACTTGGCTTAACGAATATCATAGACAGCAGCCGGTATCAACGGCTTGACTTGCCTTCCGAAGCACGGGAACGCTCAGTTAGTAACCACTCAAAGCGGTCACCCATCCAAGTACTGACCGCGGCCCATGTTGCTTAAGGCAAGGCCATTCCAGTGCAAATGACCCCCTGTAACACGAGTGAGTTTACAATTAACCATCCCGCTCTCTACGGAAGCTTTGCGCGTAGTTTCGTAAATATTTAGTACATTTTTATTGATCACTTATGGAAAATCTATCCGGTTATTTTCTTAGAACAATAAAAAAGCTATCTTTTTTGTAAAAAAAAGGATTACTGTCGTTGATAATTACGAGATCTGTAGCATTAAAGTTTATTTTTACTATGATATTTAGGATTTTTTGACAGAGTTACCAAGGCATTTTTTTTGTTCGGTTATTTCTTTTCTTTGTGTCTTTTTCAATCTAGACTAGAGGCTGTGACAAGCTGGTTATACCACTAGCCCACTCTTTACTTACCAACATCACGCCACCTAGCGCCAGCTGCAGCCCTGATGACGTCAATCGTCAGGTAATATTACATTTTACACTGAAAGATTGTCTCCATAAGCTACGGTAACCGTTGAACGTCAACTGTCGCGTATACTTGTTTGTCAAAAACAAGGTGTACATCAAATACAAATAATAATAGGATTAAATGTGATAGTTTCGCCATATAACAAACGCCAAACTAGCTTGATCTTATAATAACAACACGGCAGGAATAATAATTAAATCACTTGGAACTGGTTGTCTTTATAATTTGGTAGGTGTGTAGGTATAGAACGCTCCAGAATCAAACCACACGTCTTTCTCGTAGTTAGCGACTGGGATGGAGATAGGGTAGAGCGAAGTGAAAATTTCCCAATATACTTATACAAGTTTACTCTGTATAGCAATCTAGTTACGTATGATAAATTATCATCGACCTTTACATTTTCCGTTCGATTTTGCGAAGTGCCAGGTGAATCTGTCACAAAGAACTGATAAATAACTAGTTTTAATCTCCGTAATCGCGTGTTGTATTATCATAACTGCATTGTAACACTTTGAGATTTGCTGTAAGCCTGCCACTTTTGATATGTAGATATATAAAACTGTGATATGTAGATACAACTATATGTAAGTATAGGTAAGTAAAAAACTTAGACACCTTCCCGCGAGCAGTAGAAAATATCTTATCTTTTTTTAATGATCGTAAAATAGAAGTAGGTAGTTAAAAAAGTCTTTTTACTCAATTGTGTTACTAAAAATTCATATTTTTAGTAACAATTGAGTAACAACAATAATGAGAAAATCCTTCAGTTATTGATACAGACAACAATTAGGTACAAAGAACAAATGGGCTGTGATGTCGCACGCAGCTTAAAACGGGAATCGAACCCGCGCCTCTTTCATCTGGTTTGATCGTGGTAACTTCCACGTTAAATTAACACGAATCAAAAATAATGTAACAAAATAATTTGATTCGCGAAAAAGAGTAAATCCTTTTGTTCTTACTAAAGTTTTTTTTTAAATATGGTATAAAATATGTACCTACGATTTACAAATGTGTGCCAACAATATAACGTAAAATTGAGGCCGCTATAGTCACTACGAGGATATATTGCGGTTGTGAAAAACCTTTTAAACTGGATTTACATTTAAGATCTTGAAGTTCTAAAGGTTAAAGTTAGGACTCCGCGCGTCGGTCAAAAAACAACAGTAATAGGGTTGTTGCGAACGCAACTCTTATCTAATTTATACATATGTAATAACTTAGTATGCAGTAGCAAAACGCGCCCGTCGGGCACGGTTAGTATAAGAGCGGCTTTTTTAAAGCCACCAATAGCAACGCTTCACATACGCTTTATCCCTACCATTGTAACATACGTTAACTCAAATTATCAAATCTTGCTCGTCATTACCTATTCTTTGTTCTCACATACAACCACTTCTGCACATACCTCTTTTGGCCAAACTAATTTTGTAAATCAGCACCTATTGAAATTATACAGTCAACTTTACATCGAAGTTTTATTTGAGTCGTCGAGTTCCATCACCACCGGCACCGGCGTCTACATATGGTCCTTCGCATCCGTCAAGACAAGAGAAGATTTGGCCGTCATCGGAGTCTTCGTAGAAGTGGACTTCATATCTTCGTCGCTGTCTTCAGTTTCTTCGGCATAGGAAGAACACGCAGCAGACGTCCAATCACGGGTCCCAGCGTTCACCGGCATAAGGAGGACGTTCGTTGGATTGCCACCTCATCATCAGTATGAAGAACATCGCATCGCATCACATCGCCTGAACAAGTAGCACTTTGACTGAGTGAGTCCGTTCCAATTCCTTTCTACATCCATTGTTCCCATATTTCTTGGAATTACGAACATCGCTATACGTATCAGGCATAATTCATCACCTTAAAATCATCATAATCATCCTTACAGTACATATCCAATCTTAAATCACATCATTACATTGTCTAAAACTCATTACAAAACTAAATCATTTCTATACAAGAAGCCGTCTCCATCGCTTATTACCTACGACTCGATGTCATAAAATATTTGCTTAATACGCACAAACTCGCACAGCTGCGCTTATCTATTCCAATTCTTTTGTATTGCTTCAGTCGCTCATTAGCTCGTTAGCATTCACTGTCTTTTTGCGCATCAGTTAACTGCATAGTTAAATTCATATACCTACCACGTAAACAAGATGTCCGAAGAACAGTTAAAACAGTTAGTTAAGAAGCGTGGCAGTGTTAAGTCGAAGTTAACGCAGTTTAGGACTTACATGGATGTGGCTAAAACATGTGAAAGATTAAGTGAGTTGCAAATTACGGAAATGCAGTGTCGTTTAGATAAAATCGAGTCGCTTTATCCAGAGTTTGACGCCTTACAGATGGAGATCGAATCGTTATCTCCGAATCCCGACGACGCATACGCGGAGCGAGAGCAGTTTGAAAGCCAATATTATTTATTGGTTTCGACTGCTCGACTTTTGCTGAGTCCTGCCGTCCAGACCAGCGGCGGGCGGGCCGGGTCCGAGTCTGCGTGCTCCACGTCCTGTGCAGCAGGCCGACGTGACTTCGTCCGTCTTCCGAAGATTGATCTTCCCCACTTCGACGGGAACTATCAGCATTGGCTCGGCTTTAGAGATACGTATATTTCCCTTATACATAATAACACCGCCATTAATGACATAAGCAAATTTCATTATCTTCGTGCATCATTAAAAGGCAGTGCCGCCCTTGTTATTCAGAGCCTTGATTTTAGTAGTGATAATTACCACAAAGCGTGGCAGTTGGTGTCGGAGCGTTTTGACAACCAGCGCTTGTTAGTTAATAACCACATTCAGGCATTGTTTAACCTTGAACCTATGCAACATGAATCGAGCTATTTATTACGTAACATGGTGGACGTCACTAACAAAAATTTACGTGCACTTGCTACATTAGGTGAACCGACCGACCACTGGGACACATTAATTATACATATTATGTCTAAGAAGTTAGATTCAGTAACTAACCGTCAGTGGGAGGAACACCGGAACCTTTTAACGGGTTCGCCGACGTTACATCAATACACTAGTTTCTTGAATAGCAGGGCTGACTTACTAGAATCAATTCATAATAAAAACATTGATGACAAATCTTCTAAACATAAAACATATATACATATACATAATGAAACACAAAAATCAAAAAAATTCCTTAACACTTCGAGTAATTCCTATCGTAAACCTATTGTTTGCCCGTTATGTAAACAAAATCATTTCTTATTTACATGCGAATCTTTTCGTAAATTAGATGTTGATACGAGGATAATTAAAGTGAATAACTATTCCGTATGCAAGAATTGTTTACGCCCGGGGCACAACGAGTCACGGTGCGTACTCTCGCATTGTAAATATTGTAAACAAAAACACAATACCCTTTTACATAAACATGCCGATGAGCAATTTTGTAGTACTGATGTACCGATCCCAAACGTTCAGTTTAGCGGCAATATTCAAGCAAATATGTTTACACCTGCTAAGTCGTCGGCATTGCTATCCACAGCTTTGGTGCAAGTATGCGACGTGCATGGAAGGCTTCGCGATGCTCGCCTTCTCCTCGACAACGGAAGTACTTCGAACTTCGTGACGCGAGACCTGTGCGAACAGCTCGGGTTAGCAAGGCGCAGCGCAGGAACCACGATCACAGGTATCAATAATCAGCTTTCACATAGTACAGAGTCTTGTGATATCGTTATTCAGTCGCCTCATAGTGATTATAAGACAACCGTAAACTGCTTCGTGTTGCCCGAGATTAGTAAGTCACTGCCGTCGTGCCATATCGATACATCGCATATACCTATACCTGCCGGCATCATATTGGCAGACCCGTCATTTTATAAGCCATCCGCTATTGACATTCTTGTTGGCGCGGAAGTTTTTTGGGACGTCTTGGGTTCCGCATCTATTAATTTAGGTAAAAATAAACCTCGATTGCATGAATCGAAGTTAGGCTGGCTTTTATCGGGATCAGTACCTACTAACAATAAAAACGCAAACAAATCTTTATTTTGTTCATTCCTCACGCACAATGAGGAGACTAATCTTACGCGGTTTTGGGAACTAGACTCGGTGTCTTCAACACATTCCATGTCTTATGAAGAACAGGCTTGCGAAAAAAGTTTCCTGGATAACACCACCCGCGATCAAGATGGACGCTTTGTCGTCACACTCCCATTAAAAGAGTCGCCTGATGTACTCGGTGACTCATACCAAATGGCAAAGCAACGTTTCTTATCATTAGAAAAAAGATTGGCGCGTGATGCTAATTTTAAAAACCTTTACTTCGACTTCATAAAGGAGTACATTGATCTAGGTCATATGAGCGAAAACGAATCGTTCCAGTCTCCTACAAAGTCTTATTTTTTTCCACATTTTGGCGTCATCCGGGATTCAATAAGTACTCGCTTACGGGTCGTATTTGATGGCTCGGCTTCCACGACCAGTGGTAAGTCTTTCAACGACATCCAGATGGTCGGACCGACCGTCCAAGACGACCTTCTGTCGATTTTGCTTCGTTTCCGACAGCATAAATATATAGTCTCGAGTGACGTCGAAAAAATGTATCGTGCAATACTAGTCGAACCTTCTCAACGTTCGTTACAAAAAATCATATTTAGGTTTGATCCTGCAGATTCCTTAAAAACATACACTTTAAATACTGTGACATATGGAACTGCTTGTGCCCCTTATCTAGCTACAAAATGCCTTGTTTCACTTGCCAATCAATGTCAGGATGACAGAGTCAAACGAGCGATACAGCACGACTTTTATGTAGACGATTTTCTCAGCGGCAGCGACTCTATTGAGTCTTTAGAAGAAATAAGTAAGGGCGTCGCCATTACATTACAATCGGCGAAATTCAACCTACGTAAATGGCAGTCGAACTGTCCTGAATTGCTGCAATCGATTCTCGACCATAAGGAAGGCGACAACAAGGCACTTAATCTTGACAGCACGTCACCCTGTAAGACCTTAGGATTATATTGGCAATCGAAAATAGACAAATTGCT
Organism: Epiblema foenella; assembly: GCA_963556455.1. Taxonomy (NCBI): domain Eukaryota; kingdom Metazoa; phylum Arthropoda; class Insecta; order Lepidoptera; family Tortricidae; genus Epiblema; species Epiblema foenella. The sequence goes on along the minus strand of OY747108.1, from coordinate 8,085,806 downwards.
ATTTTCCATAGACATTAAAATTCCAAGTAAAATAACAAAAAGAAATATTTTATCTGTCATCAGTCAGGTCTTTGATCCGTTAGGCCTTGTCGGTCCATGTGTAGTAGAAGCCAAATTTATATTACAAAGGCTATGGCTTCTAAAATGTGAGTGGGACGACGAGCTACCTATGGACATAAAAAATGAATTCATTTCTTTTGCAACGTCACTTTCCAAATTGAACACGCTTCAAATAGATCGTTGGGTATTTAGTAATTCAACCGAAGTTCAACTTCACGTTTTCACAGATGCGTCCGAGCGTGCATATGGCACTTCTGTCTATGTTAGGACTGTGGACGATAACGGAGCAGTTTTCGTGCGTCTGATAGCTTCTAAAAACAAGGTAGCTCCACTTAAATCGTCCACCATCCCTCGGCTGGAGCTTTGCGGCGCCTTGCTCGGTGTAAGACTCTGGACAAAGGTCATTTCATCATTGACCGTGAAGGTTGATCATAGTTACTTTTGGTCTGATTCTATGATCGTGTTGGGCTGGCTGGCAGGGTCATCTAATCGTCTTAAACAATTTGTTCGTAACCGTGTGAATGAAATTCAAGAAAGTACTCGCGGACAAACATGGAATTATGTACCCTCAAAGCTTAACCCATCAGATCTTGTGTCACGAGGTATGAAGGCTGACGACATCAGCATATCTACATTATGGTGGACTGGGCCAGAATTCTTACATCATCCAGTCATTCAATTTCCTCCAACGCCCAATACACAAATAAAAGACCTGCCAGAAATTTCATTATATACAAACATACATACAGACTTAAATGATAATCCTATAACTAAACTTACAACTAAAAATTCAAAACTTACGAAATTAATAAGAATCATGGCATATATTCACAGATTTACATACAATTGTAAAAACAAAAACAATAAAATCACTTCAAACTTAACGTACACGGAAATCAAATCATCTCATTGTACACTGTTACAACTTGCACAACAGGAAATGTTTTCTGAGGAGCATAAACTTCTATTAGCTGGCAAACCGCTACCATCGAAAAATCGTTTACTTTCGTTGACCCCTTTCTTAGATACACGCAACTTAATGCGCGTCGGTGGTCGTCTTAATAATGCCAACTACAGTTACGATATTAAGCATCCGATTTTGTTGTGTAGCAAACACCATTTAACAAAGCTTATTTTCGAAATGCAACACCTTTCTTTACTACATGCTCCACCTCAGCTATTACTGGCAAGCATTCGGCAGACATACTATCCACTTGGTGGAAGAGATCTAGCCCGTAAAATCGTTCACAAATGTGTTCGTTGCATTAGGTTCAAGGCTAAACCTCTTCAAATGACAATGGGCAATCTACCTATAGACCGCACACGGCTAGAATACCCATTTTTACATACGGGAATGGATTACGCCGGACCAGTTCTGATAGCTGACCGTAAGGGGAGGGGTAGCAGAACAGTCAAATCATATATTTTAGTCTTTATCTGTCTTTCAGTCAAGGCTCTGCACTTAGAGCTTGTAACGAGCCTAACTACAGAGTCTTTGTTTGCTGCTCTCCGCCGTTTCATGAGTCGTCGGGGCAGGCCTCAAACTCTGTATTCAGACAACGGAACATCGTTTGTTGGGGCATCAAACGAACTTAGTAGTTTTCTTAAAAATAACAACGACATGCTGCAGTCAGGTATGGCCGAAAATAATATTAATTTTAAATTTAGCCCAGCATATTCTCCACACTTTGGCGGCCTCTGGGAAGCCGCTGTAAAATCAATTAAACATCATCTCAAACGCATTCTCTCTCTTACACATTTGACTTATGAAGAGATGAACACATGCCTGATACAGATAGAAGGTATTCTTAATTCTAGACCTCTTACACCCCTATCAACTGATCCTTCTGATCTCACATACCTATCGCCCTCTCACTTCCTTATTGGGCGCTCGCTTCTGTCAGTGCCGCAGGAATCATTGATTGAAGCAAACATCTCAAGGCTTCAGAGATTCCAAAGAGTTGAAAAACTCAAGCAACATTTCTGGAGCCGTTTCTCTAATGAGTACATTACTCTCCTCCAGCAGAAGACGAAGTGGCACACTTCATCGGACAATTTGCAGACCGGCACACTGGTCCTGGTTAAGGATCGCGGACTACCTCCTCTCCTGTGGCTGCTGGGTCGCATCACGAAGGTCTACCCGGGCTCGGACAACGTCACCAGGGTCGCTGACATACAAACGAAGAAGGGCATCATCCGAAGAGCTTTCAACAACTTGTGTCCTCTTCCTATCTCTTAATGTTCTTCGTTAATTTTCTATTGTGTTGAGTTCCTCAACGCCGGGGAGCATGTTGCGAACGCAACTCTTATCTAATTTATACATATGTAATAACTTAGTATGCAGTAGCAAAACGCGCCCGTCGGGCACGGTTAGTATAAGAGCGGCTTTTTTAAAGCCACCAATAGCAACGCTTCACATACGCTTTATCCCTACCATTGTAACATACGTTAACTCAAATTATCAAATCTTGCTCGTCATTACCTATTCTTTGTTCTCACATACAACCACTTCTGCACATACCTCTTTTGGCCAAACTAATTTTGTAAATCAGCACCTATTGAAATTATACAGTCAACTTTACATCGAAGTTTTATTTGAGTCGTCGAGTTCCATCACCACCGGCACCGGCGTCTACAGGGTAAAATTAGTTAAATTATTTAATGCTACCCAGAGGCCGCTACTCGCTACTTTAGGCATTGACTTATCCAAATCTAAAAATAGAACGATAAAAAACCGGCCAAGTGCGTGTCGGACCACGCACAATGAAGAGTTCCGTACCAACCCCTACTAGTCCACATTTAAAATCACTATCCAATACATTGAATCTAAAAAAGTCGTATCTTCATAGGGAACTCACGGCACTTACCACTTACGACCTTTTGTTTGGGCAAGACAAATTATAAGCGAAAACTCAAAAACCGTAAAACCTATATTGTTCAAACCAAAAATCGTTGAAAGTATTTACTAATGCACACCACCTCAATTTTTTTCAGAATTTTGAGCTTTATAGTTTGGAAATTATGACTTTGACAGCTAATATTTCAACAACGGTTGACTTAAATGGACAAGTTTTTTAGAAACCTCCATATCATTTTTAAAGGCCATCGATATCCCACGCGACTATGTGCGTTGAAATTTTTTTTTTCATCCACCGGTTAAATGTATGGAGTGCCCCCCCTAATTGAATATTTTTTGTAATTTCACATGACTTTTATGTAGCGGTTCATAGAATACACCTTCCTACCAGATTTCATAATTGTAGTGCTTATAGTCTCCGAGTAAATCGGTTGTGACATACGGACGGACAGACATGACGAATCTATAAGGGTTCCGTTTTTGCCATTTTGGCTACGGAACCCTAAAAATCGCCTCTTCCTTAGCAACAATAGAAAAGGGGCTTTAAGTAAGGCCCCTCTTGTATGTAGGTAGTTGCGACGACGTGTTCGAATAGACATCTCATCATTCATCATCATCATTTCAGCCGAAAGACGTCCACTGCTGAACATAGGCCTCCCCCAAGGCTCGCCATTTAGACCGGTCCTGTGCCGTTCGTTTCCACCGGATTCCCGCAACCTTCACCAGGTCATCACTCCACCTTGTCGGAGGCCTATCACATGTATTTTTAATTTGTAACATAAAAAATGCCTATTCGAACAATCCACAACTATAAGCGGGCTTTACTTAAGATTTTCACCGCGGTTCTTCCCCGGCAGTTCTATTTATGACAAGTGGAATGGCGACTTTTTGTGACTAGTGCCTATACATTCGCAGGTGGCGTAGATCTCCGATACTTACGTCATTCATTCGAAGGTGGCGTGAATCTCTGATACTGACGTCATACATAAGCAGGTGGCGTGGATCTCTGATGCTTACGTCATACATTCGCAGGTGACATGGATCTCTGATACTTACGTCACATTATTGGGATATTTGGGATTAAACCGCATTCACATGTTTTTAAATAAAAATCAAGAATACCTCAAAGTCATTGATCTCTTAATCTGGTTCTGTCTTAGAGCTTGGGTCTTGCGGCGTACCTATACGTACTGCAAAGCGGTTTGCCATGCCAGTGGCGATGCTGAACTATCAATGAAGCACTAATTTTTATTCACATTCGTTCAATTATGGAGAAAAATAGGGCTACCTACGGTACGAGTAACCTGCAATTCATTTTTGAAACAAACTATTGTTGTATTATTAGAATAAATACTTCATAGTGTTGTGTAGGTAACATATAGCAACTTTATAGTATGCTGTACCGACATCAAAGAGTATAATAAGTATGTTGGGAAACCGACATTCTGTCAATCAACATATGCAAACATATGTCAGCGTTAAGTGGGACGAAAGTTCTATTTGCTATTTACAACATCTTCTACATTTATTAGAATAGTAATTGTTAGAATTAATGAGATATGTACGCCAGCCTGAAAACTGTCGGGGCCTTCGCGAGATGAAGGCGATCAGCCTTCGCAGAGAAGCAGTACAGAGGAAGAGGCAACAGCAACATGTAGTCCATGTAAGTACTTAACTGTCAATTTTACAATAATACTTATTTATTAGCTTATATATAAAATGATGTTGATTACGTTTCACGTTGGAATTACTTTCCGCGTTTTTGCAAACTACCTCTATGTATCTAATTTACATTTGATATCCAACTGCCTGCTTTTTGTTAGGTAGGCAGGTAGACAACATTGTACACAATAACTGTATACATACTAGGGATGCGCCGAATATTCGGTTATTATTCGGTATTCGGCATAGTCGGCATGTTTTTGAAAGTTCGGTATTCGGCCGAATTATCCGGTTCAGCTGCCGAATATTTACCGAACAATTTTGAGAGGGTTTTGTTACAAGTTACAAGAGTTTATTTAATTATAGCTACTGCTTCGTGAAATTAATACTTGACCCATTATTAACAGTGATTTAACTTATTTTTTGTCAATATTTCGCTTTGATAATGAACAAAAATTTTACCATTCAATTAGTCTGTTTTACAACAATAGATGAAGGAATTACGCTGAACCGAATAATTCGGCCGAATATTCGGTTCGGCAATAGCTGGAATGTTCGTATTCAGTCAAACCCATATTCGGCGCATCTCTAATACATACCTACACAGAAGAACGAATACTAAAAAACATGCATATATAGGCAGGCTCCGAGCTTGAGCCCATTTTTAGGGTTCCGTAGGTACCTGAAGGGTCTTAATGGAGCCATATTGTTGTCACTCACGCGTCCGTCGGTCCTTCGTCTGTCACTCAGGTTTTGAAGTACTGTCTCCGTATTTAAAAAAATATTTCCTCCCTCCTATACACCTAAGGGAGGCACGACAAAAAAAACTGAACTACTTACCCATTAAGCGGTATCGTTGTTTAGAGCTCGTTGAGTAGATAAATACTAGTTTTGTTTCAAAAAATATTGTAAAACAAAGAAATGAAGTCACCAAAATCAGATTTCTTATACGATTCTGAATAAATTACTTACGTACCTACTTCTTTATGATTTAATGCTGAATGAGTACCTATCAGTCAACGACTCTGAATAATATGGGATTCTAAGAAAAAAAGGACATACCTATACACTTTTTTTGGAAAACGCTCCATTACTAATATTACTTATTATAACGTTATTTTATAAAGGTATGATTTTGTTACGATATTAAATATTAAAATATGTTTTTGTTACAACGAAATTTTAAACACTAGATAACAGAATTGAATTAAATACGTTATATCGTTATAATAAAAATCTGTTTTTCGTAAAGTTTTAAAGACCAGCGTGTATGTATGTCCGATCGAATTATAGATAGTTGTTAGGTGGTTCGGTATATTTTTGGGCATTATAACATGATCGAACGAATTTTGATGAAATTATTTAAGGTGCCACGCCCGGCACGCACGAAAGAGACACGCTTGCGTCTTTCGCGTACGACAAAACGGGTTGTATCACTCTTCGAGAATGGTTTTTTAGATAAATATCTGACTGTGTGCAGTTTTATTAAATTTCCTTAATGTCGTTTAATATGGCGTTGTTTTAGTAGGCTGAGTAAAAAAAATAAAATAAAGACCAAGTTAGGTTTTTTTTCTATTAAAAATTTTTTAAGCAATCATGTTTCGGCTATTGTCAGAAACAAAGTCATATAATTAAGGATGATGTATCTGAAATTCAATCCTTATTGTTTCCTCGTCTGGGCAGAACAGCGTTTCATCTCAAGGGACGCGATATTTCTCGTTGCACGGCCTGAATTACCTAGGTGTTTTTGTTGATTTAAAACGTTTTTGTCAAATATTTGGTTTTCGGAAAATAAGTAGACCCCCTCTTGCATGTAGTAGTGATCGAATAGGCATTTGTTTTGTTAGTGATACAAAATTTAAATAAGTATTGTATGTCTCATGATGACTGGATTAGATCAATAATAGAGGGAAAAAGAACAAAAGGGGAAGGCACAGAATAACGTATATGGAGCAAATAAAAGAAAAAAGAAATGCCATCATACAGAGGAGTGAAAGATAAAGCGGAATGCAGATAAGCTGGCAATTACTCCACTGAGAAGAGCCGCGCTCTTAAATATTATGATGATGATGTATTCTAACACGCAAGAGGGGTCTTTTTACTTACTTTTTTACATAGGTATTAGGTATACCACAACTACATGCAAGAAGGGTCTTTTTACTTACTTTTTTACATAGGTATACCACAACTACATGCAAGAGGGGTCTTTTTACTTACTTTTTTACATAGGTATACCACAACTACATGCAAGAGGGGTCTTTTTACTTACTTTTTTACATAGGTATGCCACAACTATATGCAAGAAGGGTCTTTTTACTTACTTTTTTACATAGGTATACCACAACTATATGCAAGAAGGGTCTTTTTACTTACTTTTTTACATAGGTATACCGCAACTACATGCAAGAGGGGTCTTTTTACTTACTTTTTTACGTAGGTATACCACAACTACATGCAAGAGGGGTCTTTTTACTTACTTTTTTACATAGGTATGCCACAACTACATGCAAGAGGGTCTTTTTACTTACTTTTTTACATAGGTATACCACAACTACATGCAAGAGGGGTCTTTTTACTTACTTTTTTACATAGGTATACGACAACTACATGCAAGAGGGGTCTTATTTTTACTTTCTTTTTTACATAGGTATACCACAACTACATGCAAGAGGGGATACACTACTACATTAAAGAAATGAGTTTTTTTATACAGGTAGGTGTAGGTACCATAATCGTATTTTTCCGGGTTGCATTTTAAGTACCCATGCCGTAGGACCTATATTATAATGCATTATCTAAATGGATTAAATCGTTTCTTTTGTTAAAACACTTAAGGCGTTCTACACACCTATCAATTTGCTAATTTTCTTATTTAAATTAATAATTAGAAATATTTTTTATATAATTAAGCAGCTTTAACATAAAAAATATCAATCAAGGGTGGCCTTAAAAAACTGATCCGAATTAGGTTAGTGAAAGCCAATTTTTTTCAATCTTTGATTCCGTGTTTTTATGGATATTTTTCTTAAGTGCAGGCAGCCACCATGCAGCAACCTACTTCACTCCACCAGCTAGCCAAAAGAACCTCCAGTTAATATTCAACGTTAGCCTGACCACTTAAGTTAAGGTAATTGCAAATGTCATTGTAATTAAGTGATATACGAACGAAGTAGTTGAACAGGTTTTTTTATTTTTCCTACAATCTACCTTTAAATGCACACTCATGTTAAGTGCACGCGGATAGTCTTTCATATATGATCTACTAGCGACCCGCCCCGGCTTCGCATGGGTGCACTATTTAATGGATGTTATTATACATATAAACCTTCCTCTTCAATCACTCTATCTATTAAAAAAAACCGCATCAAAATCCGTTGCGTAGTTTTAAAGATTTAAGCATACATAGGGATATAGGGACAGAGAAAGCGATTTTGTTTTATACCTACTATGTAGTGATGGGTTCGTGCATTATTTAGGTACATGATTCGTTGAGATGCGCAAGTGCATCGCAAGATTCGTAAGCTCTGTTCGTTAAAACTTGATTGTACGGAAAGTTTGACAAGTTTCTATGAATTCTTAGAGATGACAGCTGCTGTGGCGCCATATTTAAAGTTAAGCGGTCTGTAATCGTAAGTTATTGTTGTGTTAACCTGCCCTGTAGTCGATATTTATACAAAATTAAGACGAATTAACTAAGACTGAAAAAGAATTTAGAAAATAATACATAAGTTAAGTATGTACCTACTGAACGTACCTACCTACACTGATTTTAATACACATTTAAAGGAACATCGTAACAAAAACAAAAAAAGAACATGGGATGTACGCCTGCATTCTTTTACATTTTATTATTATTATACAAAATTTTCATAGATGCGTTTTTTTTAATTAAGTAGATACACTCAACCCTTTACCTAATTTTATATAGGTAATATGTTTTTTTTTTTTTTTTTTAAACATTCAGTTGGAACAGGATATTTTACATACCATATGAGCCACTATTTAAAACCTCGAGGGTTTAAATAATAGTTGGCGAATGTTGAGGTTTATTTTAGCTATCTATCTGTCTGTTGCACGAAGTAAGGATAAGACTAGAGCCGGCAATACACACATACAAAGATGTACGAAAGAGATGCAAGCATAAACAACAACACACGTGGGAACGAGATACAATGTGTCATCTCCTGTCCCTCATCGACCTGTGTCACCGAAGCGTCATCAATATATTAAAGCTTACCTATTGGCTTAATTTAAATTTGGCGTCAATGTATATACAGCACGACTAATTATGAGAAGTCAGAATTGTGCTACATCCATATCAGTCTTCTGATATATCTCAATTTAATCAGCCTATCATAAGTCCGTCCCTCTTGGTGATTCGCTAGTTCTCTACTCTGATATCCTATCCTCCTTCTACGGTGTGTTTTAGCTATGTAATTTAGCTAACTTTCCATCTCTCATTCACGAGTTCATAATACATATATATCTTACCTATTCTGTAGCCTGTACCGAATAGGTACCCAATATTTTTCCCTGACGCAGTAACTAGAGAATACGACTAGAACGTATTTACTTTCTTAGGTAATAGGTATGTATTTACTAAGTATAAACGAAGACACGCTGGAGTATCCGCTAATGTACCATATCTTGTTGCAATAAGGTTTATAATGGTCAGTTAATAGTGTTGTCGATGGTCATATTTGTCAAAACTTTCGCTAATTAGTAGAAGTCTACAATGTCAACAATGCCAGGCCACTTAGCAGAGTTAAATGGCAGAGTACTTGGCAACACTGCAAGAGTTAGCATGTTTATGACTGAAGATAATGCTTACTTATTGCATGTAATTATATACTGTAAGACTAAACTCAGATCACGAGTAACAGTACAAAACAAACAGCCCTTAAGTTACGAATATAAGGTGTTATCAATCAATTATCATACTTTACTTGTAAAGGTAATATTAACGCTAAAATATTTATTACTTTGAATCTTAATTTCTTGATTTAAGTTACGAAATGTATCGGTACGAGTACATAGGTGAGCGTAGCGCACTCATGTTGTATGTGTAGGTACAGTCGAGTGCATAAAAATGGGTGTGTGTGCAAGCTACTCAAAAATGTGTCCCATGGACGCATATGTCTACGCAATAAGGTTTCGGTACATATTTATGAGAGGATTTATTCGATACATATTTTTACACTTGACAGTACATGTAGGTAGTAAAAATATTAACTATTATTGTTTCTTTATAATCTTCTTTATATTTTATTGTTTTTAATATATGTGTGTCAGTTAACAGGTGTAAGAAAACTTGTCTTCAAACATTGCGATTGTTAAATACATTACTTAGGTATATGATAATTAGGCCACCGGTTTTCCTGAGAGGTGACTAGGTAGGATTATGGTTTTCCATTTATTATAATCGTAAGCAACCCCTCTTGTATTATTATTGTAATAAGTAAATAAATGAATTAAAATATCAATTAAACTTAACATAAGGTGACTATGGGTAAATCCAAATGTCGTGTCTAATTCCGATAATGACAAATTTCTAACTGTGCAATATTGTTTATTCTAGCAGCAAGAATAGTAAAATATCGACACAAATAATGTTGACAAAAAGAAGTGTCGAATTTTGGTACCCGTAAATTTGTATTTTCGGAATTACCCTACATTCGGAATTAACCGAATATACCTTACATAACATACATTACACTTGACAGGTGTTTGATATTGCATTCTACCCATCGGCCTTAACGTCTACGAACTATGCCTCCCTAAGCCGCTCAAACGTTATCAATATCCGCACAATTTTCTACTTCTTAGGTAGACGATAACTGTAGTTAGTGTAGGTGACAAATGTTGATACACTTGTCACACTAGCACGTGCAATTGTCGCGCCGGCTCGGTTAAAACCAACTCGGCCTATTGTACTGCGGCAGTCTACCGTCCTTACCTTCGCGAGCGAACGCGCCCGCACGACCGTAAAAAGAACAACGTGAAATATCGTAAACAAGAACTGACCCTAAATGTCACAACCGATTAAAAATATTGGTCAAAAATAGAACAGCCTCTATGGAGCGCGTTTAGTTCGAATTTTGAAGTGCACGGTTTTTTTTAAAAGTTCTTTTTAATTGTAATTTTTGTGAAAATGGGTTTGAAGCCGGAAGATGATAAAAGGCCGAGCAAGCTGGCGATTATGGATGACATTTCGGATGTACCACGTAAGTTTTTCTATATGTCGCTTTACTAATTTAATTTATTCAATTCATGATAATATTGATAATAAAGATCTTTAGTTACATAAAAATAAATTAGATACATTGAAAAAAAAAATCTTCATAATTTACAGTTGCGCCCGAAAACAATGAACATAATTGATTATCTACGTAGTCTAGCCATAAATTCTGTCCCAACTTTTTCGCCATTTTAAATTTAATAATGGAACGTTCGATGTACTTTTGTTTCTTGATTATGCTTAAATAGACATTTGACTGTCAGAAAAAGTATATTTGGCTCCAGATATCGTTTCCCTGAAGACGGAGTGGGGCATCAAAGAGAATCGTGTCGCAGTGATAGCGTTATACAAGTGTAACAAGCAAGTGAACAACATTTTCAAACTGCTGAAACCTTTGAATATAACAAAGAAATTTATCTATCGTACCATCAAGCGATACAACGACATCGGTTTAGTCGACGACCGGCCCAGGAGCGGTCGACCACGGCAAACAAGGACACCGGCAGCGATTAAAGCGGTAGCTGAGCGAATTCGGAGAAATCCGCTACGCAAGCAGAAAATCATGGCTAGGGAAATGAAAATTCCCCCTAGAACTATGTCCCGTATCATAAAACAAGACCTTAAGCTTGGGGCTTATCGACGGAGCATAAGTCAGCGATTGACAGCGGCCCTACGGAAAATAAGAGCGACGAGAGCTAAAGTGTTATGGTCGTGGCATGCAAAGGGCGGATATCGTAATATTCTGTTTACAGATGAAAAAATCTTTACTGTGGAGCAAAAATTCAACCGCCAAAATGATAAAATATATGCTCACAGTTCCCAAGAAGCTTCTGAAAAAGTTCCAAGGGTAGAAAGAGGCCACCATCCTGCATATGTCATGGTTTGGTGGGGAGTATCCTATGAAGGCATCACAGAGCTTCATTTTTGTGAACAAGGGGTAAAAATACGTGCTACGAACTATCAAAAAGACATTTTGAAGAGAGTTGTTAAGCCGCTAAATGATACTTTATTTGCCGGTAAGCACTGGATATTTCAACAAGACTCTGCCCCTGCACATAAAGCTAAGACAACGCAACGGTGGTTAGCGACGCATTTACCCGAGTTTATTGCGGCTGAAGATTGGCCCTCAGGAAGCCCGGATCTCAACCCCTTGGACTATGGTCTGTGGAATATTTTTGAGGAGAAAGCCTGCTCTAAACCTCATCGCAATGTTGAGTCTCTGAAGTTAGATTTAGTGCGGGCAGCGGCTTCAATACCCATCGATACCGTCCGTGCCGTCATAGACGAGTGGCCGGACCGTTTAAAGAAGTGTGTTAAAGTAAAAGGTGGACATTTTGAATAAATATTTTATTTTATACAATCTGTATAGTATAATTAATAAAAATAACCCAAATTTATTTATAAACTTTCTTTTATTTTCAAAATAAATGTCATTTCATATAGGACAGAATTTATGGCAAGACTACGTATCTACTAGAAATATATATTTTAATAGAAGTGTCTATACGAGAATAACTTAACTAAACTGTCACACACAATATTCGCAGTAGGTAGGTACTACCTTACCAACCTACCGATGTTCCTTGTGCTGGCACTTTTCCTTCGTGTTGACAACACAGCGAATTCACATAAACATTTAGGTACTATCCTAGATAAGAGTGTGTATGACTGGTACTATTTAGATATCGACAACCCACATTTGTTGTATTACCCTCTGATGCTGCAGGTATCCATAGGCAACGGTGATAGTTTACCACTAGACGAGCGAAACGCTTTGTCGTGGACGTACAAAAAAATAGTTCATAATCATAAATTGAGTACTTACAAAATTATTTATGTGTTTATTTACATCAATTATTTAATTTTGTTGCACAAAAAAATAAATCTCAAGATTCTTAACGTGCAGGCTATCGGAAAGATTTTAGACTGAACAACTACAAGGGAAAAAGAAAATAGTAAACTAACAACGTACAATACGTACATCCTCCTAGCGTTATTCCAGTACAGATGCATCCTGAAGGATGCCCGGGGTCCGCTACCTAATCCCAAGATTTGGGGTAGGCACTAGTTTTTACGGCAGCGACTACCATCTGACCTTCCAACCCAACGGGAAACCAGACCTTGTTGGAATTAGGCTTGTCAAGCGAGAGGGCAACTTGACTGTTAGAAGTTTTCAAGCCGCCCGAAGGCCTTTAACTTGGCTCAAAGACTGTTATCATACTCAGCTGCCGGGATCAACGACTTAACGTGCCTTCCAAAGCACGGGAGCGCTCAGTTAATTACCACTCGACTCAAAGCGATCACCCATCCAAGAACTGACCTCGGCCCACGTTGCTCAGCCTCGCATACCGCACGCGGCACGCGGGCGCCGCTGGGCCACGAGCACTCCAAACTAATATTACATACAAAATAGATTTAATTACATATGCATTTAGTTAAAAAGCCTTAATTACATTCCGTATAGCGTAATAATTATCATTATTAAAGTGTTAAATTAATGTTAATGTACGGTATTACTGATTTGATTTCATTACAACCATAATTTACTAAAACGAGTAGGAGATTAACATGTTCAGTCGCCATCAGTTATAATCAGAAGCGAAAATGTTCATGATTATCTGAACACGACTATATTGACAATACAAATCCTGTTTATTGCACACTTCACATAATAAAGCAGACCATACCTACTAAAGAAAAGCAAAGGTACAGGGAGACACATGTACAACAACAGGCGGCCTTATCGCTAAAGACGTTATGAAATGAAATGAAAATGAAATAAAAATAATTTATTTCAGAACAAGTCCAACATCATTATAATTAAAACCCGTCGTCTACCAGTCCCTAGGATCCCCGGGCACATTGCAAAAGAATGCTATTGTTTATTTTTTTTTCACCGGGAGACAACGGCTTATTAGCCGTAAGTGAAATTGAAATTTTTTTGATCATCCTAAAGAGTTATTTGATGGCTACTGTGCCTATACTATGGCTATAATAAAAGAAAGGCTCCTGCTTAATCATTTATTTCTACATAAACATAAGAAGCACGGCGGCCTTGATTGAAAATTAATGATGCATATCATTAACGAAAGAAATCATGTTCGCAAAACCTCGAACCTTTGTGCTTACTTACGTTGTGTATGGTATGACTCATATTCATGTTATAGGTACTCGTAGTTAGTCTCCCTAAAAAGTTAGCGTGATGGTCCGCAGTTAAACGAGTGAATAGAATTCACAATGACAGATTAAATGAGGGGACTTTGAGTCACAATAATAGTATTAAAATCGTAACATAATCAAAGAATTGCCTTGTATTAATTTGGCTGTATGGCTCTTGGCCTTCGCCTAACATTAATAAAAAATCTCCGTGATGTTATGGGCAACATACCTAGGTGTTTTAGGGAGTGAGAGCTACCGTTTTTGTGCTCACCAGTTGGCGCCACGTCGAGCCAGCTGTCAAAAATTGTTATTGGTTATTATGGGCACGAGAACGAAGTTTACATTTAAATCATATTTAATACCTTACAACCGTACCGTAAAATATCGAACATCCTGCATTGTAGCGCAGTCAAGTTTTGTTGGAAAAAAAAGGAGGACATAAATTTCCGAAAGACAAAACTGTCTCAAAGCACTGACAGTCATTGACCCGTTATTCATATTTGCCAGAATCAAGCTCAGGTATTGCAAAATAGTCAACATATTGTTCCACTTAGATATTAACCTGCGTAGCGCAACCACAAAGAGTGACATTTCACATTTTGGAGACCTCACGCTACACTAGCGGCTCTAGCGGCGAATTCATACGCGGTAGCCCTCATTACCGATTTTTTATTTCTCATCTCTTTGCAGAAGCTTTGGGTTTCATTTTAGAATTTCGTATACCTACCTAAATAAATAATACTATTTTTTTCCATTCAATGACAAAACTTATGAGATTTTCGTAACTCAGTGGATAAAGTACATGCGAAAAAAAAAAATAGGGACATATTATGATTTTATATGTATTTTGTACAGAATCAGGAGGTCGTCCAACCTTAGGTAGGTCCAATTCAGGTTCATCCAATTCAGACGAAAAATGAAAATCGACAACACTATAAAAATTGGCCCTGATGTTTTGTAAAACTGCTTTTGATATTTTGAATCTTCTACATTGTCAAATTAAGTCGCTTCTTGTTCAGATTACTTCACACGACTCGGCAAACTCAAATAATCTTAAGTATAACTACGTATATGTTGCTGACTGTATATACAAGAGACAATGCTAAAATATTTTGTTTGAAATAGTTTGGTTGTTTTGAAACTAACCATCGATCATTGTTGATGTATCGCCGCCTCTCAGCTTGATTGAATCTAAAGGCCTCCACTCACGAACGAAACAGACCTTAACAATAACATTAACTCGTGGGCACGTCAGTGTAATATTTTTTCAGGAATAATTATTGAGGTGGTCCAGTGGTCGTTTTCGCTAACAGTTTTCCTTTTACCCATTTCATTAGACTTTTGGAAACTGTGAGTATGGTGAGTATTTATTACTCCGAGAGCCCTCTTGATTTAGGTAAAGAACAAAAACCGGCCAAGTGCGTGTCGGACCACGCACAATGAAGGGTTCCGTACCAACACCTACTAGTCCACATTTAAAATCACTATCCAATACATTGAATCTAAAAAAGTCGTATCTGTATAGGGAACTCACGGCACTTAAGACCTTTTCTTTGGATAAGACAGTTTTTAAGCCAAAACTCAAAAACCGTAAAACGTATCTTATTTAAACCAAAAATCGTTGAAAGTATTTATTAATGCACACCACCTCCATTTTTTCAGAATTTTAAACTTCATAGTTCGGAAATTAGAACTTTTTATGACTTTGACAGCTAATATCTCACCAACCGTTGACTGAAATGGAAAAGTTGTTTAGAAACCTCCATATCATTTTTAAATTTCATCCATCGATACTCCACACGACTATGTGCGTCGAAATTTTTTTTTCATCCACCGTTTACATGTATGGAGTGCCCCCCCTAATTTAATATTTTTTTTAATTTCACATTACTATTATGTAGCGGTTCATAGAATACACCTTCCTACCAAATTTCATAATTGTAGTGCTTATAGTCACCGAGTAAATCGGCTGTGACATACGGACGGACAGACATGACGAAACTATAAGGGTTTCGTTTTTGCCATTTTGGCTACGGAACTCTAAAAAACCGGCCAAGTGAGAGTTTTAATACGAAAAATAAGGAAAATTTCAGGAAAAAAGAAAGAAAGAAAGGACCTGATTTGTCCACATACTAGTATTTGTTGGTAAAATATACGTACCTAGTAATAAACATTACCACCAAATTTCAAGTTTATGGATTAAAAAAATCTTCAGAACAAAATTTTGTAAACAAAACTGACTTTGGTGGCTTCTCATTCCATTGTGTTCCAATATTTTTAGAAATAAAAATAATACCCCACTTGACAGACGTACCCCATACGTCAAAAAATTTTTTTCTCGCCCCCTTTATCTGTATGAGAACCCTTCTTAAAAATGTATAAAAATAAATTTTGACTATTTGTATGGCTTTGGATCAACAAGTTGCTTAATACTGTGAAAATTTGAAGATTTGATTTGATTTGGAAATTTGTGAACATTTCATTTGTTTGTAGTTCGAACCGTTTGGAGACTGACTGTGTGACAGACGTCGGACGGACGGACGGACGGACGCGTGAGTGACAACAATAGGGTTCCGTTTGGACCCTCCGGGTACGGAACCCTAAAAAGTGTCTCTAATTTTTTTATTCCGCTATAAGACGTTTAATCCATACATTTTGCGTGGATCGTCACATAGCGGAAACCAAAAAAATAGGTATGGAAATTGACGACAATTTTCTTTTACATTTTATGGTTGAAATTTACTTAGGTAAAAAAACGTCATAATATAAAACATGACGGTATAGCTTAAACGTTGAGAGCTAGGCTGGTCGGATGACGACACAACCTTCGAGAGCCTGAAAGAGCACGTGTTAAGACACAGCACAGATCACAGAGATAGAAAGTCATGATGATTCAAACATTCTGCCATATTCGGCTTAGTACCTACCTATTTTTCTACAGTCACTAGAGAGTTTTACGCTAATACAATGTCAGGTTTACTAATATGTCAAGCATAATAAGACCTATTTACACACGTACGAGATTCGCATGCGAGTTTAACTAAATGGCGCGCGCGGTTTGATAGATAAATGAACTTATTATACGCGCAATAACCAGCGGTATATATAAACTCGAGGTCAAAAATTTCCGGTACTTAATCCTAAATTAAATAAGAGCAATTCCCGGGATCCTAACATAAAAATATTAATCTTCAAAACTTACAATTTTTGCAATATTTCGCTCCGTTAACATTGTTTTTTTCATTCAT
The DNA here is from genome assembly GCA_963556455.1 of Epiblema foenella. NCBI lineage: Eukaryota > Metazoa > Arthropoda > Insecta > Lepidoptera > Tortricidae > Epiblema > Epiblema foenella. The sequence continues at coordinate 8,068,582 of OY747108.1, read as the reverse complement.
CCGTTAACGTTATTTTTTTAGTGTTGTTTTTGCAGGTTAGATGTAAAATGAAATGAAGATCATGACAAGATTAAAAAACTGTAGGTACAAGTTTGCACTATTTTAGGAAATTTGACAGTATTTTACCAACCAGTATTATTCGGCTTATGGAAACTCGCATGCAGTATCGCACATGTGCAAATAAGCAGGCTTTATACATGTTATTACGTCACCTCTAGTATAAGTTTTTTTAGAAACAAAACACAAACGAACGAGTTTCCGTTTAGTCTCATTTTGTATGGCAACGCGAGCAGCGCCTCTGGTGGCGTTTGGTGATAACTATTTTTTGCCATACCAATTGAGACTATAGTGCCCGCAAACCAAACTGATGACTGAGGTCATAAGAAATGTGAGACACACTTCGTTATACCATGCAAGTATGCAAAAGATAGCGATATTAATTCAGTCGTCAGTTTGGTTTGCGGACACTATAAACGCAAATGCTTTCGTTGTTTCGAATAAACTTACTCGAGGTTACTGATAATACTATAGAAAAAGACAAAAGAAGTAAAATTTTGTGAAGGTCAATCAATTATGCAATATTTTATGATTAGTTGCCAGAAAACATTTCTTTCAATATTGCTACAGTATTCCGTCAGGTCTAATCCCACCAAGGTCTACATAGTTTTCCCTCTGGGTTGGAAGGTGTGGCAGTCGCTTTCGTAAATAATAATTTAAAATAAAAAAAATCACGACTGTACTGGACAAAGTTAACTATAAAAACATGTTTCTAATCAAAATAAAGAACTTAAGGAAATCTATTTTGTTCGCAGTCGGGGGACCTAATATTTTTGGTATTGCATGTAGTTTTGATTTTCATTTTAAACTATTGTTATGCCGTAAAGTCATATTTAAATAATTACATTCATATTTTAAATCGTTTTTTCAAATGCTTCATTTTGATACCAAAATATATGAAGGATCTAGTATATGTAATTGACACCCGATAAACGTGCCCACCATAACACCATAATGTTTCTGAGCATCTTGTTTACTGAGAATGCTACGATGTAAGGTGACTGTAAGGCCGGCGTCAAATGTATACATTTGAAGCTCTTCTTACAAAGGATTAAGGTTCAGAAGTGCAAGTATAATGAATATAATGATATTAACGATGGAGACTGTACAATACACATTGAGTACATCCGACTTTAGTCACAGCGCAATTACGACTTGTAACTAGGGTTACCAGATTCCTAATTTTCGGGACAACATCATTAAAATTGACATGTTTGAAATAAAAATTCGGGGTTTTTTGGTACCAATTGTAAAAAATTCCGGACTTTGTTCTATTCTGTCCCGAATTGGATTTACAGAGTTCAACCATGAAAATCGGGACGGCCCGAAAAATGCTGGACATCAGCGGGGTAATCACGTAACTTTATGTACTACCGTTAGGCAGATTTTGATGTCAAATTTTAATTGTCAGCTCATACATTTATACTCTTTTGATAGTGAAATATACCTACTTTGAGTACATAAAGTTACTTGATTAGCCTGCTGGTAACCCTACTCGTAACGTATACCGTGACGTGTGAAGCACTTTTAGGTCACGTACGCAGTTACTGTCCTGTCTCCTCTCTATTCACAGTACGATTTGTACACTCAGCCAAATAAGTAGCTGGACACTTTGGAACTTTGTCGCTTTCACCCGAATGAAATTTAGAACATGACATTACAGGGACTTGAGAGGGCGACCTTACTCTTCTGTGTCTTCTGTGATATTTGATATAATCGTATAATTGGAACCGCAGATTCATGACAAGTATACGTAATTGCAGGGCACTCCTATGTAGACTAGAGATATCTACGTTATTGATAGCTACATTCAAGATCCAATGCAGTTTCAATCGGTACATCAACAATAATGATCTCGTCAATGTCCCTAATATCATTAATGATAATGTCCTTCAATCATGTAAATGCTGTTGACGACCGTTTTATCAATTGACAAGATAACACATTTCTTTTACATAATAATAACCGTACTACGTCTTTACTTAAAGAAAATTATAGGAACTAAGTTATGGGAATCTACATAGTAAAAAAACAGAATATATCTTTTCAGTCCACCAACTAAACCAAGACTAAACTAAGTGGTCGTAATTTGCCCATAGACTTCAATCGCCTCTTAACATCAGGCGAGGGCTAGTTTGCCACCGACGTGGTATAAAAATAACGGGCACACTAAATTAGGTGGTCGGGTCGGTAGCCGGCACAATCACCCTATTTTATTCATTCACATCACATGACAGTTTAGCAAGCTGTATCAGTTAAACGTCAATAGTCTGAATGATCCGGAAAAATCAGATAGCAATCATAGATGCCATCCATCATTGTCGGGCCTGGCATGACAGTGATATCATAGTAACTGTCTAGTTTGCTTCTATGTCACAATAGGTAAAGTCGATATCATATATAACTAGTTACTTATTGAAACAAATAATCATCAATTGCGGCACGCAGGTGAAACAGCTGCGTATTTTTATCACTTATTTATACAAGAGCGTATTTTGAAGTATGACGCCCCGGGCCAATAAGTTTCGCCGCCCCAGAAGTCAAGAAAGAACGATATAAATTTAAAAAATACAAAAAAATTAACGTCTAAATTTTTGGGGTGGTACAAATTTTTTAAAAAAGTTTCACGGGGGGACTATACCGCCTCTGGCGGATTGGCGCCCCGGGCCATGGCCCTAATTATATAAATATAATTAAGATCTACAATTATTTACCGGAAAGTCTTAAGTCGCTTGAATTGACACAATTTAAAAAGAAACTTAAGGGGTGGCTGCTAGACAAATGTTTTTTATGACTTGAACGAATATTTCAAATGGGAGGTAAAATGATTATTATTATTATTATTTCATTAATTATTATTTATTTTATTTTATTTCATAGGAAAACTTACAGCTAAAGTAACAAAGTAGGTCACGACATAGGTACTAACAGTAAGCCAATTACAAGTTTCCACAGGTAGAGATATTATATATATTATATCACTGTTTTCTTAATTATTTCAGATTATTATGTATCTTATTATTATTGTACGTCCGAAATGGGCAAACTGTTGATACTCATTATTTTATGACATGTTATAACAATGTACACAGTTTTGACAATAAATAATTAGTCTATTCTATTCTATTCTATTCGAATAAAATGGGATTGCTGTTGGCCAACATCTAGACAGGGGGCAAAGGTGAGGTCGACGGGCGAGCTCATCCAGAAGATATCTATTATCTATTCACTCGTGCCTTAAAAAGGTCTAATTAAGTTGTATGAACTCGGAAAACAGACGCCGGCAGGGAATTCCAAACCTTAGCAGTGCGCATTATAAAAGATGATGTGTAGATTAACCTTTTAGATTTTAGCAACATATTATATAAATATAGGTCTAATAAATGTTTATGAATATGGTCAATAGATTACAGTAGGTACTTATTCATTATTATCAGCCTAATACGTCCCGTCCCACTGCTGATGGACATGGGCCTCCTTGTGGATGTGAGGAAACGGGTTATGTCCCCGCGCTAGCCCGTGCGGGTTGGGGATTGGGACTTCACAATACACCATCGAATTTTTAACCCCGGCGCACGGCAAAAACACCTCTCGTGTTTAATTAACAGTGTATCTGTGTAACATAAGTAGTTATGCGTGTGGTTGTCTGAGACTTCGTAGCTCACTAACTGATGAACCGATTTGAGTGCGGTTTTTTAATCGAGTCTTGATGGCGGAAATAGTCCTTAGCTATGTTTTATGTCTTTATTTAAACTAATTAGCTTGTAATTGGATATGGTAAGGTCCAAAGTGGCATCTGCGTATCTCGGTCAAATTTCTTCCCAATAGCGCAGTCTATAGCTAAATTTAAAATATAGGCCCATATTAATACGAACATGTAGCACAAAACTAATTAGCTCAAAAGTTCGGTGTGTCTAAAAATGGCGAGAAGCATCGCGTGGTGCACGCACTCTGCCGAGAAAAACTACGTAAGGTCAATGGTAATGGTAGAGGTCAGGCGCTATAAGGCTGATGGGTGCGCTAGATGTTGTTTCCGAACAACTATTGATTGAATCACTAATTAATAGTTATACCAGGCCTGAAACAGCTGCTTCGGCTAAACTCGGGGGAGATGTAAGCGCTGAGAATAACAACGAGGGAGCGAGATGCACTCACATATCTCCTCCCTCATCGCGTATAAGGCCGTAATATTTGTCACCGTCATCGAAACGTCATCGATGAATGCCATTGCTGTCACCTCATATAACACGACTAAGGATGGAAAGTCCCAATCATGCTATAAAATATATACCCGTCCCTTTCGATGGGATCCTCTTTCTACGAATACCCGATCGCGCTAGGAAATACGGTATAGGTACGTGTTTGCGTTGAGCGCGTGCCAGCGGGATGGCGTGGCGCTTCGTTGTCAGAATTTTCTTATGGAACATCATTAGGCTTATTTGCGTCTAATAGATTGGTCCCATAGTAAAGATAATTCAGAATTATCAGTTTCTCAAGTGGTGTCTTGATCCATACCACTTTCAATCACAGACAAATCACTGGGGTATTCGTGTAGCCCACTTTGTGAAACGCTTCTGACTTAAATTTTGAAATCATGAAGGTTACTTTAACGACATACGTCATAACTCCTATTAATCGAATTTGGCATTCGAAGAGCTACTAATTTATCTTAACACTAGCTTTTGCCCGTGGCTTCATCCGTGTAAACTTCCCACTCCCTATTTCATTCCTTGGAAGGACTATTTTCGGGATGTTTCTGCGTTATTGAGTAACAAACATCTAAACATCTAAACTTTCATACTTATAATATTAGTAAGATAAGTATTAGAAATATTATTTGTCCCTATCTTCCCACTCGTGCCCCTGAAATTAACTGTCCTATCCTATGTTTATACTCTGCCCATTTTGGCAATATAATCTACGCTTGACTTTATGAATAACCCTTAATAAGGCCCCAGTTATACACATATGCTACGTAAAAGTTTAATATATTCTCATGTTTGTAGAGCCCTGGGGAATACATTTAGAGCAAAATGAAACTAATTAAAAACAACATGTGGTCATTATATGCACTCTGCCTGTTAGAGGCACGTAAATTTCAGGAATAATGACAGATAACAGTACTAAAACCTTGATTCGCTTGATAGGGATAGTGCATACATTGACCACATACTTTGATTCATTGATTACACTACAATTGAATAATAAACGAAAAGTAACAGTGAGGAAAGAAAGCGTGATATGTCAGCTGTATAATACTGTTAACATTATAGTATATTATGCAACTGGTGTATAAGAAGGGTATAAAAAGGCGAGTGGTGTGGGTTGCGATGTGAGCCTTGGCGAACATCGCAAGTAAAGACACCACGAGCCTTTTTATACCAGTTATACACCGTTGCATACAATACTTTTTCTACGACTCAAATAAAAAGTAAGTATTTATCATACCTTCCATGCGCCATTTTTTCCCTTAGTACTTAATTGTGGAACTTATCTACGCAATTTCTTCAGTAATGCTATATAACTTCTTAGTGGATTTTTAAAAGAATCAATAAACAAGCAAACAACAAATAACCTACACATTTTCTTCATGAACACAAAAAAAATCGTTTGATTTAATTAATATAATCATTTATCAGCTTGAATATTTTCGTTTTCAATTAGGAATTTGGTAGGATATCAAAAATACGACACTTTGTTTATGGTTTGTTTTTTTTTTTAATTTAATTTGCTAGACTTGGCATCTAATCTAAACTGAATTCAAATCCGGATCGAATCTTAACTGTTTCGTTTTCATAAATATATCCGAAAATAGATAAAACTTGTTAAACAACACAAAAAAGATGATATGTATGTATTTATATTAGTAAATAATATATTACGCATTAATTAATACATAAAAATTGTAGCAAAGTTGCGTTAAGTTGGTAGCACTGATTTTAATCATAAAAGTTTCACTTGAACGCACCGAAGAATGACTACTAAACATAGTATTTGTAGTAGTCTGTGGCACCCAACTCTGCTTTTATTTTTCATTAAAGTAGGGTAAGCAGTGTGTTTTTGGACAATAGACTAGATAGACTTTTTACAGAATAAATAAAGTATGTATTTATGTTACAGTTCATGATTGTGTAAGTCGCGAAAAAAAGTACAGGAGTAGAAAAAATAAAAAGGGTGACGGTCTTTACCGTAAATGTTTACTTACCAAGTGGTTTCTAAATCGCCTCTGCCTTATTAAGGGTTAAAATAAGGTTTTTGTTAGTTGCCATTAGAGCTCACCAAATTGTAAGTAAAAAACAGCATATAGAAGAGGGTGAACATCGACTGAGAATAATTATTTGAGAATAATTACCCTACCCATTATTTACGAACGACGTATTTTTTACATGCATATTGTGTGCTCAGGCAATTTCTTATCTTAATACCCACTTTGTAAATCCAATGTCAATATGAGGTTTACTGTATCTTTTATGTAAGTTTTACTTGAAGTACTTCCTCATACACGAAATGTATTCCGAACAACGATGATTAAAATGTATAAATTAATGTTTTCGGGTCTAAATCGAATGAAATTTTAAATATATCGGTTTTACGATTGGTCACAAAGTGCAATAAAACAACTATTTTATAAAATAAAATTTAATAACAACATATCTTTTCAGAAAATCGCCATTCAAAATTTTACTCTCTTGTACTTATATAGTCACAGGCAGTAGGTTGGTTGTAGGTTGTCACATTTGACGAAGGAAATAAAAAAGATAAACATTAATGTCAAATTAGGATGTCATATAGACATAATATAATGACAAGATTATACACCTATAAGATTCCGTTTTGGGCTCTTGTGTTAATAGTGCGCAACTAAGTACGTACCTAGTTTTTTGCTTCGCTGATTTGTCTATAGAACCAGTAAGCTCACGGGTCAAGTTACAAAAGTGTTTAGTTCATCTTAACACATACGAATCCTTAAATCAATAAAGGGTCGACAACGACATGTGACTTCCGGAGCCACAAGCGAGCATGGGCTACGATGTTTGCTTGTAGAATGCTATTTGCGATCTTGCGGCGCCCCACTAGGCGTAGCCGGTACTTGTTGGGTTTTTAGACGGTAACACGATCTAACCGGATAGTTCCTCATACTCTCCCCGGTCTTTCACCGGGTGGGACACGTAAGGGTCATTGTCAGATTCAGGTTCACGTCTTTTCTGTGAACATATCAAAAGTTAAGGTTGAATTGGTCTAGTAACCCGCATAAACAGCGTCTCCGTTGCTATAAATCCATGTACTAAAAACCATAGCTTATATGCACATAAACCGGTAACTATTGACCACCGAAGGGACAACTTTTGATTTTGCAACTGACAATGACCCGTGAACGTTTTCCCAGCACGAAAAAAAAGGTAATTTAACTTATTCTTTGCACGTGATACCAAATAGTACCTCTACAACAATAAAAGTAACTATGTAAACGTATTCTAGATAATTTAGCATGAAATAAACATGTTGTTTCTAGTTTCTAGTCAAGTGGAGGTGCAAATCATGTGAACTTCACGAACCATTTTGAACAATAGATCGTTTGTGACGGTAGCGTCACGCTTAAAAAGGTCTTTAGGATATAAACATGTATTATCAAATGAAATAATATTACTTGAGATTATCATGTCAAACTAAGTGTTTTCTGAGTTTTTTAAATCATTTGATACAGATTCTTAGATTACTTTTTTTGTTAAAAATGGGATTACGTTTGATCTTCGCCTAAACTGGAACAGGCCAGGGCCGTAGCTAGGGGGGGGCATTATGGGGCAATGCCCTACCTTAAAATACTATTGCCCTACCTTAACCCATCGACTATGATATTATACTAGTAAATGAAGTCAGACGATCTAAATGATGTATATACTTCGTATTTTTAATGATATGTCAAATCAAATCGAAATATGAGATTGTTTTAAGGAAAAAAAAAAAAATATTTGAATTATGTTGGGTAACCTAAGTAAGCGAGGTCAGTAGGAAGATGTTTTCGGAAGTAGCTTCTTTGAGAAGACTACGTAATTTCTTGCCCCTTGCCACTAAAATTGCACTTACTCAAACACTACTCCTCCCCATCCTTGTGTTTGATGTTTCTTTTTTTAACCTGACTGTGGCTTTATAGGCCGGGTCCCATAAAGCGATAGGAGTGCGCGGTTGGAGAGTAGCCGACATCGACACGACCACGCGTGTGGTTTGGAATACTGGAGTACACTCTAAGAGTTTACGCTCCAGTGAGATTAGTTGAGTGGTTTCAACCGGATCTGAGGTGTGAGTGGAATCGAGCTACTGGGAGTTTTGTCACTGTCACTAAACCTAGCCTTGCTGAGAATAGTCCAGCAAGAAACTCAGCTAAGCCCGACCTGGGTCGAACTGACTCTACCCGGTGTGCGGCGGTACCGGGACGAATAGGGACTATATGTGTCAGTGTTGTCGCGATCGCGAGGTGGACGTCCCCGTCAGATGTTCCATTATTTATCCCTCCCATGACACTAAGTAGCTTAACTCATTTAGACTGTATATAAATAAATAAATTAAAAAATATATTTTTTGGACAATCTTACACAAATTAACCTAGTCCCAAACTAAGCAAAGCTTGTACTAAGGGTACCAAGTGACGATATACATACTTAAATAGATAAACAGATACTTAAATACATAGAAAACATCCAAGACTCAGGAACAAATATTCGTGTTCATCACACAAATACATGCCCTGACCGGGATTCGAACCCGAGACCTCCAGCTTTGAAGGCAGGGTCACTACCAACCAACTAGGCTAAAGCGGTCGTCTATATTTATGTGTATCTATTTTTAGTAGGGTTATTATTAGTAAGATTTTTAGTAGGTTCCATATATTATATCTGCATCACCTACCATGAATCATAATGCTTGATTTGATTTCCGCTATAAGGTTGTCTGGAAGAGATCGCTCTTTAGCTATAAAACCGCCTACTGTCTGCCTCTACTCATTGTAATGATGTGTTCTGTACTGTGTGCTTTTTTGTTGATACTAAAAGACAAGCTATTGATACTGCAGTTACTTTTTGGAAGTTAATTGCTATCAATCGCAGCACCGATTTTCCGTGCCTGTTTTTTATACCTGTTCTTACAAATGTAATGTAATGCGAAAAAATGTGAGAATCTTTTTTTAAAGCAATGATCAAGAATTAATTACCTTGTCAACAATTAGCTACCTGGTGTAGTGTAATTAAAAAATAAAGCACATAAAACACACTCCAAGATCACGTAAAATTTATTTGTAACAGTACAGCCGAAACTGATTTATAAAAAATCTTAACACATACGAAATGAATGCCCCTTTGGGAGTTATTGAAATATTGATCGTTGGGAAAACTGTAAACGTTGGGTAAAATAATTGTTAATTGAAGTTTTTGATTCTGGGTATACCGGAATAAATCACGGTTGCGGGAATGAAGATGGAATGGGATGGATAGGGTGGTATGATACGGCCTAATAGGTTTTCCGAAAATAAAAATGACGTCGGTAGATAGAATATACCTTTCTGAATTTAGAGAATTGAAAGACACGTTAAAAAAATAAGTTAAATTACCGCTTTCCAACGACAAGATTCCCTGGGTAGAGAGTTTAAAGTACATAAAAGAAGGGCACTGGATTTATCGACATACAATTTCTAGAACTACACGAAAACCCCGCGTCTTGTTTGCAACATCAATATGAGTCGACCCGGTTTACTTCTATCTACGTCGCCGTATGCCGCCACCACTTAACTCCGCAGAAGGTCCGGGGCAGCTTCGGGATGACGGCTGCCGTCGAATTACGCACGTCTCCGACCACGACGTGCACGAGTCCACAGAATTCAAAGCTTCAGGCAACACGAAAGCTTAGGCCTCACGAATGGCGGTCAGGCAACCCGCGTCTAGGTCAGCCGGTTAGTCAGGCTTCCGTCCCGACGGAAGAGCTAAAACAATACACTAGGTGAGACCTATGCCACGGCACAACATGATCACCAAGCACATTTAAACGAATATCACGAAACACTTACCCAAACGCTTAGGAAACGCTTGACTCTTTGGAAAGAGAAGGATAAAATCCTCCCGGACCACTTCGACACTAGTGTCCGCTGATGCTAAAAACCCTCGAACCATTTCCGGCACTATTATTGAATAACACAGATAAAATCTCTTGCCACTTCAGGGAAAAAAATGGAAGATGGATAAATATGTCCTCACTCGGAGAGTCTCAATGGCAGAATGAACCAAATTTTGTTTGCACATCCGTCAAACGAATAGTTTCAAATTACGAAGCGCGAAATCTAATTTCAAATCTGACTAGCTTTTTTTAAAACCAGACAGTTTCGAACCCCTGAAATATAACGACGAAGGTAAAACACGTTTTGGTATCGTTTGTAAAATTAAGAAAAGCGCCATCTGCTTGCGCTGAGCAAAACTACGAAGCAGTTCGGAACGACGACTAACGGCAGGAAATCAAACGCTCTAACCACAGCCTAAAAGTTCGCCTATTGACGTATAGATGGCGTGGAAGCCTATGCAGGAATCAAAATTAAAATTAAAAAATACACAGTAGCGTTATTAACGCTACAGACATCTCCCTACCAAAAGAAAACAACGACAGAAAAGGATACTACCCAAATAATATATTGAAGGAGACTACATCCGTCACAAAACTATAATCACCGTAGCAATACTGACACAAAGAATATGAGAACACCTCAATTTTAACCCACAAAATATCGACGAGAATTGAACGCTCCATAAACGAACACTTGGACCTATCCGGGCAAACAGCAGGAAAAACACCAACGGTCATTAAGCAAATATAACTAACACCTGAACTAATAAATAATAAACCACAACATTCAGTCATTGACTAATAATTCTTTTCTTTGAATTATTAACCGAAAACCTATGGTAGTTAACCCCCTTACCATCTACATTAACCTATGCTTACTACAAAAAAAACCATTACCGGTTAAAGTAAAACAACACCGTTGAAATTGAATTATGGGCGGGTGCTACCGCAGAATATACTATGGTCCTGAACAAAGTTAGCCAGGCCATTAAAATCAAACGTCCGGATAAGGTGAGCGACCACCACAAACTCGACCACTGATCTACACAGAGGGAGAATGAAAACATCAGACGCAGTCGTGGATGCTCCGTTCATATGCTAAGAAATCATCACTACGTTGAGTGAGGTTGAAGTTGTCCAGGTTGGGAATTCATATTCCAAAAGAATTGAATAATACCCCTTGACCAATGACGACGTCACAGCCAAGTCACATCGCTAATGAGGATCGTACTACACACGAAATCCTACATTAAAACGATCTAAGTCAAGTCCGAAATTATTTAATTTGCCTAAAAAGGCCTAACCTAAAAACTTAACTAACACACATTTACAATAAACAAGAAATGGAAAATACCGTTTCGGATAGGTCAACAACATTTGGAATGGAATTACACAGAGCGCTTAGCCCGACTGTGTCCTATCAGTTAGTCCACAATCTGACCATTTACACGCCACTAACAATTCAAAACAAAAAAACTTAGAGAATAAATAAGGAGCCTAATATGCAAACCGAAACATAATTAACGACGACGTGTAAACTTGTCTTTCAGGATTTAGAGGTTAAACAGTTAAACAGATTATTTTAATATATCTTTCACGTGATACGTACCAAGATGTGGAGGATCGACGTCGGCAAGTTCATAAACCTGGGGTGAGACACGTCTGACTACACGACTCTCGATGAAACGCGGCGCAAATTTCCCCCCTCTTAACACGTCGGTCGTCCCGCGCTGAAAATTCTTACGCCAGACGATCTGCCCGACAGCAAACCGGACTGATTTACGATTTTTGTTAAACTGTCTTGCATTGCGCTGGAAAGCCAATACTAGAGCGTCAGTAACTTTAGCATACACATCCTGTAAAGTACGGAGATTCGCCGCACGTTCTGCCCGACTGAGTCCCATCTCTTGGTACTCAGCCTGACCTTCGACGCGCTCCGGATGAACCATAACTTCACGGCCGTACATCAAAAAGTTTGGGGAGAAAGACGTCGCCAAGTTAATACACGAATTGAGGTACAATGCGACCCTGGGGAGATGGTCCGGCCAACTACGCTGTTCGTCAGTTACCAGGATGCTCAGCGCCGTTACGACTACTTGATTATATCTCTCGACAACATTAGCTTGAGGGGAGTAGTACGGAGTATAGCAAGGCCTTGGAATACCAAAGGTTTCTAAAAAACCAATAAAAGGCGCGCTATGAAAAACCGTAGCGTTATCGCACAAGATGTTACTCGGTGTCCCGTAACGCATAAAGACTTCCGTCTCTAAAGCGGCAGTAATAGTAGCAGCACTAACCCTCTTTAACGCCACTAACCACACGAATTTCGTAAAAACGTCGACCATAGTCAGAATATAACGAAAACCATTCCGAGCCAATGGTAAGGGTCCTATCAGATCGATAGAAAGAAGATCCATTGGAGCAGCTACCGGACGAGGATAGAGACGTTGGCCACGTGGCTGTGAATTCGAAATTTTATAAGCTTTACAAACCGAACATTCGGCCAGGAGTGTAGCGATATCCCGGTACATGTATGGCCAATAGTATAAGTCTTTAGCTTTCAGATAAGTCTTCATCACACCAGGATGAACGTTAGGAAAACCTTCGTGAATTTCAGTAATGGCTTCCCGTCTTTTTGAGGCAGGGAGGATAATACGCCAAGGGTTTGGTGCCAATGGATTCTCAACCGCCATTCTACGCATTAAAATCCCATCACGCAAAGCGTAAGCTGTGAACATCTGAGGTGTCTCCATCACGCCATGAAACACCCTCTCGTACCAAGCATCTCCACTAGGGTGTGCGCCTCGCTTGAAAGAAATCAAACCAACTTGAGCGCGGGATAGAGCATCTGGAACAACATTTAGGACGCCTTTACGATGTTCAATTTCGTAATTATATTGTGAGATCAATGTCGCCCATCGAGCCAAACGACCTGAAGGATTATCGAGAGTAGTCAACCACTTAAGGGCGATATGGTCAGTGATGATCTTAAATCTCATCCCGTCAAGGTAACCACGAAAGTGTTTGATAGAATCGAGGACTGCGAGTAATTCGTGCTCTGTAGTTCCATAACTGCGTTCGGCTTTAGTGAACAGACGGGAATAGAACGCGATAGGGTGTTCCACACCGTCGAACTCCTGAGCTAAGACTGATCCAAGCCCGACTTTACTAGCATCACATTGAAGAATAAAAGGCTTCGTAAAATCAGGGCATTCCATCAACGGAGCACTCATCAAGGCCTCTTTCAATCTGACGAAAGAAGCGGCTGCATCATCGTTCCAGCTGATCGCATCTCGACCTTTCCTTTTACCTAATAACGCTGTAAGTGGAGCAATAATGGACGAAAAATTGTTAACGAACCGCCGATAATACGAACACATTCCGATGAAGGCGCGTAGGGCCTTTGCGTTAGAAGGCGTTGGGTAGCCGTTAATAGACTCGAGTTTCTTCGGATCAGTCTGTAAACCTCGTTCGTTGACAATATATCCTAAATATTTCAGCTCAGATTTGCAGAATTCACATTTCTTCAGGTTAACGGTGAGACCTGCTTCCTTCAATCTATCACGCACCTTACGAATAAGACGAAGATGGCTGTCAAAATCTCGCGAAACTAAAATCAAATCGTCTACGTATCCAAAAATGAAGTCATCGGACTCTGGGGTATGTTCGTAGTTGACAATCATGTCTGTAAGCCTCTGCATTTCAGACGCAGCGTTGGTTAAGCCAAACGGGAGCCGAACAAATTCAAATAATCCCCTCTGCGGAGCTATGAAGGCGGTTTTCTCGCAACTAGCCTTGTCCGCCAATGGAATCTGCCAAAATGCGCTCCTAAAATCCAAGGAGGTCAAATATTTTGCACCTCTCAGATTGTCTAGTATGTCCTGAATACGAGGGAGCGGGTAGGAATCCCGAACAGTAACGCTATTTAATTTCCTGCTGTCGACGCAGAATCTGACACTACCGTCCTTCTTTGTAACCATAACCACTGGAGAAGCCCAAGGGGATCGAGACGGACGAATAACACCCATCTCGAGCATTTTGTCGATCTCTTCGTTAAGGACCTTCAACTTAGCCGGAGAGAGCGGATAATAGCGCTGTCTGATAGGAGAGCCAACGGTTTCAATCTTATGCGACAACCAAGAGGTACAACCCAAACCGGCCTTATCTGAAGAAATTTCTTCGAATTCCGTTATAACGGCTCGAAGTTTAGATTCTTGAGTGGGAGTAAACTCCGTACGCGGGTGAATATACCGCACTTCAGCTACATTCAAAGACAGTTCATCAGACTGGACAGGATCCGGCATAAGGAGTTTCCCGGGTTGATCCCGCATAAACGCATGCTTCAAAATGTCGGTTAGCCCGAACTCATTCCAAAAACCGATACCTAAAATAAAGCGAGTAGGCAAATTACTACCTACCAAACAGGAATGAGTAGCGCAGATGCCGTTAAAAGAAATAGGAACATCCGATCCACCCAATATGTCAATAGGAGAATTATCTGCCGAAACAACTGACGGACGAATCTTCTTACAATAAGAAAAACCTAACTCAGAAAGCAATGAAATATCTATAAGAGAAGCTTGCGCACCAGAGTCCAAAAGCGCATTAACGGAAACACCAGTGATATTAACCTCGATAAATAACCTATTATCCGGGGACTTATTCAGAACTACCGGTGAAACCGTAGGACCTCTTAGTGCGCTCCCAATCAGTTTTTTTGAAGAGCCCGGATTGCAATTCGGACAGAATCGCGTGATGACACCTTCGCGCCTACAGTTGAAACATATCGCGCCGGTAACGTTAGGGCAATCGCGATAGTTGTGACCTCTTGCATTGCACTTCAAGCAGAGGACTGTGTTAGAGTCATCCTTGTCTGGGACATTAATGGGAGCAATCGTCAGGCGTGACGGACGCGTTCCTTGGAAATTTTCAAAGTTCTTGGCGACATCCAAGAGACCATCAATATCCTTAATTACATTGGTAGCAAGGCAAGGGTGATATCTAGGGTTCATGCCGTATTTGATAATATTGAAAAGACTATCTTCAGACACCGGAGAGCGCAGCTTAGCATTAAGATCGCGTGCCAGGATGACGAAATCGACCACTGATTGGTTAGCCTTCTGAGATAAAGCGCGCAGCTGACTCTCAACCTTGAAATCATAATCGGTAACATCGAAAGTCTTGAAAAAAGCGGCTTTAAGCTCAATAAAGGTAAGTTTCGGATACCTAATAGCCCTGAAATATTTTAAAGCGCTTCCGGACAACAATTCATGGAAACGTCTGACGACGTAAGATGGAGGAACGTTACGCGCAATGCCCTCTTCCATAATACGAGAAAAGAATTCACGAACACACGTCTCGCCATTGTAACTCAGGTTCCATTTGGTGAGTGACTCGCCCTTAGGGGGTGCCATTACGGTGTACTCTCGTGCGTATAAGCCCCGGTACCGCGGATCGGTATCGAAGAACTCCTCCTCCTCACCAACAAGCGGATCTAACACACGGGGTGGATGCTCATTCAACTCCATTGGGATGCGAGGTGTTTCACGAAGGGGATCGTCGTCGCTGAAACTCGACATGGTGTACCGAGGAACCAAAATAACGAAGGCAACTAACGAAAAAAAACCGGAAGTCTAACAGAAAAAATAAAAAAAATAAAAAAAAACGACTGAATTGATTAGAACTGACACACGAAGCTTGACGAAATTAAGAAACTCGCAGAAATTATCAGGATCTCAGTCTCACAAAATTTCACTAAGTCTCACAAAATTTCACTAAGTCTCACTAAGTCTCACTAAGTCTCACTAAGTCTCACAAAATTTCACTAAGTCTCACTAAGTCTCACTAAGTCTCACTAAGTCTCACTAAGTCTCACTAAGTCTCACTAAGTCTCACTAAGTCTCACTAAGTCTCACTAAGTCTCACTAAGTCTCACTAAGTCTCACTAAGTCTCACTAAGTCTCACTAAGTCTCACTAAGTCTCACTAAGTCTCACTAAGTCTCACTAAAACTCAAAGAAACTCAAAGAAACTCAAAGAAACTCAAAGAAACTCAAAGAAACTCAAAGAAACTCAAAGAAACCCAAAGAAACCCAAAGAAACTCAAAGAAACTCAAAGAAACTCAAAGAAACTCAAAGAAACTCAAAGAAACTCAAAGAAACTCAAAGAAACTCAAAGAAATTCAAAGATCCCTCAAGACTCCTCAAGACTCCTCAAGACTCCCCAAGGTAACGAAAATCCAAACAAAAAAACCAGAAAATTGCGAATATTACAACAACAGTTTCAAGAAGTTGACGAAGGTCAATACGAGGATGAATTGGGATCAATTGAAAGTGATTAAAAGTGAATTAAGGGTCACATGAGTCACTAGGTGTATTTGACAGAGATTGAAATACAATCGCTAAATCGTGGGAGGACACGGACCAGCACTGAAAATAACTATTATGCGAACTGTACCAGTAATAGAAAGAGGACAAGGGAACTCTTAGCCCAGCACGGACCTCCCTGAGTACCAACGAGACTAAACTGGATTAGGTATACAAGCCCAAAAATAAACAAACTATTTTTTTTGTGAAAAAAAAAGTATTTACTAAAATTAGTTTGAAATTACTAATTCGTAACTAAAAATGCAGAAATCCTAAAATAAAAAACAAAAAGATGTTTCCTGCCGGGAATCGAACCACGAACAAATGTTTGCCTGACCAACGCTTTCCCACTGAGCCAAGTTGATTCTTATAAGGTGATACGAAAAAGTGCTATATATGGCTCGGCCTATTCAAAATTTACACGAAGGTCGATTACGTCACGTAAACTAAATAACGACTAGTTAAGAATTACGAGTTACGACTTGATGACGCTTGTACCGAAAAAAACAAGTATAACCGTCGTCACCTGCCCACAAACGTCGAATGCCAAACTGACTATTATTCCTGCACTGAAAAGATTAGCTAAGGAATAAAGCACGCTAAAGCTCACTTACCTTGGTTTTCCCTAGACTCTACGGGAAATAACTAAGGGTCAACTAGTCTACTAAATAAGTGACACAGGGTATAAGGTTGGGGTCAGAAGAACAACGCAATAGGTTAAAGGCAAAACTTGTCGTAAATCAATTATTATCACAACACAAAGCAATAAAAAATCAATGCAGCGAAGCTGTCAATGGCGTACACAGGGTTAAGAAGAATTACGTTTTCCACTCGTTCCAGGTGACGTAAGGGATGAGCTTCGATCAAGGATACACTGAAACACAATAAATAGTTAATTAAACGCGACCGAGAATCGGTCACCTTCCTCTCACCAAGTTTGAAAGAAAAAAAATTCAATGTTGAAATTTCACATAAAAAGTAAACGAACCAGGGTTCTTACCTTATGTCGGGCGCCAAATTGTAGTGTAATTAAAAAATAAAGCACATAAAACACACTCCAAGATCACGTAAAATTTATTTGTAACAGTACAGCCGAAACTGATTTATAAAAAATCTTAACACATACGAAATGAATGCCCCTTTGGGAGTTATTGAAATATTGATCGTTGGGAAAACTGTAAACGTTGGGTAAAATAATTGTTAATTGAAGTTTTTGATTCTGGGTATACCGGAATAAATCACGGTTGCGGGAATGAAGATGGAATGGGATGGATAGGGTGGTATGATACGGCCTAATAGGTTTTCCGAAAATAAAAATGACGTCGGTAGATAGAATATACCTTTCTGAATTTAGAGAATTGAAAGACACGTTAAAAAAATAAGTTAAATTACCGCTTTCCAACGACAAGATTCCCTGGGTAGAGAGTTTAAAGTACATAAAAGAAGGGCACTGGATTTATCGACATACAATTTCTAGAACTACACGAAAACCCCGCGTCTTGTTTGCAACATCAATATGAGTCGACCCGGTTTACTTCTATCTACGTCGCCGTATGCCGCCACCACTTAACTCCGCAGAAGGTCCGGGGCAGCTTCGGGATGACGGCTGCCGTCGAATTACGCACGTCTCCGACCACGACGTGCACGAGTCCACAGAATTCAAAGCTTCAGGCAACACGAAAGCTTAGGCCTCACGAATGGCGGTCAGGCAACCCGCGTCTAGGTCAGCCGGTTAGTCAGGCTTCCGTCCCGACGGAAGAGCTAAAACAATACACTAGGTGAGACCTATGCCACGGCACAACATGATCACCAAGCACATTTAAACGAATATCACGAAACACTTACCCAAACGCTTAGGAAACGCTTGACTCTTTGGAAAGAGAAGGATAAAATCCTCCCGGACCACTTCGACACTAGTGTCCGCTGATGCTAAAAACCCTCGAACCATTTCCGGCACTATTATTGAATAACACAGATAAAATCTCTTGCCACTTCAGGGAAAAAAATGGAAGATGGATAAATATGTCCTCACTCGGAGAGTCTCAATGGCAGAATGAACCAAATTTTGTTTGCACATCCGTCAAACGAATAGTTTCAAATTACGAAGCGCGAAATCTAATTTCAAATCTGACTAGCTTTTTTTAAAACCAGACAGTTTCGAACCCCTGAAATATAACGACGAAGGTAAAACACGTTTTGGTATCGTTTGTAAAATTAAGAAAAGCGCCATCTGCTTGCGCTGAGCAAAACTACGAAGCAGTTCGGAACGACGACTAACGGCAGGAAATCAAACGCTCTAACCACAGCCTAAAAGTTCGCCTATTGACGTATAGATGGCGTGGAAGCCTATGCAGGAATCAAAATTAAAATTAAAAAATACACAGTAGCGTTATTAACGCTACACTGGAGAAAGGTAATCTTCGATTGTTGATGAATAAATAATAAATTTTTTCATGTACATTAGACGAAAATTGATTCACCAGAATGTGAAAAAGTGTAAAAATAAACATTTTTTTTTCTAGCAATGACCAAGAATTCCCTTGTCTTCAAATTTATTGTCTACCTGGAGAAAGGTAATCTTCGATTATTGGTAAAAAAATAAATGTATTCATGTATATTCGATGGAAATCGATTAACCAGATGAGATTCGCGCCAGCCAGTTGCGCCCTACTTGTGATTACCGCTGCCCTATCTTAATTTCAACTCTGGCTATGGCCCTGGAACAGGCTCACCCAGAACCCAGAAGATACCATGCCCATAACGGAATGTAGCCCACCTACCTTCCTTATTTTAATCAGCCTACTAAAATAACGCATTGTTAACCGACCCAGTTAATATGATGGTATTTTACCTCTTCTAACCTCTCCCAAGGGGAAATTTAATAAAACTGCACACAGTCAGATATTTATCGACATTTGTCTAAAAAAGCCATTCCCGAAGAGTGTTGCATCCCGTTTTGTCTTGCGCGAAAGACATAAGCGTGTCTCTTTCACGGGGGGCGTGGCTGACCGAATCGAGGCATCCCCTTATTAAGGCACGCGACGTGACGGTCAATCTGCAGGTCATGGGGTCGAACTCAGGCTTGTAACATTCCTCCAAAGCCGCGCGACTGGTGCTAAATGCTCTTCTAATAATCAATCATTTAAAACCAATATTTTTTTTCTTCCATGTTTAAACTTAGTCTAAAACCATCAAGTATTCCTACTGTTTCAAAACTTCCTACTGTGACACCACTGTTAAACTCTTTCGATACAACTTTTATGTGCTAATACTTCTATACCTCTTACAGTCAGTTAAATAGTTTCTGCTAAATCCAATTTCATTCATTCAATCAATATTGTTCTATTTAATTCATACTTACAGCCTAAAAATCATCTTGCCATAGTCTTATATTCACCTTGTTTGTCTTTTTTATTTTTTATTGTATTGTCCCCCTATGCTGGCCCATCAGGCCGCATAGGGAGGTTGTCCCACCTTCTATCCGTAACTAGCCGCTCAGCAGGCCGAAAAAAAAAACCACTAGACTAGGCTAGTAACAGTAGCTTTTTGTTAAAGCAAAATATCATTTGAGGTAACCGGTCAAATAAACCGGTCTAATACAAACAAGGTCTAGTCTTACCTCTGGGCCCGAAGTGCAGATGACAATCGCTTTCTTAAAAACGAATACCTAGGTCATTCTACTTTTTCGTGACCAGTTTTCTACATATTGAATTAGTGTAAGAAAATAGTAGGTAATTTCAAATAATTCCTGAACCAAATAATAACAATTTATTGCTGTAAAAAGTTGGTAACAAAGTGGTAAACATAATTTTTTCATACAAATTGGTGAAACATCAATAACTACTGACTCGGTTTATGAATATTAGCTGTGGTTCGATATTTACCAATACTAATAGGAAGTGATACTCTAATTGACCCTATTTCTAAATAACACTACATAAATATGAAATGCATGCCGAAATCTGCATTAAAAAAAAGTGTCGAAAAATGATGGCATGAAAAAGAAAGAATGGCCCGCCTCGCCTACTCACATCTTCAGAATGGAATTCCTTTAAGATTTTACCGCTGTAAAAACGCTAGGACGTGGGTAATTTCAGTTGTCTACCTTATCCGTCGTATTTGCGTTATTTAGATTTGTCTTGATCAGCAGTTGATACTACTACTAGGTACTACACTGTCATGCACCTTGCAGCAGTGTGGATACAATCCGACTGTCCACCCATTAATGTAAACATAATACCGCCTGTGCACTTTCGCCCGAGTGTTGTCGCACGAGAGTGCATATACAGCCGGACTAAAGATGGCTACATGTCGTAATGAAATATTACTTCATTGTCTATGATAAATGGCTCGTTTATATTCTTACGTACTCACTTCCACCTGTTTTTCATATATTGTAATATAGATTATGTATATAATGTGCTAACTGTGATATCTTTTGTTACAGCTGTTTACCTAGTTACGGTTAACCAATAACAATTTGTAAAAGCGATATGCCTAGACATCATAGAAAAAATATCAGACTATGTATTTAGTACTACCAGCAGCCTAGTCAACTGCTAGTGCCTAAGGGACAAATGCTATAATTATGTCCGACATAAAGGCGATCTATGCCATTAGGCCGTTGGACATTTAAGTAACATTAACCCGCTATTTATTTAAAAAAATATTGATGATAAGTGGTAAATAATGGTAAATTGGTAGCTATGCTATCAACCATGAATGTACTTGCAAGTATGTTACTTTTGTAATAACAAATGTCCTATTTCAAAAACTTATAGATAACATTGTCACCTGCCAGTATTTTCTAAAATCACGCACACGCGTGTTTGCGAAACCCAATTCAACACAATTTTATCGATTCACCGACACAATCGATTCGATAACAAAGCTTGCGAAACCCAAGTAATACGAACATGAGAAAATAATTAGATTATTTATGATTAAAAAAATAAAAATCGTGTCAAGGGTGGGCACGTGGAAAGTTTGCAAATGAGTGTATACTTGTATAGTGGACACAAAGCATCGAAATTGCAGTGCCAACCGGTTGACTGCGTTTTGTAAGGATGGCCCCATAATTACGACTCACGTTTTTTGCACTGAAGAATTGAAATGCCGAAAATTATTGAAAATAAAACCGGTTCGTTTGGAGAGCAAATTTGGCATTATAATGTTGCATGCAATTTCGACCTTCAGTCCGGTTTTGGGAGCCGGAATATTTTGATTATACTTTGCCACCTACTTACTTTTGTTTATTATGATTATACATGTCATGTTGTAATGTATGTAGGCGTACTTTCTTGACATACAAAATATACAAACACTTTTAGGTACCTGCACAGCAATTGGGCAATTGATTAGGTACCTATGTACGAATCAGTTTATTATAATTCCCAAGTTCTCAAATGCTTTAGGAGGGGGCATAATACCAGGAAAAGACTAGAAATCAACCGCGCGTCCCGCGCCTGCCCCACTTTGTAGAATGACGACTCTCGCACAGTATATGCTCATCCGGGCAGATGAAACATGATAATATTTTAATATAAATGATAAGAAATTTTATAAGTAGTTTATTATCTCTGGTTAAATCATTTATTTACACTGTAGGTAACGGTAGTGCACTGTGTAACTTAAACAGGGATGATAGGCCGGTTAGCGACCAGATAATTTTGTGTGTAATTTAAGTGGTACTGAAAATTTAAATTCATGTGCTTTGTCCCCTTTGTGGGGAACTAGCTTTTGCTCGTGACTTCGTCCGTGTAGAACTCGTTTATCTTCCATACAAAGTCCACCGCTCATTTATCAAAACTTATCCTATGTCCATCCCGGGGTCTCTTACTATCTCTATACCAAATTTCATCACAATCAGCTCAGCGGTTTAAGCGTGAAGGGTAACACACAGACAGAATTACTTTCGCATTATAATATTCGTAAGGATATAAACTTGAATTTATAGATACTGTGCTCTAGAGCGGATGAGGTTGTTTTTAATTGAGTAGTAATGGCGGCTCCTTTATTTATAAAACTGAACAAACTTCTATTAATTTACATGGATTTTGACACTTTTATAGGTTATTTAGGAATGTAGTTATACTAGTTATAAGTAGGTATGTTACATCAAGATAGGTAATATATAGCGAAGTGATAGCAATCGCGTTGGCAACACGACGGAATTGCCGTTTGTCGCGGATGTCGTGAGGATTACAACAGTGGAAAATTGATGTCTTCCTGGCCTGCATACTGAAGTGTCCATGCAACAAGTGTCGGTTAAGAGGCGTGAGGTGTTTATAGAGGAGGAGGTTGAGCAGAATCTCAACCTAATCTCATGTGGGGAGAGAGTCATCATCATCATCATTTCAGCCGAAAGACGTCCACTGCTGAACATAGGCCTCCCCCAAGGGCATGATTTTTTATTTTTCCCTTGGAGGGGATTTGCCATTAGTCGCCACGCTTGGCAAGCGGGTTGGCGACCGCAGTTTGATGGTGGTAATGATCGAAGGATACTGCTGCCCACCCTCCGATTTTCCCTTATTCGCCTCCTACGAAACCCACGGGAAGAGATGGGGTGGCGCAATTCTTACCCGGCAACCACACGGGGCAGAGGGGATGCATGTGGGGAGAGAGTGGTGGAGCGAATCTCACGTAAATAATGGACGCTACGCTTACCTTTATTATATAGATTTATAGAAACTGAGACGCCGATGCGGATCTTTATGAGTCCACCAAAAGCTATCGATTGGTACTAATCTCGTACGATTCTAGCTAATAGATTTTTGTGTACGAGACATATATCAAAATGGATTCAATCCACCTCGGTCCCCCCTAATCTACATATACAAGAAAGCTGCAAATCCAAAACTATGACCCATAAAGGTTGCTGTGACCAATGAAGATTCTGCCGCGAAAATCAGAGCAGGTAATGTGTTTAGCGACATTTTCGCAACATCCTCATATTATTTTAAGGGACCTTGGTTCACTCGTCCAGCATCGACATTACAACTGACCATATTAACTTTGTTATAAGGTATATTATTGGGCACTAGCTTGTTCAGACTTTAACGTGTTTTAATGAAGTTTTCCTTCCGCCCAAAACGTATCCGTATGTTGTCAGTTACTTGTGGAGATCTTCTTTGGAATATTAATTCGTACTTGTATTAGGTAAAAAGATTTGAGTTTACGTGCAGTCACCATAGCTATAACGTTTATTTTGCTAGGTATTATTTATACGAAGGAGCTTAGGGACCTTACCGGGATACCGCGGGCGACTACCTCTTAGTCTCATTTCATTTGTACACACAACGTGCCTCTGGCACAAGTTTACAAAAGGTTAAATTTAAATTTAAAGGTAAAGTTTAAATACATTGCGGGTTACATAGTTATTAATAAGTTTAATCGATCTATCAAATCCCGCAATGTAACTGCTTAAATTTTCTATGTGATTTTAGTACGTGTGTGAATGGCGCTTTAAATAGGCTATTAAATATCTCACGGATATTATTTAATAGCCTATAAGCAGGCCGCTGCAGTGTGTGATAGGCAGAGCTCGGAATAGGTAGTGCCTATTTACCTAAACTTCGCGGGAGGACGTAACTAAGAGTGGTTACAAGCACCAAAAATAATTATTTCTTTTTAATGAATGCGGGATTTCCCGGGATTTACTGTATTATTCTAGAGGCTTAATACATTTCGCTTTACTTGTAAATCTTGTTATATTGCATATTATTTGTTTAATTACCTTGAAATAACAATCAGTCATTTTATTTTATTTGTATTAAGGATAACAGCCTTATTATATTACATATTTTTACATATATAAGTACATGTATACCATCATATTAGAAATAAATTAAAATACATCTGTACGATATCTTCTATGCCATATCATAGCTCTGTCTCATCATTAATATACGTCCTACTGCCAGACACAGGTCCCCTCTCATGGAAGAAAGGAGTATAATTCTGTCTAAGTCAACTAAAAAGTATCAACTTTCGGAATCCTTTTGAATCAATTTGATCCATATTACATTTTTAATGACTGATTGTTATTTCAAGGTAATTAAACAAATAATTGCAATATAACAAGATTTACAAGTAAAGCGAAATGTATTAAGCCTCTAGAATAATACAGTAAATCCCGGGAAATCCCGCATTCATTAAAAATAAATAATTATTTTCGGTGCTTGTAACCACTCTTAGTTACGTCCTCCCGCGAAGTTTAGGTAAATAGGCACTACCTATTCCGAGCTCTGTGATAGGCTTTAAAGCTGCTGTCACTATGGCAATCAAGGCCACGTGTGTCTTAATGAATGTTAGCATTGTCATAGGCCGCCGCATACAACAGTGCCTTTACCATGAGTTTACATGACCGTACCTACTCGCTAGCGACAACGTAAACGATTTAGTATGCCGATTCTTAGTTCTATTGCGTAACCGCCAGAGGCGCTGTACTTTTGCCAATACAATTTTTTACGCAGTCGCTAGCGAGTACGGTCATGTAAACTCGTGGTAAAGGCACAGGCCGCCACCGCAGGTCGCTGCCTGTGTGGCACGCATTAAGCATCACCAGATTGCGCTTGATATGGCCACATGCGATCGGAATCTCAATGAAAATTATTGATTTCGATCGATAGATGTGTGGACATAATATACCACCTTCCTGTACAATAAAATACCACCTGAAATTAAAAATGTAAACTCATTCAACGTATTCAAAAAGGCACTCGCTGAATATATCCTAGCAAACCATTAAATTCGGCATTTCTGGGTCGTAATAAGTAAATAAATAAATTTATGAGCTGAATGGGTCAATAAGCTTATCTATAATTAGTACACTACCTATCTGTATTGTTTCAATATTTTGCATGACTCAATTCCTGTTATTATTATTTTTAATTACTATTTTTTATTACTGTATATTACTGTATGTGTTGTCTACCTTAAATATGATTTTGCATTCTTTCGGTGACAATAACCAAGTCCAATACATGTATTTGTCTAATAACCATGTTCTCATGGAAGTGATTGTAGATCTTATATGAGAATAAATGTCTTTAAACCTAAACCTACATGATATTAAGCATTTGAAAAGTCAAATAGATTCAACTCTATCGACTATTAAGTCGATAGAGTTGAATCTATTTGACAACTATGTCATCTTAAGTGCTTGAAGGAACATGTTGTATCCACTAACTTAATATCCACTAAGTGTTTGGAAACCGACATGCCAAGTTATAGGTGGTCGTCAACTGGCACTTTGTAAATATTCACACATAATCTCATAATCAAAACCAAAGACCTTGATATTTAACTGGGTACTGTTGTAACCTGAGTACTTACATAATTAATGCAATTGTGTTCTTCCTACTTTTACAATATTTTAAAGTTTCATACCATGAAATTGCAATGTGCGTCAGAACAGTTGCCGGTTTATGCCTAGCAACAGAGTGATTGATGGCGTAGTTTTCTTGTGATTTGAAATCGAATTAATTAGAATAATTAGTCGAGAAATCGAATATGGTTCCTGAATAATTCGCTTTAATTAATTCCTTATCTTCATTTCCATACTTGCCTAATGCTGAAATACTAACTACTTATAACACTTTCGTATTATCTTATAATAATACTTATCATATAATGAAGTGCGTACAAATAATCTCCACACTCCATAATGAAAGTAAAAGTAATCGTTAGTGCAATTATTGCCCAGTAATTACGTTATATCTGGGGGCACGGTAGTGCCCCCGACAAGTCGAGCAAAACAAAGAGCCACGGCTGTACCATCCTTTTCTCTACGCGATTCAGGCTATTTTCTACATCCTGTAATTTTGTGCTGGCTAAAGCTAGAACCCACAATCTTCAGTAACATATAGGCCATAATATGACTTAGATTTATTCTCAATAATAAGTATTCAATTTAAATTTGTTGCCCATCAAAGTTTCTTAGTTTGGTCACTGACACACTGACTGATCGATCATCATAATTCAAAGGTATTTCCAGTATACCCACTGGCTTAAAATTTTAAACGTACTTAGTTTTAGCCTATCAAGTCATAAAAAACCTAAAAATATTACAATTTCAGTCACGTTTCAGAGTTATACGAACTGCATAAGTAAGTTTGTAATCCTATACAAATACATGAGATATAAAGTTATACTTTTGTAGTTCCTGCATCTATGAAAAGTTTTTAGTTTTATAGGTACTTATATGACAAGGGGCCTCACGAGGTTAAAGCATTATCCTTCACATGTATGTAAGTGCGAAAGGGAGAAATGCTTTATTTTTATATCGGATGTAAACTCGATCTTGCTATGAATGCTGGCCCTGTACTCCAAACTTCGAAATCCGAACTTTGAATAGTGCCGTCCCCTTCACTCTCGTATTAATACACTATATGAGTGAAAGTGACGCCACGATACGAAGTTCGGAGTAGAGCCTCTGGTGTCGTTGGCGTACAAAAGGTTGTTATTAAACATGAATAAAATATGACGTAAATAAATGACCTTATCGTAAATAAGTATCTGTTTGCCATTATAGTGTTGAATTTATTGGATACTTACTCCACTTAAATTTAAGTATGATCATTTATAACTTATTTTATTGTTTGTCAGTTAAATTTGTGTAAATTTTGACGAAGAATTATAGAATGAGATTTAAAAGATTTTATTTTGGCTCTAAAAAATTTAAGTGACCACAACACAACAAATTGATTCTATGAGATGTTATTATTACGTGAATGGGCGTGCGCAAGAGTGACTTGCAAATCCAAACTTGGTTTTGAAGCACCCGGATAGCCACGATTTTTGTTACACCTCGTAGGTATGTCGAACGTCAGTTTTTATCATAGCTTCTGTATAAATGTTTCCCGACTTCAAAGGCAAGTTTCGAAGGCTTATTGAAGGTCACCCACTTTAGTCAGGGCAATACACTTGAGATAAAGTGCCGGGAGATAAAAACCCTACTTCCAACTAAGGTTTACGTTAAATACTTGCCTTATAAACTAGTTGCGAAAACGTAGTGACTCTAAATTTAGGAACAGTGCATCGAAAATATCTACACTCATACGAGTAACAAGGCTCGCAGGCAGGCTATCGCACAGATATTTTTTTGTTTTGGGAAAGTACGATATATTTTTTGACTGTATGTTACCTTGGGCCCTGGGTGGGCTGTTTTTTTTATACAACGACGGTAGCATACAAGCATACGGTCCACTTGATGGTAAGCGGACACCCAACTGCAAAGTCACGTGCGCGTTGCCGACCCTCTATAAAACGTGAGGATTCACTGGCTGTCTCCGAAAGTGGTTAATTAATTTAGTTGAGTACCGTCGAAACTCGTAAATTCGTCTGATGTCTAATATCTTCTCCTACAACCACTCCGACTACCACGCACCAACATTCAATGCAACTCGACATCAAACGAATATATGCGTACAAGTGAAGTAATAACGGGATTTGGCACCAAGCAACACCTGTGGATGAAAATGGAACCCAGAAAAAAGGCGGAGTTATGCTAATTACTGAATCCATTCGATGTGACAGTAAGTAATGTATGACAAAGACATGGTCATACAGCGCCGGCCGTAGCCTCTGCTAGCCACCCTTTACCATCTTTTCTGTCGCTTGAATAAGTAAGTGCGACAGAGAGGGAGAAATAATAAACTTCGTTTTGGTGTCGCGGTCCGAGCGATACATCCCGCGCCACTCAAAAGGAGGTTCTTTTTTCATAGGCATTTTGGCGCTGTTGCTTAGGGCGGCCACACCATCTGTTTTACCAATGCCAGCAATCTGGTCATGACATCGCTATAGCTTTTTGAATAACTTGCCGCTACAATTGCAGTCTGGTGAACTGTTCTAGTGACTATTCGAATTTCCCCCCCGCCTCAAGAAAACAATAAGTATATTTCCTGTACACATTATATTTCAGTTTATCAAGTTTGTAAACACGTTTTTAACTCGTGAACCATAAAGCATGTCATTCAAATGGGATCCGACACAACATAATGGCTAATTCCATATCCTCCTTCACGAAGTCATTGTAACGCGTCTAAACATGGCGACTACACTTCTTCACACGGACGTAAATGGCAGTAATTTCTTGATTATGATACGCTATTTTGTGTGTAAACGGCATATTAGCCGGATAACAATGGCCGATGGCCGCTTATGATTTCGAGTGGTGGTAAAACAAGGAAAACGAACAGTTGAGTACTACTACTATCTATGCCAGGCCACGTATACCTCTTACCGCTTCGATTAAACTCTCACACACCACCGAGGAGCAATTCACCCCAACGCGGTTGAAGAAGTTGTCAACGACACGATGAGTGGAGTGGACCGTTAATTTATAGTCCTATTGGGACCGGCTTTTATGAAAAAGAAACGAAAATTTCGGGACCTTTCATACAAACTAGTCCCGGGACTTCAAACCCTTTTTTGCACGGGGAGAAAATTCGTTATATGGATATCACTACACCGTGGGGGCGGCGCGGTGGTTATGTCGGACTTATACCGACTAAAACCCCCCGATTGTCCTCCTCAACCCATTTCTGATGGCTTTGGGATTTTCTACTAAACGCGTCAGTGGCGCCCTAGAATCTACCTATGTGGGTGCCGATGTTTCTTTGGCCGATTGTAGCCCCTAACTACGACGGTCTACGACCCCGTGGACCCCCTTTTGGTCGCCTTCTACGACTGGCAGAGGATACCATAGCCGTATTCTATGCCTGGGCTATAGGGCTGGGACTTCAAACCCTAGTACTGGGCCTGGCGTTATTCTCAATGCGACGAAGCCAACAACGAACCTAACCAGACCAAAGAGCACGTGCTATGCAGTAGAACGAGATACCATGATTTGAGTTTGTTTTCCAGTTGTGGAAGATGTTTCACACTGATGAGTTTTGTTAGACAAAAGAACTTCTGTACGGAGTATTATTGATTTTATGTCTAAGTATTCCATCAAAATTGTGGTTGTGTATAGTGACATTAGGAGTATTATTACGAAAATGATGTTGTCCTACAACATACAGATACAGCCGAATTTACCAGCTCTTTAAGGCACATACGCATGTCGTAGTGTATCGCAACGCTACCTGAGGTTCGCAAATTCGGAAATAAGTATATGTATTTCATTCCGTACCTAGAATTTTCCGGGATTCTCGGGACTTTACATACAATAAGCCAGTCCCGAGGCTGCATACCTTACATACGCGCTTCAGGGCTATATATAGCTTCGCGTGAATCAGTGATCGTTGCAGTAACTGATGCGGGAAATTTCATTATAATTTATTGGATCCGAACTACACATAATGCATGCACTCAAACCTTTATTCCCCTAGGGTTTGGCAGAACAAGGAATATAATTTTCAGTGCTACTTCTAGGAATTGTAATTTCTGTACTGGGGAGTTTACATAGTAATTATAACAATAAAAATATTGATAGCTCGCTCATGTACCTACATTGTAATAGAGTATTGTCTTTACGCGTGAGCATTTGCACGTTGGTCTGATAGGGATTATTTATTGCCATGTCTCTGGTTTTAATTTATGTTAAATCCTTTAGTGACGTATGGATGCGGAACACTACATCCTTATTTGTACTGTAATGTTAATGATTAGATTGTGTTAACTAGGAATATGTTCGCCTAGCCTAGGTCTTCATCCTTTCGTCATCATCGCCATATCAGCCGATAGACGTCCACTGCTCTCCCCCAAAGAGTGCCACAATGACCGGTCCAGCACCACCCGCATCAGCGGACGGGGAATACATTTGAAGAACTACATTTCTTTGATACAACTAGCTTTTGCCCGCGACTTCGTCCTCGCAAACTTCCACTCTCTATTTCATCGCTTCGATGGATGATTTTCGGGATAAAATGTATTCTATATGTTAATCCAGGCTATAAATTCGTTGTATATCAAGTTTCATCATAATTCATTCCCCATTGAGTCGTTTTTGCGTGATTGAGTAACAAACATCCAAACTTTCGCATTTATAATATTAGTGGGATACAAATATTCTTTTCGCACCACCTGCTCGACTATGACTAATTATATACCATGCAAAATTGCCGAAAGCAAATCATTATAGCCATCGGCTTGAGCCGGCCGCGGGCTGCTGCCGCACTTGTTTCTAATTATTACTGAAATCCTTGGAATTTCATTCGGAGCTTCCTTATAATTTTCAAACATCATTTTTTGAGAAATGGCCTCGGCCAAAACAGGGATGGCCTTCCTTCATTCGCGGCCTTTGCAATAATGTATTTACTATTAAATACTTGTAACAAAAGCGGCAAGTGCGGATTAAAACTACAGATTCTACAAAAATCGAAGATACAATTCTAATAACATGGCGAGTCACGAAAGTGATTGGGCTTTGGCGGACTGATTGATTCTGTTTCTAGTTAAGTAGCCTTGGTTTTTCTTTATTGTCTCGCAAGAGGTGAGAAAAGTAGAGTATACTCCTAGGGCATAAAACAGTTTTAGTCTTGTCACTACACTCAGGACTCAGTCTTAAATACACCTTAACTAGTTACGTACACCCTCGCCACGCTCGGGAGTAAAATCTGGAGTCCTTCGTTACGTTCAGGATTCAATGTCGCGCCCGTGACATAAAACAGTGCTTTATCCCCTTGGTGTACAATCTACATTATCTGAATAAAAATGCAAAAGAGTTATTTGTAGCATAACAAGATATAAGCATGAGGGTGTTATCACTATAAGAGCTATCTCTTCCCCACATTCAGAAAAGAAGAACCTAACCTAACCTACCTATCCGTAGTTACATATCAAAACTGTTGCTCTGTCGAGAATAACGAATTTACCTACGTAGTCAGGTTAGGTTAGTTACCCCGGACCCAGAAGTTGCGAAAAGCGTCATCATACATATGTAGTTAAAATAACAGGGTGTTGCGCGTCATACAATCATAAATATGTAAATAATATTAAATTGCTATTTTTTGTAATTGGGCGACTTTTATCGTTTATGGTCCGTATTTATATAATAATTATTCTAAGAATGTTTGTCACGGAATTTTACCGATGTGTTGTTATTTTTTGTTTACAACTGTGTCAACGATCGCGGATGTTAGGTATTTTGTTTCGAAGTTTGCCATTTGAGTTGATAATATTTAAGTTGTTATGTTATAAATATAATGTACCTAAACTATGTCATAAATATAAAAAAAAACTTAAATGTATAGGTACTGTGTACCTAAATGTCAGAGAATTCTATGGCCCTTTTATAAAAAGCCATCAGAATCACTACATAGTATAAAACAAAGTCGCTTTCTCTGTCCCTATGTCCCTATATCCCTATATGCTTAAATCTTTAAAACTACGCAACGGATTTTGATGTGGTTTTTTAGGTTTATATGTATAATACATGCATCAGCATTGCACCCGTGCGAAGCCGGGGCGGGTCGCTAGTAATATATATAGCCAGGTCAAAGCGTAACCATTATTTAAAAAAATACTTTTTCACTTCTTATGCTCGAAAAGTGTGTCATATTAGACTTGTCAAGCGGGGCTAAAGTAGTACATTTAACCCCTAGGGAAAATATGAATATATATTTATGATTTACAAAACATTCAATTTAGACCAATCATAATACTTCACCTATTAAATCCACCAATCACAAAACACTAATTTAACTCTAAGAAATATTTGGTATTGGGTATTAACAAACCAGAATACAGCTTTACTAAAATCGACCAATCAGAAAACAGAATTCATTTCTCTAAAGAGTCTAAAGATCTAAAGATTAAGTTTGTAGTAGTCCCTATTTCACATTAATTAAAAAAGTAATTAGTTCGTTCGAGCAACGCTTTGAAGCGCTCAATGGAAGGTGAATTAGCTTTTTTGCGCGTGAATGTTGCGCGCGAACCGCTATTTTGTGTGTCAAAGCATGAAAGCAGTTTAGAAAAAAAAAACATGCTGCCAAATTACATATAAGTTCGACCTCACTCCCTCACTTTGTTCGGGAAAATAACTATCTCGTGGTAATATGGCTCATTTTAGACCCTTGTCATACAATCTACTATTTAATCCCGAACCGACTTCTTACAATCTCTGCGTTTTTTATTATACAACTTTTAGATGAATGAAACAAAACGTAATTTAAAAAATAATTGATGCCTCACCATTTAAAAATATATATAAATATATAAGTAAACGTAAATTAAGTCATACCTATTTTCTAATTTTTAAGTAACAATATAATGTAAATATGAAATAACGGTTTTAATATTCATTGAGATTATTTGACACTTTTACCGCAGAACGTGCCTAATAAAAAACCTCGTAAGTCGTTCTCTGGCATTCTTTCTAATGCTAAAAAAAGAACCGGTTAAGTGCGAGTCGGACTCGCGCACCGAGGATTCAATTGTCATATATCCGCACAAACTTCATACCAAATACCAACTTTGCGTTGACGCTTTTGACATAAAGAAAATGCTGATTTGACTTTCAGTAAAATACTGTTGGTATTGAATATCCACAAGAGATGAACCAACCCTGAATGTCAATTTCGCTCGAACTACCGTGTACTTGAACGGCCGTTCCGTGAAGGGCCATATCCTTTGAATGTCCATATACCTGAAATATGGGTGAATTAGGAATTTGGATCCTTACTATCCTCAGAGACATCTGTAGCTTTTTTGTGCCAATGTGACTTTAATGTCACATCAGTTCATGAAAACAATAATAAGTAGCATTTTCTATTTTAGCATATTATATACTTCAAATGGAAACACACCTTTATTTAGGGTATCTCTTATAGTGCTTATTCAATTGTATCTATGTATTTCAATGCCGTCAGGCCCTGCCTGTTTTGTAGTTTAGAGTATTTGGTAGCCATGCATACGGTTACCTACCTAATTTCTATTACCTACTTTACGAAATATAATATTTTAAAAAGAAATTAAATATTAGATAATATTGATGGAGGTGAGTGAACCGAGTATACATATGTTACATTTCAAGAGTACTTGAACGTGACGCGATATTTACACTACAACAACTGCGACAAAGGTCGGACGACAAACAGACAAACAACGTATTGTGATTCACGACGCACGTTCCTGAAAGACAATAGGATATAAGGTGGTGATTCATTTGGAAAATATAATGAATCTAAAACCTCTTTTTTGCACTCAGTTGAAGGAAATGTACGAGTATTCATACAGTCTTTCCAATTTGCATAGTGCGTGTAACGCGAGTCGCTAAGTGCGTGAGAGACGCGATTTAGCAGCAACTTATACTAGCCCCCCACAGCTTACCGCGAAACGAAAACGAGGATCGTTTGGGTGTCTGTGCCGCTAAAATTTTATTTTATTATATTTTAATTTACACTTTCTAACAAGAGAGGGAGACGTGATTAGATTGTCGCTCTGAGACTTCGCTCCGGCCGCATTTCATTAAATAGCTATGCATATATGATGCGGAAAGTTGACTCTCCCCATTGCACCATTATGTGGGGTTGTGGAAGACGTGTACCACGTTACAATGGAGTGTGGCCGTGGCAACGCACAACGGCGTCTACTTAGTCATTTAACTACGATTTCAGTAGGATAAATAGTATATTAGCTTGCCCGTCCTCAAAAGAGGCGGAATTAGTTAAAACTGTCTTAGAGTTAAGAAGTGATTAGTATATAAGAGAGCCACTATGAAGGTGGCATTTGTAAAACTCTCTTTAATAAATAAAAATTAAAAAAAGAGAGGGAGACACGAACGAACGGTTCGGTTTGTCCATTGGCCACTGTATAGAAGTGATCAGGTAGGTGCCCGTGATTGTGTGGGCCTAGTTCCTCACAGTCCACGGACTAGACAGCCAGTTAGTTGGTGTTCCATTTATTAGCCTTAAGTGTCCAGAGCTCTTAGGAAGACTATCCTGTATTTTACAGCTATCTTCTATAGGTACCTACCCATAGCATAACAGTTTAGGCAGGTTCCCAGCACGCTAGTAGAACTATTCCTGCAATGCACATCGCAAAAGGGGAGAGCGGGGATTACACTGGTTCTCCCTACATTTAAATCGACGTACTTACTAACATTGTTATCTTTATACCTTTGTACCTAATTACATATGGACCTGAAGTTGTCTGAAAATAAATGCATTCATTTACTTTTTAATTGCGTCGCAGATCGCAGCTGCAGTTGTGCTCAAACTTTTTAAGATATTTTTACGTCCTTATAATTATGCTTATTTCCCATGACCGTGACAAAGAGTGCTAGACATTAACATATTGCAGAGAATTTGAATGTAAATTTTCAACCGATTCGCTGTAAAAAGTGTCATTTGCATAATAAAGCACTTTTGGTTCTATAAGTAATTATGCAAAGTTAATTTTTTACTTCTGACGTCTTGGTCGCTTGACCAATAGTTGTTAACTATAGGTACGGTCGTATGTCGCTACAAGTGGATTAAGGGGATGCCTCGGTTCGGTCAGCGACGACCCCCGTGAAAGAGATAAGATACTAGCTTTTTCCCGCGGCATCGCCCGCGTACTAAGCGTAATTTTTAACCGCCTACATTAAAGAGGTTCTTAGTTTGACCAGCACATAACTACCTACATACGTAGGTACATACTAACAGTATGTACCTACGTACGTAGGTAGTTATGTATGGATGTCATTTTCGTAATCGGCTCCCCGAAGAACATCGAAGATGAAACACATATCGATTTTTAAGAAAAGTAAAGATTTGTTCCCCGCAAAAACTTGGAACCCCCAATTCACCCCTTTAGGGGAGCAATTTTGAAAAACGCTGAAACATGTCTTGTTGTATTCAAACAGAGAGTCTATATACGAAGTTTTAAATCTCTCACTTCAAAAAAAATTTGCTCCCCGTAAAAAAATTGAACCCCCCTTTCACCCCTTCAGGGGAGCAATTTAGATAAACGCTGAAATAGGTACGCCATGAATATATTCAAACAGTATATATACAAAGTTTCAAATCTCTCACTTCAATGAATACATACCTGTTTTCATACAAACTTTCATCCCTTGTTTTACCCCTTTCTTATTCCTAACCTACGTTATAAATGTAATCGACTGTGCAAAAATCAACTCACCAGCATCAGCAGTTTCGGCTGTGCGTTGATAAGTCAGTCAGTCAGTCAGGAATTCTTTTATATCTAGATATCTACATAGATGCATAGATAAATGGTGAAACAATGGGGAAGGAAGACTGCCGCTGTTGTGGTAACAAAGGTTTTCATGCTTTAAATGGCTCGAGGAAGTTACGCCAGTACTTAGGTACGCTGTAAGGACAATGATGAGAATGATGACTACCTACTTTATAATTAATAGGGAATATGTTTTTTTTTTCATGATGCCATTCGAACCAGTATTTTAGAGAGGAGTAAATGTTTGTATGGAATAGAGCAATTACAATTAGAACAACAAAAATGACAAAGATGTCAAGGTACAGCATCACTGCCGAGCCCTGAAAACGTCCCATAAATACTGTTTGAGCGTGTTATGTTATGTGACGTCACATACTATACATACAATAGGTATACATGCCCCGTACTTCTTACCATTGTATGGAAAAACGTACCTATCAAAATACTTTTTAAGGTTTTCATATATATTTTTTTGATATTTGTAGGTTTACTTCGCATGCGGTAACGTCTTGTTACTATTCATTTTGCATGCATATTCCCTATTAAGGCTGGTTTTGAAGATCTGTGTTATTTTCGTTACCCCAAAACTTGGAAAATTAAAAGGAAATCGTCGGCTAAACATCGAGCACTAAAAATCGTTTTTGAGGAAGGTGCACGGTTGTGTTAAAAATGCACTGTCAAGTATAGAGTTAATAGACCGAGCGAGCGAAGCATCTCCGTTTCAGCTTCGTCAAAAACGCTGCCATAATAATAATATCCTCCTGTTCTCTTCTATAGGTCGCTTTTCTCATCCGATTCTTGTGAAATTTTGTAAGCAAGGTCCATATGTAGTAGTATTATTCAAATGAGTTTTAGAAAATTATACAATAAAAAAACTTATTAGGTCTATAGCTCACAGAGCCACTATTGTACTGTTTGACAAAGTCAGTTAATGGTTCTTTATTTATAGTATTTCAATTATTTCAAACCGTGAGATCTTTCGAGAAGATAGTTACGGTTACCAGTTTTGTTGCACTTTTAGCACCACCCGGGGGTCATGTGTAGGTAACGACGGGTCACCGGTGGGTCCCTACTCTCTACGGACGTGCAACTTCGACCCCCCTTTGTTAAGTGAGTGGACTAACGACTGTTAGAAGTTCTTAAGCCGCCCGGGGGCCTCCAACTTGGCTTAACGACTGCTGCCATAGACAGCAGCCGGGATCAACGGCTTAACGTACCTTCCAAAGCACGGGAGCGCTCAGTTAGTAACCACTTAAAGGTCACCTATCCAAGAACTGACCCCGGCCCATGTTGCTCAACTTCGCGTACCGTACGCGGCACGCGGGCGCCGCTGAGCCACGAGCACTCCTGTTAATGGTCAAAATGGATGTCAGGATTTTTTTCATTTTCCAACTGGCTTTTGTTTCAAAACCATTTACATTTTTATAATTGTTAGCTATAAAATACACGTAACCTAACATTACCATAACTATAAACCTCTATAGTTAAAAATTCTTGGAAAGTTAATGCTAAAAATTAATTATAGGTATAGGTACTCGTGTTCATGGAAATTAAACAATGAATGTTTTTGTAGGATGTTGTTATGATTGCGTTTAGACCACTAATTCTTTTTTGTTCTTGCGTATACATTTTATAAGATTTCTTATAACATATCGTCACTACTTTTAAAAAAACTCGTATCTGAAAATCATCAAGTTTCTAGGAGGAACAATAAACATTCTGTAAATTATTGCGATTGATCAAAAAAGTTCTTGTTAGTTTCATGAGATACTTTGATAGCCAGTCATTAATTTCACAAATATTCGAATAACTCACTCAAACATTTTTTATAGAATTTATAGTTATTCGTAAGATACAAGATTTTTGTTTTAGTATTGACTGAAAGTTGTTAAGTTACGATAATTTTGCTTTGAATTTTATGCTACAGAATGAAACGAAATGTATGTTTTTATGTTTATTAAATTAACTAAGTAAACTCTCTTCGAGTAACAATAGACGAACTTAAATAACAACGTGCCTACGTAAAAAAAGATCGGGTCGAATTATTTTTTCTCTACTATACATGCAATAAACTATCGTAAAATGCATGAAAGTCTTTTGGCAAAATCGGCTTTAGAGATTGCAAATCATCATACTTTCGTTTTTTAATGGGGACCGGTCCAGAATATAGCTGAGGAATCGCTTGATCTTCGGAAATATCATGGAATCTTTGAGGTAGAAAAGTCCAGATGTCATCAAAGCGAAGTTTAAACTCAATCGGACTGTTAGGTGTATATTTTAAAGCCCTCAAATCTACC
Organism: Epiblema foenella; assembly: GCA_963556455.1. Lineage (NCBI taxonomy): Eukaryota > Metazoa > Arthropoda > Insecta > Lepidoptera > Tortricidae > Epiblema > Epiblema foenella. The sequence continues at coordinate 8,030,640 of OY747108.1, read as the reverse complement.
ACACATGGGTCACCTGCTCTCTTTCCAGGTTTTATAGATGTGTAGTGCTTAAGTGCGGCATAGTTTTTGAAAAAACTCCAGTGTAAATATTTTACATTGTACTTTTTAGTCAAAGATGCCTCTGTTATTACTTTTACAAAATCGGCAGGCACATGAAGTTCTCTGTTTTTCAGAAGAAATGTATAAGCAATATCATAAAGATTACGAGACATCTTACTTGAAGACATTTTCTTTAATGATTGCTGCCTATTTTATATGATAACTTGACAAGTCACCATTATTTTTTAAATACTTGAAAATTATTTAACCAGTATCAAATAAGTAAGTAGGTACCCAAATAAACAAGGAAAGAAAGGAAAAAGTATAATAAATCAGATACGAGTTTTTTTCGAAGTAGTGACTATAATCTGTTTAGATACGATCTTTTTTAACTAACGAATACTTACTATAATGACGATTTATCGTCGTTGGAGTTTGTGCATCATACGAGGTGTATTTTTATTAGTTTAATGCGAAAATAAACGAAAAAAAGGAAAAAATCAGATACGAGATTTTTTAAAAGTAGTGACGATATGTTATACTGAATACTTAGGTACTATACTAGGTTTGAGTACTTAGGTACTAAAATGAATCGTGACAAACATGTTATTTAATAAAACCTAGCATGAGTTCTTAGCGATAGCCATCAGCGATAATTTCCTGAGTGCTAAGTTATCATTAGTGATGTAGCTACTTGTTTTACATCAGCTGATGACAATTGCTGATACAGGTAAAGTGTAAGAAGTTCGTATGCGAGGGATTTGACAGGATAATCTTTTTTTGACCTTATCTTTGTAGTTGTATACAAAGACAGGTACTTAAGGTAGTGCAATACTGTTGTATTACGTAACTTGTATAGGTATCGTGTTGTAATTTAGGTTACGATATTGCAGCAAATTTTGATCTCACACTGCATTACATTAAGTATTATAATTGAACTGATAATCGCGAAACATAAATATTCGGGAAAGTTGTATTGTTAAATGATTGTTTACATCATATTTTTATTTATTTACATCAGATATTGCGTAATTTTGTAATGTTTATTATAATTATTATTACTGTCAAATTGGGTGTTATGTTTATGTAAGGGTGTGTGGCAGGTAACGTTGTAATTAGTTGCTTCGAAACGCAAAAAGTCATGAATAAAATATATAGAAAAGATTTTCCTATCGACACGCATTTAATAAATATGATTTCATTATAAAGAATAGTTTCTGCTGTCAATAAATATAATTGACTGCATTTGTCCCATTTTCTGTCAGGTTGTCAGATGTTATCTCAACTGGGTGGTTATCTTTTCTGACGTGCCGTAGGTGAATACCACTTGACAAATGGTACGTGTAACGATGAAGATTAGCGCTGTCAAGTCATAAAATATGAATATAATCAAGTGCAACAATATTTGGGTCTACCTTATTTTCTATAAAATTTAAAGTTTTGAAATCATAATCAATAACTTAAGATTCCTCGAATTAATAAAGCGAAGCGCTTGTAAAAGGCATGATTACAATTTTTTTATGTCATTCGAACCAGTTTTTAGATGTTTGCTATGTTTGTGTGGGACCAACTACCATTAGAGCAACACAAAAGCCGAAATGAGAGGCAAAGTACAGCATAGCTAACGAGCACTGAATACGCCCCATACTGATTGACACGCAGGCGTAACGTCACGCCTGCCTGGCCTTGTACATACTACCGTTGTATGGGAAACTTGCCGTTTACAAAGAGTCTATATACAAAAGTTTTAAATCTCTCGCTTCATCAAAGACTTTCTCCTTTACAAACTTGGAACCCCCTTTTCATCCCTTTAGGGGAGCAACTTCGAAAGACGCTGGAATAAGTTTTGTTTTATTTAAAAAGACAGTCCATATACGAAGTTTTAACTTTTAAGTCACTAACTCTAAAACAGAAGTTTGTCCCATACAAACTTTACACCCCTATTTTACCCTCTTAGGGTTAGAATTTTGCAAAACGCAGAAAGAACTTTCTTTGGATTTAAGTTCGTAACCTTTTTACGAATTATTAAGTCTTCAGCTCAAAAAAAAAAAAATTCTCCCATACAAACTTTGCACCCCTATTTGATCCCCTTAGGGGTGGAATTTCCAAAAATTCCGTCTTATCCCTGCATACGCCATAAAAGTAAGCTCTGGACCAAATTTGTAGTTTCTAGTTCCGGTAGTTTCGGCTGTGTGTTGATGGTAGATCAGGACTTCTTCTTTTTAGGGTTCCGTAGTAAACAAGGAACCCTTATAGCTTCGCCATGTCCGTCCGTCCGTCCCACGCTTTTTATCAGTAACCGTTAGTACTAGAAAGCTGTAATTTGGCATGAGTATACATATCAATGACGCCGAAAAAACGGTAGAATAAAATCATAAAAAAAAAATTTTTTTTGGGGAACCTCCCTATCATGTAAAGTGGTGGTGCAATTTTTTTTCTTTCCAGCCCCGTCGTGTGGGGTATCGTTGGATAGCGATATTATAAGGTTTCTAAAAGCATTTTTTGATTCAAGAATCGGTTGGCGTGATATTAAGCTTTGAAGTGTTAATTTTTGCTATGGCAAAAATATGTATACAACACAACATCTCAAAAAAGTACTAAGATCAGTAGAAACCCTTCTACGGGTGCGTAATTCCGCATATGACCGGTGACGTGATGGACGGGTAACTACGAAACTCTACACTATGCGTGGCCCGACACGCACTTGGCCGGTTTTTATATATTTAGATTGTATGACTATTGACTCAAAGCGCGCCTTAAAGAATGTCCTAATCTCTATATCTAATCCACGCTTAACCTTACCTATGTTTAGTTTAAACATTCGTCAATGTTTACAACAAGTTATTAGTCAACCGTGGAAGTTACTTAACCGCGCGATTACAACTATGTAGTTTAATCGGCACGTCTCCTTTTATTTGTCTTGGGTGTGGGTGTCCGTTTTCTTCTTGTATTTATGATCCTCATTATTGAGGGTCATAACTACCTCAGACGCCTTGTACCACCTTCTCTGTTCTGTGCTATTCGTAAACCAGGGATCCCAATAACATTTCAATCTGTTTCTCGCGCCCTCATAACCTGAGGGCCTACTGCGAACCGTAAACTAAGTTTTCCCTCTCTGTCGCGCTTGCAAGTCTGTACGTAAATGCGACAGAGAGGGAAAGCTTCGTGACGCGTGTATACAGAAAAATCTAAGCTCCTCTTTCTAATTTGCACAGTTCGAGCGAAAGGAATCGCTGATTCGCACGAGATACGACTTGTTGAATTCCTCCTGAACGGCTGCGCGACTTTTACAATGCAATGGGGGCTATCGTTTTTGTGCTCACCAGTTGGCGCCACTGTCGAGTAAGGTCCAGCCGTCAAAAATTGTTATTGGCTATTATGGGCATGTGAACGAAGTTTACATTTAACTCATATTTGATACCTTAAAACCGAACCGTAAAAATATCGAACATCCCGCATTACAGCGCAGTCCCGTTTTGTTCGAAAAAAAAGGAGGAAATAAGTTTCCGAAAGACAAAACTGTCTCAAAGCACTGACAGTCATTGACCCGTAACTGATATTTGCCATAATCATGCTCAGGTATTGCAAAATAGTCACCATATTGTTCCAATTACCCGCGTAGCGCAACCACAAAGAGTGACATTTGACATTTCGGGGACCTCACGCTACACTAGCGCCTCTAGCGGCGAATTCATACGCGATAGCCCTCATTGGGATGTGAAAGTGATGAACCGAAAAAGTCTTAAATACTTTTCAAGTTTTATTTATTGCCTATGACGCCGTGTCGGCAAGGTTATCGATTAGCTATGGTTCAGAACCGTAACCAATGTTTATGTCATACTTTTTTATTGTACAATTCGTACCCTTGATCTTCATCCGTACAATCAATGCAACTATTTTACAGCGCTTTTACTGGTAGAAAGAAATCCGAGAAAACTTTTTACCCGACAAGTGAAATGAAAAGATTATTTACAAATACTGTCCAGCCACATTGTCACTTCCACGACTAAGACAATCATTATCAAGCAAAAACCCATTTGCGGATGTGAATAAGGAAGAATTTCTAATCGCGTCAATAAGGCGCTTGAAAAAGACACATTAGAGGAATCTACCGACAACTCACGTACTAACAACCATCAAGCTGCAGAATATACTTTAAAGACATTAAAAAAAACAAAAAACATTTATATATCTGCTACCGCAGAAGTAGGGTGAAAATTAAGTTTTGATTTGTTGAAACCTTCCTTTAATTGAGTCATTTAAATGATGAGGTCAATCACATGGAACGTTCCATCCTACTGCACCCTGTCAATAGTCAATGTCAAAACAATTCACAACCTTTTCTCACCTCATCACTCACTAGCATAACTTGACCTCTTGATACATAAGAAGTAAGCGTGATCGGAGGTCAGACTTCTGGTTCCTTTGAGGATAGTAAGTGTTTGTGAATGGTAGGAAGGGTAATGATGATGACGGGAAGTCGCCGATTGACAGGGTATCGGCCAATCTGTCAATGAGGCTAAGTGACAGACATAAATTGACCTTTTGAAGTGTATATACCACGCAATTGGAGCAAGATTATGAAGTTATGTAATAGTTGTACGGAAAAACAACCTGTAGGAACAGTCAACCTATTTGATTTCTGGGCCACTTCGTACCCCGGTACATGCAATGACATTAATACGAGGTCTTTAGCACCCTTCATATTAATTTTCACTGTGACAAGGTACGAAGTATAGCTCAGAAACCAAATTGGTTGACCGTACGTCTAGCAGTGCTAACACAATTTGTTACCAAGTCTCTCTCGTACCATAAATTAGAAGAAGGGTAAAATTTCTCGCCTCGCGTCGCTTCGTAGGTCGTAGCGTCAGTTGTTCTAGCTAGGCTAGTGGAAGAGCAACCTTAAGACTAGGTCCATTCAGAGATCTGACGAAAACTGTGGGCTGAGAATGAAACCAAGAAATGAAATAACCGAACAAAATATTGAAACTGCCTTGGTAATTCTGTCAAAAAATCCTAAGTATCATCTTAAAATAAAATTTTAATGAAGAAGATTTCGTAGTTATCAACGAGAGTGATATGTTATTTTTAGGGTTCCGTAGCCAAAATGGCAAAAACGGAACCCTTATAGATTCGTCATGTCTGTCCGTCCGTATATCGCAGCCGATTTACTCGGACACTATAAGCACTACAATTATGAAATTTGGTAGGAAGGTGTATGCTAAGGGGGGGGGGGGGGGGCACTCCGTACATGTAACCGGTGGATGAAAAAAAAATGTCAATGATATGGAGGTTTCTAAAAAACTTGTCCATTTAAGTCAACCGTTGGTGAGATATTAGCTGTTAAAGTCATAGAAAGTGTGTGTGTCCCCTCTAATTTCCAAACTATAAAGTTTAAAATTCTGAAAAAAATTGAGGTGATGTGCATTAGTAAATACTTTCAACGATTTTTGGTTTGAACAATATAGGTTTTTGAATTTTCGCTTAAAAACTGTTTTGCCCAAACAAAAGGTCGTAAGTGCCGTGAGTTCCCCATGAAGATACGCCTTTTTTAGATTCAGTGTATTGGATAGTGTTTTTAAATGTGGACTAGTAGGTGTTGGTACGGGACCCTTCATTGTGCGTGATCCGACACGCACTTGGCCGGTTTTTTTACAAAAAGGATAGCTTTTTTTAGGGTTCCGTAGCCAAAATGGCGAAAACGGAGCCCTTATGGTTTCCTTAAGTTTCGTCATGTTTGTCCGTCCTTCCGTACATCCGTCCGTCCGTCCGTATGTCACAGCCGATTTAATCGGAGACTAAGTATAAGCACTACAATTATTAAATTTGGTAGGAAGGTGTATTCTATAAATCGCTACATAAAAGTTATTACATTAGGAGGGGGACCTCCATACACAGAGCGGGTCATTTGCACTGGAATGGTCTTGCCTTAACGTAAAAACAGTAATATAAGCCTTAAGATTTGGCACTAGTTTAGATGTCAGATCTATTTTACTTTAAAATACCTACTATTATCTATCAACGAACGTTTACAGGTTTACTTCCCGTCACGTTCGACGTATATACTATACATTCTATTAGAATGTTCTTCACCAGTATATACCTACAATATACGAATAGACTAAGGCCGGGTCTTATAAAGATCCGTTAGACCAAATGTCAGATCAAATTTCAGTAACACAGTACATTTTTTGACATAACAAACCGACATAAGATCTAACGGATCTTTATAAAACCGAGCCTAAGGGAACTGGACTAAATGGGTAATAAATAGTACAGGCAACAAAAATATTTACATTCATTCTGCACGCATAGTTAAGAAAATTTTTCAAAAACATTTATTTATTAATGGTTTTGTTCTTTCCAGGTAAGTTACTCGTATGGCGTTTGTATATCAGAATCAAAACTCAGACACGTCAGAATTACTCATGTCAAGGTCTCAACAGGTAAGTACATATATAATTAAAATGTCCTAAAATTTTAATTGCATAAGCCATTAAATTGTTGTCATAGCCACGATTAGGGAGCTTACGAGTAATCGACTATGAATTACTTTCTTGTGTTATTTGATACAGATTACAATATACTTAACAGTTGTTTTAGGGTTCCGTACCAATAATCGAACAATTTAGTATGACTCTATCCGTCTGTCACAACTAATGCAAGTGTGACTCGCAATTGACCACTATTTATTAAAGGTGGGTACAGATATAGATTCGGAGTTGTATGTCACACGAGACCGAGCAAAGTTATTCACACCTCGTCTCGTCTCGTTTTTGAATCCCTCGCTGCGCTGACTGACTTAATAAATCACTAAGTTGCGCACGCGATGACTATTTCGTTGCATTGCACAGTACTCTGCCATTGCGCAAGGGCCGGGACCGGCTAGTCTGTAGTCTCAAAAATCAAGAGATTTTCGCTAATTAATATCAAACCCAAACTCTGGATCCACCATAATAAGTAATATAAAAATGCTTGGCTTCGATGAAACTACACTACTAAGTACAGTTAGATCAGCAATCAGTATTGTTACATAAATAATACTCAATGCTAAGCTAACCACATAATACCATGACATAAATACCACCATTGAATTCACAGCCAATTTATATTGATTACTATACATGTTTCACTGTGTACCAGTGCAGGAATAATGTTTTTTCTGCGTATTTTTTGTATCTTTAGCATATAAATAGGTTGAACTGAATGAATAATACTGCAAAAAGAGCCGAAATACGTTTTTTGCGCACAACAGAATCAATTCACTTTCGTTAATTCGCACGGCTCACGCTAAAAGACGAAGAAAGGTAAATGTAACAATGTAACAGAGTAGAGACACGTAGAGATAAAAGTATTTTTGATTATTGAAATAAGGTTTTATTTGGCCTGACCAATGTTAGTTACATTTAATACATTTTTTATCGTTATTAGGTTTCAATCTGGATGGGAATAGATGCCAAAGCGGGACATGGGTTTTTTAGGCTCCAAACGGGAAAACGCTACTACCTACTTTTAAGACGTGCCTTTAGATGAATCTAGTTGCTGGCGCCAAAACTCTTTAGACGAATCCAGTTCTGGCGCCAAAACTATTTGACGTTCCTGTTTTGGTTTGGAGTGTACATACCTATAGCGCTGTTTACTTAGAATTGGCATAGTATAAGTAGGTAATAATACTACAAGCAAGAAAAAACGGTGTTTTTTCCCGTACCAAAATTGAAATTATATAAAATGAACGCCCTTCTCCTAGTAGACATTGTTTAAATGTGTGAGTTCCTGTGTAGGTAAGTTATATTACCTATATATGCTTACGTCAGATGTGAAAACACACTGGAGGCGTGTACAGTTTAAAATTCCATGCATATATCAATTGTGACTTTTAAGCGTCCCGTAACAATATCGGTCCAACGGAAAACTTCTGTGATTGTACGGTGTCTGTCTGTCACACATTTTTAAAGGTGAAAACGACAACAATTCCTTCGCGGATTGACCGGATTATAGAGGGATCGAGAACCTATAGGTAGTAGTCCAAATATTATATTAATTTCAATCCAATGTGACGTAACGTAACGTAATAAATGTGGGCAGATAATTCGCTAGAACTCCCGCCCTGCCAACACAATCATAAATCTTATGACATCCCGTCATAGACTTTAATCCCGTCTCTAATGCCGCATCATGTATGAACCGCAGCTCGCAAATTGGGCAAGCATACTCCCACGTACGTGATTCAAGAGGCAAGTGGAAGATTGCAGTTTTGAATAGACACGCATCAGGGTTGATGGTGGTAACTGGCACGTCAAGGTCGAAATAACTTGGCCGTATGACAGAGTGTTGTTGGTATCTCATCATCATCCAATTGGGATGATCACAATGTATAAAAATGTGTAGGTATATGTATAGAAAACCATCAAATCACTACATAGTATAAAACAAAGTCGCTTTCTCTGTCCCTATGTCCCTATATCCCTGTATGCTTAAATCTTTAAAACTACGCAACGGATTTTGATGCGGTTTTTTTTAATAGATAGAGTGACTCAAGGGGAAGGTTGATATGTATAATACATGCATTAGCATTGCACCCGTGCGAAGCCGGGGCGGGTCGCTAGTTATAACAATAAATAGTAAATTAGACAAATTAATTAAAATCGTAATAAGATATGGGACTATAAAAAAACGCAAAAATGTTGTTTTTTGTTATTTAGCCAAATGTAAATTGAAAGTTACGAATAGAATTCTCATGTTTCAATAAAAAATAAATTATATGGCAACTATGTACATAAACTCATTTCACGACAACAACGGCAAATTTCCCTTTTCCCATACAACGGTAGTACGAGGCCACGCAGGCGTGACGTCACACTTGTGTGTCAATCAGTATAGAGCGTTTTTAGTGCTAGCTATGCTGTACTTTGCCTCTTATTTTGGTAGTTGGTACTTACCATAAAAACAAGTGATCGTCTGTAAAAAGTATAACTTTATTTTTATGTAGTAACTTTATTTAATATAGTTACTTTTTTGTCATCATGCCTATTGCATGCCGTAGTGTACGTATTATGAGATTTTTGTTTTAATACTTACTCATATAACAATATTGTTATACCATAATCCTTTTTTATACACCTACCCTTCTCTTTTAAATCGCTCCCATCCCCAGTCCTAAAGCTTAAACATTGTAATTGTATAACTGGTAAAATGATAGTGTCTACTTATATGTTACACAATCATAATATGCTCGTCACTAGTGTGTCTGTTCGGGCCCCACGGAAGACCAGCGCTGTGGTATATGTATGTCACAACATATACTGAATGGTGTCCTTTTGTAGCCACCATAACAGCATCAAATAGGTATAAGTTCTTTTTGTCTGTTTTATAATTCAAAATGTGTTACTTTTTTACTTTGTACTATTTGTTTTAATATTTTCATGTGGTGCTTGTATGTTTGGTTTATGAATAAGTGTTTTTCTATTCTATTCTATTCTGCGTGGTCCGGCACGTGGTCGCCACTCGAGAACTCGCTGGCCTCATCGGCCATACTGTGATCCTGCGGCGCTCCACTAAAGGCGTCGCCGGTACTCGTCGGGTTTTTAGAGGGTAGTACGGTCCATCCGAATAGTCCGTCATACCCACCCAGGTCTTTCCCTGGGTGGGATACGTAAATGTATTTTCCCAACGTAAAAAAAAATGGCCTCATCGGCCATCGGTCCTCCGGGCAATATGGCACGCCCATTGCCGCTTGAATTGGTATCTATCTGGAACAAAAACGTTATTTTCAAACATGCCCGGAAAAGTTAATAATACGTTCGCGATAATAGACTGCGACGCCCTATTATGTCGCCGTCGCGTATTTACAGGTTGTTGGAAATGGAATTTGTATGGGAAATTGCCGGCGTGTTCAGAATACGGAATTATGTCCTGCCATGTGCTTTAAATAGACTTTCATATGAACAAATATGTAACAAGTCAAGTAAACATGTAGTTAAAAATTATAAGGATATGTTGATAAATAGATTATACTAACACGTTCCTCAATTTTTCATATTATTATTATATTATATTATAATAATAATGATTAACCGTTAGGTAATAAAAAAAATCTTTAAAAAATAAGATTGCATGCCAAACCCTGTCAAATGTAATTTATATGTTTTTCAGAAATAAACAGTTTAAATTTAGTAAAAAATCGACTCAGATAACTATATTCTCTGTAATTACCTATATGTATTAATATAAACATTGATTACTCGAGCATATTGGAAAATGGGTCAGCGGCAAAACGACGCGTTAAAATGATGGAGCCTTCGAGGAGAGTTTACGAGTAGATGTTTATGGGACATAAATGATATGAGAATAATCTTATTCCCTCTTGGCGAATGTAGCCGTCAAATTGCTCGTTAACGCTATATGATCGTTCGCTAGTGGAATATTTCGCAAATCGGCATGAAGGCAATGAAGTATTAGATTATTGTATTTTATTCTTTTCCCGAGCTAAAATATCACGTTCGAGGATTTACGTAATAACTAATAAGTAGTACTTTTACTGGATGTGTATAATTCGACAGGGTCATAACAATCCCATCGAACACTTTTTTTTCTTGTTGGTGTATAAAATCGAAATTATAAGAGGTAATTAATTGAAACTTTATTTGTTTAATAAGTCCACTATTGATATCATATCTGGAGAATTTTATTTATCTGGTATAATCAAAACCCAAGTTATGAGGGGTCAAAAAAACGACGAAGCGCTTCGAGAAAAGGTAGGCAGTGCCCTTGCGCTTCGCTCGGTTTGTCTTGGCGGGGGCACTACCGTGCCCGTGCCCGTAATGTGTCACATCGATTGCTTGATGACTACCAGTCATCAGTGTGGTCTTGCTAAAATGCCAGTATACTGGCAATACCGCAATGATTCGTATTTCTGCGCAAAATGATTAAGGACCTACTTATGTTGTGAACACTTGGTTTTATGTTATTTGTTATACATATACGTAATGCACGCGATCTATTGAATTCCAAGTCTTATTGTTTCTTTCAGTGAATTACCTTTTTAAAATATTATAATAGCGGTATCGGGTGATTATGTCATATAAGAAACGTATATAGGTAGTTGAAGATATTTGTGCCGATTGGTCGATAAAATTTTATGGCGAATCGGTGCAAATTGTATTTCGTCAACTATAGGTACCTATACCTATACTTATATATACCTATACATTGCTCAAGCCGCTTCAGATCATTCAGAATCGTTTTCTCCGTAGGGCGACTGGTGCCCAGTGGTACCAGTCGAATCTCAGTCTGCACCACGACATGGAGATTAGCACCAATCCAACACAGACACGACGCGTACACTTAGACATCCCCGCCGGCGGGGACGTGCACCGCGCGATCGCGACAACACAGACACATATAGTCCCTATTCGTCCACCGGGCACCGGGCCTATTCGACCGCTACATCGGGTAGAGTCAGTCCGACCCAGATTGGGCCTAGCTGAGTTTATTGCTGGACTCTTCTCAGCTAGGCTAGGTTTAGTGAACCAGCGACAAAATACCCAGTACCTCCATTCCACTCACACGTCAGATTTGGTTGAAGCCGCTCAATCAATCTCACCGGAGCACAAACTCTTAGAGTATTCCAGTGTTTAAGCCGCCCGAAACTATACCCAGTAAGTAAAAAATACGCCATCTTTCGACATTAAAAATTTACTTACAGAGGGTCTACTTCGAACTTCGTAATCCGAACTTCGTATCGTGCCATCCCTTTCACTCATATAGTCACGAGAGGAAAGGGACGGCACGATACGAAGTTCGGAATTCGAAGTTCGAAGTAGACCCCCAGTTGTCGTTATACAATTCTGAATCAGATCCTTTATTGGCGTGGGTATCACTTTAGTTGGCCAAGAGTATTATACTTACTAACTTCCACCGTGCCTTTATAAATGTCGGTTGTCTGTTCCAATCTGAAAAGGTTCGTTCTACAGAGCGTTTGTCGTTAGAAGTCACAGGCAGTACCCATATAATCTAAATTTGGACATTTTATACAACCAAAAAAAAAGAATTATTCATTAGATTTTAAGCTTTAACAGTATATGTAAATCATAAGCAAATAAAAACACGCAAGGCAAATTCTACCTCTTATTTTTCTGAAATTTAGTGCAGTAACCCGGTATCGTCGTTAAAAATTTGCGAGTGGATCGGTAATCGATCTATTTGAAAATAGTTTCTGAACGATACAATATTTGGCATAAAAAAGGTATAAAATAAATGTCAATACGCACTTCGTTATGGTTTTGCGGTTAGACTGTGCACTTTTCAAGTTTCTCTCGTTGTATTTATTTAAATTGTACGATATATCGATTCCGATTACTTATCGAAATCGCTAATAATAATCGGTTAATTTAATATGCCAATCGATTCGCTTTAGCTACATCACTTTTTTAGGGTTCCGTCAGAGAAACGTGAACGCAACCATATTAAATGTATGAAACCGATGCCGCACACAACACAAAACGACAGAAACGGCAAAAATGACATAGATGTATTAGGGATTATATAGCTGTCAAAAGAACAATGATAAATCTGAAACGGAAATGCCTTGATTTATAAAAGTTTATCAAACTTATTATCGCAGTATACCTATCTTTTATGTGATTATATGTCATACTACCACATCTGTCTGTCACCCGTCATCGCGCAATGACGTTACAGTTCGATTACTTCGAGTTTGATACTTATATATACTCTTATGCCATTAGATAGTCTATTTTAACGCTTATGTAATAGATTTTCTATTACATACGTAGGTACAACTTATAGACAGAGTGTAAGTATATGAAATAAAAAAGTGGTTGTCTGTAAAGTCGGTTTACGGGCAATAAAAGTAATTTCCGGGCGCTTACGCGTTTTACCCTTTGAGGAGAGAAACCGGTTTGACCGTCAACTGTTTAGGTATAACTTGAAATCATTCAGTTGGCCGAGTTGCATCAAAGTAATTCGTTCAAAAAGCTATTTTACCGATCGACCAACAAGGTTAAAAATCCAAACACATTTTTATACAAATTCGCTTAATAGGGCTCAGGTTAAGTCATAAGTTATCACGTCAAAATCTATTACATCAGTGTTAAAGTATAATATTAATAGAAGAGCGTCAGTTAGTGTCATACTTAAAGCAATTCGCCTGTACTCTTCATTGAAACTAGGTTACAACACAGGATCTTTAAGCACGGACTTTTTCAATATGTCTTTTATTCAACGCCTATTACAGATTACGGTACCACGGGAGACAATGGTACCACTACCTACCACGACATTCTAGGACGATGGTACCGTTATTCTACAAATGGTACGAATGACACGTACGGTTGATTGTCGATATGATTGATGTTAGAATCGGTTTAACGATTGACTTAAATAAGTTCTTGGCATTTTGAATGAAATACCCTATGATCACAATATTTGGTAATGAGGTTTAATGGTAGAGTTCGAATTATAGATTTTGCTGGATCTCTATTTTGCGCCCTTAAAGTAAATAAAGTATTTAACCTAATTTAAATAAGTTAAGTACCTCATTATTTGTGGTAGCACTATAAGTAGTCATTACTTATAATTTATGGTTATCGAAATTCTATTTTGACCGTCAACCTTCTTAATGGGATTTTTTTGTCTACACATTCGTGTAAAAATATATAGCACCTTGTTTATCAAATTGAATGTTTGTGTAGAACACTCGCTGCAACATTAAAAAAAAGATACATGGTTTAGGTCGGAACCGAAATAACGAAGAAATGTGCAGACGATACGCTACAGTTACCACATCTGTGCAGTGCGCGCCGCATCTGTCATGTTCACCTTTGATGCCACCTGTGCCTTTACCATGAGTATTACATGACCGTACTCGCTAGCGACTGCGTAAAAATTTGTACGGGCAAAAGTACAGCGCCTCTGGCGGTTACGCAATAGAACTAATAATCGGCATACTAAATCGTTTACGCAGCCGCAGTCGCTAGCGAGTACGGTCATGCAAACTCATGGTAAAGGCACTTAGGACCTATGAAAACTGCCTCACGACTACTCAAGTAGCGTGGCAGTAGCAACAGTATTCTGAATACTAATGATATAAATATGCGAATAACCTAGATTTTCCTCTGATGTGGAAACTCAGCCAGAGAACCGAATACATGTTAAAACCATTCTATACTATCGTAGGATCAGAATAACCAGCTCAGACGTGGTTTTCGGTTTTATAAAGATCAGTGAGACCCTTATATCGGTAAGTTATGTCAAAAATGTACCTACAGAGCTACCAAAATTTTATTTGACGTTTGGTCTAACGGATCTTTATGATATGAAATGCAATGAATGAATGAAATGCATTTATAAAATCGGGCCTCTCGGTTAAAGTGAAACATCTTGTGGATAGCATAGCAATAGCCATGGCGTGTCAAATATGGTCAGAAGTTCAGAACACAGACTACCTAATTCTGACTCCTAAATGGAGATAATGAAATGTTCCCACGCGATGAGGCACCTTGATCCAAGTTGTTCATAATTCATAACAAACAGTCTGATATCACGATATAAGTACCTACCTACAAAAATTTCAGTCCATTGCATAATAAGATCATCCATTGCATTGCGTAATAGAATTGGTATTTTGTTAGGCCGTGTAATCAGAAATATCGCGTACCTTTTTTTACTCAGCCTACTAAATCAACGCTTTATTATACAACACAAATAAGTTAAAATGACCTTATCTAATCTCTGTCAAGAGGAAATTTAATAAAACTGCACACAGTCGGATATTGATCGTGATTTGTCTAAAAAAACCATTCCCGAAAAGTGTTGCATCCTGTTTTGTCGTGCGCGAAAGACATAAGCGTGTCTCTTTCACGGGGAGCGTTGCTGACCTAATCGAGGCATCCCCTTAATAGCTGCTTTTCTAATAGGGATAAGTTAAGGCACAGAATAAGTAATAGTACTTATTACGTGGTTATAATTAAGGTATATCTTCAGTACATAAAATAATGATCCGAAGGTATTTTTACGACGAGTAGGTATGTCGCGTCGGATATACCTCCAAAATTTTCCTGTTTTTTTGTCCTACTATTGTACTACTATTACTTATTCTGTACCCCCAGTTTCATTATAAGTGTTCGACGTTGAGGTCCAAAGATACACTGGCCGGATCCTTCAACATTGCAACATTGGCGAACTGTGAATTACACTTGTTGGATTGTTCAAAGTGCGTGATAGGATTGCTAATAGTCATTATTGCGGTAAAAGATTTATTCTTCCTACTTAATAATGGCGGATCTCAAAATAAAAGGTTCTTTAGTTACGTCATTTTGGCATATAAAAGTAGTATTTCATGAGTGACAATGATGGGTCCTTATTATTGACAAGGCTATATGAGTGTCCGGGAAAATCGGTGAGGCGGCCATTTTGATCCGACCTTTTCAGGTCAACAATATAATTGTTGGCTTTAGCGTACGAGTATATTATGTTACGACTTGGAAGGAAAGGTTGCACTAATCCAACTTGCACACAAATTTGTCTGCTTATATTGATAATGCCTAGCTACCTACCTACTTCTGTTTGACAACAAGACAATAACACACTTCTGTGACTATGTCATATACTTGTACAATCGAGTAAGTTACAGTTCTAGTTGAAAACCATGTCAGGTCATCAATGAGACAATGAGTATATTGGGTATAACATATTTCAAATTGTTGTGACTTAAGGACCTTATGAGTTTTAAAATGTTTTAAAGGATAAGATGATTTTATTAATTTTTTAGACAGTAACATAACCATTCTTTGATTTTATTGTGTGTAGTAGAATTTAAGCGGAAAAAAACAAGTTTTTAGCTTGAAAATGGTCGATTTGGAGTGATGTTTGAAACGATATTTCTTAATGGAAAATTAAAAAAATACATTTAAAGTCCTGTTCTAGATAGTAACATTGAGAAAATGTCAAGATACGTGTCAATTCAAACAGAAAATGGCGTAAATAGATGAGCGTTTTTTAACTGATAAGGACCCTTAAGTATAAATTATAGCGGGAGTGGGGCATATTAAAACTTTATAAAAGGATCTTAGGTTATCAATCACGTAACAGTAGTTCCGAGTTAAGATTAATTTAAACATTTTTCCAAATATAGGGACAATTGGTGAGGTAGCTGTAATCAAGAGCAAAAATAATTTAACAGTTTATCATCTTGTTATAATAGAATAAGGTGCAAAATTACTTACTGGCTGTACATTTGAATTCATGTGTAGCTTGCCAGTTTGATAGTTTGTCACGCTCACCTTTTGGAAAATTAGCAGGTATGAGAGGTAAGTACAGTCGAGCAGTCGAGTGCAAAAATATGGGTGTATGCAAGCTAATCAAAAATATGTCCCATGGATTTTATGTCGACGCATTAAGGTTTTGGTACATATTTATGAGAGGATTCATTCAATACATATTTTTACACTTGACCCTACAAATGTGTTAAGCCCTTTTCGAGCTCGACTGTACGATATTGAAATAAAACGTAAGTCTTTTAATATCAAATTATATATACTAAGGCTCGGTTTTATAACGATCCGTTAGACCTTATGTCGGTTTGATATGTCAAAAAATGTACAGTCAAGTGTAACAATGTGTATCAAATGAATCCTCTCATAAATATGTACCAAAACCTTAATGCGCAGACATAAGATCCATGCCACATATTTTTGAGTAGCTTGCATGCACCCATATTTTTGCACTCGACTGTACTGAGTTACTGAAATTTGATTTGATATTTGGTCTAACGGATCTTTATAAAACCCGGACTTATAAGTAATGTTGATCACATCCCTGCGCACGTATTATTTATTTACTTATGTTCTAAATTACGCATTAAACGGTATTGACCCATCAACATATAGGTCTATTTTTTGTACGTATGTAAGCACTTTATTGTACACCATAAAAAGTTAATAATAAATATACATGTCACATTGAGATTAAAGTACAAAGGCGAACTTATCCCTATGATAGATTTCTTCCAGCTAATGTTTAAGGGATTGAGTATGGTGGTATGTTATGGTTGTATCTAAAATGGAGGTTTTTCGATATAAGTATTTTTTCACCTCACTAGCTCGGAAAGCCCTTTTTTAGGGTTCCGTAGCCAAAATGGCAAAAACGGAACCCTTATAGTTTCGTCATGTCCGTCTGTCCGTCTGTCCGTCTGTCCGTCTGTCCGTCTGTCACAGCCGATTTACTCGGAAACTATAAGTACTACAGTGATGAAATTTGATGGGAATATGTGTTGTATGAACCGCTACAAAATTATGACACTAAATAGTAAAAAAAAGAATTGGGGGTGGGGCCCCCCATACATGTAACTGAGGGATGAAAATTTTTTTTTCGATGTACATACCCGTGTGGGGTATCAATGGAAAGGTCTTTTAAAATGATATAAAGTTTTCTAAAAAACATTTTTCTTAAAGTGAACGGTTTTTGAGATATCAGCTCTCAAAGTCGTAAAAAGTATGTCCCCCCCCCTCTATTTTTATAACTACGGGGTATAAAATTCTAAAAAAAATAGAGGTGATGCATGCTAATTAACTCTTTCAACGATTTTTGGTTTGATCAAAGTATCTCTTATAGTTTTTGAGATAGGTTGATTTAACTGTAATTTTGGTTAAGTTATTTTTGCTGTTTTATAGATACTAGTACGGAACCCTTCGTGCGCGAGTCCAACTCGCCCTTGGCCGGTTTTTATTCTTTAAAAACAGATAGCAAAACTGCATTTTATCCACAAGAGTGCAAAGAATGTTTGAAATTCGAACGCGCTATTTGTAACTTTTTTAAATATAATAACATGTAAAGGCCAGTACAGACAGTCCAGCAACAATAATTTTATATTGTGCTGTTGTGTTAAAAAAAACTAGTACCTACGAAAAATCTCCGGATTAGGTAGTGGACAACTATATTTAGGACGCAACTGTTAACGGTAGGACGAGGAGGAGGAAAAAAAATCCTCGCTCTAGTGAGGTGAAAAGATTTGTGTTATATACGGCTGCAAAGTTATTTTACGTCTCGTGTGTTGCAACACTCGCTACGTTCAGGATTCTATTTTTGAATCACTCGCTTCGCCCAGGATTCTATTTTCGAACCACTCGCTTTGCTCGCGGTTCAACCATAGAATCCGTTCGCTAGCTCGTGGTTCAATCCTAGAATCCATTCGCTATCTCGTGTTTCAATTCCACACTGGCGGTTAAAATACAACTTTGCACCCTTGTATAACAAATAACTATTTTTGTATTACCGCGCTAAATACCTTTTATGAGTCAACTAGCCGTAGGCGATTCTAGGTGCAAGGTCGTAACATTGACATTCATTACTGTGTGCTCACCTAATTTGAGCCCTAATTGTATTGGTATATAGTTGAATTTTGCCTGGTGAGCTAGCTAGGTTGAACTACTGAAGTGGAGTGAAGCAGCAATTTTCACGGGGTAATGAGAATTACTGGTGATCACAGTGATCTAACAAGTTTACTACTTCGTTTTCAGTATTAATTGTTACACTCAAGCACCTTTCTTAAATGGCCTCACCTCGCCAGTCTCCAATTAACCATTGAGATACGACAAAACAGGCAAAAATTAATCGCATAAGGCATTGGTCACATCGCCGGCGAGTAGCGAGTACTCTCGTAGTAATTCTTGAGCGAGAAAACGAGTAGAATTACTATGAGAGTCCTCACTGCTCGCCGGCGGTGGGACCAGTGCCTTAGACTAAGATTTTTAATTTTAAGCACAATAATGTTATATACCACCAAAATGGCGAAATAATCACAATTATATACGAATGGCGCTAGTGGACACGTTAAAGGCCAAAATGACTTTAACGTGTCCATTAAGAAATGACGCTAAAACTAAAATGTAAAAAGTCAAATTGGCTACATAAAAATATGTAGACTACATGACTTGACATGAGATATAGGTATTTATTTATTTAAACTTTATTGCACAAGTAAATTAATACAAATGGCGGACTTAATGGCTCATTACTTTACATTGTAGAGTGAAGCAATCTAAAATAAACACCTCTCTTTAGCGGAGTTAGATAGGTGAGCAGGTGGGTAGGGTGGAGGGATTTTCAGTTTAAAATTGGTTTTACTCTACCCTGTATGGGGGGCACTAGGTACCTAAGTAAAACTTTTAGTACTAATGCAGCGCTCACAATTTACAATTGCAATCACCTTTTTTAATCTTATCAATATTATTCAAGAATGTAGGAGTTTTCTAATCTTTGGCAAATACTATAAAACAAGCTCGCCCGTCACCGCTAAGCCTCGTTATAATGTTATAAAACAAAAAAATACTACCCGGTCACAATATGTGTGCACCTCGCGTGACGTCATATTAGTGCCGGCCCCCACATACAGGTAGAATTCGACGACCACATTCAGCCGGGCTGGTTGACAAGGTGTTATGATGGTCTCTTATCGGCAAGATAAAAGACCTATCACTTTCTGTTACGACTTGATAGAAAGTGACAGATGCTATACGACAAGCTTTTGACACGCGATAATTACGAGCATAATACAACTATAATACGTAGCCAGGATTTGTTTCAGGGGGTGCAGCTTTGGGCACCAATTCCGTAGCCAAAATGGCAAAAACGGAACCCTTATAGATTCGTCATGTCTGTCCGTCCGTATGTCACAGCCGATTTACTCGGAGACTATAAGCACTACAGTTTTAAAATTTGGTATGAAGGTGTATTCTATAAACCGCTACATAAAAGTAATGTGAAATTACAAAAAAATATTAAATTAGCGGGAGCACTCCATACATGTAACCGGTGGATGAAAAAAAAAAATCATCGCACATAATCGTGTGGGGTATCGATGGATAGGCCTTTAAAAATGATATGGAGGGTTCTAAAAAACTTGTCCATTTAAGTCAACCGTTGGCGAGATATTAGCTGTCAAAATCATAGAAAGTGTGTCCCCCCCACCCCTCTAAGTTCCAAACTACAAAGTTTAAAATTCTGAAAAATATTGAGGTGGTGTGCATTAGTAAATACTTTCAACGATTTTTGGTTTGAACAATATAGGTTTAACGGTTTTTGAATTTTCGCTTAAAACTGTCTTGCCCAAACAAAAGGTCGTAAGTGCCGTGAGTTCCCTATGAAGATACGACTTTTTTAGATTCAATGTATTTGGATAGTGAGTTTAAATGTGGACTAGTAGGTGTTGGTACGGAACCCTTCATTGTGCGTGGTCCGACACGCACTTGGCCGGTTTGTTATTGTTTGAAAAAGAACATCTATCCTGTTCGGACCCGCGCTTGGCTGCGGGCGGGATCAGACCTGCGGGATTAGGTCACCGAATTCAGACGGTAACGGTATACGGCAAACCAAACCTAAGGCATTATAGACGCTTTGGTGTACGGTTGATTTTAATTTCTGGTCCAATTCGTACAGGGGCGTATTTACCCTAGGGCCATCCGGGCTATGGCCCGGGGCGCCAATCCGACAGGGGCGGCATAGTCCCCCCATGAAACTTTTTAAAAAATTTGGACCCCCAAAAATTTAGACGTTAATATATTTTTTTGTATTTTTTTTATTTATATCGTTCTTTCTTGACTTCTGGGGCGGCGAAACTTATTGGCCCGGGGCGTCATATTTCATAATACGCTCCTGAATTCGTACCTTGTCACGATGACAGTAATGTGAGATCTCTAGCGGATTTCATGATGATTAACACTGTGACACGGTAAGCACGGCAGTACGAAGTGGCTAGGAAATCAAATTTTTTGACTATGGCTGTACATAGATATTGCGACCGGGTAGTAACGTGACCATGACCATTGCCAAGCTCAATGACTGAGATTCTACTACCAACCGCTACCGCTTTGCGTTCGGATTTCTACCGTAAAGTAACGTTTATATACAGTTCAAATTAAAAAAATCTCTTTTTATAGAAGTCATTCTAGTATTTACAGTCCTTTGCTTTCATTCGTTTTCATCCTTCCTGCAAGTAGGTAGTTTGAGATATTATCTAAATTATATAATTTGATTCAAAGGCGAGGACATTATGATAATTACAGTTAGGCTGTTAGACAAATGGCCTCAGGCTTTGGTACTTTGATGTTTATTTTATTTATTTATTTACTGAGCAAACGTTCAGGTACATCTATTATTAGATACATGGTTTATACATTTTGGAGCACCGTATTTTGTTTGCCATCAGTGCCTTTACCATGTACCATTTAGTATGCCGATTTTTAGTTCTATTGCGTAACCGCCAGAGGCGCTGTACTTTTGACCATACAATTTTTTACGCAGTCCAGACCAAATTCTTGCTACATAGTTAAGGAATTTAAAATGCGCCTACATTTTAATTGATCCCGTTGTGACCGAAAGTTACCCATTGTTCAATAAGGACTAAATTCTTGTCACATCCTCACCCGTCAATGAATATTAATTATTAAGGTAATAAAATAACTATGAATATATAGTGTCTGCCGTGTCTGATAGAAGTATAAATATAATAATAACGTGCCGGTAACATATAGGTGCATTCACGTCCATATAAAACTTTAGAAGTGCTGAATAGTCATTTCCGCATTTTTTATTCCTACTTACGCCAAATATTGAGGAGCTTCAAGATTCTATTTTTTAAATAACTTTTCCTCCTAAACTACATACACAAGACATTAACGTAATCTCGTAAAATTTACGTGTAAACGAAAACTTTCTAGGGTCAATGAAAGTGTTTGTCTTCAAATCTTTCGGTGTGTGTATTAGTTTTAGAACGTCACGATCGGGGTATTATACGTTACGGGACGTATATATACGTTAGAGCGAGATGCTTCGGCTCCCCTCGCTCTAAGCGTGTCACACGCTAAGCAGATACGATAAGATATCTGTATCTGAACGCATATCTGTCAATATCGCTCCCTATACAATTCAATGAGCTGACACACACAGCGCAGATAACTTATATTTTATCGTGAAGTATCTGTGGGCACCGACATATATCGAAAGATATCCGCATTAGACCGTGTTCAAATGATCCGGTATAGTCAAAATCATAAATATGTACCTTTGTTACCAAAGCGACAATAATATCTGTGTACGCTTCTACGCTCTTTGTTACTAAGGCCATGTCCGTATATTTTTGGCACAGTCCGGAACGATATTTCGATGTTGACTGTATAATTTAGGTGTAGGAAGCAAACAAAATGTATGGAAAATATGGTCGTCCGATATCGTTCACATAAAATCGATATCGGATCCTAATACAACGATATTGGATAGGATAAAGTGAACACGCTCTAAGCGTTTCTTCTGTGCTAGGCTAGCATGGTCGCGTTTATGTAGGACATATAGCATTTGTCCCTTACAAACAACTAAGTAATAGGGGAATAGGGTTCAAAATTATATAAATATTTTTATAGTAATACCTCCAATTTCCTTTCGCTGTGATATGATGTTGACCCGACCGCAAGGCGCAAACCGCGGTTAGATTCCATTCAATTTCGCAACTTTGTTCTGAATCCTTGTAATTACAATCAGAGTTAAGTCACAATGTATAAAGTAAATCTAGCGTCATTGGTAATTTCATCTTGACTATATAGTCTGACGTTATCTGGGGAAGAACCATGTAGAGGAGCCATGTACGGCAGAAACGCTTCTCTGCAGCTAAATTGACAATTATTTGTCAAAAAGTTGCTTAACACACATCTGTCTCTAAAATGTTGCCCTGCTCACTCGCTATTGTGCAAAAAATACTTAGTAATAATATGACCTATTAGCCTGGGCCAGGCGTGCGCTTCCGCCGACGATAAAAGATGATCCCAACTCGCTCATTATTCAATCAGGTCATTCATACTATACAGGCTCGGATTAGCACACGACATGTATGCTGCGACGGCCAATTGAATCTATATTTAATTCAAAAGTAAGTAGAGCTCACTTTCTGTAGCCATTAGTGTGATTATCTGCGGACGGCCTCCCGCATGCGGCAGACTCGTGCCACACACTATTTTTTGCCCACCTTTTTGCATTTATTTAAATTTCATCATTTAAGGGTTAGTGTTATTAGGATCAGATCAGAAGCGACGAAAAAGAGACCTACAGCTTAACTAGCATGATAATTTTGGTACATTTCGGCAGTAAAACTATATTACTTAACGCTTAATAGAGTAGAACGATTTTATAAAGTAAATGCCCCTGCCTCTCCTATTAGGTAGTTGACATTGTTTCAGTGATGATTTTCTGTGCATTGTGCCTGATATGCTTACATCAGATACTGTTTGTGAGTATGTTGTAGTTATTTAGTTAAGTGGTATGTAATATCATATCAATATCACATTCTGTGTTGTGTCTCCATTCAAAAATAAAATGTCTATATCTAGTTACGAAAACGATTTGCGTCATTTGACTGACAGTTACGTGATCTTATCCAAATTGCGATATGTTGCGTGAACAAATTGATTCATTTAGGGACACGGAAGAAAGTAGGACGCGAAGGGCCAAGTCTAGGAAATAATAACTAGTGTTGTGTCATATGAATTGTAACATGATGACAGAGACAAGTAAATTATATAAACTGCCAATATCTATATGTTGTGGCGTATTACATTACCTTTAATAATGAGCGTGCTGTAGCTAGTTTCACTATGGAGAGGTCCCTGTACTATTAATTTCGTTTGACACTTAGACCTCTGCTTAACACAATAGCTCCGTGAATGCGTGAATACAACAAGAAAGTTCCTAATAGATGGCGCCAATGTGTTAAGCAGAGCTCTATGTGTTATACGAAATAATTGATACAGCGACCTCTTTATAGTGACACTAGCTACAGTAGGCTCTATTATTTTAAAGGTACGCCACAACACAGCTTATAGATATTGGCGTCTATATAATTTACTTTTCTTGTCATACAACAGTAAATAATCTGTATAATATGGGTACAATTGCCTCTTTAGTGTATGTTCTTAATAACCGTTTATAATATGCCAAGCCAGAAGCTCATTTGCAATAGTAATCTCACGTATGCTATATGAATTAGAAATGTACATTTTCTTTTGTTGTAAAGTAGTGTATTTTGTAGGAATATTTATGGATACAATTTCCATGTTAATAGTTAATTTACAAGAGGAGTTATACTTTTTAAGGGTGGAGTTTAGACGCAACATTGCATTTTTTTTCTATTGAGCGAAAGTTGCTAAATCATGTTTTAAGTCAATGTTGTCACTGCAGAAAGGCCTTAAAATTTTTGTGGATATTTTTTGGAAAACATAATATCATTATATAAAAACGCGTTACGATATTTCAAAAATTCTGTTAACTGAGCCACGCTGAGCCCATTGCGCTGCGCCTTAATGTTGTGAAGAAAGTTGCAAG
This sequence comes from Epiblema foenella, assembly GCA_963556455.1. Lineage (NCBI taxonomy): Eukaryota > Metazoa > Arthropoda > Insecta > Lepidoptera > Tortricidae > Epiblema > Epiblema foenella. The sequence continues at coordinate 8,006,217 of OY747108.1, read as the reverse complement.
ACTGTCGCGAACAAAACATGCCTACGCTCATCCCAAGTCAAATACTGCCAAGTATCTGTTTATCCACACTTGTGCAAATACAGTCATTACTAGCGATAAATCCGTGATTATTACATCTTATTAGTATAGTGATATGGTTCAAATTCCACTGATTCACGTGTTTAATATCTGCGAGCAGCATGTGTGACAATATTGAAGTTGAATTGCGGTGCTTTATTTTCTTATTAATAAGAGCTAAATTATATAAGGCTGTTTATTAGTGAGTGGGGTCAATTAAGTATTTACCGTGCTAGACGCATGGCTGATAATATTATTAATCCTGCTAGTATAATAGGCGTGAAACTTTGTTACTTATTGACGCCAAAGTACTGAACGGGTTTTTAATCAACTTTTTAGAGATTATACACATCAAGACGTTTTTCCGAGTTCATATAACCTAGACCATTTTAAGGCACGAGTGAATAGGCATCTTCTGGGTGAGCTCGTTTCACCGTCGGCCTCATCTTTGCCCCCTGGCTAGATGCTGGCCAAGAGCAATCCCATTTTTGATAAAAAAAAAAAATCAAGATAGCTTGTAGATTTTGCTGTAGATATTTAAGTTGTGCTTACAACTAGGTAATAGATACAAACACTTCACCAAATTTATCTGGACCATCTCGGACGTAGGTACCGCTACTTCTGATAAAAAAAAAAACATTAAAATCGCACGACCTGGTAAAGAATTCTCGCTGAATCAGTGATTTCAGAACTGAACTCACTGAGTTATACTAAAATATCATGACTAAGAATATCCTGCCTTCTATTGGAGTCAGTCAATCAACTCTGACAAGGTCATCAAAAACCTGCATACGCTATAATCCATCAGGAAATATTGACATATCTTGAGTAGCTGTGATTTTTGTCTAAAGACCATGACTTGACATGACACCTGTTGACTAATTACAGATTAAACAAGGTATTATCCACTTTACGTATGTGCGTAACGATGACGGATTCGAGTTATGTCGTGTCTTAAACAAATACCCAAATTGTGTTTTAACACAACAATATAACATATCCGATTATGTTGCGAGTATTATTTGGCAAACTTTTGATTGTTGGCATAGACTACTTAGGGATCGGCAAACTTACTTTTTAGGAAACTCGAAGAGCCGCAAATAGGTACAGCTGAGCTATTTCAGCTTTTTCTCTATAGTTTTGAGGAGACTTTGAAGAGCCGCAACTGGCCTTTCAAAGAGCCGCATGCGGTCCGCAAGCCGCGGTTTGCAGACACCTGGCATACACTATATAATTATCTGTATCTACCTTCTTATTTTTGTTTGTATTAGTATAAATAAAATTTCTCTCTCTTTTTTAATAAATATCTGTATTAAAGTACCCGGAGACTTTCCCTTATGAGTATGATTAACTGTAATTTAACGTGAGTCATATTTACAGTAATTGTTTACTTGACTTACGGTTTAAACTGGCAAGATAATTTAAATTTCTCGAATATTATGTTATGAATGACTAAACCATACTGTTTACTGCTTCATACACTGTGGGTCTCACAATTATATGTTTTTATGTACCCTTAAACTTATTACATAGTCTATGTATATATATTACGCGAGGACGATTTTTGTACACCCCATAAGATCTACAGTTATGGTCCGATTTTAATAAATGATATGTCATAAGATTCGTCTTATGCTGGAGAATTGCATAAAACTCTTATTTTATCATATTTTTTAAGAAAAAGGAGTAAAGAATTGATTTTAAAAAACTACTGTGCGCTGACCAACGTGACTTTGGCCGCGTGACGTCACGCGACGTGGGTCCTGTTTTAAATGGACATAACACAGTAAAAAATAAACAATGACTGAACTCAAACCTGCAGTAAGTTCTTCAGCATGAGAAAATATACGTTTTGAGTCGGCGACATATGTCCACAACCCCAAGAAAATAAACAAAATACAAAATAAACGATCTTTTTGCAATGTTTACAATTTACATGAATGACAGACGTATTTTACCGTATAAATAATTCGTTCGGGTAAGCAAACAAGAAGGAAGAAATCCTTTTATTTCTACCGCCTTAGTGGCCTAGACATGCTTAGCTATACAATTAATTGCTCATCTCTAAGGTTGCATAATGTAATGACTGTTATTACTTGTTATTGGATATAACTACGTTTAATGAATATTTATAATTTCTTTCCTAGAGATTTTTTATTTAGCATTGCACATACACTTAAAAAAATCCAGTTGCTATGAAAAATAGAACAAAGACGTGGCTAAAACTGTGAACTGTAATCTTGTATGGCAGGTGTTAATTTTGTTTTCTTTAATTATATCCTAATTTACACAAGGTTAAATCTTTTTCTGCTGATTTTATAAATTGATTTTATTTACGAACTTTCCTCTCATTTTCGCACCTTCAAATATATATGAATATTAGCGCCATCTTTGTGCGGCAGTACTAAACTAATTTATTAGTCACTGTCGCTTGTATTGTACAAAGCCTTCGGTCGTTACAGTTAAGTATATTGTCGATAGATGGCGGGATAATACTGATAATGAATCGGTTTTATGGGTCATTAACTTATTTACGTCCATCATTAGCACTTTTGAAGGTCTGTTTCAGGAAGTACGAGTACATTAATTAATGCTAAGATACTTCTGAATTTTAAATATAAAACTCCCGTGAGTTTCAGACACATTGAAATATAAAAAATAAACGGGTCACTCACGTCTTCACTACTTCTTTGAGAACTAGCCGCGTCGGTGGACCAAACAGTGGTTGGAGCGCAAACTCGTTAGAGTAGGTATTCCAGTGTTCCAAACCACACGCGTGGACATGTCAGAGGTTTTCCCCTGGATTTTTCCCAGGCTACTCTCCATCCGCGCACTCTATAGCTTTATTGGGCCCGGCCTATAAAGCCACAGTCAGGTTTAAAAAAAATTAGTGACCCGTTTATTATATTTTAATAGTTCTGAATATAAGTTTTTTAGTTTGAATATTTTTTCGCAACTTTTAACAATAGTATACTTATTCAATCTAAAATACAAAATGTGCTTTTTGAAATGATTGAGAAACAAATATAAGGAGACAGTTATAATATACTACAGTAGTACATCCTATAAGTCAGTAACATCTGGCTACAGTTTTAAATAAAAAACGCTTCTAAACTAAGGCACGCTCAAATAGGTACCTGATTGCTTTCGCCTTATATAATCTTAATCTATCTATCTTCTTCTTCTTACTTCTTATCTTATCTTATCTTATAAATATATATAAAAAAAGAAGAAGACCTGATCTACCATCAAAGCACAGCCGAAACTATTGGAACTAGAAACTTCAAATTTGGTCCAGAGCTTACTTTTATGACGAATGTAAGGGATAAGACGGGATTTTTGAAAATTCCACCCTTAAGGGGAACAAAAAGGGGTGCAAAGTTTGTATGGGAAACGTAATTTTTTTGGACTTAGAAACTTGAAGTTTCGTATTTAGACACTCTGTTTAAATATAACAAAACTGAATTCAGCGATTTTCTAAATTCATACTCTAAAGGGGTGAAAAGGGGCTTCAGGGGTTCCAACTTTGTACGGAGAGCAAATCTTTTTTGAAGTTAGAGATTTGTAACTTCGTAAATAGACTCTATGGTTAAATACAACAACGTATTTCAGCGTTTTTCAAAATTGCTCCCCTAAAGGGGTCAAAAGAGGGTCCAAGTTTTGTATAGGAGCAAATCTTTTTCGAAGTGGGAGATTTAAAACTTCGTATATATAGACTCTCTGTTTAACTACAAAAAAACTTATTTCAGCGTTTTTTTGACATTGCTCCTCTAAAGGGGTGAAAAGGGGTTCCAACTTTGTACGGGGAGCAAATCTTTTTTGAAGTTAGAGATTACAAACTTCGTAAATAAACTCTCTGTTTAAATACAACAAAACATACTTCAGCGTTTTTTGAAATTGCTCCCCTAAAGGGGTGAAAAAGGGGTTACAAGTTCGTACGGGGAGCAAATCTTTTTAGAAGTGCGAGATTAAAAACTTCGTATACAGACTCTCTGTTTAAATACAACAAAACATGTTTCAGCGTTTTTCTAAATTGTTCCCCTAATGGGGTAAAAAGGGGTTCCAAGTTTGTGCCGGGAGCAAATCTTTACTTTTCTTAAAAATCGTTATGGGTGTCATCGTCGAGGTTCTTCGGGGTGCGAATTACGAAAATGACATGCATTTTCAAATCCAAGATTGCGGACATTTATTTTTCTTAAAAATTGACATGGGTGTCATCTTTATGGTTCCTCGGGGTGCCAATTACGAAAATGACATCAAATCCAAGATGGCGGACATTTTTTTTTTCTTTTGAGTAATTTTTCATAAAAGATTAATAGCATCAAACAACTGACAGAAACAAATAAACCTCATTTATATCTTTGTTACCATCTAAAATCTACGCGGACGAAGTCGCAGGCGCCCGCTAGTACCGACATATTTTGCTAGAGTTGAACATGTTTTTACTTTGATTTCGATTGTTTATAGCTTAATTAAAAAAAAATGTGGCTTTTAATAATATTGGCTGTATAATCTTATATAATATTTTTTTTAACATTAAAGCTATTATATTAAGTGATTTTAATTAAGTTAGCGGTTTTTGTGGTCGCGATCGACTTTACAAGTATCACTCGATAGCTGGATGTTTCATGGTATTTCCTACTTCACTTACCATAAAAAAGGCGCCTATTCTGTTAGCTCGCAATAGTTTGATCGAAGAGATTATCATAACTATTATATTGACATTTAGAGAAAAGTACGGTTCATGTTCAAATAGTTTGGAATGAATGAATGAATGTTTATTTTGCGGAATATGGGTACATTAGGTTGGTACAATAATTTTATGGCCCACCATACTCTGCTTGAGTAAGCATGCAAAAAAAAAACGAAAAAGTAACTCATGATTGTGCTAACGGTTGAGCTCAAGCAGAATAGAGTTTACTTAATTTACTACTGGAAGCATTCATTTTCAATATGCCTAAATCAATTGGTTTTAATGTCAACAATACTTTCCAAAATTTATTAAACAATACATTGGTGGCATATCATCAGAACTTGGCCTATTTTTTTTATTAATGTTTTTGGTGAAGTATTTTCCTTCCAATTCTGTATAGTCTGCTTTAAATTTTGTATTCTGCTTTTTTTCTTGGACAATTTATTAATGATTCATGTGTAGAATTTACCAACATCCGAAGAAGTTAAATACATTTGAATGTTTTACAATTTGTTCGTAATTTACACTAGACACAAAAGCACTTAAAATATATTTGAATTAACTTGGTCGGAAAAGCCTAATAGATTAATCATCAGAATAGTCCCCTCGACGTCACTGCATGCAAACCGCGCGTGCGCCGGCCCCCTCCCCTCCCGCCCTACCCTGCGTCGAACCTATCCTGAACCCGCTGAAACGCGCGCCGGCCGCATTGACAGCAACACTTGACAGTAATTCATATTACAGCCCTCGAAAATGTCAATCTATCAAAATTCACTCGGCTCACTCAGCAATGTAACGTAGGCGGGCGGCGCGGTAGCTTTTACTAGTCATTAAAAGTCTTCTTTAATAATTTATTTTCAAATCGCGTTTTCCTTTTTTTGTTTCGAAATGGTGTCGAGTAGCGGGCACGTTTTAGTTTGGGAGCAGGCGGGATTGGAAGACCAGAGGCCGAATAAGCAAAGTGAGTTTACAACTTTTTGTTTGTGTTTAATACTTAAATAGTTTCGTAACATTTGAAATTGAACCGTAGTAACACCCGTTAAGAGCTGTTGTTGTTTAGTAGATACAACAAATTATCTTTAGCGTGGAAAGAATTTTCCTTTATCCTGTAGGTATAAAGTTTTGTTGTAGTCTCGGTAAAAAAAAAATTATAGTGTTGTACAATCATGGTCGAAAGTGTAAACAAAGTTAAGGATGTCATATAGCCTACGTTCTTGCTACGTTCTGCGTTGTTAGTTATTCAAAATGAGCCAAGATTATTCAAGTAATTTGAGGCATAGCTTAGGTAACCTGCCACCACCGCCGACCTACATAGTTAGGTACAAAAGTCTGAAAATCAACGCTGGATGTGCAACACTTTCCTAGCTTTGGCTGAGACTGGCATGGCATTGCCCAACTATGTAAGTTATGTATTATTGTTTTTTTTTAATATGCCTAAGTACTTAAAGTTGCGGCAATAAAACAATTTTTTTTTATGTCTATAAATTTGTACACATGCTACTATTTTATTCAATTCGAGCGCTTCATAGGATGTCGTTTTTTAACTCAAAATGTTAGGTACAAGTACGGCACAGATTGTACTAGTATAATGCATGGCATTACAAAGGTGTCCTCCATGTTTATAGGGTTCCGTACCAAAATGGTAAAAAAGGAATCCTTGTGGTTTCACTTTGTCTGTCTCTCCGTCTGTCTGTCTGTCACATCGCAAAATATCTCATGCCATTGATTTGAAATTTGGAACCGTTATATAAAGAAGGGTAACCTAGATGCACAGAACATGTTTATTTTAAATATTATTTCATTTTGGTTTTCTGTGAAAAATTACAGAAAAAATAGGTGGTTCACAATTTGAAAATCTAGTGAATATGTCAAGTAGGGTGTCATGAAAGGGCTTGAGTTGCACATTCTGAAACATTTTTTACGTTGAGTCATTTTAGATTTATGAGGGAAAGTGTAAAAAAACCGTTTCCCCTTATCTCCGAAATTTACATTTTATTAACATTGATATTAATGTATATTTTGCAAGAAAATATATAGGTATGACTATAGCTCTATCTAGTTTTCTTTTTTTTATTATCAAAAAACATTTCTAAAATAAATTTGTAATCACCTTTGCATATATTTTTTGATTTATATTTATAAATTCCTACGTGATTATGCTAAACCTTCTTTCAAATAAAGAAAAAATGAAATCCGTTCACGTGATAAAGAATTATCCTTGAAAAACCACTGTACATACTAAGTTATTCAGTTGCTCAAACTTGTACCAAAATTCGCCCAGATGGCGGTGTACCCATGGCATTGAATTTATACACGATGTTTTTGAGATTTTCCTGAATTAATATGGTTGGAACCGGTACAAATCTGTGTACGGAACCTTCGATGCGCTAGTCGGATTCGCACTTGACCGGTTTTTTTATTGCGAAAGGGTAAGGGAAAAGTTAATATAAATTAATATAATAGATTTCAGCGCTCAATACCTACCAGTAGATCTAGCTGGTGGGCTAGCACAACTTGAGGCAGAGTCGTATCTCGCGCGACTTAGCGATTCCTGTCTCACTTGAGCTGTGCGAATTAGAAAGAGGAGGGTAGATTTTTCTCTACTCTCGTCGTGTCGCAGCGGCAGTTGTGCTAGCCCCGCTGAGCAGGCGCGCCGACAAAGGGTCGCCGACTAGCAAACACATTAAATTACAAGCAGTTTGTTTTGCATGTTCAGAGCAGACACTTAACTATAACAACTCTATTATGAATGCGTAATGTCAGCGATATTGTTATATATATATACATATGTACAGGTAGTTGCCCCAGAGTTGAGGTCACGCACACTACAACATGTTATGTAATGACAGCGGGATTTTGAAATTACAATCCTTTTTTTTCGTACCGATCGATAGCAAGTTCAGCAGTGAATTGCAAATAAACCAAAACGCGTCTTTTCAACTATTTTGTTTAGTATTGTTTACTTAAATACATCGAACTCAATCAAAACAGATTTTTTTTTTTTTTCTTATTTGATCTACTTTATTTAAATATTTAAAAATACCGATTCAAAAAGTTTTATTTAAATAAATGGTTTATATGTTTTTTTTTTGCAATCAGTAGGTACTTCATGTAGCTGTGTGTGTAATCGTTCACCTCAACTCTCGTGGAACTACCTATATATATCCTGACTCCAGGGGAGTCACAAGCGCGTTGCGGACTTGGGGATTCGTAAACTAAGGCCGCGTATCACAAAACAAACAACGCAGACAGAGCAGCGGTATAACATTAAGCCTATGTCCATCCTGAAAATCCATTCCATTGGCATCGCATCCATAACTTCCTGTCTGTCATATCATTAAGTACCTAATAACTATCAGGATATTATTATGAAGTAATATAATCAAATTATAGATTAGATTAGGTGTAGGAGGGGGGCGGAAGGCGACTGCATGCGTAAATCAAAAAACCGGTATTTATGGCGTGCCTTGGGGGAGGCCTATGTTCAGCAGTGGACTGCATAGTGGGCCGATGATGATATATTAGGTTGCGTGGCCTTGTCAACATTTTAAGACATGAACTTCGCATTTCGCGAACTCAACATTTAATCAAATTAGTATATTAGTCTGCGTGGCCGTGCCAACATTCTGTAACATCAAATAACTAATTTGTCTATGGTAACATGCATTTCACATCTCAACTTCATTTCAATGTATTTCGCGCACTCGCGGTAAGTAACTTACCTCTAGTAGTTTTTTTGTCGAATCAATCACAAACGAACGCGTCATAATGATATTGGTAACAAATTGAAATGCAAACAGTAGGTCACAGATTGCTCCAACATAAGAATAATAACATTAATAACCTAACCGCACAACCCTTAATCATACTAATTATTTAAACTTTTGCCACGCATACCTATGTACGAAATACGCAATAACGCATATGTAATTTTGCGGCATCGCGCTACTACGAACTAGACCTCCCATGGATTAATGAGTATGACCAAATGGTCCTGAGAACCGGACTGACTATGCTTTCGACTTAATACTCGTATGTGGGTTTCATTCAATTACACGCTTTTTTCATTGTTACCCGGCATATCTAGTTAAGGGGATGCCTCAAATCGGTCAGCCCGTGAAAGAGACACGCTTATTTCTTTCGCGCGTGACAAAACGGGGTGCAAGATTGTTCGTGAGTGGCTTTTCTTTTTCTTTCTCTATAAATATCTGACTGTGTGCAGTCTTACTAAATTTCCTCTTGACAGAGTTCAGATGACGTAAAATGCCATCATTTTAACTTAATTGTGTCGTTCAATAACGAATATAGCCGAGGCCAAGACTCAGTCATGGTTATCCAAATTCTTTAAGACATTAATTGGTAAATGTCGTGTTTAATAAAATGATAACAAGTTCGTTACCATAGAAATGTGTATGTAATTCCTATTAATCTCAAAAACGGATTTGAAATTGAGATAGGTAACGCAGGACGCTGCTAGTAGATAATTAAATACACGTGGAAACCTCCAGGTAGCTCCACACTCTTTCTCATTGCATTATATTATGTTTGCTTATCCATTATATCGTAGGGCTGGGACAAAGGCCTGCTGTAGGATAGAGCGTGCGGAACGGACGGAGGGAAAGATAAAATTTTGGATCCGCTATTTGAGTGGCGCGGTATGAGTCGCTCCATCCTGATCTCCATCTTTTTAACCTGAATGTGTCGTTTTATGTACCTAGGTATTGTTTTAGTTTTTACTAAGCAGAGTGAAAAAGGAAAATAGATGTACTCAACTTTGGATTTTATTATCAAAAAAAAATGTGTGCAATCATGTTTCGGCTTTAAAAAAAAAATAAAAAAATAAAAATCATTTATTTCAGACCAAACTGATCCATATTGTGGTTAGTTAATAATCTTAGAAACTATGTTAGAGGTACTATAAGAGTAATAGAGCTAATTAGTCAGAGAAACAGCCATATAATCAAGAATCATATCTGAAACTCGGCCGTTATTGTTACATCGTATGGTCATAACTGCGTTTCAAGAACGCTATGTTTCGATACGGTTTACGAATCTCCCCCAAAATGAAAGGGCCTTCGAACCGAAAACGAAATATCTACCTCTCTGTCCTTCCTCATTCGAGCGACAGAGAGGGAGCGAGTCCCCAGACTTCGCTGGCTACCGAACGCCAGTATTTCAGTTCGACTCCCATTTAACCATTTATTGTTAGCCACTCTGTATGAAACCGAAACCATAATCCGCAATACGCTACAATGATCAATCTAATCAGAATGCAGCAAAAAACAGACCAGTGTATATGTTCACTGTCTGTGACAAAACACAATGGAACAGCCTTGACAGTGGCGTATATAGCGTACCTAGGTGGGACACAGGTTTTAGTTAGTTTGTTAGTTAGTTTACGTTACCAAAGTGATAAAAATATCTGTACTCTCTTCCGCTCTTGCCATATCGCATATTTTTGGAATTTCTCTGGATCGATATCTTCGATGTTGACTATACCTACCTAAATAAGTGCAGAACGATGAGTGCAGAGTGATGTATTTAAAGTATAATCAAAAATGCATTTAACTACACTCGCGGACAAGTAAACGTCGTTTAAATACCGTCATATTTCCTAAAATAGTGAAAACTTGTACAGTTTTTTTAATCCTGTCATGAAAAAAAAAACAATGTTATCGGAGCGAGATATCGCAAAAATCGTTAGTTTTGGAGATGGATATTTTTATGATAGGATCCCGGGAATTGCTAATACTGTTGGGTATTACGAAGACTTATAATACCTATATCACGTAAATAAAACTGGTGTAAAATGTTAAGAAAAACCTATTGCTGTTATTTAATTTAGGGAGACCCGAAATTTTGGACCTCTAGTGTACTTTGTTATAGTTATGCATACGATTTTACAAACTTATTTTTTGAACGCGCTACCTGCCAAGAGCGTGAATTTGTAACGATTGTCTATGTATAAGTAATAATAACTTGCTACCTAGGAATTAAAAAAAGCCCTCACTAGTGTATACAAGAAAGAAACCTTGAGAACCATCTTGATTAATCGAATAAAGCCAAATCATATTTTTCGTCTAGACAGTTCAAACAGATATTGCGCAACCGCCGCGTCATACTTGTGTTTGCGAATGACAAAAATGATGAAGCTACACGAGACTTATTAACTACCTAATACCTTAGGAACGCACGTCCACCCACCGTGTGACGTTCAACCTCTTAATGATTCCGGTACTGAGGGGCTGCCGCGAACCGAAGACGAACGAAGTTCGAATATCTCCCGGTTACGCAATAGAACCAACGGCATACTAAATCGTTTACGCTGTCGCTAGCGGTACGATCATGCAAACTCATGGTAAAGACACAAAGCGTTTCAAACGCCTAATTTCTTTGGTATCATTAAATTTATATAAGGTTTTATGATATTTGACGGAAGGTCGGGACCTCATTCAAACAACGGAGTAGGTATACCAGCAAAATGTACTGAGACTTCAGGTAAATTATACTAAAGAAATTAGGCGTTTGAAACACAGAACAAGTAATAGGTAAGACAAGATTGTGATATTCGGCGTATTGACTATGTAACCGTTACTGAATACTCTCGCTTCCAGAATAGTCCAGACCGAGAAAAAACTAGTTACCTAATCGGCTTGGATATTTTTGTATAGGTTCATTAGGAAACCGAGTCTATTTTAAAAGTTGAAACTAAATAAAATCTAGCAAGTAATCCGTATGTCAGGTATTTGAATATAAAACTTTGAAATTTGACGTTATGTGTTGTGACGCGACAGAACGATATCAGTTTCATGTATGTAGTATGGTAAGATTCATATTAATCAGCCTAGCTAGCAAGATGACGTTTATGTCGGATGTAAAGCAATATGTAAAGCGATCGGCCCTTTCACACTATTCTATCTAATCTATTTTATGTCACACCTGGCCATAAAGTGGCAATTACCGCTCCGCGCGCGGAAAATCCCACTTCCTGGCCAGGGGGTGACATAAAATTTTGTACTTACCTCGGGCGGTAATTAAGAAAGCCTCAGATCGCATAATTATCACCCTTGCCGAAATACCTGCGATCTGAGACATTCTTTGTTTTACCGCCCTTGGTAAGTAATGTACTATTATTTATATTTTTAACGACCAATTTTTGAGTATCACTGAGTGATCCCTGTTCCAGGTCTTAATTTTCTATCTCACAACATAACAAATTAGTTTAGCTGTTAGCAGAACTAATTTGTTTTCTTCCTACTTTAAATTAAGAAAAAGCAAGGCAGCCATACGATGCTCCATCTGTCATTATTGGTTGCATTTGAAATGCTTCCCCGCTGCAATTTGCCTATGTTCGTTACGAATACTTACGACGTGATCTTAAAACACAAAAAACAAACGAACGCGTTTGCGTTTAGTCTCAATTAGTATGGCAAAACCAAAACCACCGAAGGCCACCGAGGCGCTTCTCGCGTTGCCATACAAATTGAGACTAACCGCAAACGCGTTGGTTTGTGTTTTGTTTCGAAAAAAAATATAGTAGAGGTACTGACCCTTGCCGGTTTTCATTAGTTAACTACGACTTATTGTTTTATAAGATACGGTTCATGCAAAGCAAAAGTGGTATTGTCATATTGTCAGGGCTTCTGAAACCTAGGAGTAATAACTTGCTCAACCCACCCATAGAACCGCAGCTGACGTTACCGGAGTTTCATGCATGATATAGACGGCCATAGCTGGGCATCGTTAACCAAATAGTTAACTTCGTTAATAGATTATCTAACTTCGTTAAGCGTTACATTTCGGGCCATTTAACGGAAGTTAACGTTAATCGTTAACTCCTGACGCGCCTCACTTGTATCGCCTGTCTCAGTGCCTATAGCTCGCGCCTACGCCGCCCGATCGAACGAATTATCAGAACCTGAGTGGCTACCGCGAACCACAAATAAGTTTTCTCTCTCTATCGCATTTACCTATAGACTTGCAAGTGCGACATAGACGAAAAATTTCGTTTGTAGCGGTAGCCCCTCTGTTTTTCGCGGCGCCGTGTTCCTTTGATAAAATAGGTACTTAGTTAACGGATTAACGGAACTTTGGACAATTAGCGGAAGTTAATGAGTTCATTAACAAATTTACAAGTTAACTTAAAAGTTAATACGATACACAGATGGTTAACTTCGTTAATTAACGTATGTATGTATGTAGAATTCTTTATTGTACATGAGTAAAACATAACATAAATTACAAGAACAGTTGACATATATGTACAAAGGCGAGGCTTAACGATTAAGGGATTAACGAGTTAATGCCCAGATCTGTAGATGGCCAACCGCAAACCAAAAAGTTGCAGCGGGGCAATCTAGACTGGAAATTAAAACTAATCGAAAATATCTTCCGTGTTTTAGGTACATAATTTAAAAAGTGCTATCTATGCCCGGATAGCGGGAAAGCGCTTTCACAATTTCACCAAGATGGCACTCTAGTAAATGATGAACGGACACACGGAAAATATCTCGATTAGTTTTAATTTCCCGCACCTTATATATATAGATACTTCGTATATGGTTCGCGGCAGGCCTTCTGCGTGCTTCTGCGGGGCTAAGATGATCGCTTATACACATATAGCATTCGTCCAAGTATGTAAGTGTGAGAGGGACGAATACTATGTCTAACACCGGTAAGCGATCATTCTTAGCCCCTCTGCTCTCTAAAGAATTTTACAAGTTAGCGCCCGAGAGAAAACGTTGACGAAGTTTGTGCCTGGCTCGTAGATATATATTAGGGTGACCAGATATGATTTCCAGTTTTGCGGGACATCTGCATTGAAAATACGGGATTCGAGATGGATTCGAGGTTAAAATAAGGGATAGGCCGTTTTTCTACTAAAATTTGGCATAGTCATTTAAATGACCTATAGGTACAATTGATAAATTTGTTAATTAAAGATTTTAAAAACAGTATTAAATATAACACAATATTTTTTATATTTTCTCATTCGATAGAATATACCTTCGCGCGGATCGCACGGTGTTCACCGCTGTGTGAGAGAAAATCAATATTGTTCGAATACTTAGGTACTCGTAATTTTATCATTAAATGCCATTGAATCATAAAATTACGGGACAATGTACTGTCCCGTGTTGGTTTCGCCAAATTACGGGACAGTGAAAAAATCGTGCCTGAAATACGGGACTACCCGTAAAATACGGTCACCCTACTCGTAGACTAATATCACGTGTCCGTCAAACATCTTAAGTATAAGCAGTTTTTATTTGGACGGCGGAGCTAAAACGGTACACATTACGATTTTTATATTAACAGAAACTGTAATGATACTGATATTTCGGAATCAAAGAGATTTGAATTTGAAGGATATAAATTTACTACGTGCGGGGATAAATAATGATTGCTTGATGCTATAAAGATTCTTTCTTGAAATCGTTAAAACTTCAGAAAAAAAAACTAGTCAGTGCCAAGTTGACCGTTAATGCGGTGCGTTTATGGATACGCGACGTTACTCTGCACGTAATGCGCACTTTTGTCAATACACAGTACCAGGAACCAGTTACGTGCTCGTCTCGTTGGCTTTTTCCTGTACATACGGTTTTTCAGATGTTACCTATTTTCTACGAGTATTATTGTACTAACGAAATTATTGACAGTGAAAGTGTTATTCAACACAATCATTGAGCACCTTTTCCTAGGGATGCGATGGTAAATGACATATTGCACGGCTTTTCCGCTTTGTAGCGGATTAATCGGTATATGACACTAAAACGTTCAACGTACTTTAAAACACATGAGTACCTAATATGAGTATGCTTTATTCGAGCAATCTCAAGACGAAAAGAACCAGAGTCCATTGTGAATATTTACACCAATCTCATTCTAGTTTTCTAAGCATTTAGTAACAAAATATCGTGCAAAACAACTCGCATCAGCGCTCGTGCGACTCTGGACAAATGTTTGTAATGTTGGTAACATACTGGACCAAACGCACGTCACGGAAAACCTATGACGGCACATCACTTGTACCTCAATATTTGCCAAATATCACAGTGCGTCGCTGCTGTTTCCTACGGAGGGAAAGGGATGCGATGCTAATGTTTAGCGACGGGCAAGTGAAGCTGAAGTGCCTTATGTGGGCGCACGACGTCGTTTGATGAATGGCTGCTGGGTGTGTTTACATCAATTTGCGTCAGTTTCGGAAAACTACACCGGAGTTGGGAAACATTTCTTTTTTTGCAAACTGTTTGAGCGACATACATTTCTGTTATGTAACTAAAGTTGGCCGATTCATGTTGAAAAAGGCAACGAAAGGAATTAAAAATAGTAGCACCTAGCTCAGTTGGGTTTGGGGTTGGCGAGTCAATTCATTTTTCTCTTTGATTGAAAATTAATACTAGGTACGTTCGTGGCAAGCAAGCATACGACCCGCCAGCGGTTGCCGTGGCCTATAGACGCCTGCAACTCTATAGGGACTCGCATGCGTCCTTCACATTACTTCACAACTTATAAGAAACAGGAAAATTATACCAACTACATAGGGCATGACCATGTAACAACTATTATTATTATTATTATTATTATATATTTTAGACAGGCAGCTGACGCTGATACGTCTAAATCATAGTTCACTTGGCACTGGTTAACACTGCTTAGATCTTAGTTTGTCAAGTTTGTCACATTAAAATGAAGGAACTATTTAAATGTTTTAGAATTACGACTAATTTACCCAGTACCCAATAACTGGCATCTTGGCAACTAGTGATCGTTAGGGCAAGCCAAGTCTACCTCTGACGTAACTCACTATCAGATTTGTTTGAAATATGACTAGGAAATTGGCTGCCAAAAAATTACATGCGATATTAAATGGCAAATCCACTTTTGATATGTTTAATTTAACTGGAGTGGTAAATTCAAGATGAACAAGTAGAGTTTATGAGAGTAGAGAGTTAAAATAGACTGTGAGGGTGATAAACTGACAGTGGAATATCCTCGGTAAAGAGGATCTCCGTCTCTGTCGTTCGAATATGCACCACAGAGAGGTAGATACTTTGTTGTTGGTTTGGTAGACCCTTGCTGGTCAATGAGGAATGGTTACGTGTCGCTGTACATTTCTGAGTTTAAAAGGAACTATGATCTATGATACACTATAAGGAAAAGTCCGATGAGCTGTCTTTTTGTAAAATAGGAGCCAAGCATTTTGAGTTTATTTAACTCTTAAAAAAGTTTTAAAAAATTGTAGCAGCACAAATAAAATTATGAAGTCTATTTGCTATGCGGATTTTCCTCATCACTCAAATAAAATTGGGATTTTTCCTCGATTTGTGGTATGTTGGTTATCAAGTTAAAACCAACCTATCTTTGTGAATGCATTGCCATTGCCACATCAAGTACCATTACAGAAAGGAAAAAGCCATTTTTTTAATTTGGTCAATGCGCGTTTTCGTCATCGTCCTAGCGTTGTCCTACAGTTGCAGCCTGAAGGGTGCCCGGGGTCCGCTACTTAATCCCAAGATTTGGCGTAGGCACTAGTTTTTAAGGAAGCGACTGCCATCTGATCTATCAACACGAGGGGAAACCAGACCTTATTGGAATTAGGCTTGTCAAGTGAGTGGGCAACTTGACTGTTAGAAGTTCTCAAACAAAAAAGTTCTCAAGCCGGGATCAATGCCTTAATGTGCCTTACAAAGCACGGGAGCACTCAGGTCACCTATTTAAGAACTGACATCGGCACACGTTGCTTAACCTCGCATACTTGGTACCGCACGCGGTACGCGCGTCTTATTCGTAGATTTTAAAATCCTTTTAAGTTTTTACAAATGTAGTAACATTTAAATCATATTCCTTAATATGCACTTATTAAAAGTTTAAGGAAGATCGAAGATCCAGTGAACAATAAACTAAAAAGTGTAAATCAAACGAAATAAACAATTGTAGCTGATTTAAAATCACTTGTTCAAGTTAGGCATTACATTAATCAAATTACCTAGGTCCTCTCTTACATCCACAATCTCGATGAGTTGATCGAAGTTCACGGGTTACTCCTGGATAAGATTAGCTCAGGATAGGAATGAGTGATGATCAGTTCTTTGGGGTCGTTGGTCGCCTTTACGACCGGCGGGTAAGATCTTAGATTTGTTCTTGTTTGCGACTATCTGAACATGTAACACGTGTTCATATATTCGTGAGCACCATATCTGCAATCTGCACCAATATTACTGATGGCGACGTTAGTCAAACGAGGTTCTCAGAATGAAAATGATTGATAGTGACGATGATGTCCTTAGATGTAAATACATGCTAATCGTGTCATATTAACCCGATGTTCCTTCCGCAGGTGGCTTCGGCACGCGCCACTTCGTCACGTTCATGCTGTTCCTTGGCATGGCCAACGCGTACATCATGCGCACCAACATGTCCGTGGCTATCGTAGCCATGGTCAACCATACGGCGCTGCCCGTCACCCACGAGGCTACGGACGACGAGTGCGGCGTGGACAGTCATAACAGCTCTGTGAGTGGAATAGTGGTTATCTAATAGGGGCTTATGTCAACCGCACAAAGCTGCCCGTCAGCCACGAGACCAGGAGTGATGGTCCGTGGCAGTTATAGCCATGGTTATAATATACAGGGTCCTGTAAATAATTGACAGGGTTTTTAACTGCCGACTATGGGCTCTGCGACTCCAGGATGCACCTTAGGCCAGTCCAGAAAATGTATTTTAGGTTTAATAAAAGTCCTTGCTTTTTACGTTAATCAAACTTATAATTAAGTACTGAGTTTTGCTAATAGTCAATTAACGATATACAATACAAAGTATGACTATGATGTCCACTTGTGTCTTTCTTGTCGAAATAATTTGTCAAATGTTTATACAACCTCCAACAGGCGGCATTGTCTCAAGACGGGTCATACGTGTGGACTTCCACTCTTCAGGGCTACATCTTGTCATCGTTCTTCTACGGTTATGTCATCACACAGATCCCTTTCGGAATCCTATCGAAGAGGTAAGTCCGGTAAGAAGACTTAAATTAGGCCTGTTCCTCTTGCTGCTTCGGCTAAACTCGACTCTTATACAACTCTGTGGTGGGGTGTTCAGATACTTTATTGCGCTAGGAACGGAAGAGTACGTGCTATGGCAACGAGCGCCTGCGAGCGAGTTTAAGAAATAGATAGATATTAAAATTTTCGGTGCAAGGTAGAAACTCTCCTTTTTGGCTTATTGTACCAAATAAAACAGCCTTCAATAGTTCTCCTGTCCTTGGTTTAGTAGTAGGCCTTACGGCTCTGCCGCTTCGATAATTTTATTCGTAACTTTCAGGTTTGGGGCTCGCCTGTTCCTCGGCATTGGCATGCTGGTCAACTCAACGTTCGGTCTGCTGGTGCCAGTGGCGGCGGAGGCGGGCTTCGAGTGGCTCATCCTTGTGCGCTTCATCCAGGGTCTTGGAGAGGTGAGTTTTAGTGTCTCGTGGTTTTTACTTGGGATAACACCGATAAATGGACAATATTCAAAGTAGTACCTGACATAAAACTAAATTTTTTCAGCGTTCTGTCGAGTGTTTTAATTGGGATAAGACTGACTCCAAATTTTCTAGAACATCTTCAGCCGGTCTTGGCCATAGGTATTGTCATCTTAGATCATCCAAATCACCAGGGTATATTTTTTCAAGCGGAACTCGTGGTTACAGGTTGCCGAAATGAGTCTGTACCGCACATAGCTATACTATACTGGATGTTATGACCCTAGAAAGAAATATCTACAGTAGGTCAGCGTTCTGTTGCTGGTAATTGAAATTAACTGGACCTTGTTTGGTTACAGGGTCCTATAGTGCCTTGCTCTCACGCGATGCTGGCCAAATGGATTCCACCTAACGAGAGGAGTAGAATGGGAGCAGCCGTATATGCCGGTGAGTGTCCTTGGATTTACTTACGCTAATATTAACTGATAGTTTAAAGTAAGGAATACGCAATTTATTTACTTTTATTACGTATTCGATATAACGCACCTATAAGTATATATCTACTCTAAATATCCTGATATTGTACCTAATTGCCGACTTGTGTAGGTACACTAATATCGTTTATTTTTTTTCCATTTAAACGTAAAGTTTCCATTTAAACCAAAAAGTAACTAAATATCCAAGAATAAGCACACTATCTACAAAGTGGGGAAATAGCGGATGAGCACACAGACTTAGGTCATAAAAAAAATATACCTATTTATTGTGTAAGTAGCCACTTACAAATGTGAAAAACGTGAGCAACTCAATTTTTTTCTAACCGAGGCCTCGCAATAAATTAAGATTAAGGTCTCTGTTATGTAAATGTAAGTACCTTAATGTTTTATGATGAGAAATAAACAGATTGATATTTAATTTATTTTACTACTATATAGTTAAGTGTGTCTACCTATGTGTCGATGTGTTTTTGATTCTATATGTAAGTAACTTATTCGCCTACATAAGAACGTTTTGAGTAACTTTTATGCACTCATATTTTTGTTGTACTGCCCCAAAGTGAATTTGGCTCTCCTCGGTACCTCGGTCCTGAAGCATTATTAACTGAACATATTTTGTTTCCAGGTGCCCAATTCGGCACGGTGATCTCAATGCCTCTCTCCGGCCTTCTGTCAGCCTACGGCTTCTCTGGCGGCTGGCCGTCCATCTTCTATGTGTTCGGTCTGGTGGGCACGGTCTGGTCGCTGGCCTTCCTGTTCCTGGTATCCGAGGACCCGGAGCAGTGCCCGGGCATCAAGGAGTCTGAGAAGAAGTATATCCTCAGCTCGCTGTGGGGCGCCGCGGGCTCTAGCGTAAGTTTTAAAAATACAGGTCTATGAACTTCCAATTATCAAGGATCGGTAGGCTTCTCGTTAATCTCAACAGATTGACATTCTTTCTTGTGAGGGTCTGCCCACGCTATGATTGTCATTCCAATCCGATTTTTTTGGTCTCATCAGCCATCTTTTCTGCAACCTATTTGGGTTAGTATAACTCTCTGGCGGATGGAAGTCCATGTTTTACGTATTCGGAGTACTTACCCGGAGCACTGCCCAGGCATCAAGGCGTCGGAGAAGAAGTACACGGTGGCAAACAAACATACAGCCTGCATACACCCTGGCATATGAACATTATGAAAGCCTACCTCATTTTTGGGTTCTATGATTCGATGTAGGTAATACTGTGCTGTTTCCAATGTACGATGTACAGTCAACAAATTTGATTTTTGGGCCATTTCGTACCTTGTCACAGTGAAAATAAATTTTAAAGCAGCTAGAGATTTCATATTATGTCACTGTGACAAAGTACGAAGTGGCTAAGAAATCAAATTGGTTGACCGTAATATGATTGTGTATGTTTATTTATGTTATAACTGGCATAAAGTGAACGCTACGCGCTACCTCCACTTCCTGGCTATGAAGCACGGGCGGTAATAAAAAAAGCCTCAGATCCAATATTTATTAGGCTTTCCTTCGGCTCGGGCTTCAAATAAATGCGATTTGAGACATTCATTACCGCCCTGGGTTAACCAAGTCGTCTATTTCCAGTCTCCACCGATCCCGTGGAGCAAGATCCTGCTGTCCATGCCGTTCTGGGCGATCATGCTGGCGCACATGGGTCAGAACTACGGCTACGAGACGCTGATGACCGAGCTGCCGACCTTCATGCGGCAAGTGCTGCACTTCTCCATCAAGGATGTATGTGACAATATTATACAGTATACCGTCCATTTTGTTAGTTTTCACCTTAAGGACCCTGGAATGACTGCGACTGACATCTGACCATCCAAGTTCCAACCCAGAGGGAAGCTAGACCTTAGATAATACCGGTTTCCTCACGATGTTTTCCTTTATCGAAAGGCTACTGTCATATATGACATATATTGCATATTATACA
Organism: Epiblema foenella; assembly: GCA_963556455.1. Lineage (NCBI taxonomy): Eukaryota > Metazoa > Arthropoda > Insecta > Lepidoptera > Tortricidae > Epiblema > Epiblema foenella. The sequence continues at coordinate 7,985,572 of OY747108.1, read as the reverse complement.
TAGGTATTTGAAAAACTCAGTCCATGTAAACCTCCCCGCTTGTCTACACTCGGGAAAAAGTTTATAATCTACGAGTAGGTACAAGAACATCTATAGATGGTCTGACATGATATGGCAGTCCGGTACGTGATGTTACCTATAGGCTTATATATAAGATACGAAGACCTTGAGTTCCCTCTCTCTCTCTCTCTCTCTCTCTCTATTTCTTATAGCTTGCCATTAATCACCAGAAACAATTGAATTAAAAAATGCGATCAGAAATGAAATCAAAACTACCATTGTGCTGTATTGAGACGACCAACTCAATTACCCCCAATTGACTAGTCTTGACCTTACAACCTCGGTCAGCCAAGTTTATTGGCAAAGTGCGCGGGAGTCTTTCAATTGATTATATTATTCAATTTCCAAAATGGTTGGTTGTCGAGTTTGTTTCGGCGTTTCTTCTCGGCAGTGTTCTTCTGTCCTAAAAACACTAGTAAAATGCCATTGCGAGCTAGGTGCTTGAAAGATAAATTCATTTATTTCATTACATTTATTTGTATCTATATACAGATGAGGTCAAATTGGTACACTTTCACTTGATCTCGGAAAGACAAATGAAGTGTTTCAGCCAGTAGGTACATAAGTCATAAGTGTCATAACCTTGTAGGTAGGTACCTTTTGAATTGGCACCATAAAAGGGCCAATATAGAGTTTAACTTGTAGGAACAATGGTCCAGCAGTTGTTCAAATAGATTCCTTATTTTCCAGAACGGCTTCGTATCGGCGCTCCCGTACCTCTGCATGTGGCTGTTCTCAATGTTCATCTCCGTCGTGGCCGACTGGATGCTGTCCAGCGGACGATTCAACCACACGCAAGTCAGGAAGATCATCAACAGTATCGGTGAGTCGTCGATGCTTCTGACACGGTACTAGTACCTACCTAGGTATAGTTACTACACCACAGAACAGTGGGGGACCAAATTTTAGTGGGGGGGGCGGGGGGGGCCGCTAAGGCAGATTTTTTTTACCTATGGACGACTGTATTTAAAGGAAGAGGAAGGGGCTAGTGCCTCGGAAAGATCGAACGATTAGCAAACCTGATTCCCTAAGACTAAGGGCGAACTAAATAACTCGAATGTCGCTTTTTTGTTCGTATACCACTTGCAAGGGAGGGTTTGTTGTGGGTTATATTACCCTTTAAAATTGTTATTCTATACTTCGACGTGAATTGTTTGCTTGGAGCACTCCGAGAGTCAAGTCACAATCTGTGAAGCACTAAGCATTACCTATCTGTTGGTAGCGAGGCAAATCCTACTAATATTATTAATGCGAAAGTTTAGATGTTTGTTACTCAAAACGAATTTATAGTCTGGATATAGGATACATTTAATCCCGAAAATAATCCCTCGGAGGGAAGAAATAGGGAGAGGAAGTTTACGCGGTCGAAGTCGCGGGCAAAAGCTATTGGGTAATAAAATCGTTACATCTATCCAAAGACCCCTCTAATCAAAGTCTACCTAATTCCTCAGGTGAATACGGTCCCGCAATCGGGCTGTTCATCGCGGCCAACACGGGCTGCAACCCCACCGCCACCGTCGCCGTGCTGGCCATCGGCGTCGGACTCAACGGCGGTATCTACTCTGGATTCAAGGTAATTTTTTTTTGTTATAATAACTAACGGCAAACAAGCGGCATACCCATACCTACCGAGCGGGTATGGGTATTGGCGTATAGTCGCCTAGAAAGTGGCCTACAATTTTTTGACTCTACCAGGTGAAGACGAAGGTCCGAGGATTGAAATGGAGAATGCTGCAACGACAGAGGATCAGGCCCTCTTAATATTGATGATGATGACTGTACCAAGATAGGGAAGTATTATTAGATGGGGCAGTGAAAGGAACTGTGTGTGTGTTGTGTGTGAATCACCAGTTGGAGGAAATTTGACTAGTTTTCAGTGTGAAAATCCACCGAGATGGTGCTACATATCATCAATTTGATTGATTAACTACTGGTAGTTGGTAGTTTATTGACATTCATAGGTGCATGTAATATGCCTAAATTGAAGAATAAATAACTTTGACTTATAACTCCCAGTTAGCAATACCTTTCGGCGCAGCATCAACAAGTCCCCTTATTTAATGCCACTCTGACGGTTCCAGGTGAACCACCTTGACATCTCGCCGCGGTTCGCCGGCATCCTGATGGCGTTCACCAACTGCCTCGCGAACCTCACGGGGCTGCTCGCGCCCATTGTCGCCGGCTACATCATTGAGGGCAATGTGAGTGTGATATCTTCTGCTGAGGCATAGTATATGGAAATTAAGGAAGTAGGAATCAAAGATAGCATACTATTCTACTCAAGATTTTATTAATGACACGGATATTTAATTCTATTTTATTTATTTTTTAATATAATTGACATTTTAAAGTACATTATATAGTTATTTTTCATGATTATTTTCTATTTTGCTTATAATTCGTTTGACATTGCACTCGTGTTTTAAAATTATTTTGTTACTTTTCAAAGACAGACGTTATTGTTAGACCTTGAATATTTGTATGCCAACCGGCAAAACATAGAATAGAATAGAATAGAATCGGTATTCCAGAGAGTGGGACTACTTCCGTTTGTTACTAACGTTTTACTAGAGATAGATATTTTGAATTTTGGAGGAAAATACAGGTACTATGGAGTCCGACCACGCTAACTCTGCATTGAAATAATTTGGCAACACTACCTCAAACGTTACATTTTCATACAAATATGACGCATAATGCACAGTGTTGCCAAATTATTCCTTGCAGAGTTAGCGTGATCGGACTCTACCGTCTTCGTTTTGCCTAGGTATCCCAAAAATTGTCCTTCAATGGGTCAATCGAGAATATCGAGATTAATTACATAATTACCTAATAACTCCCCGTTGTTTGGGCTACTTATTAGTTAGCAAGACTGTGTGTGTGGGTTAACTAGAGGTGTGACGCGCTCTTCTTTTATTTTATGAATACATATGTCGGCACGAATTACCAGGCTTGGCAGATGTCGGGTTTTAAGGGCAATTTCTTGTAAACAAGATTAGCCTCACCAAATTCTCTATTATCTTGGATGGAATAACCCCGCACTCTTAATATTACAGGTAGCTATTTGGTGGGCACAAGTAAGCTATTTGTGCCCACCAAATAGCTAATATTAACAGTGCGAGGTTATTCCATCAATAAAGATAATAGAAAATATGCATGCGGAATGAATGATATTAAGATGTCACTATATGAATAGTAAACCATCGCATTATTACATAAAATAGTAAATTTGTAAATACGCAAAATTTTAAAAAATATGACACTAAAAGTTTCGAAAAACGATCAATTTTTTTATTGACTAAAAGTAAATTAAAACCCACCATCAGGCTTCTTATGTTTTAATAAACAAACTTGTATGACAACAATGTACCTAAAAGCAATATTTCACAACCAATTTTGACAACCGCTTTTGCCTAGTTGGTAGTGACCCTGCCTTCGAAGCTGGAGGTCCCGGATTCGAATCCCGGTCAGGGCATTTATTTGTGTGATGAACACGAATATTTGTTCCTGAGTCTTGGATGTTTTCTATGTATTTAAGTATATATTTATCCATATAAGTATGTATATAGTCGCCTAGTACCCATAGTAGTACAAGCTTTGCTTAGTTTGGGACCAGGTTGATTTGTGTAAGATTGTCCACAAATATTTTTATTTTTTATTTTTAATGGTAGTACGACTAGTACGGGTGCATAGTATATGACGTCACAGTATATATACTATGCTCCTTTAGTATGAGACATTTGGAGGGCTCGGATTTTATGCTGTACTTTGAAATCCATTTGTGTCTTTTGTGTTGTTCTATATACACATTTGTTCCTCTCTAAAAACTGGTTCTACTGGGATCATGAAAAAAATGATACATATTCTCTATTAACTATGACTTTCACCGTAAATTAAGTTTTTTTCCTCTCTTCCAGCCTTCACAAGCGCAATGGCGCAAAGTGTTCTACATCGCCGGCGGCATCTACATATTTGCGGCTACCTTCTACAACATTTGCGGTTCCGGTCGAAGACAAGAGTGGGACAACCCAGCCGAGGACGCCGCATTGGCACAGAAGGCGGCTGACAAGAAGCAAGCCAAAGCCGACAAGAGAACAGCGAAAAACAGTAATGAAGCCGAGACGGCGCAATAAGAGTTCAAACATGACCGAATCGCGTTAGAGTTGCTAGCTACCAAAATAAAAGAGTTTAAAACTACGGCGCTACTAAGAGAATCGCATAATATCGAAGTCATTTTAGATAAGTGCGATAGAGACGGAGCTATCAGAACTTCGAACAGCGATTTAAATTATGGTTTAATAGCTGGTTGTGATAGCATTAAATGTTCGGGAATTAGGTATTGTTATCATAATGTTAGAAGGAATTTTGTTATTTGATAAATAGGTATTAAGGCGCGTAATAGAGTGAAATACCACATTTTGGTCGAGTTCAAAGGCCTAAAACTCAAAACTGGCCCGAAATATAGGTCTCGAAAAGTTATACTTGAACAATTGATATGTCCTCTTCAATCTCAGTGATGGAAATTGCAACACGCCTAGATTGTCCTAACAAAAAAGAAATATCAAATAAGGCATTTTTCAACCTTTTAAATCGCTACTGCTCACTATCTAGACATGTTTTTTACACGGGATATTCAGAAAATAAAACTTAATTCAGTTTTTCATAATCTCTGTGTTGGATATTGTAAAATAATCATTACTTTTGTCAAAAACCTGGAATAACTACCACACCGTCATAAAAGTTGGGGCGGATACGTGCGCGGGCGACGGGCGGCAGTCTGCCACCGGCTCTCGGACGGGAAGGCTGTGTCGCTTTGCGCGCGACGCTAAAATATAAGAGTTCGGTTCTGAGACAATATACCTACTTAACTATTTTATATATTTAATTACTTCAAACATTCCTACGTATTTAGAAAATAATAATATAAAAAATACATACACACATACAAAAAATCTGCAAAAACCTGTTACAGCGGGGGGGCGCGGGTAGTGCGGCGGGAAAGGCTAAGCCACGCCCCAACGCGCAAGGTCGTTCGCGGGTATAGGCGCCTTAAGAAGCAACTTTAGCGCAGGTCGGATCTTATGTTTAGAAAATGACACTAAATTTTATTTAAAAAAAGAAGTAATCTAAGATTCGGTTATTTACAGCGGATTTTGGGTTGTGTTTCAGTTCCACCCGATATGAGTCTAATTATTTAAATACTTTGTTGCTGTTTAAAAAATCGATCTTTACACATTTCATTCAAAATTGTGGAACCTGTATATGGGTACAAATTTCAAGATATTTTTATCCTACTTATTGTGCTCGTTTTAAGCAATGAAATACGTATTTTAAGATAATATTTACATCTCTTTGTGTATTTTAAAAACAAACTACATAAAAAGACACATCAAACTGGGCTGTGATATATGTATCTACAGGGAACTGAATATGTCCAATATTCTCATGCTTGAAAGCTATGAAACGTTGGTGGTTTTCCTAAACAATTATCCCTAAACTTATGTCGGGTGAACTAAAGAAAGGAAAACGCTATTTATTTATTAATACCTAATGATATACCATACTAGTATTGTTATTAGTTGTAGCTTGATGAATAAGAAAGATGAGTGAAAGATAAATATGAGTCCAGCTGACTGATCCATTTCTCTAGGGTTACATTGAAAACGCATGTAGTCCCTACCCTTTTCAATATTGTATTTTAAATGTAACTGCATACGGTTATTTCACTGGATTGACTTATTGACTAGGTAACAATAAAAACAACCCTCCCATTGTATCTCCACAGTCGAGTAAAAAAAACATTTTATTACTTGTACTGTCTATGTGATTTATGTAGCATATCAAATGGTACGGAGTATTTTCAGAACTTTTTCTTTTACATCTAATTTCAATATGTCAGTGGCGCTTGCTAAAATTGAGCCCCTGTATGAATATTCTGAAAGACTGCAGAGGCGCTAAGATGATCGCTAATATGTCGGTCATATAGCGTTCGTCCCTCTCGCACTTACGGTTTTGACAGAAGAAGTTATACGATCGGCGAAAGTATTATAACTGAATTGTTAAACACAACTCCTTTTGTCGTAGTAGTTTGTGTTGAACATTTTGAGTACCTATTTTATTAGCATAGCTACTTCTGTCGGTATCGCCAACAAGATAGAGACGTAGATGCAAGACTGAAGTTCAAACTGGTGCAATCCAGGGTAGTAACAAATGAGATCGGTACAAATTAAATAATTACCGTCCACGCCAGTGACAGTTATATATTGTACCCTCCCATTCAATTAGTAACTGCGTGTTTTATCAATAAGTGTACTTCTTTCTTTACACACAGACTCCATTTTCATTCTTATCCTAGCTGACGCTCAGCGCTGAGTCGGTCGAGTGTAGCCATGTAAGCACGACCATGTTTACAGCGATAACTATGCCGGGCCGAGAATGGGACTAGTTTGTTACAGTATAAGGTTTCTTGTCATTGTTATGTAACTAATAAATAAAAAACTGCATTAATACAGGTAACTGACGAAAGGCCTGAAAGTATTAAAATTATGCGAGCCTAAAAATGCCTATATAACTAGATATAGAATATTATTCCGTGGGACCAATTTTGTTGCCTACACGTTAAAACATTCATAGAAAGGGATCAAAATTTTACCTTGAGTATTATTGCGTAAATGCTCATCAACATCGTATCATTTGTAAAGGTGCCATTTTTTAGTTTTTTTATTCGAATTTAAACTCACTATTGCAGCATTTGTTTATCGTTTGGCAAAAAAATCTTCATTTTTAAATTCAGTTTTAATTCCTAATTCGTGTGCCAAACGTGTTGTTCTTTTTTTCAATTTCACAGTTCGTTGGACGTGAATGTTGTTGCATTAGATAAGTTGTTATATGTTTATTAATTAATTATTATTAAGTAAATGTAATATATTACGGAATTAGTTTAGTTTTTTGTGACGTCATTTGACGCTATACGCCCAGAGCTATTGTGATCATTGTATTTTATATTTTAAGCTGTATTATAGTAAAGAACAAAATTCCAGCCATTGAAACATGAATTTGAATTTAAAAACGTATCCTAATGTAAAAATGGCCCACGTCTCTTCAAAACAAGACGAAAAACATGTAATTTCTTAAAAATAAATATTTATAATTCTGTGATCTTGTCAAGGACTTGAATATATATGTGCAGTTAAGTAGGACCATGCTATTTTTATTCCAATATTGAACACAGAAGACACAAATGTCTTCGTTAAATTCCATGGTCATTAATTAATTCATTATATGTCGGTTATCTCTACTAAAATAAAATCGTAAATACATTGAAATGTATAAATTGAAAAGCAGTTTTATTTATAACCCTGAGATGCATTGTGTATCAATAATGATGCCAAAAAATTATAACAAATTTAGTACTAAGCGAATTCTATAGCGAGCTAAAATATTATAGTAGATTGTATGACAAGGGTCTAAAATGAGTCATATTTTTACGAAAACGAACTAAACGAAATGTACTACTTTAACTCCGCTTGACAAGTCTAATAGGTATGACACACTTCGTACATGCGAAGTGAAAAAGTTATGTAATAGACATAAGATAGTACGTCTGTTGTTTGTAGTCTATGGATACACTATGGCCGGGTTTTATAAAGATCCGTTAAACCAAATGTCAGATCAAATTTCAGTAACTCAGTACATTTTTTGACATAACAAACCGACATAAGGTCTAACGGACCTTTATAAAACCGAGCCTATACATAGAAGTTATCTGCAACTGCTATTATAATCTAAGGGGTAGAAAGAAATCTATATTTAGGAACGATTCATTTATTGCAATGCAAATATTTTCAAGTCGACATAGAAAAAAATACATTATGCCCAGCTAGCACGATAGGTTTTACGGACATGTTTGATGTGACGTTTTAGTACATTTAGGCTGTAAGACTTCAAATAAAAATATATATATATCGTGCTAGCTGGGATGGTGTCCCTTCATTTGGCATTTGGACGAGCGTTCTTTTAACGCATAGTTTAGTGTGATAGTGGCAGTTCGTAGATATATTTATAGTTCTTCTATCACTGTTCTGTCTCTTCTATCGCACTTTTAACGGGCGTTGAAGAAACGCTGTTGTGATAGGGGGCTCTTCGATTCTTGTTATTAACTTTCTTCTCCTAATGGGCCATCATAATTCAAAACATTTTTTTGTTATTCCAACAAAATCAAATTGTCTGGAAACCTTCACAGCCTAAGCTTTGCGCATTTTCCTTGCTACTGTAACATCTCAGAGTTGGCGCAATACCGCCGAGTGTAAGAGTGAGTAGGATGCATATTCTCAGCTACTTGTCCGCCCCGCATTCCAGCCAGGCTTTTTATTCTTCGTCAATATCGTCAAACCGCTTCTTATTATTAGCCTGTGGAAACAAGGGACGGACATCAAATGCGCCTGTCCCGCACCGACACGGCTGCCCCAACATCAGACAGCTCGAAGCTGACTGAATCTTATCCACCTTCCCGTTCAGCACAGCTTCCTTTAAGAATATCAAGGAGGACTCGAAAGACATCTGCTGCAAAGGTGATGTGGAAGACTCCATCCCCTTCCTACTCATAGGCTCAAAGACCCCATTGAATGTCATATAATCAGCTACTAGCGTCAAATGCCTCGGATCCACTGTGATCCCGTAGACATTGAACACATTCTGTATTTCTTTTATGATGACTTTATTAGCTGCTTCAATTCCGTACGTGCGAGCGATGGCGTGAATGTCATTGCTGTATAATTTGTCGATATGCAATAAATCGTCGTATTTGAACATTTCTACAATGTTAATACCCTCAGTTTTGAGAAAAAGAACATTATTTTCTCTATTAGTGATTGCTCGCTTGATGTTTTGGACTTGGTGTATGACAGACTTGGATGCTGCGTCTCTGAGCGCTTGGGAAAGATCTACTTTCAGGAATGCTATGGGGAAGAGGATAGTCAGCTCACACCATTGGTGGTGCTGTGTGTCGAAGCTGTAATTCGTAGCGTTGTTGATCTTATCGACCACTTCGGACATGACCTTCGAGTCATCTGCGGTAATTTCTTCGTTCTCTGTTACATCATTCTCTTTTGCTACATCATCGTTCTCATCATCAGACTTGTCTTCTTCTCCAGATTCTGGGTCTTCATACTCTTGTTCTTCTGTTCTCTTACTGCGCTTTTTTGCCTGTAATAATAAGAAAGTTTCACTTACGTCTGTTCTGTCTGTTAAACTATCTTACTAGAACATGGATTTTATAGTGATACTTATTATCTCTACTACTGAAGTGATTAATGAAATGTATAGCAAATAACAAGAAAAAATGTTTAGGAAGTATATAAACGGCAACCGCTTTCGGATGATTTTGATGTAACTTTTTATAACATACGTTTGATAGTGTGTGTATATATATATATTTATTTTCAAGTTTGGCCGATCCACATAAAGAAAACGATGCTTGTGTTGGGGTAACACTAATGACCACGTAAACCACGTTGCAAAACGTCACAACAACCGCCTTAAATGTTCAATTGATTATAGACTCTATATCCGTAAGCAAAAGATTACGAGTGCACTGATAGAAAAATGGCGGTCCAGATGCCTTCTTTTCGTACCATTCTCAGGTGTTCAGGTAAACCGGGTGCATGCATGTAACGTCACATTTCTATTAAAGCAATTTAAACTTTTGGCAAAGGCCCTAGAGTTGATAATCCAGTAAAGTGTTTATGCCCATGTAGTCTTTATTTACGAAGTATGCTCATAATTTTTTTATGACGGACGATAACGATGTAGCGTACGACAGGAAAATGAATTGGACACGAGAAAAACACAAAAACTATAATTGTGGTTCTGGTATACGCTCTTGCATATCTATTTGAAAAGCATTGCATACCTGGGTAGCATCATCGTCGTCGTTCGGTTGTTCGTCGTCAGAGCTATCTTCATCTGGGTCGACTTCGGCTCCCGGCTCCTTCTCGACTGGCGCTGCTTCATCATCTTCGCCGTCTTCGTCCCGCTTTTTGTGCCTTTTCTCTTTCTCTGCAGCCCACAAAACACCACTTGATGTTTTCGCTTGCCTCCGAATCGTAGTAAACATCTCCCCGAAAAATTTTCTCTGCATGTGATTAATAATCTGCTTTGGTTTAACAGCATATTGTGTTTTGTACTGTGACTTCGGCAGGAAACAGAATTTCATCGTCGTCTTCAACTGCCTGTTCGGTTCCGTGACTATTTCACACGATACGTCAATCTTCTCCAAAACGTCAGCAACAGTCACCCTGTTCAGTTTCTGTCGTAACCTTTCCGCTTTCTTGTTTAAATCCGGAAGATCTCTGAAAGGTATGTCCATGTTTGGCGTCTTAAGTTTGGCGGAAGCTGTCATTAAGATTTCTCGGAGACGTGGGATACCCAGGGTGACGTTCATGTCACCTCGACCAGCGAAGTGGAAGGTATTCAGTGTCATCTGCGTGGAGGGCTCTCCGATGGACTGGGCAGCCAAAATACCGACCGGCTCGCCAGGGTCTGCCATAGATTCTAGATATTTAGCATTAATCACATCTATGAACTTCTCCTTTTCAGTTAGTTCTGTGTATGCGCTTTCCTTCCGGTTTTTCAAATAACTCTGCATCATGCCGTCTAGCCGTTCATTTATTACTCCCAGTTTATATTCAGGCGACATCGTGCTCGGGATCGGGTCAGGACAAGATTTCCTCGCATACTGTTGTTTTTCGTCCTCGTCTAGTGAACGCCACATTTTTTCTAGTTCCCAGTAATATGTATCTCTTGTTTCATCTGTTGGCTTCTCATCCAGTTCTATGTTATGTCTAGCCACTTTCGAAAACTCAGCGAAAGGACTAGTTCGTACTTTCGCAAAGGGATTACCATGTTTTTTCTTCCATTTCTTTAGAGATTTTTGCGCTTTTGTTATGCTTTTTTTGTCAGCGTAGTTTTTCAGCGTTTTAATGACAGATTTGCTGACAACAGCATCGGCGTTAATATCCAGGAATTCGAATTGTTTGTCCTTTAAAAATTGGCACTTTAGAACATCTAGTCCATCTTCGCCGTAAGCAAACTGTACGACACTGCTATCGGCATCTCTGACTGTGTGGTCGTATCCTACGCTCAGGCCTTCGAGATGCTTGATTAAGCACCTCTGCAGGTAACCAGATCTACTGGTTTTAACGGCTGTATCAATAAGACCTTCACGTCCAGCCATGCAATGGAAGAAAAATTCCTGGGGCTGTATTCCCGTCATGAAGCGACCATCTATAAACCCTCCGGCTCTGGGAGATATGTCGTAAGGTGGGAAACTTGGGAGGGATCGTCCAGATATCGTGAGCGGTGGACGTTTGCCTTCCAACTCGATTTGACCAAGGAGGCATGAGATTTGCATAGTGTTTACAGTGGAACCCTTAGCACCAGACTGCACCATCAACTGAAGGTTGTTATATGGAAACTTTTCTAACAAACCCTCAGACAAACAGGCTGTATTTATACTATTTGTGTGTGAATCCAGCATATTTTTGTACTGCCTGTCTAAATTAGCTCTGAACTTTGGGTCTTTCTGCATCATCTCTTCAATTGTTTCTTTCAGTGTATTATCGTCAACATCTACTGGCAGATCAGTTGCTTTGGCTGCTGCGATTTTTCCGACTTTCCTCACCAAATTGATGTAGTCGTCACGTTTTTTGTCCGCCTCTTTCACAACTAAAATGTCCTTCACACCAAGTGTGAACCCAATCCATTGAAGATAAAAGCTAAATACCTTCGAAAAGGAACTGAGTACAGCACTGGAACTGTCTCCTCCATACAACTCATACATGCAGTGTACGAGGCCGTAAGGTGTAGCTCCATAGTGAGTTTTATCTAATACACCTGACAACAGTTCTCCTTTCGAAATGACGACTTCGGCCTCTGTCATGTTATTTCCTTCTAGCTGAGACCCTCCAGCTTTCCAAGTTCTCGGAGCAGTTTTTTGCCACGCTTTCGCGCTAATTTTTGCACTACCAGTTAAGGAAAGGTATGGTTTACCTTTAGGGATGCTGTTAATGATTATTGTAGATAAAACTTGCTTACCAGACCAGAGTACCATTGGTTTGAGTATAGTAGGAGGCAGCAGTTTAATTTCTCCTCTATGATTGGACAAGGCTTGAAAAACTAGCTGCTGGTAGTCAGATTTTGTATAAAAGGTGCCCCTTAGAGACATCTTCACTCCCGCAATAACGTGATCCTGGATCAGGCCACTAAGTGGTGTTCCATCTTTTGGCACCAGGTATTGTTTTCTGACTGACATAATCTCATACCCTTCACTTCTTGCTATTTCTTTTTGCGGGAAATGAGCATTCATTTCATCACCATCAAAGTCAGCATTGTAAGACTTACAGTTGGCATAATGCAATCGGAGTGTCTTTTCTCCTTTTAGGATCCTTGCTCGGTGAGCCATCATACTGGGCTTGTGGAGGGATGGCTGCCGATTCAATATCAATATGTCCCCATTCACTAAGTGTCTGTGTACAATCTTCAGACTAGACTTCTTATACTCATCTGGAGTCAACAATCTCTTTGCCAAACTTTTTCTCTTCTGAATGGAATCAGGAGGAATCAAAATCATCCGTCCATTTTCAATTTCAAGTTTCTCCGCACCTGGGTGTTTCTTTGGCCCATTTATCACCATTTTCCTCAACTCCTCCACATTCCACTCTGTCACAGGCACAGGGTATGTTAACTTTGTAGCAAAGGCATCAGGAACACCAATTTCATCAATGTCAACATTAGGATCTGGGGTAATGACAGAGCGGGCAGCATAATTGACTCTCTTACCCATCATATGCATTCTTATGACTCCAGCCTTCCTTTCAAGTACCTGTTTCAGTCCTAAACTGGTAACGCCTGGGACATCACAACTAAGGAGGAAATTCACTTGCTTCTGTAATTCTAGCCAGACAGTGTGGAGTTTCTCGGCAGGGGTGTTACCTTGAGTACTTTCATAGGCTGCTCTTGGACGTTGCTCCATGCTGGTCACCGTCTGCTGATGGGGTTTTGATGATGAGAGCACTTGCAACACTGCGCGAGCATTGTATGCTGCGGCCATGATCGCTTTGTATATATTATTCTGGGGATGTTCCACAACATCACCCTGCAATACATTGCAGGGTCTTAAAGATGGTGGTATCACAGGAATTACTTCCATGAAAAATATGTTTGTGGCTGGTTGTGTTTGGGACTGCTTTAAAACTGGAATGCACTCTTTCAAGATGTCTTCATCATTTAGTGCTATAGAAGTGCAGTAACGTTTTATTTCATCGGGCATTAATATTTTAATACCTTTTGGTTCAATATCTTTACTGATATTTTGCATTATTTTGTTCTCCGATGTTGTTACTTTTACTATCCTGGCTCTACAATAAAGACATGTCTTTGTTATATTGATTGATTTAAATATATTGCTAATGAATTTTGCCCGGATTTTGTCAGTATTCTTGCTGTGGAAGGTTTCAGTGACGGGGTCTCTTTTCTTTATAATTTTTTGATATTTTTTAAAGATTTTTGAAGGTTTATCAGGAGTCCCAACATCCGAAACTTTATTATATAGGTTTTCTATGTCTAACGCTTCAGTTACATGTCCAGCATCTAGTAACTGCAATTGTAGTGTCAAAAGGAATTTCATTTTGTCATCCATTTGAACTTTAAAGCATTTTAAGCAACTGATCCGGAAGAGCATATAGACATTTTTGAAGAACAATGGATTTACAACTACCAAAGGCAATTCTATGTGACCAAAGTGACCTGGGCAATGAAGGAGGGGATTGGTGCATGTCACGCAAAAGTCGTTTCTGTCCCTGACCGGACCTAATACAGGATCGTAAAGACCGCCTGTAGTGGCGTTGCCCATAGAGTCGAAGGACTGGGAATTAGTAATTCTTGTCACGCTGAGTTTCCGAATATCATCGTCGTTAAACACTGAGAATTGTACACCATTGGGATCTACTGACGTCAGCCCCTTCAGGGCCGCCGTGAATGCAGACTTGAAAGCCATTTCTAGTCTCTGTAAGCATCAGAAAAACAGAATGTTACACAAAAATCTGAATTCGGTGCTATGACCACATAACCTCAAAAGTATCAAATAATGAGAAAATAATGTAAGCGATTAAACAATATTATGCTCCCTCTACGTATTACTTACTTTACTGCTCGGAATAATACATTATTCCATTATTTGACATAAAACACAAAATCAAACACCATCCAGTCACGTTTTTCTAACGATTCCACGATTGTCAATTTGTCACCCACCAGCACCACAGACATCTGTCACAAATGTCATAACTTGGATAAAGCATAACAAAGAAGAAGCACAACAAAGCAAAGAAATTGATTATAAATTAAGCCCGCTTTACACTTTACGATATTTAACACGCGAACTAAGGGGGCGGAGTTAAACTATCAATACTTACTTTACTCATTAGAGCGAGCGGGCTTAATTTCCTGGAACCGAAGAAAAAAAAAAGATTGATGGACGTTCGTCCGAAATGGGAAATATATAGGGGCGCTACAGCAAACAGCAAACGAAGTTTTCCCTCTCTGTTGCACTTACGTCCGAATGTGCAAGTGCGACAGAGAGTGAAAACTTCGTTTGCTGTCGCGGTAGCGCCCCAGATATTCGAACTTCGTTCGTCTTCGGTCGCGGTAGCTTACTTATATGCAAACTTGCAAGTGCGACAGAGAGGGAAAACTTCGTTTGCTGTCGCGGTAGCGCCCCAGATTATTCGATTCGATAGCAGTGTAGGATCGACGTAGGATCCGACACCGATAAAAAAGTATGGAAAACAGCTTACTGTTCAAATTAGGCAGTGTTCACATTATCCGATACGATATTGGTGTAGGATCCGACTCGAGTGATTATTACCAGGGCTCGGTATTGTAAGTAATAATTTATTACTCACAATACTGGGGTGTAAATTCAAACTCAACATTTTTATTGCACATTACATACAAATATTTGCGTGGTATTCAAAATTGTACGGATTTTGCTTTAATATTCATTAATATGCCCATGTGATACGCTGATACGTTTTGTGATATGAGTAGAGAATAGACATGTCAACATGTGTAACTGGCCACCCCGGCGCAGCGACCACGCACACTACAAAAAAACATATACTCGTACAGCACACAAATAAACGCCACCGATAATGCTCGTCTATCGGATCCTACACCGATATCGGATCTGATACAATAAACGCCACCGATAATGCTCGTCTATCGGATCCTACACCGATATCGGATCTGATACTGTGAACGGGTAGTCTGAACACGCTCTAACGGGGACAGTGGGCAATGTGTGCATATGGATGGCATCATGAAGGCATTAAACTGTAGTAACCATACTTGTTTTATTATAATATGGCAACAATCCTAATCAGTCAGTCAACATGGCGGCCCAAGATGAAGTTGACGTATGTGAAAGTTGGGAGGATATGGACGAAATTGGCGTAAGTGTATTTGTCGCTCCACGGGACATTTTTGACGTGGATGCCGGTCGCCTTACCGTCCTTCACACACAAGTTAATCTGTTTCAGTTAGACCAGAAGATCAAGCTGATGCCAAGTTCGTCACCGCCAGTGAAAAGTACGCTGAAAGGTTGCAAGGTTACTAACGTAATTGTCGAAGAGAGCACCTGTATTGGTTCTCAGTGCGTTATGCCGGAGCCAGCTATTCGAATTTTGAAGCGGCCGTCGTCGCTCGCGAGTGGTCAGCTCAACGGAGAGCGAAACGCGCGCCCTGTGAAAACCCTCCAACAAAGACAGAAGGAGTATGAAGAAGCTCGACTACGGATATTGGGCGAAGCCCGGAGCCCCGAAGACGTCATCGACGATAAGTAAGCGATGTAATCCGTAGTGCCCATTTACATAATCAGTAGAATAATTTATCTGTCAACTTATCTCAACAATTTATTTCAGTTTGAGCTGCTTGCAAGAGAAACTCCAAGCGAATAACATTAGCGATAGTCAGAACGGGAACAAAGTGAAGAATTGTCACAATGATAATGCCAAAGGGAAGGAGCGGAAGGTTCTAGTAAGGTTACCACCCGGAGCGACTCCTTTGGGGGTCTTCCCATCGCCACCACCCCCAGGCGTGCTAGTTATAAGAACACCTCGTGGCCCGGATGGTACCAAAGGCTTCCAACGAAGGTAGCATCGACACATAACTTTCACATACTAATTGGTAATAAACTCCATCCACAAGGCACCCAAGAAAGACGGAATGTTGGCTTCACAGGCTGTTCACAGTTCGTAACTTGTGTTCGGATTTTTTTAGAGATGCTAGAATGCAATGTTTAAACACCAATTTTTCTTTTCTTTGAAGTATTGCTTTTTATAGGTGCCAAATATATGAGTATCAATGGTGCCGAATGAAAAATTTAAGCATATGTCATAAACACTTTGTTTGGCTGACATCAATGATAAGTGAACTTTTTTATACACACTAGAATTGGGTATAAAAATGTGTACTTATCTTTAATCCTAATGTTTTATAACAAGCATGCTAGCATCCCTGAAGTTAATTAATATCACACCAATCATAAAATCCCTTTTTTCATAATTTAATTTATTGAATAATATAAAACAATAATTACACAGTTTCATATGGCAGAAAGCTGTGTTAGCTTTAATAATAGCTATGGAATTCCAAACTTAAAACATCTATAAAACAATTGTGTATTTTTATAGTTTTTTATTTCTTCATGGTAAAGCAAAATCCGCTTTCTGTCAAAAATTGTATTTGAATATTGTATTTTAATAAACAAGTAATAATAATTATGTAATTGTTTCATAGATGCCTAAAAAGCATTTGTATGGAATATGATAAGAAGTTACTGGTCAAGTTTTCTGTATGTCGAGAGTTTTCACAAAGCTGAAAAGCCATATAGCATGACAAAAAGTTTGGCAGAGATGTTGTTGCTATTGTTAACCCTCACCTGACCTTTCTGCATATGCTCTGTGCCATCAGCAGTCATGGCAATTGTGATCACTGTCAAGACTTACCCCTTTCGGGATAAGTATAACTTTTTAACAGGAACTCTCCTTTTGAAGAGTTTTTGTAATCCAATGTTGTAGTTTGTTAACTATTGAATTATATTATTAAGGTACAAGGTTTGGTCAATAAATTATAACACTGGGATGAAAATTACCACAGTAGCTGCCATTGCCAAGACTCCCGGCATGTATTGGCTTACCCTTAAGTCGGACGGTGCCGCGGCATAAATAGGGCCTGAGGGCTTTCCGAACTGACAACGAAATATCTGCCTCTTTCGCACTTGCATATTTGAACAACAGAGAGGGAAATAGTTCGTTTTCGGCCCGCGATAGGCGTTCTGCCCCATTCCCCCTTTAACGTCTCACCTCTTCGAGCGCCGCAGCATCGTCTCAGATAAGCTTTATGCCTATATTCTTATATTATGACATTTTCTGATTATGACACATGCATACATTATGAATTGTGTACGAACACCAAGTGCTCACTGATGGGAACAATAATATTTATTGTAATGTAAGTGAGATCTAGATGCTAATCTAGTATCAACATGTTGAATTGTATGCGCAAGTTTACAGAATATTCAGATAAGTTTTGTCTGGGATAAATATGCATTTTGTTGCGATTCAAAGTAACTATTGACGGGCCATAAATGCATCGGACCTCTTGCTGGCAGTAATACACGTATCAGGCCAGGATACTTGTGACATTAACCGAAAATTGCGGTAAAAGTCACAAGTATGGCCTCTGCTGACATAACGCCTCACAAAAGTACGCTCGCCTAGAGCTCACGACTCTCAAAATTACGCTCGTCTGGCCTCACTCTAAGTGTGACCGAGACGTCTCACTTGAGCATATTTGGCCTTACAATAGTGATGAAATTAATCCTCTTGTCACAGTTTCGTTTAGCATGTCTTCTGACAAAACGCAAATTATGATAAGGACCTGATTCCAGTTCTGATATTTGGATTAGATACTTTCAATGGTTGGATTTGACACCTCAATGATTCTTTCTAAATCGCTAGTGAGTTAGTGTGTCAGCCTTCATTACGTTTACGCGTGGCGTTGCGCGGCGCACTGCACGGGCACAAAATGACGATATATAATAGACTTAACTTTTAGAGATTTAGCAGTAACTGGTTAGTAACGAAACCATGTGTCCAATCGATATGACAACTATGTTATATCACTGATAAATGTTGCAAAGTATTCACGTCCCACATCTTAAATAGCAAGTTTAAAGTGAAGTCCGTCGAAATTCATAATTTCGCCTATGATGCCTATCTTCGCTTGCAGCCACCATGACTACCACGCGTCAACTTTTAATCCACATCAAACGAAGATAGTCAGTACAGGCGAAGTAATAACGGTATTTGAAGGCACCAAGCCAAGCCACCTTCGGATGAAAATGAAATGTAGACAATGATAGACGCCATAGGTAAAGTTACCGAGTTTCAACGGTACCTATTTTCTCACTAGTCATTGTTTATTGCATGTTTTAGTATTCCATTAAGCATGTGTTACAAAATTATAAAATGGAGCAATAAAAATATCAGAACTAGTGTTTGTACCAGGCCACAATTACGATCAAGTCTTTCTTTAAAAACACTTGGAATTTCCAATCATATTCAAGTTTTAACGAAAATGTATCATTATCCAATTTCATTAATGATTATCGATTTATTTTATTAAACAATGTGTGCATACATTTGATAGAATAATTGTCGAAATTATAACATAAAACTTTTTATATCCCATTTTTCTACATTATACATTATAGTATATTTTTTAGGATAAGGTACTTGCTAATTGTATATTTTTAGCATATTATTTTACGGTGTTAAGTTTTGATGATGCTCACGGCTGGTCTGTGTCAATATTGTGTAACTATTATGGCTATTATGTCCACTTTGTATCTGGCTTTTTGTACACGCCACTTAGTACAGGGTACTGCAAGAATTCAAGATTTATTTATAGAAATTTGAGAATTAATCGGGAACTGTAAAAAATATTTCAAAGATAAGCGTACAATCAAGTGTAAAAATACGTATCGAATGAATCCTCTCATAAATATGTCCCGAAACCTTAATGCGTAGACATAAGATCCATGTGACATATTTTTGAGTAGCTTGCATACACCCATATTTTTGCACTTGACTGTACAATTTTGTACTAGCATTGTAACAAGGCGAAAATGGTGGAAGTAATTATTTTTGTCATTAACTGGAAAATGCTATTTGGCCTGTTGGGTTAGCGCAATCGAACGTCTCTCGCCATCTCCTTCTCACTATGCTAATTAGAAAGAGACGTGACGTGTCGCTCCATCTGTTGTGATCGTACCATTTCACATATATTCGAAGAATATTTTGTTTTTGTTTCTTTACTCACTTGTACACCTTAAGTAAATAAAAGTAAGGTTTAGGTTATATAAACTCCAGTCTCCAAATTGCAGGGTCTTGAAGGTGGTTCTATTGACAGACACTGGTCGTGTTAGCATTAAGAGTGACTGAGGTGCATGAGTTATGGTCAGAATGTTAGTTGGTTTTACTAGCTGTGCTATTTATTGTGTAGGGATCCAGGGGATCTCATCCCTTCAAATTACACACGAAGCTTCTCTTTATTGGGCCCAGTCTGTAAAGCCACGGTCAGGTTAATAAAAAAAAACACACGAAGCTACAAGTTAGTCTAAACTTGCTGCGCTGGTAAAATGGTCAGTCGTTATAGCTATAGCACCTCATCAGTTTAGTCCGGCTGTACACTCGTGTCGGAGCGGAGGAGGGCGAGTGTCCAGGCACGGACTCGCAGACGATTATGACAACAGAATTACGTCCTAGTGCTCGACACTGGCTCAATACTCTACATTGTCAGTCTTATTTACCTAACAATAAAGCTGAAGATAAGTGTCAACTATTGGGCATTAAGATGTCAGGGATTGGAAATTTACCTTATGGGTGTTTTAAAAGGTGTTTTTGTTATTCATATTTAGGTAATATACTATAGAATTCAGTCTAAACTAGCTGGTTCAAAGTTATCTAAGACGCGTCTAAAATCACGTAGTATAGGTAAATACTACATTGTTTTAAATACCTACGTTGCACTGGGGCTCTACCAAAGTATAAAATTAAAAATATCGGAACTATAAAATATTTTTTGTACCTACAAGTAAATTGAGGTAGCTAACGGTTAGTTTTTACCTTTGTAGTAGAGCTTAGTTTAATGTTGGAATCTTAAGTAATGTTGTAGGGTACGGATATAGTTAAATCATAAAACGGTAGATTGATTTGAAATAATTTTCGAGTATTTAGGATATTGCTTTATATGAATATTGCATTTAAAAAACTCGTATATTAGAGTTCCTACCTATTCATAATCCTTTTCGGATGTACAATCCTTCCTTGGAGTTCGCGTTAAATTAACCCCAAAAATGCATTGTCGAATTCGCCCGATAATCCAACGTTAACGAGCTATGAGGAAGGTTTTTATTTAATTTAACACGCATTTTGAAATGAACTTAGAATCCGCCAATTTTTATCAATCATTGGTAAAATACCTAAATAAAGTCAATGAAATGATCGATTGATCGTGCATGCAAAATAGTGATTTTCGCCGAGCTGGGCATAATCGATATAAATACGCCATATACCACCCACACTAAAACTTCTATTTTACGCCACCATTATTTTCCTTTGACATTATCAATTTATCACTTAATAGGCATCCTGGAACAACGGTCTAATTCCGATAGGGTCTAATTTTCCTTGGGTTGGAAGGTCACGTCAGGCCTACACTAGTCCTTACGCTAAATTTTAGGTTTTTTAATTTTAGTCGAGAGCATAAAAATGTATACATTTTAAGACCTTATTTCAGTGGAATAAGGTGATAAAATGTATACATATTGGTGCCCTTGGCTAGATAATAATAATAATAATAAGGCGTAGGGATGTGACGACCCCATTGCCCACTGGTTTTCCAGTGCAATCAGTCAACGTAAGGCGGCTTGTGGCGAGCTGTTAGGGAGTAGCGGCCCTACGTACCTGAGTGCTCCTGGGGGTGGCCTGTGTGGTTGGTGGGACAGGCCCCCCCGCCTCTGGCTTGCCTTAACCGGCCGTCCAGAGTGGAGTCGCAAGAGCTGATGCTCGAGGGTGGATGTGGTCACCTAAGTGGCGAGTTGACTATATGTTTAAAGTCCAGTGCCACCTCTCCACCCCCAGCTCTCTGACCGGTGTTGCCCTTAGGCCATTTTATAATGTCGCTATTTTATGGGGGCCCATCTAGCAGAGAGCGAGTCACCGTCTGCCGGAAATAAATATCTGAGACAGTTTTATTAGGCAGGCGTCCGTTGTCTCACGCAATAGCCCAGCCATTAATTCATCATTTTCACCCAATAACCCAGTTCATTTAGGCTCCATCAACCAGAAATAGTCCCTGTACACCCTGGCGGGTGCTGTCTCTGTGTGCGTCCCATGACACGGGCAGGGACAGTATCCGCTCGGTGTATCCCTTGCATTTCATTAAAGTGTCAAAAGGGCCTCTACGTGTTGGCTATGTGGTACTCGTTTGGTACTTCGGTGCCTCGGTACTTCGGCTCCGCGCACGCCTCCCAAAGGTCCGGGATACCATTGTCCCGTGAACAGGAAAGACATACAAATAATAATAATATACTTTATTGTGCACTATACAAACTATACTGGATCTACACTATAGACGGATAATTATGTTGGTAATTATAATACCTACAGTAGGTATACTTCGACCGCAGCTTGTAAAGCTAAACTAAAGTCTGACCAGACTATACCAATTTTAGCATAAGTTTACAAAAAAAACTCTTGAGGATTGTGATATAGAGAATAATCATCTTGTTGCAAACCTTGCTGTTTATAATAAAATGACAAAAAGTGGATATATTTTGTATCATTATTAAATTGCCCATTCCCGTATAGGATATTCGGCCGGGTTTCGAGCGGTGGCGGCAGCGGTTTTCCTAATACATTGCGTGTGTCCCTCCCTACCACACAACACCCCCTGAACTGCAACTGAACGGCCGGCAGCGGGCAACCACGCATTATATAAGCGCTATAAATCGTACGAGTGGTGAGACACGTCGCGAACAAAGTGAGCAACATTAGGCTTCTAGAGGGGGTGTTCAGAGGGGCTACCGCCCTGTAGTATACTTGAAACACTTGATTCACCCCGGTCAATCAATTATACTAATAGTGTCCTTTATTCACTTTGTGCACCCAGTGAGTGCATCAAGTGTACTAAAAGTTGACTTGATGCACTCGTCTGCGGGCGTGGGTGCATTAAGTTAACTTTTGGTGTACTTTACACACCCAGTGAGTGCATCAAGTGTACTAAAAGTTGACTTGATGCACTCGTCTGCGGGCGTGGGTGCATTAAGTTAACTTTTGGTGTACTTTACACACCCAGTGAGTGCATCAAGTGTACTAAAAGTTGACTTGATGCACTCGTCTGCGGGCGTGGGTGCATTAAGTTAACTTTTGGTGTACTTTACACACCCAGTGTGCGAAAAGTAGTTTGTTTGCATGTAAACTTATTCGTGTCTTAATTTTTTCTCACTCGATAATTGAATCTAAAGCAATCTCGTATTTAACAGAAAAATTTTAAAAACCTGTTTCACGATTTGGAAATGGGTCGCGGTAATAAAACGATATTTAAATAAAATAATAGACCCAAAAATGTTGATAACGTTCAAATATTTTCGTCATATTGAGACTGAGACCTTGACTGTACAGTCGACTTCAGACATAACGCATCGAACGAGGCTCTCTAAAATATCGGAACACTACTCTATTTTCAAGGCGTTAAAGTGCATGTTCAGATATTTTTGACCACTCTGAATAATATAGATATCTGTGATGGCGAGTCTACATTGACTTTAAGAATAATATCGAACACGTTTTTGTTTGGTTTTGTTTTCTTGGAGCGAAGAAAAAAGTAATAATTAATATTCAGCATCATATTGTTCGTAGCAGTTAAGGTCGTGGAATACTTAGATCGGAATAAAGGCGTGTAACGATATATTTGGCGGCCTTGGCTGCTAAGAACTATGCGACGCTGACTGTACCTATGCCAAAACCAAAATGCACATGTGACTTACACCACAGTGCACAAAATTATCTTTCAGTAAACTTAATGTACTTACCGCCTACTCAGGTGCACAAAGTTTACTTGAAAATATCTATGAAATTTATTCTAATGCTGAAAGTCTATTAAATGTACTTTTAGTTTACTTGATTGACCTGGGTGAATCAAGCTAAGTGTTTCAAGTATACTACAGGGCTACCGCGAACTGAAAACGAACGAAGTTCGAATATCTCCCTCTCTGCCGCACGAATAAGCACGTGCGACAGAGAGGGAGATATTCGAACTTCGTTCGTTTTCAGTTCGCGGTAGCCCCTCTGTGTTCCCTACTACTTACCGCAGTGCGTTGCGCGTCTCTACCGCGCAATGAACAGATGCTTGCCGCGCCGCAATTCGCGCAAAGTCGTGGCCGGGCCGTTAGGTAAGCCCTAAAGCGAATATAATCACTACGTTTTAGGCAGGCCTGCTTAGTGTCAACAAAATAAGGCTAAGCCTTCACACAGCGTGCGCAACGCAAGCGGGACCATAGATATAGTATATAGGTACAAGTAGTTACAGATGCGCCTCCTTGAACACTTCCTAAATTTTTCTTATCTCCATATATGTTATCTCGAGTATAAAGCGAGTATAGTATGATATATTAGTTGGTTGTTTATAGATTGTGCCGTCAATTTACTGATAATAACTGGTTTGATACATTACATTTTTAAATGTCTTACCTACCAATTCCGCAGGTATAATATTCGACAGGTGCGCAGCATTTACTAATTTGTTCTGTGGAATGCAAAACTCACAAAAGGCAGATAGATCTACCTATCTTATATCTATATAGGCATAGCCCTATTTACAGAAGACGAACCCTATTCCAGTATTACAAGTTCAGAGGGGCTATCGCGAACCACAAACGAAGTTTTCCCTCTCTGTCTCACTTATGTGCAAACTTGCAAGTGCGACAGGGAGGGAAAATTTCGAATGCCGTTCGCGGTAGCACTCCAGAATCGTTTGCTAAATGCCAATCCTTCGGGTAATTCCGAAAATAGCAAATTCCAGTATAACTAAGCTATTTTATTGAATCTCATCATCATCACCATCAAAAAGAAATGTTAAAGATTTTGTTGATGTTTGGTTGTGCAACGAAACCGCTTAGTTAGACCGGAATTGGTTATTTTCGGAATTACTCGACACTCGGGATTACCCGAAGACACCTTAGTACCTACAGTCCGAGTCGTCAATGAAAGCTTGGGTCTCAATTTTTTTGGCAAGAACTGATTTCGATGGGTCTTTAGATTATCTCACCAGTGAACCCTACTATGTCACAATCATTTGATATCATTGAATAGGAAATCGTAAATATAAATACCAAATCAATTGAAAACGGCGTAAGGCAAACTAGTCCCGTAATTATATGCACGCTATAAAATGAAACTAGTTTCAAGTTGCTCTCAGTTCTCATGATAACTTCTGCGTGCAGTGTTTGTTTCGACAAAGAGTAAAATATCCTAAATTCAAGTTTCTAATAAAATAGGAGTTTCCTAATAAAATCTGAAAGTTTAAATCTGGATTTGCCAAACCGTTTAAATCTAGATTTGCCAACCGTTTATAACCGATCTCATAAAGTTTAAATTCCGAACTTGGTGAACCGAAGTGTTTCACCAAGTGCCGGAGTGTTTTTTAGTTTTTACTTTTTAATACCTAATGGCGGGTTTAGAGGGCCTGAGTGATCACGATAAGGCTGTGTTGAGGAGTATATTCGATCCCACAGCCACTATAGCTGATGTCGATGTGAATGAGGACACATTTGCGGAAGAAGATGATGGTTGGTATATGATTTAGATAGGTACCTATTAACCCTTTCGATGCCAAGGGCTCCTAAAGGTGTTATGGAATTTCATACTTACATCGCGATTATGCACATGTGATATATGCTTGCGAGGCGCGCCGTGACCGCTTGTCAAACGCATTGGATTTCCATATAGATATTCTAATGATATTTTGACATCTCGTGTGTGTGAACGCGGCCTAAATCTTTCAGAGGAGACTGCTAATCCGTCAGCCGAATTGTAATACTTCGTAGCTGTGTTTTATGGAATTCTGGTATTTATTAAATATTTTTGAGGTAGGTACAGTCAGATGCAAAAATATGGGTGGACACAACTTACTCAAAAATATGTCCCATAGCTCTACAGTGTACATAGCAGTACACGTACATGAATGCAATAAAGAATCTGAATCTTATGTTAGTGAATTAGGGTTGCGGTACGTTTTTATGAGAGGATTAAAATTCGATACGTATTTTTGCACTTGACCGTACCTATCTAGTAAGTAGGTAGGTAGGTAAGGAGTATCACATATTTTTAACAACTAGGAAAATCATTAGACTAGTAAATTGATTGTAACATTGTAAGTAATTATGGATCCCAAACAAATTTAGGTACTTACGTTCACTTTACAAAATCTGGTGATCATTAACACATTTTGTCCATTTCACTAACCTAGAAGTTGACTTTGCTAAAAGTGGCACAAAAAATAATATTATTTCGTCCTCTGTTTTATCGCTTTGGTAACAATGTAATTAATTAGTCCCTCGTGTCCCTTTGTTGAGAAGATCTTCACGGATTTAGGTAGGTGTCTAAGGAAAGTGCACTACCTAGTGTTCCCAAATTCACAGTATTTCTACATATCTTTTCAGAACCAACTACTGACGCCGAGAAGCAATCAGTACAACTCTGCGCCCAAGGAGTACGATTAGCTAACGAGGGTAAACTGGACGAAGCTCTAGAGGTGCTGAATAAAGGCGTCGCGGCGGCCCCGGAACGCCCAGAACCATACAACGATAGGGCCCAGCTGTTGCGACTCATGAAGAAGGACGACGGTAAGCGAGATACATACTGAATACCTACTGCATTGTTGTAGAATGTAGGTAAACTGGACGAGGCTCTAGAGGTGCTGAATATAAAGGCGTCGAGGTGGCGTCGGCACGCTGGGAACCAAACCTAAGGAAATTCCGGGAGGGAACTTCAGTACAAATATCGTCTATAACGGGCTTTTCTTTTGCCACATTAAAGGGCAGGCCCATTTTATAACATTGGTCACATATTGATCGCTTGATGAAATCTCGTATAGTTCGTCATAGCCACTCAATTTTCGTTTTGTAATTTCAGAAGCGATGGCGGACCTAGACCGGGCCATCCAGCTGACGGAGGGTCGTAAGAACAAGGCGCGCGCGCTGGCGCTGTGTCAGCGCGGCGTGTTGCTGCGCAAGCGCGGCGCAGATGCGCGCGCGGCGTTCCTCGAGGCGGCAAAGCTTGGCAGCGGGTTCGCTAAGAAACAGGTCTGTGGTTGCTTTCTTCAATGTCGTTTTATATCTATACTGGGATCTTCCAGAACCTTCATAAATAAAATTACACTTTATGTTGTAAGACTTGCAAGGCAAAAGACTGTTTTAGGGTCCCGTACTAAAAGGTAAAAAAGGAATTATGGTTTCAGTTTGTCTGTCTGTCACATCGCTAAATATCTCAAGAACTACTTATGCTATCGATTTGAAATTCGGAATATGTAGTTATAAAAAGGGTAATATAGATGCAGGGAACATGTTTTTTTTTATTATCTCTTGATTTTCCGTGAAAAATAACAGGTAAAGGTGGTACAGAATTTTAAAGTCTAGCGAGTATATCAAGTGGGGTGGCATATGAAAACGCTTGAGTTACACATTCTGAAACAATTTTCAATTTTGTTTACGTCGAGTCATTATCGATTTATGAGGGAAAATGTAAAAAGTTTAGCAAGGAAAAACTATGAAATTTTCCTGAATTAATTGTGTCGGGACGGGTACACATCTGTGTACGAAACACTCGGTGCGCGAGTCGGACTCGCACTTGACCGGTTTTTTAAGTTGATTATAGGTGGGCTGAAAAACTAGCTGAAAGAGACTAGAGAAAAAATACATAACATTTATTTGAACGTGTGCTCCGGACCTATATACTGATATCTACATAGTTGGTAGTTTGAAATTTTAAAACTACCAACTATGTAGATATCAGTACTTTAAAACTTAACATAATTAGGATGGTTTCCGCATTATTTATATTTAACTAGCGACCCGCCCCGGCTTCGCACGGGTGCACTATTTAATGGATGTTATCTATTCTATATATATAAAAGAAAAAGTCCTGATCTACCATCAACGCACAGCCGAAACTACTGGAACTAGAAACTTCAAATTTGGTCCAGAGCTTACTTTTATAACGTATGCAAGGGATAAGACGGGATTTTTGGATATTCCACCCCTAAGGGGATCAAATAAGAGTGCAAAGTTTGTATGGGAGAAGTTTTTTTTTTTGAGCTGAAGACTTCAAAATTTGTAAAAAGGTTACGAACTTAAATCCAAAGAAAGTGTTTTCAGCGTTTTGCAAAATTATAACCCTAAGAGGGTAAAATAGGGGTGCAAAGTTTGTATGGGAGAAACTTCTGTTTTAGAGTTAGAGACTTAAAACTTCGTATATAGACTCTCTGTTTAAATATAACAAAACTATATTCAGTGATTTTCTAAATTCATCCCCTAAAGGGGTGAAAAGCGGCTTCAATGTTTGAACGGGGACCAAATCTTTTTTGAAGTGAGAGATTTCAAACTTCGTAATTAGACTCTCTGTTTAAATACAACAAAAATTTATTTCGAAATTGCTACCCTAAAGGGGTGAAAAGGGGGTTCCAAGTTTTTACTGGGAACAAATCTTTTTTGAAGTGAGAGATTTCAAACTTCGTAAATAGACTCTCTGTTTAAATATACAACAAAACATGTTTCAGCATTTTTCTAAATTGTTCCCCTGATGGGGTAGAAAGGGGGTTCCAAATTTATGCGGGGAGCCAATCTTTACTTTTGGCTAAAATTCGTTACAGGTGTCAACTTCGAGGTTCCTCGGGGTGCCGATTACGAAAATGACATCCGTTTTCAAATCCAAGATGGCGGACATTTATTTTTTCTTTTGAGTAAATTTTCACAAAGGATTAATAACATCAGACAACTGACAGAAACAAATAAACCTCATTTATATCTTTGTTACCATCTAAAATCTACGCGGACGAAGTCGTAGGCGGCTGCTAAGCTATCTATAGATATAATAAAGCTACAGAGGTTCAAAAATCTGTACATTGAAGATATTAGCAAAAAAATCGATTGAGGGGTCTTAAAATCAATAACAGAACACATTTCAACAGTTTGTAGAATTTGTGTCTGTTTGTTTGTTTGTCTCTCTGTTTATTTGTCTCAGAATCACGCGAAAACTAGCCAATAGATTTTAGTACAACCCTCACTAACAAGTTTAATGGACCTTCGGCCAGGTTATAGGCACTAAAAATGAAAGGGGGTGAAAACAGAGCGTGAAATTTGTATGAGAAGTCCTTCAATTCGTGACTTAGAGGCTTGAAAATTAGTAAGCATATAATTGGAGGCAAACTAAAAAGAATCCCATTCAAAAATTGTACAATAAACATCAGATAATATGTGAAAAAATGGAGAGTGGAAAAGTGCTTTACGTACGGACCCATAGAAACTATTACAAATATTTTAGGTTACTTTAGGTAAGTTTATCCAAAATACTTGTGGGTAACATGAAAACAGTGATTACCTAGCTGATTAGTTATAAACAATCAAATCACTGGGAGGTACAAGTAGTAGGTATATGAACAAGTTTTGTCCTATGGTCTTCCAGTGTACACCTAAATTCGGTCTTCAGCTGTCCGCCGGTTTTATCAGGCTTTGTTTCGAATGTATTGGAATTAGGAGGTCCGAGTACATGGGAGATATTGAGGGATTTCAATTTTTAGGTTCTTAGAAAAGAAAATAAAAGTCAATCGGTCCTAGCTTGATATTGTAGAAAGTGGCTACTTACAAGGAGAAAAGTAACTTCAGGCAGCATTCTACCTCTCAGTCTTCGTGCTTACAATTTTTTTAAATATAATTGTAAAACTATAATGTGCGCTGTTAAGCATCTGCACTTAAGAATATTACTATTGTTTTAAGCATTAACATCTGCTAACGAAAATTATAAATTGAAGTTAAGGAATGCGTACGCGCCTCCCCAGGCTTTGTAAGAGAGAACTGGTTGAAAAACTTGGTAACCGAGCGTGATTATTTCTTGTAAGACAGCTCAGTTAAAGCGATTGGCTGCGTATGTCAGGATGTCACAGGTTCGATTGTACGTTTTGGAGGTAGAACTTTCACTAGAAAAATACTTACGATAAAGGGAGAATTTCTTACAGATATTTTGATAGGGTGCTTAAAATTTTTGTAAATATGTTTGTCTTAGTAGTACAAGTGCTTATAAAAACATTTTCTTAATAAACTAGAAGTGTTCAATTAATTTTCCTACCGAGGAATAATGCGTAGAGGTTTTCACTGCAAGTAGAGCGTATCATATTGTTGCAGGACATTAAAAATCTTGGGTTATAATGAAGGACTCCTACCACTTTGCATTTCGAGAAACATCAAAATTTTTGTTCGATTCAAGCATAATATATCTTCTCCTGTAGTCGCTACATCGAGCATGTCAGTACTAAGGGTCGGAAAGTAAGGAATTGGGTAACGTCATCGAACAAGAACGTATGTGTAGACGTACGCAACATCAAACCGTGACACCACTATGCTACATGTATGTGATGAGGTAGTTTCTTAGCAGTCATTAGTGTTTTGTTACACAGTATAAGAAATCATCAAAAATGAATCATACGCATAAATGCTATATGGGATCGAGATCGAGACGACGGCGTTCTCCGGCTTGGAATGAAATATGTATTTAACGTCTGCCCTACTTAGTCAGTACCTATTACCAACATACATACATATGTACCTATATTGGTATTAATAAGTCAGCAAGTAGAAGTTCACGCGAACGAAGTCGCGGGGCAAAAGCTAGTTATACATATAAACCTTCCTCTTCAATCACTCTATCTATTAAAAAAAATTGCATCAAAATCCGTTGCATAGTTTTAAAGATTTAAGCATACATAGGGATATGGGGACAGAGAAAGCGACTTTGTTTTATACTATGTAGTGATTAGGTATGAATTTTAACTTCTGACATTTTGCAGGTAGTCGAACTGAATCCATACGCAGCGCTCTGCAACCAGATGTTGAGTGAAGTCATGAGGGGAGGAGAAGTGAGGCTGGATAACATCCCGGACCCGGATATCTAGTACTACCCGTTTCTTTCAAGTTGGCCGTTTCTTCCCGTCTCGGTACCCATACCGCACCCCACTCACGCCACGCGCAGCGCCGTGCGGGGTGGGGGCGGAGGTAAATACGTCACGAGCGAGCGGCCTACTCTAAACGAAGTTCAGTTCAGTTTAAGACATGTAAATCTTGAATGTACCCCTGAAACCGAGTCGTGTTCATTATTTTGAGCACCTCGTTCGCACCGATATATCTATGGCGACTGTACTTGTTCAATGTTCATATATACGCAGTATAGGATAATTGTAAATTTTAATGAAACACAAGAAATCTAATGGATTAGAAATTTATATTGTTGAATACAATCGACATCCACTTTCGAGAAAATTCCATACAACCATTCAAGGAGGTCGTTGCCCCCAAACGAACCATCGACCCAACAGCATTGGAAATGACAATTTTACATTTTGAAAATGACAAATGTTAGGTACTACAAATCGAAATATCGTTAACTACACTAAATATTACTTAGAATATGCAATAAAATCTCATAAGTAGACTAAATGAAGATCATGTGCAGAAATTTATTGTATAAAGAAGATATTTTGTTAGTAAAATTTCCACACACAACCATTAAAATTGATAAAAATTCAAATACGCTTTTTACTTCTATCCGAAAGCGTTAACCATAGTTAAAACAAATTGAAAGTGCACTTAAAACATTTATTTTATAAAAGCTACGTGGAAGAGTTGATTTATAACTTTCTTATCTTTGGTTTCACGGCGTTAGGCAATGCATGATTTGTTTTGGCACATTTTATAAGTGATAATGTATTGGATATTGATACGGACTTAATTAAAACCTATTATTAGACTGATAATATTGCCCGGATTTGCTATTTCTTGTCTTGACACTTCGAAACTCCTTTTTAGGTTTTTCAGCGCCGATTAATTTGAGTTCTTTTCCTGGTCCATAGATATTTAGATTTGTAGTGATTTTCAATTCATAAAAAGGCGCATCCCCACGGCCGAGCATATCAGTCCGGCATGCAGTCCGTCACGTGATTTCGGCCCGTATAGTTACAGGCTGCATGGCGTTCGGTATAAACAAGGTACTGGATCGCAAGCTTTGACCTTCCTTCATAGTCCGCCATGCTCGTCAGTGGGGATGCGACTAAACAGGCATGTAATTTTAGTTAAAATGTTACCTAAACTTAAAGAAGACCGTGCAAAATATGGTGTAAAGGTGAAACTCTTTCTACAATTTCTAGTGGTCGATAGCGAGGAACACGTTCAAAATATCAATGAGATAATACCGAAGTTACAAAGTCGCAGACATTTTGTGAACATACAACTAAGAGTAATTAAAGGTAAGATTGAGTATTACATTTATCTTAGTAAAAAAAATACTATAATGCCGATACTACAGGGCTATGATTTAAGTCGAAAGAAGAGTTTGTACCTGTACTGTAAGTTCTAAGAAGGATGGCGATTTATATAGTCTAGCCAGCCATCGGTTTCAGTTAAGAGCAGCTCAAAAACTCATATATTTATATAGTCTGGCCAGCCATCGGTTTCAGTTAAGAGCAGCTCAAAAACTCATATATCTTTCTTACGTTACTCGTAACACTGCATAACCCAAACGAAAGTGATGACTATACATTTTGATCTTCTCTATTGCCACGGATGGTGGTCAGACATAAGTTTCAACTTACAATACCTACTCTTCTCTCAAGCTCTATGTGATTCTGACAGATAAATACTGTTTAGTTTATTAACTATCGCACATATAGACCGGTCTAAATGACAGTGATATTTAAAACAATTATAGTATTGACTACAAACTGAAAAGTCTATATCGCAATCGATTTGCGATGAGCTATCGTTCTAAAGCAAAGCCAACGTCACGACGAAGTACCTATATCTACTTCGTCTTTGTCTGATACGCTCCTTTTCTCTGCCATGCGATTTATCCAGTCTCATTTGTCTTCTTTGTCGCCTTCCGTACCTTCCTATTCATGATCTATCGACACTGCTAGTAAAAAGTAGAATAAGTAAGTAAAAAATGGTTATTCATAATAATAAGTTCAATCTAATATTGTGGAAAAATATTTACAAATATAATTTGGCACAGGTAATGGTGCTTGCAACAACATCGTCAATGTAAAATCTTTTAAAACTTTCTAATATTCAATAGTAAAATATTTAAAAAGTATACTAAACACCTGTATTAACTACGGGCTTAATCTAAATAAAGTGTTAGGTTTAGGCCTATTCTTTCTTGAACATTTTCCACGTGGAACAAAAAAAATGGTAGTAGGGACACTACCAAAGAGATTAGAGAACCATAATGCAATGGCCTTTTTTATTCGAGATAGGGGCTAATCCACTGAAGCTAAAAACATTATGTTACAATTATAATAAGAAATACTTCCATCTACTGTGACAATGTTATTTCAGTATAAATAGATAACAGCGGTGACTTAGCAGGAGCTAGGAGAACTAAATAAACATACACTAGTCTATTCAAATAATATCAAAGTATTACGAACTAATTTCTCACTGAACACATAACGATAATTATTACTGATAACTTTCTCAAAATTAAAATACTTATTAATGTAATACAGATATGGCGATAAAAATAAAATGTGAAAGTTTTTAAAAATATGCGAATTTAGTAACTTCTTAGTAAAAGCAAATTTTATTCACAGCTAATTAGTAATACTTAGAGATAAAATGACCAGCAATAGTGAATATGCCTATGCTTATTTACAAGTGAGATCTTACAATAATGATACATTAAGAATAAATACGATTACTATAAGTTTCATAAACTTTTAACTATTTCACTAGCTGACCAAGTCAGGGAAATGAAGGGGGAAAGCATAAGCTAGCAACACTAATTAAAGAAAATGAAATGCAAATTTAGAACTACCTGGGAATATTGTAGGAACTGCGACTGGGCTCAAAACAATCGTCTAGCTGACGCTAGATTGTCATTTCCCGGCATAACAGTTTACCTAATCTTATTCATGACGATTTTAAAATTGTTCTAACGATAGTAATATTTTGTATATTTATAATAATTAAATAATGAATAATTTTTTTTCATTAACGATTCACACGATAATAATCCCTCTAGCTATTACTTTATCTAGAGCAATTAAAGTTAGTTTGTTGGCCTTTCTAATTAAATGTAATTATTCTGAAATATTCGAAAACGGGGTAAATATCGAGTAATCAATTAGTAATAGTAATCGTTAAATACCTTAGAAATGCATAAACACTGACAAACCTTTACTTAATCTTATTATTTAAGTTGTTCAATCATTATTATATTATAGCCACTGTTATGACGTAAGAAATGACAGAGTTGTTGGTTCGCGGTTACTAGAGTATTCCCTTGTCTATGATTTAAAAAAGAAGCGACAATACGCATACTATTTTTTCTAGGGTGGCCATATTTTATCAGTAACTAGCGAATGTATAATACCTTTTTAAATAATACTTTTTTGGATATTCGCAGGATGTTTAAATAAATGAAATCTTTGAATTTGCATTTAAATAGGTAGGTATGATAAAAGCTGGGTGGAGGATGATAAGTTGAATACATTGTTATGAAATAGATAGTTCATAATGAGTATATATTATGTAGGGTCGCTAGGCCAGTTACGCGGCCTGCGTCAGTTTGCGGCCTTCTGAACAACGGAGTTTTTTCACTTAAAGATTTTTACCTTTTTACATGTCCTAAAGAAATAGTGAGTCGTTTGCGTTGGAATATATTAAAAAAGCAAGAAAATATCCTTTCAGTTCATCAACTCATCTAAGTGACCGCAAACTGGCGCATCAAATTAACAGGCCGTGAACCCACCTACCGACTCTACCCTACATCAGTTACGAATGCAAAGGCAGTATAATCGTAATCTTATAACCTTCTGGCTCCGATGGTATACAAAATTCTAGCGTAGAAAAGTAATTGTTCAATATGTTTCAGTTATCAATTTATTTGTATGTTGCGGCTCTGTTCCATTATCACTGCACATCTTCTTAACTGTTAATGGCAATTTTAGTAAACGCCACTTTATTAAAGTGTTTACTTTGGTTGAGATTTTCCAGAGATTCAACGTTTTTGAATGACGTTTATAGCCTGCCTTTTTTATTTCGTCTAAAGCCACAGGACGTACGACACACACGCACAGGGTCTGCCACGTCACAATCCTACTTATTTCATAACAACGCCACAATTCAGAGGATGGTATGGGATGCGACACATTCGCTTAGGCACGTATTGGAGTGCGCGGATGAGCGTTCGCTCGCTACGTTGTCTCCCTCTCCAGCTGTATTAAACCTAGTCTGGCTCATTTAAAAAAATAATCTTACATTTAAAATTACTAAAGCAGTCAAACAGTAACATTAACCAATAGTTTGCACTAGTGCAGCTAATATCCCGCTTCTGCAAAATTAGTTATTACTAAGAATATGACGATGATCGATTTTCAATCAAATTAACGCTAAGGAGAGAACAGTTTTGTTCATTTTAAACAGTTCTTGCATTAAAAAGCCAACAGTTCATCGTCGTTTTTTGCTTACATTTAAGGACATAAAATGAGCCAGAGCGTTAACCTAAACCTACGCTTAATATTTAAAAAAATTGCTAGGACTTCTAAGCCGTGCTAATTTTACGTAAAGAAGCCGTTTTTACCTTTTACAGATGTCGGTATAGAATTTTAACCTTTTCACCGCCTAGGTTAGAACAGTTGTAAGTTCAATAAAGACGTTTTTGTTTGGAACAGCGGAAGCATTCACGTCGAATGGCACGTACCATTTAACAAAGACGGTCAAAAGGTGAAACGGCTTAAAATAACCATTTAAAGACTTAGAAAACGAAACGAAAAAAACACCTAAAATGTCATTTTATTACAATTCAATTTAGAATCAAATGCTTTTTTTCTTTTAAATTCACATACATTTTAATCTAGCAAGTGTTACATTTTAAAATGTATTTTTATTAAATATATACGATATTAATAATTAAGTTAGTAAGGCTATTTTAGTAGATGAATGTCAGCATTGTCCAAAGTCACGCAACGATACCCAAATTCACCTTTACGTTAAATCTAAAGTAATTTCTAACACATTTTTTCTGTACGTAACCTCTGATTACTTCTGTGGTAAACCGAAGAAAGCCTCAGTAGGTAGTATAAAAAATGATTTTGAAAAAAATATATCCGGTAGGTACTTATAATTGCGAGTTGAATCGACAATTTTTGATCGTGTAGTAGATTTCCGAAATTACGAAGTGATAGCAATCGCATACACAAAACGTTGAATTTACTAAGACAAACAACCACACCCTTGCATGGAATCTATAAAGAGACGTAGATTTATTTCTCTAATAAATAAATAAACCTACAAATGTAGGTTACCATGTTAGGAAACGATTGAAAACAATCCACCCCAACCCATACCAATTTTTTCAGAGCACTTACAATTAGAGTAAGGTTGTCTCATCTTTAGATACGTGTCCTTGGATTACATTTTTCATCCAATCCTATCTCAAAGTCAGTACCACCCGGTCACACTTGGCTATGCGCTAAATAAAGAGGGCGCTTTAACCAAGACGATTTAAATAATCCGTCAAAAATGCTTCAAAAATTTGGTACTTTATAGGTACCTAGTTCTTTTTACGCGACTAAAGTATCGTCATGTGATTTTGGTAATAATGTGCTTGGATTATCGTGGTGCGATTAGAGATAGTTCCAACATCTGTGGGTTTTATAAAAAGTAAGGAACTGCCACTCTGCAGAAGCCTACATTCCATGTATAAGTATCACACCCAATCAAACCGGTCTTATCACACCACGTAATCGTAGAATAAAAACGAAGTCACACGCATATATCACACTAAATACACACACATTCACACACAACATGATTAGATCAAACATCACAAAATGCAATCACGGTATAATGCGTTATATATATACCTGTGCTGGCCGGTAAAAAAGCTACAGCGTCATTCGAAGACAGGAATAATATGTGTTTTATACAGGTGACCTGACAATAATTTTAACACACACAGAACCTATTACCTAGAAAGTCAACATTTAAAGCGTGCCATACACTGCCGCGGCCTGCGGTAGCGGCCTGTTATACACTATGACAATCCTAACATTCATTCAGACACACACGGCCTGGATTATCATAGTGACAGCAGGCCGCCACCGCGGCTTATTTCGCGGGTTTCAGCGACGGCATTCCAAACTGTTGCCAGCTCAAGTAAATTTACAACGCTAAAAATGTTCCGTAAAACAATTCAACAAACCATAGACAATGTAAACTTAATGGCAGCCTTTATACAGCCGATAAAAATTATTATATGGCTATATCGGTAACCATAGATAAAATTTCCCAACGAAACTGGCCTTAAAAATAAAAGTAAAAATAATTGATCTGTAATCAAGGCCATTGTAAGTAAAATTGATTAAAAGTAACAAAATAGATTAAATAAAACTCCTGAGATTCGAATACAGTGAGCTTCAATAATATAAACAATGATTAAATACAAAACAAGAGATTTACGGGCATATTATAATACCACCCACTAGACACGACACTGAATTATTTCTATTTTTACAAATAACACTGATATGTGACAATGTAAGATGCGTACACTGGTGAGGACACCATCTGTCAACATTGTCAAACAAATATAACCCTTATTAACTTATGTTTAGATCGATAATGTATTGACAAACGGTATCAAACGTCACTACACACATTCATTAATACCAAGTGGCCCCAAGATACGATATTCAGAGTACAAATTAAAAATATGATTTTGATCTCTATAATAAATGTAAAACTGTAATTTTGTCGTCTAAAGAATGACAATGTTTGAAAGTAACAGAGAAGTTATATTATCTAAGTAATCCGATTAGTATTGCTTTTTAAAATTCGTTCAAGTATCGCGAATTTATTGCAGTGAACAACAGTAGGTAAATAAAATAATTAACATATGTAGGTACTTATACCTTTTTGTCATGTCTCAATGGATGGGTAAAAAACAATTTAAGTAGAAAATGAGCAAAAAATTATTACACCTTATACTTACAACTACGAAAAAATGGTGTTTCTGAAAATTCCAAGTTACGATTCCGTTAAGGTATAAACAAATACAAGTTACAGATCATAGTTTTCGAACGCAACAGTTCATAGTCGAAGTGAGACAGCAAACGGCAGGTGCCGTGAGAGCGACAGAGATAAGAGAGCTCACGTTCAGTAACCGTTGCCAATTAGGCGCCAGCGTCGATAGTGGAGAAAATGTGAACCCTGAAAAAAAAAGCTACTATGATTGTCGTTGTTCTGCCACAGTGTTGAGAAATAAGAAATTTGGTGGAAGCAGAGAAACAAGGATAACATAATCTCAAAAGAGAAAATACAAACTATCTAGGCCAAGCTATTATGGATTCTATCCACTTAGTTTAGGCTCACCTGAGTGCTCAAACGTGCTGGACGTATTCTGGATTGAGGAACGAGAAACCCATGAACTCAGTCTGGTCCAAATTCATCATGAAGAGTTTGTCAGTAGGTGTCAGCTCGGTCTTCTCCGTTGTGAACTGCTTGTCAAAGTTGGACACGTCTTTGCGATGTTTCTGGAGGGAAGGAAAGATTAATCAGATGTAGAACCAAAAGTCTTTTGTTAGTTAGATTTTGAGATCCCTAGTACGTATATAAAGCGATAAAAATGCAAGACCAATGCGAAACAGAATTACGAATTGGCAGTACGCAAATTAATCTCAATGTGCGCCCAAT
The DNA here is from genome assembly GCA_963556455.1 of Epiblema foenella. NCBI lineage: Eukaryota > Metazoa > Arthropoda > Insecta > Lepidoptera > Tortricidae > Epiblema > Epiblema foenella. The sequence goes on along the minus strand of OY747108.1, from coordinate 7,947,372 downwards.
GTGCATGGTAAAATATGTAAAGTTTTGTTTTGCAATCACAGTGGTCTATGATTTGAAACGGTTGGTGCATCCGGCTGAGTTATTTCAAAGTTTCACCAATTAGTGGTATATTAAGTACTCTTCTTGCAGAGACTAAGCTTCGTGCAATTAATATTTCAAATGACATACCATTAATTTCGTACTGCCCATTCTGTGTAATGAATGCTGATTTATTATAAGTTGTGAGCTAGATACGTACGAATACAATTCTAAATGGCATACAGTTAATTTCGTATTGCCAATTCGGTGTAATGAATGATGTGTTACCATAACTTGTGAGCTGAATACGTACAATTCCAAATTGTATACGACTCATTTCGTACTGCCGTACGACGAATCGACGGAAATGCTCAAATATTATCGGCGCATATACGCATAGGAACATTGAAACCGAGTCATTGTAGCGAAATTCTTTCGAATTTCGAAAGTGTACCCATTTTATTTACCCTTGTTTACAGCAATTTGGTTATATAACTGAAGTGTATGTAACCACTGCATTTGCTATCGGGTAGCTGTATATGTTACGTGGACGTGCTAAACGGTTTCTCCCGATCCCAGGGGCTCAGGACGGTAACCTATCGATCTTTCGAAAATCTATTTACCGATTTTCACTTGTCCGAAAACGGTTCACCGAATCTTTACAATCCAAATACTTTGTTTCGCAACTGTTTGAAATACCACGGATTCATTTTACCACAATGTCATTTGTCCGCAATTCAAAAGCCTGCTTTACAGTTCCCAATTTTTACATTTGACAACTTATACGTTAGCCACATTTTCATAATTTCAATGATACGGAAGTTCGAGATTATTTTTTTTATAAAAACCCAGAATGACTTGTTGGTACAAAATCGACTCTAATGTGGATAGGTTAGAAGATTAAGACGGGAGCTTCGCTTCGCTTCAGCTCCCGTCTTAATCTTCGAGGTTATTTTTTTTATAAAAGCCCAGAATTACTTGCTGAGACAAAATCGACTCTAATGCGGATAGGTTACAAGATTCGAGGTTATTTTTTTATAAAAACCCAGAAAGACTTGTTTGGACGAAATCGACTAATAATTGTATCGACTGTTTGTAGGCTGATCATAATAATGAACGTAATTTTTAATTATGAGTTTCCTCAATCAGCGCCTGCATTTAAATTTGTTATAACTCGATGGAAATGAACTTTGTTATCTTTAGTCTCTATCTGGATAATGACGTTACGGTATTTTAACCCTACGGACAAATAAAAATTTGGCAAATGAATGTACGGAATTATAATCATTGTTATTTTAAATACTGGTGGCTGCGATCCAGGTGTTTGACCGGCCCATCCCCTGGGCCAACGAAGTATATCTTGGAGTGACCCTCGACAGAAGACTGACTTTCCGTAGCCACATCAGTAGGGTACGCAACCGTGCGTTGTTCGTGCTAGGAAGGCTTGGGCCGATGATTAACTAGTAAAATGTCACTTAGAGATTAATAAGCTGACACTACAACACTTGTGTTCGTCCAATCAGGTCTTATGCAAGTGTAGCTTTTGCTCACATGCATATGACGCCGCTTGTCATGCAGAATCGTTTTCTCCGTAGGGCGACTGATGCCACGTGGTACCAGACGCGAAAGGTGTCGTGGAAAGGAAATATGAGTTATCGGAGAACTCACAATCTTAGGCTTGAAGGGTGGCTGCACGTCGCGCGCCTCGATGCGCGCCCAGTCGATCCGTCGGAAGAAGGGGTGCGTGCGCACGTCCTCCTCGCCCTTCGGCCCGCAGCCGAGCCGCTTCTGTGGGTTCTTCATCAGGAACGTTTTGCATGCGTCTTTGGCTTCCTGCAAAAGAACAAACAAATGCAAGGTATAACAATATCAATAAAAAAAGGTGAACTGAAAGAGGATCCCTCATAATTATTATATTAAGTTCGCCATTGTACAAATATAACCGAATTTGTCCGTGTTTTTTAGCTATTCTGTGTACAATAAAGTATTTATATACATCATCTTCCTGGCGTTTTCTCGGTTTTTAAAGTCTTCGTCTAAAGTCGACTGAGGTCCGCTTTTAGCACCTAATCCCAAGATTTGACATAAGCACTAGTTTTACAAAAGCAACTGGCATATCAACATCGAACCTAGAAAGAAAATAAGACCCTGTTGGCATAAGGTCGGTTATCTTTCGATATTTTCCTTGACCAAGTGATACAAATTTGACACCAACACCACTCCGTATGTCAGAAAATAACTTCTAAAATATCATAACCCAGTTTATGTTATAATCTAAAATTAATAGTGACCGACCGAAACATGTTATTTTGCCGAAACCGAAACCGAAACCGAAGGTTCGGTTTCATTGTAGTTTCGGCCGAAACCGAAACCGAAACCGAACCTTTTATAAAAAAAAAAAAAGTCCTTAAAAAGTCGAAAAAATGTTAGTAAGTTTTTTTCTAAAATTAATATCTCGCCGACCTATAATTACAGGTTTCTACTTTCAAAGATTTATCACAATGAAATTTCAGCACAGTTACAGAGGTTCTGTTTGAAAACTTAACTACCCTATAAATAAAGTGAAAAAAATACATTATTTGTAACACAAAGTTAGCGATTTTGTAAGTTTCGGCGCGGCCGAAGGGTTCGGCCGTTTTTGGCCGAAACCGAAACTCGGGCCGAAACTTGATTTTTTGGCCGAAACTGGCCGAAACCGAAACCGAAACCGAAATTTCGGTCGGACACTAAAAATTAACATACGACCTAATATGAACCATTTTTAGGGTTCCGTACAAAAATGGTAAAAAAGGAACCCTTATGGTTTCACTTTGTCTGTCTGTCTGTCACATCGCTAAATATCTCAAGAACTATTTATGCTATCGATTTGGAATTTGGAACAGTTGTAAAGAAGTCTAACATACATAGAATATGACTTATTTAAATTCCCCCCTCCCCCCATCCTTATCTCCGAAGTTTACCAAGGAAAAAATATGAAATTATTACGTAACATTGATATCAATGTATATTTTACAGGAAAAATATAACTAAAGCTCTATCTAGTTTTCCTTTTTTTTATCGTCAAAAAACATTTCTATACTAAGTTTGCAATTTGATCACCTTTGGAAGTATTTTTGTTTTATAAACTCCTTCGAGATTATGCAGAAAGTACCTTCTTACACATAAAGAAAAAAAAATTGAAGTCGGTTAACGTGATAAAGAATTACCCTTGAAAAAACACCTGGATACATACTAAGTTATTTAGTCGCTCAAATTTGTAACAAAAATCGCCGATAGATGGCCCTGTAGCCATGGCATTCAATTTCTACATCATGTTGTTGAGATTTTCCTGATTTAATAGGGTTGGAACCGGTACACATCTGTGTACGGAACCCTCGGTGCGCAGGGTCGACTCGCACTTGACCGGTTTATTTTTTAATTAAAATCAAAATGTCATTATTCTGACATTATTCCGATAATGCTCTGATGCCATCGAAATTTATTAACGCATTACCTTGCTTAAGGTTTTGGGGTAAGACACGCTATTGTCAGTAATAGCAGCGAAGAGTTCTTCCTCATCCTCTCCATCAAACGGCGGTTGCCCCACCAGCATCTCATAAAGCAGCACGCCGTACGCCCACCAGTCCACGGATTTGCCGTACGGCTGGTATAGGATGATCTCTGGCGCGATGTAGTCCGGAGTGCCGCAGAAGGTCTTCGTAGTTTTGTCACCGTTGATACCTGGGATAAAATAAAATACAATAGAAATATTCTTTATTGAACTCCAAAAAGAGCAATAAGAGCTTAAACTCTATAACGGTAGACAATTGGCGGTCTGATCGTTAATGAGCGTTGAGAATGAGAAATCTCTTCCAGACAACCTTGAATAAGCTTATAAAAATGATCAGCTGAGTTTTGAAAAGTAAATATTCATGTCTTCAAACATGTCTAATTCAGAACTAACGGGCTTCTATCTACCTGAAGTAGCATAAAGTTAGCAATGATTTTCTAAGTCAGATTCCATTAGACTGCAAAAATTATAAAGTTGTAAAATCTAATTTCGGAGTAAACCTTCAAGACAATGTAATGTACAGGAAATAATTATACCGAAACATGCATTATGATCATTAAACGGGACTTAATCGTGTACAATCAAATGTATTTTACTTTTTTAAGGTTTCTCGACGTTCCGGATGTGGCACAACACGTTTGGTGGCCTCAAAAAGATGAATAAATTTAATTGTACACAATTAGGTTCCCTTTTATAATAATGTATGAGAATCGTGCAAGTTTAAATCAACGAATTTAAAAAAAAAATTAAATAACATCTCACAATGAGCACTCTCTTTCTTTGTCTCCCTCTCTCTCTCAGCATATTTGCGTCAACTGCTACACATATAGCTCGTCCATGCCACAATAAGCACCCGTGAATTCTAGAATAGTCAGGTACCTGGATTGTGGTTCCTAGACTTACCTTCCTTGCACATGCCGAAATCAGCGATCTTGATATGCCCGTCCTGGTCTAGCAGCACGTTGTCCAACTTCAAGTCGCGGTAGACGATGCCGCGGGAGTGCAGGAAGAACAGCCCGATTGCTATCTCCGCCGCATAGAACCTGGAATGTCAGACTCATCATCACTATCATCATCACCAGCGGCAGCTGTCATTCCATAGAGACTTGTCAAACCTTCCATAAAATCATATTTTAACGTACACCGGTTACGATTACAGACAACGAACCCACCCTTGTTCTGTAGGTATTACAGACTAACTTTAACGGGTACAAAGTCAAACTAATTTAATATCAAACTCCGTTTCAACTGGGTTAAAGTATACACGTGTACGCCGTGTAGGTACGGATGTAATCGTCAACTGTTCGTGCAAGTTTGCAGCAGCTCCGGCTATAGTTAATACCGAGATGCGGTAGGAAATTTCTCGAGTCGTTGCGGTTTGTTAATTTCGCGAGGTGGAAGAGATAAATTATGTGAAGGTGCGTTTATTATTTTTTGCCAGTTTTCGATAGGGAACTCGGCAGTTCAAGGTAGTCTGCGGTTAGTCCATCATACGAAACCTGCCTCCCCGTCAGGACGGCGTTCGTAAATGCATTTCCCCAAGGTTAAAAAGGATGAGTTTTTAAGTGATATTGTTCATATTAGCTTCGCATCAACGTTTGACTAACATGCTGTATTATGGAGGATTTTACTGCGAAGATATTGATTTACGCGGGATAATAAATATGTATCGAGGTATGTAATTTGATACTATGTTACTTATTAATTGTCCATAAATTTTCAAAATTCGAAAATAAAATAACTCGAAAGTATGTTATGGAAGTTTACATCATTATGCACAGACTTTGCTCGTAAAGTATGGCCAATTATTTATTATTAAAAATAAAAATCATGTTAAAAATCGTTCATAAATGGTACTGGTAGGCTAATATCTGACCGAAACTGCAAAACATCTACTAATTGTGTTTTACATAATTGTGGATATCGTCGTGAGATCGTTACCCTCCAGAGCTACTGAAGATGCGCTATAACGTATCAAATTAAATCCATCACGTGACGGGCCTCTAAGCTAACTAATGCATTTCAAAATTTACCCCTTCATTCTGAATCTGAAACACGGCTGAATTAAAAAAAAACGGTGTTTCCTTCATTACTGCGGCTACATCACATCAATCATGACGTTCGAGACGATATCTCAGTCAGCGGGCGAGATCTTAATGAGATGTGTCCTGTCCTATTCCCGAAGCGAATGTCATAAGGCTATAATTATCTACCTGGGCCAAAATTCGGATAATCTTTCACATCTGAACGGTATTTCATGTTTTGTGCCCTCAACAAAACTCAGAACGAGTTTTGTTGTTGTTGTTGAATTGTTACCGCTTCAACAGCAAGCAACAAAAATGTCTATTTTAGGTGAATTGTCGGTGAACGTTTAATCTTTGTACTCGTAACAGCTTGCAGTCAAAACAGATACACAGAGTGTTATCGTTCTGCCGCGATAGCTGAAACTGCAAGTAAGCGAGTGATGCACATTGAAACCAAATTAGAATATGAATCGGTTTTGATCGGCCCCAGATAATAACAACCCTATTACCCTGTATAATTAAATTGTATTTATTTTGTTTATCGTATGGCAATTATTTCGAACCGCGAGATCTTCGAGAAGACAGTACGGTTGCACTTTTAGCACCACCCAGGGGTCACGTGCAGGGTAGCGGTGGGTACTCCCTATGGAAGTGGTGCTACTTCGGCCCCCTCTACGGACGTGGTGCAGCTTCGACCCTTCGACTAATAAAATGGTAGAAAGCTAGTTATTAGGTACCTAATTTTACAAGGATTCAGTCTGTTCCTAAACTGTACCTAATTTTTTTACACAAAGTCTACTTAATTACCTATCATGTAGGGTCGCTTGGCCAGTTACGCGACCAGCGTTAGTTTGCGACCACCTAAGGAATGAAGTTATATTATTTGCATGTATATATGCATGTTATTTTAAGTTATTGCATGAGAACCATTAAAAATCGAGGAAATATTCTTCCAGTTCATCAAGTGGTCGCAAACCGGCGCTTTAAATTAACTGGTCGCAAACCGACCTATCGATCCTAGTCCATGAATAGGGTTGTTGACTCAAAATTTGACTACTCTAAAAGACTACTCCGAAAGAAACAAGTCAAAGAAATATGTCAAATAGTGAAAATCCTATTCAAATATCTCAAAAAATAACAAAGCTACAACCGTTTTAATGTTGCTGGTCAGATAGAGAAAGCGCGACAGATCAGTGACGTCATTGACCACGAGCGTCATAGCAAATGACGATCGTTCCAATACAAAGGTGTATTTTGCGGAAAAGGGACATTTTGCCCCCTCTTAAAACTTTGAAGACTTGTAATTATGTAATTTGATACTTTACTCGAGAAAATTCGAACTTATTGATTTTCTTATTTGGTGTCAACATCCCTATTCTTTTGCACTAATGTACTTATACGTATCGTTCCAAGAAAAGGGTACCTAACCTAATTTAACCATCTTTAATTCGTGTCAATAATTCCATATTTTTGTAACGACGAAGGGTAATTTTGGCTGAATTGTATCAAAGAATCCGTTTAAAAAGCTATTTTGCAGTTGAAACAATAAGGTTCAAAATCCATTAACATTATTAATACAACAAAAGGAATCTACTTTAGGTACAGTACGTGTTACTTACACGGCAACGGGCTCCTTGAATTTCCCACACTGTTGAATCTGAAACATCAGGTCACCCCCGTTTACGTACTCCATCACGAAGTACAAACGATCCTGAAATTAAAACATTCAAAGTTATAAAAATATAATTAAACACGTCGCTCATGTTCTTGAAATCGAATATCGCTCCACATGTGCTAAACGCGTCGTCTCAGTGCGAGCGCTCATGATGAAGAACCACCTATACCAGTTTAGAATACGTCGAGCGATATTCGACCTTACAGTGAGTGCCTCTATTGATTATATTTTGATATCTCTGAAATTCACGGACGTAAAATAAAATAAAGTATTTATTTTCCAATGTTGCCATAATAGTTAAAATAGTTTCAACGCAGTCCATTTCGTAGAAGAACGTACCATTTTGCGGAATCTATTTCCTGGAAAAAAGTTAAATCTATCTCTGAGAAAATTGGAATCGTTAATATTTGATTTAAAAACAAAGAAAACCAATGTACATGTTTCAATGTAAAAACAATATTATACGAAATTAAAAATATACGAAACGAAACTAAACAGTTCCCTAAAAATACCTAACCTTAAAATAAGGACTCCACAAGTAATTAGTTCTAAGTTCACGGCCTAATTACAAAAGTTTATCCATAAATTACGTTACGCAAAAAATATGTTTTGGGCCCTAGAGCGGTGAAACTTCGCAACCTCTTTTATAAGTAAGTTAGGCTCTTTTAAAACGACTTAATATTCATGTCTTGAAAAGGAATATCCTTCACAAAAGATATCATGAGAAGTTGACAGATAAATTGAATTTGGACAAACGATCGTCTCGCGCGACTTCGAATAAGCAATCAATTTTCGTAATACGTCATCTGTCATACTAAGTAGTATTCAGAGGAGAAATACTTAACTACTGACAATACGGCAAAACGACTTGCCGTAAATGATGGATATAGGCGTCACTAAGTTCTTGTACAATACTTACAATAGTGTTTTTATGTTATACTTATTGAATTCAGCCGAAAAATCAGCCATCTATCGTCTTAGCCTCATCTCATCACTACAAACGCCAATCATAACTGTCAAAAAGGAAATGGTAGAAATCCTGGATAATATTATATCAAAATTGGGCACAATGTGCACATATTATGTAAATTGCTTAATTTTTTTTTGTATATCATACTCCGTTATATTTCTCATTTCGGTGAAGTGATATTGAGCTAAATGTTCGAAATGAGAATGTTGCAATTACAGAATTGTTTACATGTTAGTTTTTATGCAGATGACAGAGCCAAACCAGCTTCTGACGGGAACTGCATCAGATCACGTCACAGGATCCTGCTATTCGTCAAGTCTTGTTCAGAGGATTGCTGTTCTCGTGGGTACTTCGTCAGCTAAAGTCCTTAAGGACAGCATCGGTAGGTACTGGTTTTGCTAAATATTTCTCGGCATCTTTTTGTTTTCTATATGAAAGGAAAGAGTAATCTAAGCGTTCGGCAAAAAAATATTTTTGAAAAATTCATGAATCATGTTTAAAATTAAATTTACTAATACTTCTCATTAAGTTCCGATGCCATTTGTTCGTAGTTTTTGTTGAGTGTAAGAGGGACGAACTGATAACAAGCGCTGTGTAGCCGCTCTGATCGACTATTAAAGGGGCTCAATAAAGCGATAGGAGTGCGCGGTTGGAGAGTAGCCTGGGGAAAATCCAAACGAAACCTCTGACACGACCACGTAGGCGATTTAAACACTAGAATACTCTAGGAGTTTGCGCTCCAGTGGGATTAATTGAGCGGCTTCAACCTAATCTGAGGCTTGAGATCTAATCGATTTATCGATATGCTCACCATAGTTTGGAAGCATGAGTGCAGCTGCACAAGGAAAGGCGGCTTGCTGCTCAGCGCGAGCACTCTCTTCTCCACCATCGTGCACTCCACGTCATCGTCCTGGATGATGATGTCCTTCTTCAGGATCTTGATAGCGTACAGCTCGTCGGTGCCTCGGCGCTCGGCCAGCATAACCTGTTGGAAAGAAAGTATTCTTATACCACGATCGCAACTCTGTCGCTTCGGCTAAACTCGGCTTTAGCGTTCACCCGAAGTGTCGATGGGGCATTCTTATTTTCGTGCACACTGTCACATCCCAGTATGTTAATACCGTGGATGAAATAATAGCTATAATATGCCAGTTTAAAGATGTATTTATCAAAAATGAGAATGGGCCCCATATAACCGATCGCGCTAGGAACGAAAGAGGAAGCGCTATATGACAAACACGTGGAATGCCATAATATGCTGTCAAACATCGGTTTTCTTAGACAAAGTACCTTCTGTACGTAAGCACTACTAGTTTTTTCTGTGAAGAGCAAATGTATGGCTTTAAAGGTCCCCTCTTGGACGATGATTTTTTTTTTGTAAAATAAATATACAATACGTACAATACAATACTCTTAATATAATAATTATACTGAAAGGAGATTTCATAAACCAGCAAGTTAATCGCGTACTACTCGGAACGCGCGTTACTACTATCAAGTGTATTTTTAAGGAAAAATGACAATTGATAGACTGGCCCAACGCTCATTCGAAAACGTATGCAACTACCTTGCTGAGAAGGAGTGCTATAAATTTATTCGTACCTTTCCAAACGATCCTTTGCCAAGCACCATAATAAAGGTAAAATCAGAGGCTCGGATGACATCAGATGCCGCCATGTTATGAGGAACCTCCCGATCCGGTGGTGGCGGGGCCCGTCTGGAACCAACAGTGGTCGCTCTCATCTGAGTTTTCAGTTGGGCCAAGTCTGCCCCCTCTTCAGGCACTGGCACATTGTAGAACTCGCCTTCTTCTTGGGTGAGGAGCTTGAACCAGCCGTCAGCGGGAGCTTTCATCAGTTCTGAGATCCCGAAGGATAGGGAACCCATGAAGTCATTGCGGGACGTGCGGTCCCAATCCCAAATCTGTAACATGAAAAAACAAAGTTACTTATGCCTTGAGACCAGTTTAAGTTGGGCGACATCATCAGATCATCATCCTTCTATCGTTTTTCTCGGTTGTAACTGACACGAGCCTAGGGCTGGCACCTCGTTCCAAGATTTAGGTACTACGAAAGCGACAGTTATTAGATCTTCCAAAGCCAGAACGTAAACTGGACCTTCTGTTCATCATCAGATATGATCAAAAAAGAATACACGTTTTCTAAAGGTCTTAAAGGTGCTGGTGGTCCTGCGTGGCAAACCACAAGTGACAGTGCGGTAGGGATATGAATGACCTTGCAATTCATATCCTTGTCTTGCTCTATTATACAGCTTGCACATTGATTGCAGTCCGCCATGCAGGGTATTCTGGATACGCATTAAAGACAAATCATATTGTAACAATGAACAGGCACTCAGTCATGTGAAATGTTGCAAATCCATAATTATTATCGGTCCGTAGTACCGCGAAAAGTGTCAATGTAAAATATTTCGTCGAATGCGAATTGTGAACAGATAAATCTTCTCTATATAGTCTGACGTTGAGGATACCTCAATCAACAGCCTGCGGTCCTTATCCTCAGGCTTCAGATCAAAGGTCAGGGTCTCGTTCCACACGGGGTTAAGGGTGCTCTTAATAGTCTTTGTTTTTTTCTTGACGTTGTCGGAGTCGGGGATCAGCTTCATCTTGACGTAGGGGTCAGAGAGACCGTTCGGGTCCATCGGGATCAGGTTGCGACCTTGCTTTACTGTAAGACATATGTCATGTTAATTAAAACAGTAATATTTGAAGAATATTGCTTGTCAAGATTCCTTTAGGCGGAGCATGACAGATTTTACGTAGTTTTTTAGAGAATAGTGCTTGTTCAGTGCATTGTCACCAGGAAATCATCTCTTGGTTCATACGCTTTATTTTGTAACGTGCCGTGAGTTCATCACAGTTACAGCTGTGTATAGATAAAGGCAATACCGACCTTGAACGAAGACCTTGAACCCCATAGGGTGGTGACTGTCAACACCGTGTATACTCCTTACTTAGGACTATATCTTTAATCTAAAGGTATTCACACATAAATAAGTTTTTAGTAGATGTTCGATAGATTTGAGGGGTCAGATGATCCTTTGAACCCTAATAAGAGCTGTATGAGTATGATCATAGACCGTGGTTGAACGATAAAATACCTTCGACGGAAAGCTCGCAGCCGCACACGACACCGAGTCCTTGAGTTGCTTGTGCACGTTCATGCTATATGCTACACACACAACAACATACCTTCGACGGTGAGCTTGTTGCCAGTGTTGCCACTGAGGTGATGGTGAGCTGTATGCGCCCGCGTCGCTCCGTGTGATCGCAGCCGCATAAATTCGGCATCGGCTCCTCGCACCGCTTGTGTTCGTTCGTGTCGCATGCCACAACACAACAAAATACCTTCGACTGTGAGCTTGTTGCCCACAGCGGTGATGGTGAGCTGTATGCGCCCGCGTCGCTCCGTGTGATCGCAGCCGCATAAATTCGGCACCGACTCCTCGCACCGCTTGTGCACGTTCATGTCGCATGCTACAACATAAAAACGTATTAGCTTTTCTAGGTCATGAGTTCAATTATTGGATATCTATTTTTAAATGTTTTTCAATTTTATCAGATTATTTCACTTATTTATCGGGCTTAAACTCATTATTTCAGCACCAAAACCTCTCTCTATTGTTTATTAAATTAATAAAAGTTTATCTGAGAAACACTTAACTGTAATAAGATACTTACTTGGACTCTTAAGTTTACTAAGCACGCTAAGTAAAAGTTCATAACTTGATTAATATCTAAGTTAGAGCAAGTGATTCATATTATACCTACTAAGTGGTGAATAAGTTGAACAAGCTGTGCGAAAGAAAAGCGATGTAAAAGAAAAACAGAAAAAAACTAGAATATTTTTTGTCTGTGGCCTTTAACACCAATCAAAAGGTGTCAATTGTCATCAAAGGGGTTAAAATGTTGGATACATACTGATTAATTGATATAATAAGTGAAGCCGTCTAGGCAAAAATATGTCCCATGACTTCTAATGTAGGCGAATTAAGGTTTCGACACATAGAGAAATAAATAAATATTTGTGGGCAATCTTATTACACAAATTAACTTAATCCCAAACTAAGTAAAGCTTGTGCTATTGGTACTAAGTGACGATATACATACTTATATAAATAAATAGATACTTAAATCATAGAAAACATCCTAGACTCAGTAACTAATATTCGTGTTCATCACACAAATAAATGCCCTGACCGGGATTCCAACCCGGGACCTTCAGCTTCGAAGGCAGGGTCACTACCAGTGGTCGTCAGTGCGGGCGGCACATATTTATGAGAATAAATTGATATTTTTGTACTAGACTGTTCATGCTATCTTTAAATAATATAACACAGCTAAGACCGCTTTAAATAAAATCACTTAATTGCTTTAACATCAAAATTACATTAGCAAATTCGTAGCTTTAAATAATCTGATTACGGGATAAGCCGCGTAGGAGGAGAAATAAATACAATCGTCTATATTTTTTTACCTAGCAGCTAAGCCGTGTGTTTGGAAAACGAATTTTATGTAATACGGATCAAGATTTCCTTTGCTGTGAGAGTGAAAATCATGGTTAAGACGAAATAAAGCATTTAAATGTTCATGATTCTAAACAGCTCACGCCAACACACTTTTCTCTAAGGGTGATTTTTGTCTAAATGGCGTTCTATTAATAAATTTGATCAAATTGATAAGAATGTGACTGTTTTTTTTTGTCTATGGGAATATCATCATCATTCAGCCGGAAGACATCCACTGCTGGATATAGGCCTCCTCCAAGGAGCGCCACAGCACACAGTCATATACCTACTTAAACCTTCATGTTAACCTAGTTGGTACTCTGCCTGCAAACTGACGGTGTTCGGTTCTAATCCCGGTAAGGACAATTATTAATTATCATATTGGTAATTGATTTTGGATTCAAGTACACAAGTATGTTTATCGTCGTAAGTATGTTTATCGACACAAAATTCTGAGGGATTAGATCAATTTGAGTAAATGTGTATTATTCATACTTTTCGTACAAGTGAAACAAACAAACATCGCAAACTTTATTTAAAAGAAAACTAGACTAGAATAATAAAATAGATGTTATTTATATTTTCATCAAGCCATTAGACCCATTAGCCATTAGTCCTTAATTATGATATACCTATTACGGAAGTCACACACTTTTACGTAAGGAAGACACCTAAATATACATGGCTTTCATTGAACTAATACAATACATATATTTAACACCTCAAAAAAAGTACAAAAACAGTTCAGAACACAACGATATAATAGAAGAAATAAACAACAGTTATAATCATGTAGAAACTTGTTATACATGCTTGGGTATTGAAAGGGACGCAAGCTACTTTTCTTATAAATTGGATTCATAGTTTAACTGATGCTATCTGATGCGCTGTGACGGCTGAGACAGTATGAGCCACTTCAGAGCGTATCAGATGAATGTAAATCTGACCATTTTAGGTAGCATATAATCAACAGCGTTATGTCGTGTTATAATGCGTCACAAAAATATGAATCCAGCATTAAACATGCATAATACTCGCAGCACGAGCATACGAGCAGCAAAGATGGCCGATTAAGAATATACAACACAACGTGCAGTGAAAAAAGGTAAGTAAGTCGTGTTACCACACTGAAGGCGAAATTGCATGCGATTTTCATTACATTGCGGGATTTGATCGGCCTTGTCTTACCTCGGTAGCCCGCAGCCCGCAATGTAATCAAAATTGCATGCAAGTTCTTACACGGTGTAAAAGGGCCTTAATAAATCGACTGTTGAAATTGAAAATATCTCACAGGTAACTCTTTGATTGACGTTCATTAGTGTGGTGGCAACTAAACACATATTTCGAGTAACTAGATCGGAATACGTAGTGCTCTTTACCTACAGTTTGCGAGAGGGCGTAACATGTAGTGATTAAAATCGAAAGAAAAATTGTAGCCCTATCCCATGTTATGTACGGTAGGTAAATAAGCACTAGCTATTCCGAACATTATGTATATTTGTGTTATCAAAACAGTACATGTTCAACTCCTTACTTTACAAGCAGTAATTTTAATTTATAGCCTGTGAAATTATGTGCTATCATTTTAAGAATAAAATACAAAATTCCGTGTAAAATAAGTAGTTGTCGTTGATGTTAACTACAGAATTAACAATAAATGTTATTTAAGTAATTATAGCGCAACTTCGTGCTTGCAGTAAGATGAAGATAGATTGCTTGGAAGTCAAAAAGATGAAAGAAAAATTATCAAAGCCAATAAGAGATTAGCGACTAAAATTAGCGCTAAGCACGAAATAAAATAAAGAAAGATGGAGCATACAATTCGTTGTTTAATTTTAATCCTTCTTAGCGACATACATATTTATACATTGATGATCTTGATTATTTCTAAGGCTTTATTTAATTGGTTATATTTTACCCGCTAGGCACCACACCCCCTACTGCGAAATTCTAAATCCGAGCTTCGTATCGTCCCGTCCCTTTCACTAATACGACACGATACGAAGTCCGAATTTCGTATTTCGGAGTAGCCCCTCAGTTATTAAAAAAAACCTATACCTACTTTTTTTTTAAATTGGCGATATAGTCTAAAGTGTAGTGATTTTGTTGTCCACTAGGATCACAATACCACTTCACTATTAATATATATTAACAAGATAACCAAGACCAAAGCCAAGGCCTGACACTCCTTTCTCATCATATTTTACCAGGTTTAATTTTGGATTTTCGTTGCTTTGAGCACTATTTAATTAACATAGTTACGTTAATATAATTCTGTATCATGAGGACTACGATTCGTAAACCCCGTCTTCAAAGGAAGGTGTGTCTCTTGGGATGTCTTTCGTGATCCCATAAGGGGATTGTAGGGTATTTCTCATTCGTAGATAAGACATAATTGTTAATGCATAAAATAAACAGAAAATCTTAGCAATACATTTAATAAATTCTAGTTGAATGACAATCAAGAAAATTAATAACATATGTCAATGTTCCTTTTGTAACAAAAAATAAAGTAGCCACTTCTATGGCCAAAGAGGCGCGAACATGCCGGCCCCCTTGAAGGTCTTAGCTTCAATAACTAGGTAGTGGACAAATCTTGGTAACAGGACGCCTGCATGATCCAGACCCAGTGAAAATGTCTACTACTCGGACGACACCATCTTGGCCAGGATGTACTGCAGTGATTCTTCCCATTTTCCACTTCAATGGAGGGAGGAAGTCTTCCTTGATTATGACTAAAGTGCCAATATCTATAGAGGGAATTGTTCGATTCCATTTGGCTCTCTGTTGCATTTGAGATAAGTATTCGACACTCCAGCGACGCCAAAAGTGCTGCCGTAACTGTTCGATCCGTTGGTATCTTTGTACAGCATTACCAGCTGGGCAAGTAGGCTCCGGTAGTGCGGTCAGTGGACGACCAATAAGAAAGTGACCCGGAGTGAGGGGTGACAAATCTTTTGGCGATGATGATAATGGTGTCAGTGGACGCGAATTTAGAATAGCTTCTATTTGACATAATGTAGTGCCTAACTCTTCATACGTGAGATGAGCTAACCCAAGAGTGCGTTTTAGGTGATGTTTGGTAGACTTCACACCTGCCTCCCAAAGACCGCCGAAATTGGGAGCATAGGGGGGCGTAAAATGAAACTGGATGCCATCGTTCGAAAAGGTATCCGGTAACTTAGCCTTAATTTCATTCCAACCACCCACAAAATTAGACCCATTATCGCAATAAATGTGCGAAGGCATTCCACGACGAGCAATAAATCGTTTGAGCGTTAGAATAAAGGTAGCACTCGTCATGTCCGTAGCTAATTCTAGGTGGATTGCTTTGGTAGCGAAACAAATAAAAACGCAAATGTAAGCCTTGATATATTTAGCGCCGCGCCCCTTCTTGCTACTAATCATGATTGGACCTGTATAGTCAACTCCAGTCACGTTAAAGGGAGCCGATATTTCAACTCTGGCAGCCGGTAAATCTCCCATAATGGGATAATTCACACGAGCAGCTAGCCTCGTACATGTGACACATTTGTGAACTATAGATCTAGCTAAATCTCTACCCCCGATTGGCCAATACCTTTGACGTACACTAGCTAATAATAATTGAGGGCCTGCATGCATTGACTTGACATGATGATCTTCAAACACCTTTGTAGTTAGGATGTCACGTTTTGGTAATATTATGGGATGCTTGACATCAAAGCTTGCGTTACATTGTGATAATCTACCACGTATACGAATGAGTCCCATAGGACATAAGAAAGGTTGCAACTTGGCGAACGAACTATTTCGTGGAAACTCCTTGTTTGACTTGATTGTCTCAATTTCTCTTACAAAGTGTTTAGCTTGGACACTCTTGAGTATAATAGTTAAAGCCTTGTTTAATTCATCAAATGACAATGGCCCCTTGACGCGTTGTCCTGGAGGGTAAACCTTAGTATAATCAATAAAGCGTAAGACATATGCCAATACTCGCTTCATTTTGGTCAACGTAGAGCATCGATTGAGTATAGTATTGATCACATCGTCTTGAGGCTGTGTGACAACGTTTGAGACAACTCTTTGTTCGGGTAGTTCAACAGGGTTGATGCACTGATGCGTAGGCCACATTCGTTCTTCTGACATTAGAAACGAGGGTCCGTGCCACCACAATTCGTTTTTTTTAATGGCATCAGTTTTTATACCTCGAGAGAGGACGTCGGCCGGGTTTGCTTCACTTGCAACATACCTCCATGTAAAGGGAGCTGTAGCTTCTTGTATCTTTGATACCCGATTTCGCACAAATGTTTTCAAGTTATTTGGCTCGGTTCCGAGCCAACCAAGAACAATAGAAGAATCGCACCAAAATACAAATTTGTCAATGGTAAGCCTTAGCGATTGTTTGATCTTCTGACAAAGTCGAGCCGCTACCAACGCACCGCATAATTCGAGTCGCGGCAGCGTAGTGGACTTCAGTGGTGCTACCTTGGCCTTTGCACATAGTAAATGAGAGTGGACTGTATCATTTGAATCTATAGACTTAGCGTATGCACATGCTCCATACGCCAACTCTGATGCATCGCAATAAATGTGAATTTCTACTCTTCTTGGCGTATTGAGTAGTACATGTCTGGGAATAGCTAGGGCATTGAGATGGTTTAGTGTCTCAACGATTTCATTCCAGTCACTTGAAATTTGTTTTGGAACTGCGGTATCCCAGTCCAATTTCTGAAGCCATAATCGTTGCAATAGAACCTTGGTTTGTATGACCGTAGGTGACACTAAACCCAATGGGTCGAATATTTGTGATATCGTAGTTAAAATTGTTCGCTTCGTAACGGGTTCTTTAGTTGCTGAAGTTACGATCTTGTAACTAAGAGTATCAGCTTCACTGTTCCACAATAAACCCAACGTCTTGGACACAGGAGATTCGTTGAAAGTGTATTGACAGTTAGCTGCCACATCGGACAGATTTGCAAGAACTATCTCATTATTTGATCGCCACTTTCTGAGTTCGAAACATCCAGATAGTAATTGAGCGTTGACTTCAGCGCAGATTCTGGTTGCTTCGTCTATGGTATCTGCTCCAGAAAGCAAGTCATCGACGTCGAAGTCGTGCTCAATGACTGTACCAATCGAGCGGTCTTTGCATTCATCGGCGAGTTGCTTCAAACATCTGACAGCCAGGTACGGAGCTGAAGCTGTACCATATGTTACGGTGTTTAATTGAAATACTGTATAGGGTTCATGCTTGTTTTCACGCCAGATGATCTGCTGTAGCGGCCTTTGTTCATGGCGAACAAGAACCTGTCTATACATCTTAGCTATGTCTGCAGAGATAACTATTGCATGTTGTCTAAATCTCAGCAATATTGCGAGTATGTCATCTTGAACAACAGGTCCAACTAGCTGAATGGCATTATGACCCATACTTTCGTATTCATTGATGAACTCTTTGTACGATTCTAAGAGCTTTGCATTGGCGTGAAGTCTTCTTTCAAGTGACAGGAACCTCCTTTCAGCCATTGAGAAAGAATCCCCAAGTGCATTTGCATCTTGTTTCAATGGCACTTGTACGAGAAATCTTCCGTCTGAAAGGCGCTCTGTAGTCTCCTTAAAAATCCTTTCGCAGATGTGCTCTTCCTCGGACCAGGGTTTCACTTCCGCTACTTCTTCGAGTTCCCAAAATCTTGCAAGTTGATCTTGCACTTCCATTGTTGAAGCAAAGTGACATCGTAACCTTGGAGCTGCAGGAACGCTTCCTGACACCACCCATCCCAACTTTGTCTCTTGCAGTGTTGGTTGATCCTTGCCAAGGTGGATCCGCTTTGTTTGGATTAAATCCCAGAAAATGTCAGCTCCTAGTAGAAGGTCGACGTCTCCTGGTGTAGCGAAATCAGGGTCAGCTAGACAGATGCTGTACGGAATCTGAATCTCCTGGATGTTCATTTTGTACGCGGGGAGAGGCTCTGTTATGTTAGGAATGACATAACATTCAATTGTCGCTTCGAATGCCCCATTCATAGCTTCTAGATGCAGACCACATTTGTTGACAATTGAAGATGGACGATTGTTCAATCCGATGACAGTTGTGTTGACAGCTAACATCTTTGGCTGTAGCACCTTCGCCAGTTTTTCGGTGATGAAGCATGACGTGCTGCCACAATCAAGTAGAGCACGAACGATATGTGCATTGTCTTGGCTGTCAAATATTTTGACACATGCTGTTGACAGGAGCACCTGGTGAGAGCTTCTTGCAGTAGCTGTAATAAGCTTGGATTCAGCAATGGTCTCCTGCTTGTGCGGCGTTTCATCGTCCTTGGAATGCAGCAGCGAGTTGTGTCTCTTGCCACATACTCGACAGCTGGAATGCCTGCAGTTATAAACAGTATGGCCAACTCGAAGACAGTTGTGACAAGCCTTGACCTTGCTGACTATTTCTCTTCGCTTAGGAATCGCTTCTTTGAGAAAATCGACGCAATGGTATATTGTGTGATCTCCGTTGCATACCACACACTTCCACTTCGACTGCGAGTTACTGACAGTTGCTAATCCCCGGTTGACATGAGGTCTTGATGAAGTAGACGGCTTTAGCTTATTGTGTCCTTCCAAACTCTCGAGAAGATCTGCTCGGTTCTTTAAGAATGTGTTGAGCGCAGCGTAGTCCACTTTATCGATAGAGCCTCGAAAGGTTTCCCATTCCTTTAAGGTGCATGGGTCCAGCTTAGTGGTTACTATATGAACGAGGAGTGTGTCCCAGCCTTCAGTCGCCTCTCCCAAAGCATTAAGAGAGCGAAGGTTCTTGTTGAACATGTCCAAAAACTCGCGTAAATCCTTTGATGTCTCACGTGGTTGCTTGGCGTCGAACAGCGATTTGACGTAATTATTAATTAAAAGCCTACTGTTGTCATAACGATCGATAAGCATATCCCATGCAATAGGATAGCTGCTCGTTGTAAGCTCAAGTGAGCTTATTAAATTTAACGCACTACTTTCCAAACTGGCTCGTAAATAGTGAAATTTACTTATAGCATCTAACGAGTCATTATTGTGCACCAAAGAGCAGAATGTATCTCTAAAGTGTAGCCAGTTTTGAAAGCTTCCGTCAAATTTTGGAAGAGATATCGTTGGAAGACGAATTTGATACGGCCTACCATAAGAAGAACCGCCATGATGAACGTCAGAGCCCCCATCGTCTCCCTGATTGCATTTCATCATGGACTGACTACCCTGGCTACCGTCGAGGGAGTTTGACCGTGCGCGCCTAGTATGCGCTAATAAATCTTTAGCTTGCACCATTGCGTTTAGATATGTCGTTTCAAAAAGTTCCCGTTCGATATATTGCTCGTCGGGATCCTCGCACAAACATTCGATTTCCAATTGAACTTCATCAAACTCGAACGACAATGATTCCATTTTCGCAACCCTAAGCTCCAATTCCTGGCGCTCCGGGTCCGGCAGTAAAGTTCCCGAAGGATATTTAGAAACATTCTTTTGAAAAATCGTAAGTCGCGCCTTAATAGAACCACGCTTCCGTATTAGTTTAGTAAATTCATCTTTATTTGACATTTTGTAATTCAATTGTACCAGTTTTCATAAAATCATCAATCAGTTTTGAAGTTTAAAACAAAAGTGACGTTTGGAAAAATATATTTCAAAATTTTATTCAAACTCGAAATTACGTAATTTATAATGATAAATTTTGGAATGATAGCAAATATTAATTAATTAAATTCGCGAAATGCGGAGGAATGATATGGAATGGACTCACTTTCTTTCAGCCGTAGACCAACCCCACCACAGAACCTCCTCGACCAGCCGGCAGCTCATATACTAGCAAACGATCGATGGTCCAGGATATAATTCATATATTTGCATTGATTGGGGTGTATACTTGTACAGGCCGAAGATGGGTACTCTGTCGAATGATAAATTGACGATTAGAAATTGCGTTTTGCTGTTGCGTCTTGCTTCCTTTACGTAGCTCCTGCACCACGCGGCGAGTAGGCACTGCTTGCACGTCGTCTCCGTTGTTGCCGGCGCGGCAGTGATTGATGCCGTGATGCCCGTAGACTTTGTATGAAGATACGTGTAAGGAATTATTTACGTAGATATACGATTCGCGTTTGAAATATTACTTAACTTTGTTTGTAGTTATCCATAGGTCGCTTATATCGTGGTCGTATGGACCAAAAATATTATGTTAATGCATAAAATAAACAGAAAATCTTAGCAATACATTTAATAAATTCTAGTTGAATGACAATCAAGAAAATTAATAACATATGTCAATGTTCCTTTTGTAACGAAAAATAAAGTAGCCACTTCTATGGCCAAAGAGGCGCGAACAATAATTATTAAGACGAATCGACAATTCCCTTAAGGACGACCGTCAGAAATAAGACCTGCATTTTTAAGTAGGTAATGTTATATTATATATTGCAACTGGGGAATAATAAATCAAGACAGGATGACAGTCATTCTTTTATATTTTAAACAAGCCAGTTGTACGTTAGATTAGGTAATCGTGTGTCAATTTATGTGATTTCTATACAGAGTGATAGTCCACTTGTATTTTTCGTTGGTACACATATTAGAATTAGGCGTTTCAAGTATTCATAACCTTTCGAGTATTCACATTTATGTATGAATCAAAAACTGCTACTAATTTCATCAACGCATTTATTTAATTAATTTTTTTTGCACAAAAGAAACCTTATCGTATAAAAGGCGGACTTAATGCCGTATGGTATTCTCTACCAGTCAACCTTAAGACCTATATTGACATTAAGATTAACGATTCATGGTTACGAACCGCAAAATTTTCATTCACACAAAACAAATAACTACTGAAATTATCGGCTGTGTTCACTTTTTACAAAATATCTTATCGAACCTTTTTTCAATCTGAAATGGGTTCCGAATGTGTTGCTAGACATTTAGAATTTAATTATTTAACTAGACTACACGTTCCATATCACGTGTATACATCAATATGACATGTCATGGTGTTCATTCATTGCTAGGGGGCCACGCATCTAGTTTATATTCATTCAGTCATATTTTACAAGCTTTTATATCAATTATTGTTGCCGCGACGTTTTTAGGATAGAATCGATAAAATATCAAAACAGCCTTTTCAGTTTAAGATTTTTTTATATATTTATAGTTTCCATTAAAAATAAAAGCTTGTTAAGCGTCATCATTTGAGAAAATGTGCTTGTAAGACATCTGGTGACATTCGCCTGGGGCGGTAAAATAAAGAATCTCTCGGACTGCAGCAATTTCACGCCCGAGCCGAAGGCGAAGGTGAGAAATATGCGATCTGAAACTTTCTTTATAACGTCGTCGGTGAGCACATAAATGTACGTCTCCACTTGGTAAGGAAGCAGGATTTTCAGCCAAGTTATAGTAACGTCATTAAGCCTAAACAGCATTAATTTTCATACTTCTCGCCAAATGTCCTCAAACAATAATAGGTTCCACAGGAAGCATTTTTGTAGAGAATATTCATTTGTTAAGTTGAATATTCACCCAACAATGCCACTGGTGAAACACATAGCTAACGTCAGGTTTAGATCGAGCGTAGCGGTGCATTCCTGGCTTGATTTCAACTTGCCAACTATTCCTAACCTTAATTGACGTTGCTTGACAGGCGACTACTACGTTTCCGCAGTCGCCTGGCAGCACGCATGTCATGTCCCGTTACATATAAACAAGTACAAGATGGGCTGCACCAAACCATCTTTAATCGTTAGCGGTGGTTTATTAAAATCTGATTGTATGGAAAATTAGACAAGTTTCTATGGGATGACAGCTGCCTCCATATCTTAACGTTGATCAGTCTGTATTCGTAAGTCGGTGCAACCCGCCCTTAGTGAAAAATCAGCCGGAAGTGCAAGAACGGTCATTTAGTCTAAACCCATGACGCGTACTTCAAATGATGACGCAATTCCATTGCATGTTTATCGTGACAATCAGGAGTTTCCATTCTCCTACAGGGTAACTTGGTTGGCGCAGTACCTCCGCACTTCAGTCCTTGCGTGGCCAGACCATGTAGCAGAGTGCCACAATGGTCACAAAACGTAGGGGCAATGAATGTCCACGTTTTCCATTTGTGGGGGGCGTAGGCGGCCTTAACAACGTAAAAATAAGTGAGTAAAGTTAGTAGAAAATGGGTGAAGCAGTTATTGATAGATCTAAGGCGATTACTTAATCTGATCTTAAATAAATTGGGAAGTTTGAAAATTATCAAACAACAGGGTTAAACCCCAACTGATAAAGATATCTAAACCTCGAATTTTTATTTTCGTGGTATAGCCGCAGTTTTCAACTACATTACAAATCAAAGTCTCGCCTCAAACCCATCCACAACGCCTAGAAGAAAAAGCATTAGCCAAGCACCACCACCAAGCAGATCTGAAAAGCGAGCAATGCGTTAGTCCAGCGAAGCCTCGGCTACCTTGGCACTTCAGCCCCTGGTGGATCAGCCCGTAGAGGAGGGACCCGCAGTGGTCGCAGAACGCGGGCGACGCGTACGTGTGGGCGCGGAAATTGTGGCGCGTACGGGTGTCCTGTTGGTCATTCGTGTGGTTGTACAATCAGCTCCAGAAAAAAGTAAGCTGGTAAATTCTGCTGCGTCCACATGCCGGCATTACACCCTTTTGCTGATTGTACGTGTCAAGTTAAAATAATACACGGATCCGATAATGTGAACTCCAAATAAATCCTGATGCTTCTGTAGATTCAAAAAAGGTTAAACATGCGTTGAACGTTAAATTGTTTTGTATGATACATAGCGTCTGATTCCTAATAGCTGACGTTAAGAGATTTGATATAATGCCCGGATCAGGATCCGCGACATGGTTTTGAGATTATGGCGCGTCTAGCAAATATTGTCAACTTCAAGTGCTGTCAACGGTTTTGACAATGAGCATGACAATAAACGCTGAGCGCACTGAGCCCCTAAACCATGTCATGGGAACCTGATCAGATATCTGACGATTGCTTGAATAATTGATATTGAACAATAGAATGTCAAAACAATATGAATTCGGATCTGAAGGAAATCGGTACTGGCTGGTAGATGCCATTAATTATTAAACATCGGTACAGAAGATTTTGAATAAGTATCTATGAAATATTATTCTCTAACGGGAGTTGTTATTGATATTAAGTTGAAATTTTAGTTTGAAGGTGAACAGTACAGGGCAAGATGGTATACCTAATAAATATGGATGGAGGGCACTGAAGTTTAAGTGGAAAGTAAATTTATTCTATTGTTAAGTATCATTGGTTTCTAATAGCAAAAGTTTTGTCTTTTGTACCTCGTGGTATAATCTTAATGATATATCTTACCGAAATATTGTGGCATAGATATTTATCCATATTTATAAAACAATGTATATTATGTTTCGAATTGAGCGAATATTCGAGCGACAAAGAGGAAAATACTTCGTTTTCCGTCCGCGGTAGACCTTCAGGGTGGAGCGACTTATTCCACGCCACTCAAAAGGCGCCTCCAAAATTTTACCTAGCGCCTAGAGGGGCCTACAGGAGGACCGGTCCTGTTGGTAAACTTTAATTACATGTATCATATCATGCATTTCTCCTCAAATATGATAGACTCTGGATAAGTAGTTAGAGTACTGGAAATAAATCATTAAATTAAATACAACAAAAAGGTGATATAGAACATATAACGTGGATTCAATCAATCACATATTTCTCGACTATGTGAAAAAATGTACTTGATTGAATCAAAGTGTTCAATGAATCGAAATGTGTCCACACAATATAAAATACTTTGAGACCAGACCCGAGTACATAGAGGGTAATTCAACTACACGAGCGTTGCCAACTTTTTATTGGTTCCCCAAGTTAGGGCTTTGTTTCTTTTATTGTATTCTGCCACACACAGTGAAAAGGGCATAGTAGGTCTGCCCTTTTGGGCCGAGATTAGACAGCAAGCAGTAGGCGTGTTGACATACAATTCGCAGTAGGAATACTGGCCGTCAGCCGTAAATTACAAGGTGTGAGTACTTCATCAATTGCACGTTATTTAAACAAAAGTAAAAAATATATTTTTGACGTTCCCAATAAACAAAACGAAAATACTTGGAAAACATCAAACTTCAACATATTTCATGCATTTAAAATATTTTTAAATACAAAAAAAAATTAAAATAAGTACTTGGTTCGTTCATAATAAAGCGGAGAGTATCTTCCATCGTCTTTTTGCTTTTTTTCCTGAGCAGAATCGTTTGGACCTTAGCTGTTTATGGTCAAGTATGATTAATAAAGTTTAAATGCATGTGTTTTATTTGGGGACTACAGTGAAATCTTTCTCTTACATAAGAGAAGGTTTATGCCCAGCCGAGTGACGTGAATAAGGAGATGAAATAAATGAATATAACTCTTGGTAATAGTCAAGATAAATAAGTCATCACCTACTGTATGCATTGTTACATTGTTCGAATACTGATCTAAGAACTAAGCCTGTGTCGACAAATGGCCGTTTATTTCTGTTCAATAGGATTCTCGGCGATCACAAGCTTTGTTGATGACATATTACGACTATATATATACTATAGGTTGTATCATTGGGACGTTATTGTCACGTTGAAATAAGCCTGCCTTAAGTGGTTTTCAGACATGTGTGGACGCTAAGGGGGAGAGGGGTTAAACTATCCCACTCTAAAGTATACACGATAGGATCAATTGCAATTGTCAATGTAGGTTATTGATGGCTACATTGATGTGCTTCTGATGCAATGTTTCTATCTTCAATTGCTTCTTGATCGAATTCGAGAGAGAGGGGGGGGGGAGAGAGAGACAAAGAGAGAAAGAGAGGGAGAGGGAGAGAAAGAGAGAGGGATGGAGAGGGAGAGATACAGAGAGAGGCATTGCGTGTATCTGCCATACCCATCATTTTCAATGATCCTCAAATTGCTCAATCCTCAAAACGATTGTCAATGATTCCCCGCGACGATGAATCCGTACGTCATTCGAATCGAATCCGTTCACTTACATCGATCTCCGTCAGTTACGTTTAACAATCGCCCTAATCGCTTATGATTGATAATTGCCATTGAGATGATAAAGAATAGGAATAAAGAATTTGGACCATATGATGCAAATCAATACATTTTGTATCTAACTAGGTGCTACTAAAAATAAATATTCCTTCCATGTATCAAGACGATGTAGGTTCAATAAATACATGTAGATTAACTCAATACCTACACGTAAATATACATTTTAAGGTTTATGAATTACAGGGTTGCCAACTTAGGGGTATTACCCCTAAATTTAGGGGAAAATAAGGAGCATGGGATTTTTTTAAGGGCTCAATATTTTTAGGGGTATATTTAATAATAATAATAATAACAATAAATATTTGTGGGCAATCTTACACAAATCAACCTAATCCCGAACTAAGCACAGCTTGTACTATGGGTACTAAGTGACGATATACATACTTATATAGATAAATAGATACTTAAATACATAGAAAACATCCATGACTCAGGAACAAATATTTGTGTTCATCACACAAATAAATGCCCTGACCGAGATTCGAACCCGGGAGCTCCAGCTTCGAAGGCAGGTTCACTACCAACTTGGCTAAAGCGGCCGTCGATTTAGGGACTTTTATTTTATATAACATTATTAAAAATAAGCTGCGGTATCGACTATCCATTGCAATGCTGCAAAGCGTAATAATGGTCCTATTTGCACTACAGAGAACATGATCTTGCGTTACATTTACTCCATCTAGTAAATGTTTAAATTATTCAATGTGCATGTATAATCATAAAAAAGTCGAACCATTACAATAAGCGAGATAGAGGAGTATAACTACGTTGAAGAAATTGGGACACATAATTTTTGTTACATATCAGGGGATTTTGCAATAAAAAAGTTTAGTTTTAGGAGTTTTAACTTAAGTTCTAGGGGTAAAAAAAAATTGGAGTTGGTAACCCTGATGAATTAATACGCCCTATTAGGTACTAACTCAGAAATCCCTTTTATCATTTATTATTTAATTCAGCCTTCTCGAGTTTCAATTTAGATTTATTTAAACAGTTATAACATTTTTTATTTCAAATGCTATGCTTGAATACGTTTTCTGAACTTCAAAGGGACGCACAAAAAAGTAAATTTATTTTTTAATATTGTAAACAACATTAAGTAAGTATACAAATTATACATACATATACATGCATTGTGGCATTGATTTTCCGATACATAATTCTTGACTACAATTGTCAGTCTGACAATAGCCGAAACATGATTGCTTAAAATTTTCTAGACAGAAAAAAATCCGAAGTTAAGTATTTATTTTCCGTTTTTTAATCAGGCTATTAAAACAATGCATTATTAAACGACACAATTAAGCTGATGTGATGGTATTTTACCTCATTTTAGCCCATCTAAACTCTGTCAAGAGGAAATTTAATAAAGTCAGCAGCCACATATTTACCGACATTTGTCTAAAAAAAGCAATTCCCGTAGTGTTGCATCCCGCTTTGTCATGCACGAAAGACATAAGCCGTGTCTCTTTCATGGGGGGCGTGGCTGACAGAATAGAGGAATCCCGCTAAATGTCTTCGTATAACGTAAGTTTGTTGAACCTTCAACTATGACGTAAATATTTTAAAAAGAGAAGATACTTAAGGCAAAATAAGAGTAGTTATCTAGATATGTTTTATGATTTAATAAGGGTTTGAAGGTGGTTTTGTAGTTGAATTAATTTTGTTCACAACTGTCAAAGTGTCAGCAAAGAGTCGAGTTTGACGTTAACTCTAAAACCTGAAAAATAGTTTTTATGTATACATAACTGATAAATATTTTGCTTAAAACATGTTTATAGTGTAACCACTAATCGTGACAATAGAAGAGAAGCTGAATACATAACTCATCCCTTTCTAAGGAGTAACACTAATAGATAAGAAAGAGGTGGGATGAGTTCATCAGCTCCCTCGCCCCGACACGAATAGTTGATCAGACTCCCTTATTCATAAAACTTGTTTAACAAACCTCTGATGCCTAAAAAGTGCTTTGTCCCTTTCTTAGAAACGTATTTCTCTAGATGACAGAAAGGACAAACTTAATGTATTTTAAGCGAAATAAGTAGGTTTGAAGAGCATTTATGAATATAGTACTTTGATCTTAAAGCGTGGGTTAGCCATAGTTGTAGTTGTGAGACGTACGAACACATAGACATTATGAACTCATAGCTTCAACGCTGACGCACACAGAGACAATGTGCATGTAGCTCAACACGCAACCATGGTAGACATGGGCAAAATGTGTCACTTTAAAGAAAAGACTCGCTCGGCCGCTCACCGCTCAATTTTACCACTCTTCTATATCTTTATATCCGTATGCATCCGTCGATCAGTAGCTCTGTAGCTCTCTAGCTTTCGCCACGCAACGCGACTCGCTCGGCCGCTCACTGCTCAATTTTACGTCGTGAATTACGGATCGAGATTGATTCGAATGAATCTATCTATCAAGTAGATCAGTAATTCACTAAGAGCTATATAAGTAAGTACCTACCTGGTGCGATGTGATGTCGCTATTCGCAAAGCAAACGATACCGGGAGCGAGGGAGTTGTACGGATATACAGATATACTGATATACTCGGATTTTGAAGGATATGAAGAGTGATTCGTGCGGGCGGAGCGATATATATCTTTTTTATATATCACTCCGGAGTTACCCATGTCTAACCCATGGCTCACTCGCGCTCGTGAGATAAAAGTACTAGGTATATGAGTAAGGGCACATATTTAATTTTAACATAAATTAACTTCCAAACATTTTCATTATTATAAATCTTAACAGGTAGTATATATAGCAAATGTATTACAATTTTAAAATATTCCTACCTTTTCTGCAAACTCGTTACGCCCCAAGCGGTTACCTCATTATATCAAATTTCATGTAACGTCAAAAATGTACGCGAGCTTAATAATATTCCATCCTCAGCTACACAACCCACTAAGTCATTATAAGGGATATTGAGTTACCAAACCAAACTGAGTACAAATAAGATTCATTGTTCCATAAAAGCAGGAGAAGTTTGGTAAATGCTATTTAAGTAACGAACACTAGTATAATAAAAATGAGATCGACCGTTATACCTCGTTATACAATGTTACACAAAATTGACAACAAGCGAAAACACGATACGGTATTCGAAATATAAATAAAAAGGGGCACCATTTATAATTCCCTGGAATTTGAACGTAGGTACATTTACAAACTTTCTTTACTATTGAAAATCCAAATGACTAGTACGTACAGAATTCCAGAAAATGGAACAGGTAAAAATCTATATTCATTAAATTTATTACCTCTTTTTCCTTACTGATCTTTTTAGGGTTCATCGAACCTTACTAAGCGAGCTTAAAATATTTCATGACATAAACCGTAATAGGATACTTTTAGGAATTTTGTACGTTAAGGTTTGTAACGCTATAAAAATGGACCAAAACCTTCTGTGTACTTTGAACTTAAGTTAACTTAACTTAGAACGGTGATCTGAAACTACATGACGCGAAATAAATATAAATGTGATTCGTAATAAGAACTAAATATCTTCCAACAACAGTCTTTAGGAATCTCGTACCACAGACCCCCAAAAGGTACTACGTCCACAATCACTTCATTGGAATATGAACCTACATATGTATTACAACTAGGTGTATAATCGCGTGTGTAGTTGATGTACTTACGTCGGAATCTGCCCCCTTGTCGGCGCCCGGGCACGTGAACGTGACGTACTCGTGACATCTCTTGTGGACCACGAAGCTGCATACTGCAATAGAAATAGATATATAGGTACATTAACTACTTATTCTGCCACTGCCCTTAAACAACACATATTTCTTATTTATTTTCATTTACATTAAATGAAAAACGGTTTAGTGCAAGTCTGACGTTGCCCAACAGCTTATTGCTTACAATTATTGTTCACCAGATTCAATGTGTTAAGTACTGGCTAGTGTCGAGCATCAGGACGCTTACCCTTAGATAAAAAAAAATCAAGTCAAGGCAGTTGCAAAAATAACGGCGCAGGGCCTGTACTCCGAAGTTCGAAATGCGAACTTTGTATCGTTCCGTCCCTTTCACTCTTGTGTACACTATATGAGTGAAAGGGACGGCACAATACAAAGTTCGGATTTCGAATTTCGGAGTAGCCCCTGTGGTCGATGCATCAAACTTACTCAAAAATATGTCTCTCTCTACGCGGCGGGCGAAAACGACCACTCCCGAGCATTCCCGAACATACCATTCAAACGCCGCGGGCGGCGGGCCGCTGTCGGCCGCGGGCGGCGGGTGAAAACGACCCCGGCCTTACGTCGGCGAATTAAGTTTTAAAAGAATGGGAAGATAAAAAAGATACATATTTTTGCAATTGTACGTCCATTTCTCTGTAGTTTTCTAATGACCTGTAGTCACCGTTTTCATCAGTTTTCGGCAAGCGTAAAATGGCGTTCATTTCCGATGTGTCCAGTCTATAAACTTTTCAGGCTATGTATTTTTAGTGTCAAACTTTTTAGTTTTATCTAGTTAATAAAATGAAACAGATAAAGAATGTTGATTTATTAAAAGTTACTACCATTATATACTTCGATTTATTTTTTCATATTAATATATTCATATGGAAGAAATCTTCTTGTATTACTTTAATTTAGATTTCATAGCCTTACCTATACAATGGATCCAAGAAGGAAAATAGGGGATGCAATTTTCGTATACAAGCTTATAAGGAGCAGCTTAGACTGTCCGCAACTATTAGCTCTCCTTATCTACTTAAAACTTGAAACACATATTTTAATTTTTTTTAATATGAAGTCTGTATACTTGGTATGGGAAAACCCATACAAACTTCCATCCCCTAATTTAAATGGTGGTAGGTGATTTACTAAAAGCTCCACCCCGACCACCCCGCAAGCCTATCTCACCTCTCTGCCCACCGCCCAGACAGTAGTTCTGGGAAGTACTCACCTATCCCAAGATTTTGTAAAATACTCAACAGCTGCAGTCACGTGATAGATGTATATTTCTACTCAGTTTTTAGTTTTAAGAAATCATTTGTAATTGCTTACCCGAACAACAATAACCTTAGCAACTAAATTGTGCAACTAATTCAAGTTTCTTATTAGGTAACAAAAAATGTAGGTAGTTAGTTTAAAAGTTCAGTTTCTAAATGCATGCGGTGCATACCTCAAGTAATTGTTACGCTTAGCACTATCAAAATATAATGGATCAGTATTTGATGTATTAGTGTAAACAATTGTTGGTAGGCCAAATAAATAAATCCTTATGTAAAGTACGTTGCATTGCTTGTAATTTTGTGTTGGTAAGTTACTACAAATGTACTCGTAACTACAAATTGGGTTGCGTCATATCAATGCTCTATATATATTGCATGACTTCATTTGACATTGACGTCTTGTTAGTGCAGTTTTAGTAACAATACTAACAATAACATTTTACGTCAGTTAAGAAAACAGATGGTATAGTTAAGAGACTACTTGATTTGTCAGTGCGGAGGCGGTACTATATGAGAAAACTGTCAGCTCTCAGTGACAAATGAAGTACACTTTTATCGGGCGATACCTCCAGGAGGCAATCACTGACCTAGGTCGTTGGTTTAATCTTTGGCGGATCGAAGTCATTCCGGAAAAAAGCACTGCGATAGTCTTCCACCCGTCCGACCGCGTTAGCACGGAAAGGCGTGTGGCTCCGATCCAGATGTTTGACCGGCCCATCCCCTGGGCCAACGATGTCAAATATGTTGGAGTGACCCTCGACAGAAAACTGACTTTCCGTAGCCACATCAGTAGGGTACGCAACCGTGCGTTGTTCGTGCTAGGAAGGCTTGGGCCGATGATTAACAAGTTTAGTAAAATGTCACTTAGAAATAAGCTGACACTCTACAAAATTTGTGTTCGTCCAATCATGTTTTATGTAAGTGTAGCTTTTGCTCACGTGGCTATGACATCGCTCAAGCCGCTTCAGGTCATTCAGAACGTAGGGCGACTGGTGCTCCGTGGTACCAGTCGAACCTCAGTCTGCACCACGACATGGGGATTAGCACCATATATGGTTTCTTTAAGCAGACTGCCAGACGTTATTTTGACAACGCTTCCCACTATAGGAATCCATTAGTTAGGAAGGCTGTCGACTACGTTCCCATCTCTGCCCCCTCTGTCGTAACTCGGCGATCACTGATTAGGGGCCGCACGATCCGGCGTCCTAGGCACACATTTACGGACCCGGACGACGTAATCACAGCGTCCATCGAAAGATGGAACGCTGCGCTTACGGCGTCCAACTCTGACACGATGCGTACACTTAGGCATTGCCGCCGGCGGGGACGTCCACCGCGCGATCGCGACAACACTGACACATATATACCCTATTCGTCCCGGTACCGCCGCACATCGGGTAGATTCAGTCCGGCCCAGATCGGGCCTAGCTGAGTTTCTTGCTGGACTCTTCTCAGCTAGGCTAGGTATAGTGAACAAGCGACAAAACTCCCAGTAGCTCGATTCTACTCACACCTCAGATTCGGTTGAAACCGCTCAACCAATCTCACTGGAGCGCAAACTCTTAGAGTATTCCAGTGTTCCAAACCACACGCGTGGTCGTGCCGGAGGTTTTCCCCTGGATTTTCCCCAGGCTACTCTCCAACCGCGCACTCCTATCGCTTTATTGGGCCGGGCCAATAAAGCCACAGTCAGGTTCAAATAATAAAAAACAAACTCTTTAACTTGGCGGGGTAATTGTTTATTTGCCACAACTTCGTAACCGATTGTGGCAGACGACAAAAATCGAAACTATGACGAAGGTCAGACGACAAAGGATATATATGTAGATCTCGCTCTATCCTCTAATTAAAAATAATCGTGTACGAGCATCTTCGTAAAAGGCAGTGGTACCTACGAATATACGTATTTGATGTCGAGTCTAGTTACTCTGAGTAATGTTAAAAAATTAAATCGTAATCCTAATAATGGTTGAAGCTGCCCCTGTTTAATTTGTCGGGTCACTAGGGCTCTCGGTGTATGTACTCGTAAAGGAATATATCATGTGAATTGTGCTCACCTTGACACTGGAATCCTTGTTTACCGAAGCCCCTGAAACAAAAGAATAACGTCAGTAAATCTTATCTATATATTGATTTTTCATATAACTACCGCATAGTAGAAGCCTACCGGTAATTTCCCCTCTCTGTCGCTCGAATACGAAAGTGCGACAGAGAGGAAGGTACGTCGTTTTCAGTTCGCGGTAGACCCTCAGGTCCCGCTCCCAGTTGTCGAATGAGCTCCCTGATGAGGTTTTCCCGACGGCCTACAATATGGGGTTGTTCAAGAAAGGACTACATTTTTAAAGGGTCGGAAACATCAATTTGAAATCCCTAAGATGCGTTAGGAAGAGGCGTCCATAGGCTGGGGTGACCACTCACAATCAGGCCTTATGCTTGTTTCCCAACTTTGCCATCACTGACGCTTAAAAAAGATATTTGAGTAACTTTTCCACAATTAGCATTTACTTATATCATTTTACGTGTACATAAATGACACTTAGTAATATGTCTTCACGCTCGGCCGAATAATTACGTAATTAGGCAGCCTGCGTAAATTTATGTCCTTAGTAACATAATCATTACATCTGTAGCACCCCTTATGGTAGCAACAGAGCCTGTACTCCAAACTTCGTATCGTGCCGTCCCTTTCACTCTTGTGTTCTACACTATATGAGTGAAAGGGACGGCACGATACGAAGTTCAGATTTCGAAATTCTGAGTAGCCCCTCAGGTTCATCACGAGGCCGTAAAGGACAAAAGAACGTTCGAGACACGTACGTGCCGGGTCAAATAGGCTGTCTTGAGAATTGTTGAAGTTGTCCAGTAGTAATGAGAACTGTTATACAATTCAATCTTCTTGCTTAGATGATAGAATCGCTATTTGAATGGGTTTTATTGCTATAGGTGCGCCAACTCTCGTAGGCTTAAGAAAGTAGAAACAGATACGAGTATATATAATAAAATTTGAAGTTTCTAGTTCCAGTAGTTTTGGCTGTGCGTTGATGGTAGATCAGGACTTCTTCTTTTATATATATAGATGATAGCTGTTGGAGACTGAAAAGATTGAAATGTCACCGAATTTAAAACATCAATATTACCAAATCGACCGTACTTTTGGGAATATTAATTAATACGAGGCCTGCAATTGCCATGCCGGTCGAGTCTAATATATAGTGCTTTTCTCAAAAACGGGGGAAATAAAACGACATTTGAATTAAGGTTTGATAAACATAACCTAAAAACGTCAAAACTTAATGCTTTCTCGCCATTTATTTCTTTTAAACATAATCGCAAGTTTATTTTTTTTACCGGTTCTCGCATTTGAATCGGCTGAATACAACTTGTCTACTTCTTTATACCCATGATATGGCCACCTTACCTTTTTAAAAAGTTTGGAACTCCACATTTAATATTTCCCCCGAAAGCTTTTCTCCACGAAAAAAGGTACCACATGTAAACAACTACTAATAATAACCTAATAGATAAAGCAGAAAAATAAAATTCAAATCATCTTCAAATACTCCAAACAACGGGATGAATTTAAATAACATAATAAATAAATAATTCATGAGTGTTTTAAGACGGGAAAGGTTTTGTAAACAAATTGGTCCCGATAGTGGCGTAAACAACTATTAAGGGAACCATGTCTAGTAAATACGGGCTTTGAAACAATGTTTAGATATTGTAATAAAAGTTTTATGACACGGCTATAAGATAAAGTAACTACTGCTTTTATGTTCGGAATTACAGTTATAGTAAACACGTAATAGGATGCAAACATTATCAGCATTCAGAATTACATTACTTCCAGGTAATGACATTAATATTGGGAACTGTAAGTTTTTTGGAGTGGTTTATATTATATTTTTGATTGATAGTAGACATATTATAGAGTTCAAAACTGTTGCCGGCTTTTTTTATTAAGTATAGTTTTTAATAAATATTTTTTTGTATTTTATTTTTGACTACCTCTTATTTTCGTCTTTGTGTAAAAGACGAAAATGAGAAGCAAAGTACAGCATAGCTAACGAGCACTGAAAACACTCCGTACTGATTGACAGATAGGTGCGACGTCACGCATGCGTAGCATCGTACTACCGTTATATGGAAAAAAAGGAAATTTGTCATTTTTGTACATATGCATTAATGTACATAGATAGAAGTTAGTGTTGGTAGTTAAAAAATTGTGAAGGATGGTCTACACGACACACGATTAATACCAGCCAGAATACGTACACATCGTTTTAGAAACCAAAACAGGCTTACGTCCGCACATCCACCCCAAATCGCTAAGCCTTAAAGGATATTGGATTGGATAAAAGCATAGTAAGATTGAACTACCGCTGTTCTTGTTGATGTCCTTGCCAAGGTTCTTAAAGCAAATGTGAAACTACTAAGCTTGCCAACAAAATAATCTACATATTTCTCCTAGTCTTGCTTGCTATATA
The DNA here is from genome assembly GCA_963556455.1 of Epiblema foenella. NCBI lineage: Eukaryota > Metazoa > Arthropoda > Insecta > Lepidoptera > Tortricidae > Epiblema > Epiblema foenella. Next base: position 7,912,068 of record OY747108.1, on the reverse strand, counting down.
TATATGCTATCAACTACTGATTTAAATACTAAAATACTCTAAGAGTTTGCGCTCCAGTAAGATTGGTTGAGCGGCTTTAACCAAATCCGAGTGAGTGGAATCGAGCTACTGGTAGTTTGTCGCTGGTTCACTAAACCTTGCCTAGCTGAGAAGAGTCCAGTAAGAAACTCAGGCCCGACCTGGGTCGGACTGACTCTACCCGGTATGCGGCGGTACCGGGACGAATAGGGACGTTTGTGTTGTCGCGATCGCGCGGTGGACGTCCCTGCCGGCGGGTAAGTAATCATTTGATACTGTTATGTATACATTAAACAGATATTAATGCATATAACAATATGACATTTGAATGTGTAAATATCCACTGTCATTGATCCTGCCAACCATTCACTTATATATTAAGCTGTCGTATCCCAGTGAAAAAAATAAACAATAGCATTCTTTTATAATGAGCCATGGGATGCCAGGGACCGGTAGACGACGGGTTTTAAGAGGCCTTATAAGTTTTTTAGTGTTTTGACTTCAAATTGTGACAAAAGTGTTGATAATACCAATAAGGTGATTAAAGAATACGATGATTTTTTAGTTTTAGATAATAACGTAGCCAATTTTTCATTTTATTGTCTGTATTAGAATTTAAGCGGGAAAACACAGTTCTAGCCTCAAAATGGTCGATTTGGAGTGATGTTTGAAAGATATTTCTTAATGAAAAATCCAAAAAATACATTTCAAATTTATGACATTAGGTCACAATAGTCCTGTTCTAAATAGTAACACTGAGAAAATGTAAATTCAAACAGAAAATCGGCAAATAGATGAGCGTTTTTCAACTGATAAGGACTCTTTAAGGAAAGATCCAACAGGCGCGACTTTGGGGAAAAAAGAACTTTGGTTTGAAAATACTATATTTTTCAAACGCACGCAACCAAAAAACGACTGAGCTCTTACTATAAGGTAGATTTTCGCTTGCGTTCATTTCACAGAATTTGCCTTACACAGTTTCGGACGTACACCAACACCACGTCATTCGGCGGAAATAAGTGACCACGTGGATCGTTAAAGATAGGTAGCGAGAGATCAATAAAATTGCATTGACATGAAAATGTTTAAGCAGTGATAAGATTCTCTCTAGAGTTAAATGCAACATTTTATTATAGTGTCTGGCTGGCTTTCGCTCTTTTATATAGTACGCGTGTTATATTTGCGAAACTAATATTATTTTCAAAAACTACAAACAAAAGATTTCTGTAAATAAGTAGTTGTGGAAATAAATAAAGAGTACGTTTTTACAGAAGAATTATTATTTATTTCTAAGTGGACCCGTCCGCGTCCGTGGTCTACATTTATGATTTGTTGATTTATAGAATAGGTAAATGATTCAATAGAGATTTGTTGATTTGGCGCACGCTTTTTACATGTTGCACTTATTTTTAAAAAGCCACTGGTTATTTTTTGTTTTGTTTTACTTGAATACAGCCCTGGCATTTACTTGAACATCTGTACAAAAAGAATAGCATCTCAACCGCCATTTTTTATTTGAGCACTGGTAATCGCTCTGAACAATAATGTTCAGAGCGATCTATTGAGCGTTTAAGATGGTTGTAACGTTTTTTCTACAACTTGGCCATTATCGCGGTTACCCAAATAAAGGCATTGTTTTCTTCAAGTTGATCGGTCAAAACTATTTTACAACCACTATACAGTGTTGGGTTAAAGTATTCAGACGGATCCTTATTTTTGAAACCATTAACGCAAACACGCCGATTGCACTTAACCGCAGAACGGTGGCAGCCTCGGGCGTGTGGTGAACGTCCGTAACCGGCGTGTGACATGATCCAATATTAACCACTAATTAATATCGACGATAATGAGTGTAATTATAATTACCCAATATTTCTGTTTACGGCTAGATACGAGTATAAATCTGGCAGTATATAGCCACAGAATAATAGTATTTACGTACAGATTCTCTTCTATAACAAAAACCGATGATTGACAGCTAAGCATGGCATCCTCGCACGCGCTCGCCGCATAGCACTTGATCTTTCGTTCGTAGCGCGATAGGGTATCTGGGGCGCTACCGCGAACCACAAACGAAGTTTTCCCTCTCTGTCTCACTTATATGCAAACTTGCAAGTGCGACAGAGAGGGAAAACTTCGTTTGCTGTTCGCGGTAGCGCCACTGGACACCACGGAGGTGTGCCAGAGCCGAGTTTAGCCGAAGCGCTTAGAGCAACAGGCCTGATATAACTCGGTTTCAGATTTTAAATAAGAATTATACTGTACCTACCTATTAACTTTATAGGGATTATAACTTCGGTTTAATGCTACGTGATTTCAAACGAACTTATAATTCTTAATTTTAACTATAATAATCTAAAATAATAATTATTATTCATTCATTTTATGTCTTAGGAATTTATTACATAATTCTATAAAAACAGAACACTTACTTTAGAATTTCTCTGATTCAGCAGCGTAACTATGTAACTGTATGTACTAATGTTAAGCATATGTCATTAAAATGACATTAGCTCATAGATTTTTACTTCAAAAATTACATTAAAATATACCTACCGTTACATAAATGCTACATAAAGTTACGTGATTAGGCTGCAGTTTGACAAAGTTCGGGCAAGATCAGCCTTGAAGTCGATTTAAAGTTACAGTTTAAACAAGATTAAAGTTGTATAGAGACAGAACAAAGCCTCCGCAGTGATTGTGACCGTGACAGCCGACAGGCGGCGGAAGGAGACGAGGTATCGCGATCGGCTGAATGCGAGTGAATAGTGTACTGCGCTCAACAAAAATACGTATATACAGCCTGTATACTGTTGCGCTCGTTACTAATGAAATCCATAGTTTTATTTAATATTTTTTCCTAAATCATCTTTCTATAAAACTTTTTACTTTTCAGGATTGTTAGAAAACAAACCTAAAGTACGCGACTCAATACAAATTTTATTATTATCATGAAAATTTTACGGTTTTTGAGAACTTAATTATGGCAAAAATTAGTATTATGGAAAATTTATATGTATATGGATCTTGAAGGGTTAAGGATATAGTGAGTAAGGTGATTTTTGATCTTTAACTCTTATCTCCGACAATAAACTATTTTTTTTACACAGACCAAGACGTTACTTACCGGTTTTTACCCGTTCAATTACTTTAAATAAATATTATTTGTCTTTTGGAAATAAAGCTAAACACAACAGAAACACAAAACCAAGACATAAACAGAAACACTAAATGGCGTGAAATAAATACATTACACATTCAAGAACAAGTTTAATTTCACATGAGAATCGTTTTCTTCTTATTATATCCAGATACAAGTCTAATGTGATTTAAATATGCTCTCAGTTCACTAGAAAAATAATTTACTATGAACTACGAAACAGGTTCGCTTATTTAAAAAAAAAATTACATTGACTTTAAAGTGCGCTTTTAAATGGAGTTATGAATTGGAAAATTAAAATCTAGACCCTTTTTGTAGGATCTCGGGAGGATCTCAAGATTCCAAAGTAGCAAAAGAAAATAGGTTTATACAGCGGCACGTTCTAGGTATAGGTACCTAACATCGCCAGACACCTATTTCACCACAGAAATGCAGTAAAAACAAGACTGAAACTTCGAAATGTTTATGTGGGCAAGAAGAAAAATAATGTTATAGTAGGATAGGATAGTAGCTGAGGAGGACCTCAGCTGTATCTTTCCGTCATAAAATCCTATCCTACTAATATTTGAAATGCAAAAGTTTAGATATTTGGATGTTTGTTACTCAATCACGCAAAAACGGCTCAACGGATTATGATGAAACTTGGTATACAATGTGTTAATAGTCTGGATATAGAATACTTTTTACTCCGAAAATCATCCCTCGAAGGGATTAAATAAGCAGTGGAAGTTTACGTGATGAAGCGGGCAGCAGAAGCTTGTACTAAAATATTTATGATATCTAAAGCGGCAATTACACTTCGTCGTTCACCTAATGCGGTCGCCGAATTCATTTTAAAGTACTTAGGCGAACAAACGTCGTCTTTACATTAGTCTGTCCGCCTACCTATAAGCGTTGGCAGCTGTCGATCGCCGAATGCGGCCGACTAACGTGCCCTTTACACTTCATCGTTCGCCGCACGCAGCATGCGGCGAACGACGAAGTGTAATTGCCGCTTAATTGTCCTTGCCCACGACGTCGTCCCCATAGAAGTCGTTATCACCTTGGCCTTACAATAGAGAAATAATTGCTATTGAACTATTTTGCCGACCGATCAAGGTTAAGTATGGCGGCGACAGCCGTCAATCCATAGATAATTATAAAACTTTCAGGTTTTTATCGAAAACAATATGTTGGCAGAATTGTGATTATTACGTTACATGGTAGCAACAAACAATATAGTGAAGTGAAGCTTATCATTAATTACCGACGGTTTGTAACAACCGATTACTTATTATTTATCTCCCTTAATTTACTATTTACGTTCAAATATTGTCAATTCTATGAACCACTGTTTTGACAATTTTAACAGTTTTCACAAAACTTCTACAATAATTTTTTGATACAAAGTTTTAAGCCGAGAATTAAGAGATTGTTGTCCTGATGGCAAGTATTATTTTGTTGGTGTTATATTTAAACAGCAAAATATGTAGTAATACGCTGAAATAGATACTTCCCAAGTTTAAACTGAATACAGCTGCACATCGATTCGTTCAATGACACCATCAACTCTCTCGGCCCGCTGGGCTGTGAAATTGTCTGCTCGTTGCAACCGTTATCTATGGAAAATATTTTTTAAAAATGGCGGTTCGACCTAAATCATCATTATAGTGTCGATTGGATAGCACTAAGCGAAATGAGAATTTGAAATGATCGAAAGTGCAGATTAATATTATAGTTTTGCGAATGAAATAGCGCAAAAAATGTTATTAGGTAATGCGTGATTCTTTAATAAAGATGAGTTTGCTTTATTTATCTTATTATCGTATATCATTGATACGGCGGGTCGCATCGACAATATTTACTAACCAATCTCATTGGAGCGCAAACTCTTACAGTATACCAGTGTTTAAACCGCCCGCGTGGTCTTGTCCGAGGTTTTCCCTGGATTTTCCCCAGCCCGGGCACTCCTATCGCTTTATTGGGCCGCGCCTATAGCGCCACAGTAAGGTTAAAAAAAACTCAACGGATCATATACCTACATTTATTATCTATTTATTGCCATCCGGCAACAAGGCATAAAACATATTCCTTACAGAGTTAAATAACTTAAATATTAATTTTATTTTGAGTAGTACGTTTGGTTTTAAAATAGTTATGAAGTCCACTTGCATTTGGTACTCGTATGTCATTCAATACTATAGTCTTTCATAATACCTACTAGCTTTAGAAAGTGTCATAAACCTATGAATATCTTTGGTTCCTATAGCGTTCTCGAATTGAACAGTTAAATTTATTTAACGGGTTCGTTACCCTTACCCTACGCAGAGATCAAAGCCGCTCTGAAATGTACAAGACAATATATTGAGGTTGGAAACTATTGGGCAGAAATGGAATAACAAGGTCTGTGAGGTTATACAGGCTGTGTAATAGGCGTGCGTGGTCAAACCCGATAAATCGAAATAATTGCTTTATGGAATGAGAACTCAACACAACCGTTACGGATAGTTCTATTTTCATAAAACCCTCCACCCGACTTATCGGGTTTAACCACGGACCCTTTTATAAGCAATCTGTGAGTTGATTGCGAAACGTCACAGAATAAGTAATAACTTACATACCACAAGGTTTTCTCTACAAAAAAACGACGTTTGACAGCTAATTGGATGCTGTTATGCAATAATATGTCAACCTAATAGGAAAACCTATAGTAGGATGACACATTATTGCATAACAGCGTCCAGTTATGACATCCCGCTCCCACGCGCGCCGTACAGCACGTGCTCTTTCGTTACTAGCACGATAGGATATATGGACACCACCGAGGTGTCCCAGAGCCGAGTTTAGACGAAGAGGCAAGAGAAACAGGACTGGTAACGTGTCAAATAATTTTTGGTGTTTAAAATGACATTTACCTATAATAAATGTTATTTAACTTTACGCACGCTCGAATACGTTACGTAATCACCCATGTGAACGATGGAACTTTTCACGAACTTACTACGAGGAAAATTTCAAGAAAAATAATGCGTTAGAAATATCTTGAATAATTTTCAAACACGACCGGGCTTCGTTCAAATTTAAAATCATTTTAATAGAGGTGTTCACGAGAATAGGTGTCATATATTCGGTAGTATTTTCAAACTTCCTGTACGGAACCAAAATATGGACGATCCATCACAAAGACCGCAAAAAGATCGACGCGCTCGTAATGTGGTGCTGGAGGCAACCGCTGAGGATAAAATGGACTGCTCGCCATACTTATCTGTCTATCTAAAGGAACCTATATAATATCAAACATAGACTTTCGCCGATTGTGCAAGTGCGAATCCTGAAAATGTTTGGACATTTCATCCGCAACGAAAGTTTAATTGAGCGTGTAGTAATGCAGGGGAGAGTGGAAGGTCAATATTCTCGCGGCCGGTCATCTACAAGATGGGCAGGTCTAATAAAATCCAAGACAAAATGTTCCCTAACAAAGTGTGCACGCAATGCTACAAATAGAGAGAGGTAGAGAAAGCTCGCAAAAGCTGCAATTAATACGGAAGATTAAGATGTGATTGTTGCTCTTCCATTGAATAGCTATGCATACATGATGCGAAAAGTTGACTCTCCCAATTGCACCATATGTGGGGTTGTGGAAGACGTGTACCATGTTACAATGGAGTGTGGCCGTGGCGACGCACAACGGCGTCTACTTAACATAAATAATTATGATCTCGGTAGGATAAATAGTATATTAGCTTGTCCGTCCTCAGAAGAGGCGGACCTATTGTACAAATTAGTTAAAACTGTAATAGGTAGAATTAAGAAGTGATTAGTATATAAGAGAGCCACTATGAGGGTGGCATTTGTAAAACCCTCTTTAATAAATAAGGAATAAAAAATAAAAAAAATACGGAAGATGGCAAGCCATAACCATGTCCACTCTGACAAGAAAGCACGACTGAGAAGAAGAATTGGGCACTAATACTTTTTTAATTCACAGAATAAGGTAAAGGTTTTAAATGTGGACTAGTGGTACTTAGTAGGCAAGGAACACTTCATTGTGCGTGGTCTAACACGCACTTGGCCGGTTTTTATTATTCATTCTGTATAGAACTCGGAACGCGGTTAAGCCCTTTCAGTTCTTGTGATGTAGGATCATGGATTTCCGCAATTTCCGCATAGCGATGCTTTATTGATTCGGTCATATCATATGAGCGCGATAGGTCAAAATAATGCGTTGCTTTGTTATGAATCTATGAAATGTTTGAAGAGTCTGTGACGCAGGATTTTTTTGTAAAGCTGACTGACGAGTCCGTTTCTAAGTACTTATTAGAAATTATTTCGGTAAGACAAGTATCAAATTCTAACATTCAAAGGGGCCGCCGGATACATGGTGATTATTATCACAATACTGGGGTGTCAGGGTTAGGATGTTGCTTCAATGTGCATCAATACCTACGTAATACATATTGTGATATAAGTGTATCGCGTTATAATAATCACCGTGTAACCGACCCCAAAGAAATTATGAGTACGAGAGGTTCGCGTATGTTATTTTATTATTATATTTTATAAATCTTATGTTATTTGTTATTTCTCATAGAGGAATATTTCCTCGCTTTCCTATAGAATCTTAGGGACCACGACAAGAGCGCCCAATTTTTAAAAAATGTTATGTTTAATCTACATTAGTTTTAATTGCATGTATATATCGTAAATTATAAATAATTTGAATATATCTCGTGTCTACTAGTGAATTCAATTTGTATACTTATAGATTTGTGCATATTCAACTGTTTTCCAAACATATGCACGTTTTATCATAAGTATCATAAATCATAACCAATTGACCTCAAGTGTTAGATTATATTTTATCGCCCGTTTATGAACCACAGTTGTAATTAAATTTATTTAGTGCGAAGATAACAAACAAATACACGATATTATTTTTTATCCGACTGCGATACTACTGGCCACATGCCAAGAGTATATTACTATAAGATTAGTTGCATTGGCTGAACGATTTGTAGTACGTATTTTTCCTTCGGTAGTTTAAAAAAAATGTGATACGATGAGCACGATAATTTGTTCCTGAGTCTTGGATGTTTTCTATGTATTTATGTGTCTATTTATCTACATTTTGTATGTATATCGTCGCCTAATACCCATAGTACAAGTTTATTTTTATACAACCACGATGGAGAACAAGTGTACGGTCCACCTGATGGTAAGCGGACACCGCAGCCCATAGACGCCCGCAACTCCATAAGAGTCACGTGTGCATTGCCGACCCCTTATAAAAGCTAAGCTTAAAAAATCCCTTTATAAAAGTTACTGTTTGGGACTAGGTCGATTTGTGTAAGATTATCCACAAATATTTATTTAATAGAATGAAATAGAAAAATATGTATTCGGGTAATACAACAAGTATCTAATACACCTTAAAACTAAGAAACAGAGATGTGTTACCGAGAAGGTCTCCACTCAGCAATGCAATTGACACAGCAGTGCCAACGGCGCTGGTTATCTGTGCATCCAGCGAGGTATTTATTTAATATATTAACATGCAGCTACCTAACTCTGGAGATCTTTTGATAGTGTCAGTGAATCCTCCTTTGGAGTTGCGGGCGTCCATAGGCTGCGGTGTCCGCTTACCATCAGATAGACCGTACAGTTGTTTGCCACTGTCATTGTATAAGTATGAAGAAAAACCGGCCAAGTGCGTGTCGGACCATGCACCATGAAGGGTTCCGTGCCTACTACTACTAGTCCACATTTAAATACTCTATCCTATGCTGTTAATTAGAAAAGGTCGTATCTTGGTAGGAAAATCACGGCACTTGCGTCCGTTTGCTTGGGCAATGCAGCGTTTCAGCGATAATACAAAAACGGTTACATAGCTGGTTCAAAACAAATTTCGTTGAGAATTTTTAAACCCGACGTCTACCGGTCCCTGGGATTCCAGGGATCATAACTAAAGAATGCTATAGTTTATTTTTTTCGCCGGGAAACGACGGCTTATTAATTAACGACGGATCGTCGTCGTCGTCGTTTTCAATTTACAAAACCTCAATTTAGGTCAGAATTTAAAACTTCATCGTTTGGAAATTAAAGGGAGGACACTGAAAAGTTTTTTTAGGAATTAATTGTATTGTGTTTTCCATATATGGAGTGCCCCTAATTTAATTTTCTTTCTTTCACATCACTTTTATGTAGCGGTTCATAGGGTACACCTTCTTGCTAAATTTCATAATTGTAGTACAAGTCTCCGAGTAAATCGGCTGTGACATACGGACGGAATCACGGTTGGATTGTATTACATACATTATATAATATCATATCAATGTCTATTCGTCGCGTCTCCTTTGATAATGTTATTTGCCATTGGTAGCCGTCTTCTAATTAGATAATCTCTGTTCCGTATTAGAACCTTATTTGTACATTAACTGGCTGAAAGCCGTATTGGTTTCGATTTTGAATTACTCTTCTTGTCAAACTAGACTTCTATATGAATGTTCTGTAAAAATACATTATAATTTTAATATAAAGTTATGAACCAGTGAAAATATAGTTTCAATTACATATATATACAATCCACAACATTTTCTGGTCCTACTAGAGCCAACAGGAAAGTACATAAAAATTTTCATCGATTTTCATATCAAATGTGTTAAATATAACAACAGTTAATATTTCACAATGACGGACACGGAAGAATATAAAACATTAAAAAGCAGTAGAAGTATAATTAAAGGTAAAGTGACTAGAATCATTAAATATATTACGAGTCTGGATTCGTCTGACAAACAAAACTTGAACATTGACGAAATAAAATTGCGATGTACCGACTTGTCTACGCAAATGGAGAGATTTGACGAAGTTCAACAGGCAATAGAGCTCATAGAGAATGATGAGAAAAAAGCCGACGAGGAACGATCGATCATGGAGAGCAGATATTACTCGACACGAGCGCTCATCAACAAATTGCTAGACAAGAGTGAAGAAGATGCTAAGGTGAACAACCAAGTGTTCAAACTCCCGAGACTGGAACTGCCTTCCTTCAGCGGAGACATACGCGAGTGGCCTGCGTTTAAAAACCTGTTCGAGTGCGCCATGAACGGAGGAAACGTACCGGAGCTGCAACGCCTGCAGTACCTGAAGAGCTGCTTGAGGGGAGAGGCTGCGAGTTTGATAAATTCCCTTCTAATTCTTGACGGAAACTTTAGTAAAGCTATGAGTATACTAGAAAGCAGGTATGAAAACCAAACTATTATTGTAAATTACCATTTAAAAAATTTCATGAATTTTCCGACACTCAATAGATCTAACATTAAAGATTTTTTGAATGTATTACAGCAAAGCCTAGATTCACTGAGTGTTTTGAACTTGCCAGTTCAACAATGGGATGTACTTTTAGTGTATATAATAACTCAAAAACTTGACAATTCTCTTAGGGCGGCATGGGAGTTGACTAGGAGAGAGACTTCTATCCCTACAATTGCGGAGCTTTTAGATTTTCTTAAGTTGCGTGCAACAGCATTTGAGCTTATGAATGACAGGTCTGATAAGTTTCCTCAATCCAAATCAACACCCAAGTTCGCACACATATCGACATCTGATAGTTATAACGAAACTTGTACCCTTTGTCAAGGACAGCATAACATAGCCAAGTGTATACAATTTCTTGAAATGCCAGTTGACAAACGGATTAACTATATAAAGTCAAAGTTCTTGTGCTACAATTGTTTACAGCCATATACCGCTAAACACAAATGTTCAAAAAGGTCGTGTTCAACTTGCAATGGTAAGCATCACACATTAATTCACCTTGCAAATCCACCTCCTAAACGAAGTAGCATTGCTATAGCCGCAGAAACAACAGCTCAACAGCAGCAACATATAACTGCGAGTTTGATGCAACAGCATGCCCTGCAACAGCAGCCCTTGCTACACCAGTCACTGCAACAGCAGCCCCAGCTAACACAGCAAAAGTTGATACAGCAACGGCTACCACAACCACAGCTGACACAACAACAGTTGCCACAACAACAGCTGTCACAGCAAGAGTTGTCACATACTACGCTCGCTCTAAAGCAACCGCTATCGGACTGTACACATATACAAGGTCAAAGTAAACATACTTTCGTGACGCCTACAACAATGCATGTGTCAAACACTGGTGATAATCAGATTTTATTGTCCACAGCGATAATTAACATACAGGATGACACAGGCATATGGCATTCTGCGCGCGTATTATTGGATTCCGGGAGCGAAGTCAACATAGTTGCTCACAGGCTTGTCAAGCGCATGAACAGTAAGCTTCACTATGATAATCACATAATACAAGGCATTGGCGAGTCAGGTAAGCAAACGCAATTATGTATGAAAGCGAACATAGCTTCTCGACTATCTGATTTTACAGCGAATCTTGAGTTTATTGTCATGGATAAAATAACTGTGCCGTTGCCACACAATTTTATAAACACAAACACATGGAACATGCCGGTAAAGCAACACAAATTGCTTGCTGACCCTACATTTTTCAAGCCAAGCGACATAGATATGCTTATAGGAGCTCAGCTTTTCTATTCGTTGCTGTTAGGTAATCAAATTAGCCTAGGACCGAACAGACCTATTCTCATAGAAACGGTATTTGGATGGGTAGTGTCAGGTAACGTCAATGAATGTGCATCGGGCACTCGCAGGAGTCATAATGCTTATGTAACTTTACACATTGTTGACACACCTTCGACAGACGACTTATTAGTTAGATTTTGGCAACAGGAGGAGGTAAGCCCTAAAGCCGTATTTACACCGGAACAACAATACTGCGAACAATTATTTCTTGACACAACAGTGCAAGATGAAACCGGACATTTTGTTGTTGAAATGCCTATACAAAATGAAAGGGTTCAACAGTTAGGTAACTCGTTTCATAAAGCATATCGATGCTTGTTAAGTCTTGAGTTTAAATTTCAAAAAGATCCCTTGCTTTACACGCAATATAAAGCGTTCATATACGAATTTATAGAGCTTGGTCATGCTGAGTTTATTGATGACTTTCAACACACACAAGTGCCGCATTGCTTCTTGCCTCATATTGGTATCTTACGACCTGAAAGTCGATCTACTAAACTGCGTACTGTCTTCAATGCTAGTAGTTCAACGTCATCAGGACTGTCACTGAATGATATAATGCTTGACGGACCGAACATATATAATGACGTGCTTGAGATCATACTGAGGTTTCGTATGTACAAATATGCGTTCACCTGTGATATAATAAAAATGTTTAGGACTATCTTGGTCAAAGAAGAGCAAAGACCGCTATTAAGAATTCTATGGCGTGATACGAAGTCAAGTCCTTTAAAATGTATTCAGTTACGCACTGTGACGTATGGTACAAAATGTGCACCGTATTTAGCATGTCGTACACTGAGAATGCTGGCTGGTCAATACAAACATCAATATCCAGAAGCTGCGGATATCATAGAGTCAGAATGTTACATGGACGACTTCTTATCAGGGGCGGACACTGTCGACCAAGCGCAAAAAGTTTGTAGTCAACTCGTCGAAGTGCTGCAAAAAGGAAATTTCAAGCTTCATAAATGGACTACAAATGAGCCTAAGATACTTTTACAAGCTATACCTATAAATGATGAAAAAGCATATGATTTTACCCCTAGCGGAGCTGTCAAAACATTAGGTGTAAAATGGATACCGCAAAGTGACATGCTTACTACAGCTATTCCAGAGCTCAAACAGATACAGCTTACAAAAAGGAATGTACTGTCAGCAATAGCACAAATTTATGATCCCACCGGTATATTAGCGCCAACAGTTATCATAGCGAAGATACTTATGCAATCTATCTGGAAGGCAAAGATAGACTGGGACTCTGTCATCCCAGAAGATTTACAAAGAACTTGGCTAGAGTTTCAAGAAAATCTACCCAAGTTACGAGATATTGAGATTCCTAGATATTATTTCTCTGATATTCCGTCATCGATAACTTTGATAGGATTTAGTGACGCTTCTTCGAAAGCTTTTGGAGCGAATGTATATTTTCGAGCTACATACCCTAACAGAACAACGACGTGCAGTCTTGTCATGGCGAAAACAAGAGTATCACCAATAAAGACTCAATCACTGCCACGACTGGAACTGTCTGGATGTCTGTTATTAGCACAGCTGGTTGACAAAGTGAAGAAAGCTTTCAAGGATAAGTTCCAGATACATAACATAGTATTGTTCACAGATTCACAGATTGTATTACACTGGATAAAGTCTCCATACAAGAAACTTCATACATTTGTGTCACACAGATTAATGGAAATTATAGAACTGACCAAGTCTGAAATGTGGAGTTATGTTAACACAAAGGAAAATCCTGCGGATTTACTCACACGCGGAGTTTACCCACAGAACTTAGAGGGTAATTCACTTTGGTGGAACGGACCACATTGGATATATCAGGATCCTTCTACTTGGCCAATGACGTCATCACCTGTGATAAGTGATGAAGAGTTACAAATTGAAGTTATTAAACCACGCACTTCTCATGCTGTCACTCAACAAGACACGTTGACTGATTTTTATACATACTTTCAAAGACACTCAAACTTTAACAAACTAACTAGAGTGCTATCGTACATGTTTAGATTTATAAATAACACACGTAGTACGAATAAATACTTGTCCTTTCTCACAACTCAAGAACTTAAAAGTGCACACGATTTCATAATTAAAATAATTCAACGTAAACATTTCTCTAAAGAGTATCATGAGTTAAATAATTTGAGATTACAAAGCATACAGTCCACACATATAAACAATAATACAGACTCAAATGGTACTAGTAATGAGAATAGTAACGCTCAAATTCACAGCTTATACACTTTTAAGTCGAGTCCCCTACGAAAGCTTAACCCCTTTCTAGACGATGATGACATAATACGTACGGGAGGTCGTATACAAAACTCAGATATACCATATAGTCAGGCTCACCCTATAGTGTTACCGGGTAAAGAACACGTCACGACGCTCATTATTCTACAGTTTCATCTGCGTTGGTTGCACATGGGTATTCAAGGTACGCTTTTCGGACTAAGACTAAAATACTGGCCTATTAACGGACGTATGGAGGTTAGAAAGGTCATACATAAATGCGTTCGCTGTATCCGATTCAATGCAGAAGCCTGTGAGCAGCAGATGGCTAGCTTACCCGCTCCAAGGGTCACTTTAACACGAGCTTTTTTGCATGTTGGTGTAGATTTCAGCGGAGCTGTATATATTCGTAATTCTATGCTTCGAAATTGTAAGTACACCAAAGGTTATATTTGCTTGTTTATCTGCCTGTCAACTAAAGCTATTCACCTAGAGCTAGTTACAGAATTATCGTCGCAAGCCTTTATTTGCGCCTTGAAGAGATTCGTTAGTCGAAGAGGTTACTGTACTCACTTGTATTCGGACAATGCTACAAATTTTAAACGGGCAAATAATGAGTTGCACGAGTTGTACAACTTGTTTAAGAATGATTCGACCTATAGTCAGATTATAGACTATTGTAATATTAACTCTATTGAATGGAAATTTACTATTCCTCTCGCCAGTCACATGGGTGGAATTTACGAGGCTGGAATAAAGTCTGTTAAAGGTTTACTTAAAAGGTATTTAGGTAATGTTAGATTTACTTATGAGTTCTTCTATACTGTTTTAGTGCAGATTGAGGGCATACTGAACTCGAGACCTTTATGTTCTGTATTCGATATACCAGATAGCGATAATATTGTTTGCTTGACGCCTTCTCATTTTTTGATTGGGTCGCCTATATCAGATCTGCCAGAACCAAGTTTAGTGGATAGAGCAGAAAATAGATTAAATATGTATCAAAAAATAACTCAAATAAAACAAAAGTTTTGGGTTCAATTTTATAATAACTATTTAAGTGAACTTCAAACACGAAGTAAGTGGATGAGACTCTCCGTCAATTTACAAATTGGTCAAATTGTTTTACTGAAGGACGAAGCTACTCCACCTGCTTGTTGGCCTCTTGGCAAAATAATATCTGTCAATAAAAATGCCTCTGAGAATTTGGTACGGTCAGTAAAATTAAGAACTCAAAAAGGTGTTTTTGTTAGACCGATACATAAAGTTATTTTGTTACCAGTAAATTAAATGTACTTTATTGCTATTATAATTCAGTTTTTTGTTAAAAAGGGGCGAGAATGTTCCGTATTAGAACCTTATTTGTACATTAACTGGCTGAAAGCCGTATTGGTTTCGATTTTGAATTACTCTTCTTGTCAAACTAGACTTCTATATGAATGTTCTGTAAAAATACATTATAATTTTAATATAAAGTTATGAACCAGTGAAAATATAGTTTCAATTACATATATATACATAATCCACAACAATCTCTATTTTATTGTTTACTCATCTCTTGCACCGTCTGCTCATTTTAACGAAAGGATCCCCGAACGGACCCATACCTCGGTTTTCTCGCATTCAAGTCTAACGAAATTGCCTAGTTTCCAGCATCCCCGTATACACAATTCATTCATCAACAGTAAATTCTGACGAGTAAAGTGAGTAGTGCTATTATGGTTTAAACTGCATTGGTATAGGAGGATATAATTTTAATAAAACATTATATTATTCGACTTTGTCCTTGAGGGGAATCCCTAGTACGCAAATTTATCCGGGTTATTAGATATAAACTTTTATTTGTAAGTATCCTACTTTATTGCCACAATTTTACGTGATCAATCAGTTTTGTTTCATTCTAAGCATTACCATATTAAATGTATCAAGTCTATACTACTTTCTTACGTGTGATTTGCCAGTCGGGCTCCAGAATACCACCGTTCCAGATTGTACCGGATTGTTTCAATTCCTCTGTGTAGCCGTGCGAAGCCGGATAGTCGTATGACTAAGTAATGAATGAGGACATACGCCCGTTCAGAATAGGCCGCGTGCGGTCTGCGGTCTACGCCTGCAACGCCGAAACGTGCGCGAAATGAACAAAGAGCTTTAGCCATACCATAAAACGGCTTTGAACTGGATGTAATCATAGACAAATAAATGTTAAATTATGCATTTGAATTACGGTATGAAAATTAAATATTACTGACATGATTGAGATATAATTAGGTACGAATATGTATGATTTTACATGCGGGGATTATGAGTGTTTATATTTTAGGTGATTACAGTGTAAATTCTTATAGCTACGAACTTACATATATAGGTATCAGACAAATCAATAGATTGGCCTGAGACTATTTTGATTTAACTCGATTTTCCAACTGTTGAGGATAGGATTAGGAGACTTCTACTAAAAACGGGTTTTCGGTGTGTAGTATGTAAATCAATAAAAAAATCTATTAGCGGAAATTGAATGAATTCACAAAGACAGCATTCTGGTATAGCTTAGGTACTTTTATAGGAAAAAAAAAAAGTTGTGTACAATGTGGATAACAATTATAACAACATTTTTTTTTCGCACCATAAGACCTCTCCCCATCGCCGGTGTAAAATCTCCATTTTATTCAGTATGTTTCATACTAAAATCCAGTGAACGAATTTCGGGCTTTAAACTATTGAGTGAAAATGAAATATTTTATTACCTTGAATTTAAAAATTTAAAGCACAGGGACCGATACCAGTATTTTTGAAAAACCCTGAATTAGCCCAATATTTTGGATTATTTTTTACTCTTTACATAGGGCTGAATCATCTATTTAGGTAACAACGTCGTATTATTAGATTGTCCCATTAAAAACGAAATAATGAACCGGTGACCGTAATAATACCGGTATTTTTCTATGCAGAAAATACCGGTATCCGATCCCTGCCTTTACATAACGAGTGAGAACCTAAAGTAGCGCCAGGATTTCCTCATGCACATTACCGTTGGCAATTTGTTAGAGACCGGCGCGGGCGCGGCGCTTTGTTTCCGCCATTTGTCCAGAGATACACGCATTTGCATTAACACATTTCTCAAACTCTGTACCCGTTGGTACGAGTAGGAGAGGAGACATATATGTACACTTGTATATGTGTTAACGTTATTATATATTTTCATGTCCCTTTGTGGTCGTTCTATCTTTTGAAAAGATATATTATTAAGCTTGCGATGCTTTTTTTCAACAGACGTTATTTTTAGGGTTGCGTACCCAAAGAGTAAAACGGGGCCCTGTTACTAAGCCTTTACTGTCCGTCTGTCACCAGGCTGTAAGTATCTCATGAACCGTGATAGTTAGACAGTTGCAATTTTCACAGATGATGTATTTCTGTTGCCGCTATAACAACAAATACTAAAAAACAGAATAAAATAAATATTTAAGGGGGCTCCCATACAACAAATGTGATTTTTTTGTAGATAATGGTACGGAACCCTTCGTGCGCGAGTTCGACTTCCATTTGGCCGGTTTGTTTTCTTTTTGCTTCTTGGCGTGAGCTAAGGAGGTCATCTCCTTTGAACGAAAAGAGAACGTTGTATTTGGATTTACTAGATGCACCCCACACATTGGTAGACCGACATGTATGTACCAGTTGTCACTTGTCATCCTCATTTTAAGGCGTTTTCACAGGTTGGATCTTTAACTTGGATCACTTCTTCGCCGACTTGGACAATCCATGAGTAGAGTAGAGTGTAAGTTTTGCTATCTGAACTCCGAGCTCAAAAGAAATACTAGTCTTTACAATATGTTCTCTTAATATAATTGGTAACAAGTATTAGGCGCCGTTACAACTATTCGTAGCGCCTTACAAAGCATGGAAGCGATTAATAACCACTAAAAGTGAATATTCATTAGGACTGTCTCAGTCAGCGTCAGCGCCGCACAATATCATGAACGGTGTCACAAAAAGTATTACTAACTAAACGTCTAAGTAAATTCGGGCCAAATAGCATTTACACCCACATTTTTTTTGTCCTCTGCGTTACATCCCAGCACTGCGCATTTCTGAAATAGGGATGTTGACAACAAATAAGCAAATCAATCAATAAGGAACTTCAAATGTTCTCGAAAAAGGATCAAATTCTCAACCAAATGGCGAAAAAGTAACTCCAAAACTTATATAATTATAAGTCTTCCAAGTTTTAAGTGGGGGCATGTTCTGTCCCTTTTTCGCAAAACGCACCCCTGTATTGAACGATCGTCATTTACTATGGTGCTTTAAAAGGTCAGTGACGTCACTGAAATCAGTGACGTGACGTGACGTCATGTTGTATAGCGCTTTCCCTCTCTAATTGAAAGGTTGTAGCTTCGTTATTTTTTGAGATATTTTAATGGTATTTTCACCATTTGGCATAGTTTTATGTCTTTTGGATAATTATTTGGATACTAATAAATTTTGAGTCAACATCCATATTGTTGGTGTGAACTATTTTTATAACCAGCAGAATTAGTTTTGAGCAGGATTTCTAACAAGCCTAATACTGTTCTTGCGTTAACAGCCTAAAAATTTACTAAAGGTTTCTTGTATAAACGCGTCACACGAGACAAATCATTAGACATATCTCATGTAGGTGACTTAGCTATTTCACGAGAATAACCTAAGGAACTGGAATTTTCGCGAACTGATAGTACGAGCGTTTCAACGGTCACATGAGGCGGGCAATTTATTAACGGCCGATGCTGAGTTTCCTTCGCCCATTCGTCTAGCTGCTGGGCAATTCACACTCCGTAATAGTATGGCGTCTGTAGACAAACCAGTATTTCGCTGACCCTTGATTATGTATGTTTGTAATGAATCTGGGGTTGAATTTATACTAAAGCACTGATAAGCAGAAATTGGTTTAAACTCGGGAAGCAGACGAAAAAAAACACATTGAACATACGTGCAAATTGCATATTTGCGACGAGAAATCACTTTTTCAATTTCCACTTTGAACTTGGAATGAAACCGTTCTTGCTGTCATTTTCAGTTGCCTGTAGTTGCGCAGCGCTTAATGTTAATTTTGCCGCAGGTCACATTTATTTTGTGAAGAAGCAACCTCGAATCTTGTAGAATTGACAAGTAAAATAATCTCTTTATTTCAAGATCTTTTTCTCTTCTACAGCTTAAATTTTAACGATTATTATACCCAAATTCATTTCACCAAAATTAATCATTACATAAATTCATTATAAGGCATCGGACACTTTGAAAACATAAATACCATGTTGCAAGTGTTGCAACCCACATATTTTTTCCCCAAAAATTATATTTGACAACGTATTTCTTCCCAAAAATTATATTCTTTAAGTTTTACCATAGAACGATAAATACCTAAACAAGTAAATATTTGTGGACAATCTAACACGAATCGACCTAGTCCCTAACTAAGCAAAGCTTGTAATGGGTACTAAGCGACGATAAACATACTTATATGCGATGCAAGATATATTTAAAGCAAGGAGTAGTTCGACTAACACGGCACAATTTATTTTCATTTAAACTTTTTCGATCTCTCGAACGATTGCTAAAACTAGACTACGCCAACTTTGCCCGCTCGCAAAAAGCTGCAATTCTTTAAAAATATCGTGTTGGTTATGACCTTTGTTATCAGAAGTATAAACTAAAATGATACATTACAATATGCAACGCCTATTGTAACCTAGTTTCGAAGCTACGAAGGCTGTGTAAAGTATGAACTAGCTTCCAGGCTGAATATCATACGCCTAGAATATAATACGCATACGCCTACGACGAATGAAAGTTTTCAACTGAAAAACTTGTATTTTTAATGGGGTTTCATCAAACCAATTGAACAAAACGGACGTTACATATAAAAACACATTCGGACACATTACTTATTGTTGTCGAATGAATGACAAAATATTGATGATGATTAACGCAGTAAGTGACTTATTTCCAAATGAATTAATAACATACCAGATACACCACACTCAAACAAAGCATGCTTTAAATAATTAACTTTTTTTTTTTAAACCCTGTCATTTTGTTTTGTGTGCGTTCCATTTGTTGTAACTGAGCTTACTTTCTACATTGTTTCCGTCGAATAAATTACGTTGACGTTGTCATTATTATTAGGTTAGGCCCATTCGTAATTCTACACCTCAGATATAAAGTGACCGAAGTCACTTTTATTTTACACGTGAATTTAGTACGTATAGCTAGCAGATTATGTGTCAGAATGGCACAATCATATGCTCGCGGCTATTGGTCACTTTGGTTGTCTCTGGTATTTACACGGGTGCGAAAGTAAATTAATCCCCTTGCAATATTATGTTATTGGGTTCTGTACACAACTTTTTTATAAAGCTGATTTAATATTTTTATATTTCATTAGTTGTTTACATGTATAATATAATCACAAACAATGATTTTAACATGAAACCATTAACCACCAACTAGATTAAAAAATAATTTCTGCTGCCTTGGCCTTGTTACAAAAAAAATGTATTGTTGTCAAATGAAATAGAAGAGGGTGATCTCTTCTATTTCTTTAGAAAATAATAGATTAAAAAATAGACATTACTTATGTTCCAATTATAACTAAATATTACGAATGATATCGTTCATCTGACGCTCAGAGACCTTATACATCTCTGAGGATATTTATTTAATAGATTTTATTATTTTCATGTTGACGTGTTATAGATATAGCTCAACATATTTTATTATGATTAGTGTACTTACTTTATTACATTTTATCTTGACGCTTAGAGACCTTATACATCTCTAACAAATCTCAATTGTTATTAGTTTCTTATTCTTATTTTTGACATGTAACACTCCATTTAATTAATGATACTTTGATTATTGTATTATTTTTATTTGATGTACCTAAATAGATTTTGACTTGTAAAAGTGCCCTTGAGGCCTATTTGCAGAATAAATGTTTTGATTTTGATTTTGATTTTTGATTTTTGATTTTGATTATTTATTTTAGGTTGAAAATTAAAACAAGGCATATCCATCAATTTATACACGTAACGTTTTTCTAAGGATCTCTGATTTGTGTACTGGCTATTCGCCAGAGATATTATAATATCTCTTCTCTGCTTATTGCGCCCGCCTACCTTTTCATCAGCATATAACGATACTCCACGATTCACCTGTATTATTGTATTTTTCTTATATTTACATGGTTTTTTAAAAGACTCCCAAGTTTTCCCTTGCTGGTTAATTTGCCATCTGAGTAACTGCCTCAAACGTGTTATTAACTATATTAAACCGTTAACTATAAAATTTAATATGTATATCCGCCCTTTTGTCGACTGAAATATTTTGGCCAAAATCTCACATTATAAATACTCTTTATTGCACACCTCACATAATAAAACAGCACATACAAAAGAAAAAACAAAGGTACAGGGAGACAGAGGCAGAATAACAGGTGGTCTTATCGCTAAAGAGCGATCTCTTCCAGACAACCTTTCACCAGACAATGTTAGCAAACTTTATAGCTCGCCTGATGAAAAAAACAGACATACTCACTTTGGGATTTACGATATTGTGTGTTCGTTAAGAAATTATTTATACTCGTACCACAATGCAATGTGACAAAAACAAATGTGTAAGAAAACGTTCGTTTATTAAAACTAGTGGCGTCCTAGTGGGTTATTCCTTTGATCTATTATACCGAATGCTCTATTTGAGAGTGAAACCGTGCGGCATTATCTCAAGCTAATAATTATCATAGTTCAATTGGGAGCAAAATTACAGGGTAGCAGTCTCATTACGGTCAGACATCAATAGCTTTGGATTATCGACAGATCTTGGATTATTAGGAATTAGCAGGGATCAAGAACAAATAAATGTCGAGTGATATTGATCTAGTCCCAAACTAAGCAAAGCTTGTATATCGGCACTGAATGACGATACACATAATAGAAATAAAAAATACTTTCATATTCAGAAAACTTTTAAGACTTAGTAACAAATATTAAAACATCTTACTGAGATTAGATCCTGGGACCACTAGCCCCGTTGGCCATAATCTCAGATACCCGTGAACAAGTATACCTTTTAAAAATATTGCTTGCGTAATACCATGGGTAATACATTACAGCACCGTACTTTCCTTGTGATGCTGTTGAAATACCAAATACATTTTACAACACAATATAAATAAGCCCTTACCCCTGTTAGAATAGAGCACAGTCGACAGCAAAAGTCAACAAAATACAATTTTAGACGGAAACTTATTTATGTGATGAACGTTAGAACACATTAGATAAATGAGGCTAACAATGTCTCAAAGCTAACATTATAATGGGCCCATAAATAGAAATGTCCCCGTAATAATGAAATAGAAAACGTGACAGGAATAAAAGTCACGTAGCAGAATCTGTTGTCATTGCAATTTGACAAACGTTTACAATCAGTAGTACCTACTTCATTTTACATATATGTAGCTGTTTGTTAATGTGTTCTTTGATTTTTCATAAGTGATACCGGAAATAAATAATTAATAAATTTATGGGGATAATCTTACACAAAACGATTATTACAAAACTATACCAAGCCAAACGATATTACCGGGTTTCGAACACAGGATTAACTGAAAAAAATAATCATTATTGAATCTGGTTGGTATTCTGGTACAATCGATATTTATCAATCAGCCTGTATCATCAGACAAATCATATGACAATCACAAAAATATTAACAATCGAATAGTGAAAATCATTCCTGGCAAGACAATTCCGACTTTATGACAAAGCGTTAAAGTATTATCGCTTGACACGTCAAACGGAAAACCGTTACAAATCCCACACTCCGATTTGATGGAGTGGTGTGTGATTGACGCGTCAATAATTTGAATATGGAACTGCTGTCGACAGCGACACGGGGTTATCGTGCAAATTGTGGGGCGATAGATCATAAGACCAGCGGGGAATAATCACGTAACTTTTGTACTACCGTTAGGTAGACCTTAATGTCAAATTTTAACTGTCAGTTCATACATTTATCTATACATTAAAATCTACCTAACTGTAGTACATAAGTTACGTGATTACCCAGCATGGAAATAACCGTTAGTATGTAGATAATTTGTAAAATTAAGTGAAAAAATAAATATGTATCGAATTAATACTCTTTTAATTATTTTCACCGACGTTAGAGCTATGGGATATATTTTTGAGTAAGTTGTATACACCCATATTTTTGCACTTGATTGTAACCACCATTGGCTTCTGTCAGTTCTAGGAAGGCTGTAGATTTGAGTAGTTGCGTTTCCGTGCTTTAGAAGACACGTTATTATGTAGTCGCTACATACACGTACATCAAGTGTACATGTATAGTTCTAATTTTATATCGCATACGTCTTCCAAGTTGCAATAACGGGCACCGACTAAGTAACTTTAAAAATAAAAACAAGTTTAGAAGTTGTATTACAATAGTTTTTCCAATAGTATCATAATGAATACACTTTCACGGAACACATTTTCACTGACGAAACTTTGTAAGTAGATGTTTTGTCGATTGTTTGTTTATATTTTGCTGAGTTTGTACGGTTACCAGAACAAATGTGAAACTTTTGTGGAGGCTTTCTTGAAAACTTCTGAGTTGCCTGAGCGGAAGAAGCCTTTAAAGCTTAATTCACGTTCATCACATGTCATCAAAAACTGAATTTGAGACAAGCTCACAGTTGATTGTAAGGAAACGACGGGTTATTTGGTGTAGTTTAAGAATTTCTATGGCGACCTTCGTCAGATTACTAGCTAATTGCCGACTGCATGATGATACCATAATATTGCTACACAACTCTTAAGCAAGAACATTGAACAAAGTATCTTATTTGATCGAATTGGTTTCTTGGAACTTTAAACATAATGGATAATTTTCATACTAAAGATAAGTGACGGCCGGTTTAGCCTAGTGGGTAGTGCACCTGCCTGTGAAGCTAACGGTCATGGGTTCGAATCCCGGTCAGGGCATTTGTGTGATGAGCATGAATATTTGTTTCTGAGTCTTGGATGTTTTCTATGTATTTAAGTATTTATATGTATTAAATATATCGTCGTCTAGTACCCATAACACAAGCCTTCTTGAGCTTACTGTGGGGCTAGTTCGATTTGTGTAAGATTGTCCTCTAATATTTATTTATTTATTTATACCTTTACCGTCCAGCTTTGCCCGAAAGGGTAAATGGCCCCCTTGATGTATTTGATCAATTCCCCAGGACAAAAGGGGAGTGTTAAAATTGTTACGACTATTTGGTGCTAATTTGATTCATACCGTGCGTGAAGCCAACCAATCTTACCCTTACTTGAAGATAAGACAATCACCATAGTGCAAACTTTACCCAAAAATTTGATGGGGAAAGACCCGGGTCAAAGCTGGACGATTTACTGATAAGTATAGCGCCACCCTATATTAAAATATTTGAAAGCCATGCTGACTCTAACGTATTACACCCAGTGCTCGTTGCAAGTATGTAGTGTTGTGTTCCTGGAGGTGTGCAAGGTTACCAGAGCTCCCGAGGATGGACTGTGTTGAGGGCCAGGGACCTAAATTTGTCCCTTCTACTGTCAACACAGTGAATTCTCAAATTTCATAAAGGGTCGATAACGACTACGTGACTCTCGTGGAGTTTCGGGCGTCTATAGGTTGCGGTGGCCGCTTACCATCAGGTGGACCGTATGCTTGTTTGCCACCGGCGTTGTATAAAAAAAGACTATATGCAAACCTGTCTACGTGATTTCTATCAGTGGATCAACCTGATACTCACGTGTCGCATTTCAACTTAGTTTCTATTCAGGTTTTTAGATTGATGTGCGCCGAGCTAATATTTAATAAGTAATAATTTCCATCGCAACCAAATAGTGTACTCCAGTGTAGTCTTCACCTGGTGGGGACCTGGGAACCATCTCTAGATGTATAATAATAATTGTGTCCTCGGGGATAGTGTCCGCCATATGTATCCCTGGTTTTTAGATTAATGTGTATATAGGCTGTGGACCCCGAATGCTTTCCAAAGGTCCGGGGGCCAACGATTCCGAGACTTAGAAAAGATTTATACGAGTAGTAATAACAATAACACTTACTGGAATTGTGCATTTATCTCTGTGACGAACACGAATATTTAACTCTAACTTATATCAATGACATAAGTGAATTAAACTTAAATGGTGAGCTGAGTTTGTTCGCTGATGACACTTGCATATTTTATTTCGGTAGTACCGTAGACGAAATACAGAAAATGGCTCAAGAAGATCTTAACACGTTACATAGCTGGTTCCAACGTAACTTACTCACTATTAACGTCAGTAAAACCAGTTACATAATATTCAAGGCAAGAAATAAAAAAATAAACAATGATATTTCTCTCAGTATTAACGACATACAGATAAAACACTCAACCGAAGAAAAATATCTTGGCCTAATATTGGATAACGAACTGACGTGGAAGCCGCATATAGCGAATCTACAGTCTAAATTGTCATCTCTACGTGGTTGTTTATTTAATACAGTCCAATGTTTACCTCGTCAAGTTCGTTACACCATTTATAACTCTCTTGCTAAATCTCACTTGAACTACCTCATAGAGATATGGGGTAGTGCTACCAAAACGGCACTAAAACAACTGCAAATTACTCAGAACAAATTAATAAAAACTCTATTTCAATATGAATATTTAACAGCCAGCCGAAAAATTTACTCGGATACTAAGATTATGAATATAACTCAACTTTATAACTCAACTTTATTTCAATAATACATGCATACTAATTTATAAAATTATTCATAAGAAAATCCACTCTCAATTAAGTTTTAAAACTAAAGCCGAGCATGGAATCCGACCACTACGTAACGCCAACGATCTTTGTTTAAAGTCAATGCGGACTAAAACTGGTAAAAAAAATATTTGTTTTGAAGGGGCACAATTCTACAATAAATTGCCGAAATCTATAAAAGACTGTAAAAGTTTTAACAAATTTAAAAATAAATTACGAGAGTATGTCATTAAAAACGTTTAAGTTCGGCCCTGGGCTGAGAGTTCTAGCTTGGAGACAATGTTATCGCTAAGCTGGTTACAATTGTGCTGTATTGAAGCGTGTTTTCCCAATTTGGACTTAAAGTGTACGGACTTTGGGTTTTAAATGTCTTAACCAATTAATTATTTTTTGAAGTGAACTTGTTCTGTGTTGTGCTTATACACTATTGGACTTTTGTAGTGCTACCTACTAATAATTTTGTAATTTTGCAGTGACAGAAAATGTTTACATTTAATTTTTTTAATTGTTAGTTCATCTATCTTATGATGCTCACTGTTTTAACTTTGTTTAGTGTAAATTCTCATTAAGTGAAATGTATAATTTCTTTTGAGAAATAAATTCTTTAAACAGAATATTTGTTTCTGTGGCATGGAAGTTTTCTATTTATATAAATACGTATATCGTCGTCTAGTACCCATAGATAGATAGATGAAAACTTTATTGACGGATACCACGACCCTTTTTTTTTGAACCTGACTGTGGCTTTATAGGCCGGGCCCAATAAAGCGATAGGAGTGCGCGGTTGGAGAGTAGCCTGGGGAAAATCCAGGGGAAAACCTCCGGCACGACCACGCGTGTGGTTTGGAACACTGGAATACTCTAAGAGTTTGCGCTCCAGTAAGATTGGTTGAGCGGTTTCAACCGAATCTGAGGTGTGAGTGGAATCGAGCTACTGGGAGTTTTGTCGCTGGTTCACTAAACCTAGCCTAGCTGAGAAGAGTCCAGCAAGAAACTCAGCTAGGCCCGACCTGGGTCGGACTGACTCTACCCGGTGTGCTAGTATAGCTATGCTTAGTATGGGACTAGGGTGATTTACATAACATTATCCCCGAGTATTTACCCTTTGAAGTATATGTCTTCTGTCTTACACACCTCTTTATATGGAGATTTTTAGATCATTTTTTTCACTATACTGACCAATTTTTCCAACATTTTCTTTCAACAAGGGAACAGTCGACTACAAAGAGATGTATCCATTTTATTATCTTATGCCATTATAAGGTAAAAAGGGATACATCTCTTTGTAGTCGACTGTTCCTAACAAACCCAATAATTAGCCATATAGGTAGGTGGAGGTTCGGAATTAATGCGCAAACTTAATTTTAGAGATAGAGATAGAGATAAATATCAACTTGAAATGCGTAACAACTCTCAGATTGGGTTCCAGTGCACTAATTTGCAGAATGCCAGAAATTTCGTTGTGGGTTTGGAATGCGCGTGATTCAGTAGCCCGTACAGATATGTACATAATACTAGCTAGTAGCTGAGTATCATAAAGATAGCAGCCCAAGTAGTCAGATACATAAGTGGTACATCGCAACACTTATTAATTTATTTTTACGACAACTGTACCCTAGTTGGTAGCGACTTTGCCTACGAAGCAGGAGATCCCGGATTCGAATCCCGATCAGAGCACAAATATTTGTTCCTGAGTCTTTGATGTTTTGTATGTATTGAAGTATATATGGGTATAAAAGCCTTGCTTAGTTTAGAACTAGGTCGATTTGTGTACCTAGGATTTTCCACAAATATTTATTTAAATTTACACATTAAAAAAAAACTATTGACCAAATTATTCGAGTCTACTCCAACAAGTCCAACAATCTGGCGTTAGCGACCCGCCCCGGCTTCGCACGGGTGCACTATTTAATGGATGTTATTATATATATAAACCTTCCTCTTCAATCACTCTATCTATTAAAAAAACCGCATCAAAATCCGTTGCGTAGTTTTAAAGATTTAAGCATACATAGGGATATAGGGACAGAGAAAGCGACTTTGTTTTATATGTAGTGATGTACAATAAATATTTGCCCGACGGTATCTCGAGCAGAGGTATTTATTGTTCATTAGAACGTCGTGATACTTGGGAAGCGAAGCAAAAATATTCTTTAAGGACTAACATTCGTGTTGATAAAAGTATATTTTGTACGTTATGCCGAGATAAAATAAACCAGTGCTAACCAACCCCAGGATGAGATCAGAATCAATCGCGATAATATTCCGACATAAAATTCGCTTTTTCCTATTTTCCGACGCCCGGCATCTCATCTGCCATTCATAGCTAAATAAACTGCAATATGATGCCGGTTACACACCCGCGACAAAACTAGGGTAGGGAACATGTAAGGTAACTGTCCTAGTGCTTGACACTGACCCAGTAGGTACATGGCAATTTCAATTTAATGTCATAATTACAGAGGTGAACAGTATAGGTGTCATCTATTGGACAAAAAGTTGTCGAGCATTGAGACATTTTGGTACCTTATTTAATATTCCCTTTGAGTAGAAGCACAAAATAATTTATTCTATTGAAATAAAATTTAATTGCCTTAATGCATCACCTAGCGCGCATCAACTATTTGGCTAAATATTTATTATTATGTTTGTAATTGTTAGGACAATGTTTGTATGAAAGAAAATGGTGGAATAAATGTACGGAACAGCGGACATTTTGGGTTGTACAAACTCCTTATAAAAAGTTAGTGACCTAGAACTTTGTAGAGTATAATATGAAACGAAGGAAGATAATCATTTACACAGGGTAGGGAGACAGTAGGGACAACAGGATTTGTTCTCATGTTCTTCATCAATTTAACATTAGAGATAAGCCAGGGGCTTTTTTGCCCCTCCCTACTGCGCGCCAAGAGCAGTCAACGACAGCAGTTGTATAGCCATATTAGAGGACTACGAAGTATGGACGCATTGGGAACTTCTAATAGTCAACTTCTTTTTTTTTATGGAGCAAACCTGCGTGTCATTTACCCAGTAATCTTTGGTCTTTAAACAAATGACGTAGTTACTAAATCAAATAACTGCTCATGATTTAGCGGGAGTGTGTTCCCGTCTTTGCTGTAGGACGCTCGAGCGAAGACATAAAGTGGGGCGAGCGGTCGGTCGCCTGCCCATTGCAGCCACTATTTCCACACGCTGTATACATATATACACTGAATTCAATGTAGGCTTCAGATTCATGAAAAAGCGACGGAAATATGACCATTGCTTACTTTTTAATTTTGTATTAAGCCGTCTCTAAAATCTCCGGGCACATAACAATACAATGTCGATTAGCAGTACGCTGCTAATGCAAACTAGAAGTTTCTAAATTTTTCCTTTAATCAGATTTTTTAAACAATATTATCTGTGCAGATTTATATGTATTACCCACTCGTCGGCCTTACAAATAGCTGGACACTTTGGTACTTTGTGTGCAAGACTTTTTTGAAGTGAAAAATTTGAAACTTCGTATACAGATTTTGTTTAACATTTAATTCGCAATGTCGTTTTCTAAACTACACAATTTCCAGCGTTCTGTTGCCATTTTTTGCAGAGAATTTTATTTGCTCTACAATCGCCAATGAAGTTTGTTTGCTGTAGAGTCGCCAATGAGGCTTGAACTCGAGTTTTTTTTTAGTTTGCGACGTTTATGCTTAAATACAACAGAACTAATTTCAGCTTTTATATAAATAAACTTATTGAGTCTCCCGAAATACTTTAATTCCAAATTTAAAGGTTCAGTATCAATATTTGTGGGTGAACCCTCCCCTCCGTAGACGTTTCAAGTTTCAACTCAACAGCCCTTAACCATTGAGTTTGAAGCACTGGGGTTGTGTTTAAAGAGCCGAGTTCATTGTGTAATTTTAATTTAATTTGAATGTTTTTTGCCAAGAATCGTCCTTTTTTTGATACTCTAGGCTTGTATAGCACGAGTAGCGTAATAAGTCTACAGTTACGAGATTTATCACTGTGCTATTGACAACTGTCATTCGGCATAACTCTCTTTAACTGCAAATATTGCAATGTAAGTGACTGTAGTAACTAAAAGTAATTGCGCTAGTTAGAGATCACGTAATATAGGGGGCCAGTTTGCCGCCACATAGTAGAAACTAATGAAAAAAATAACTCGCAAAAGTATTTAGAATAAGATCACGGTTCAAACTGATTTTAAACACGCTGTTTAACCATAGACAAATGTCACGAGCAAGTATTATCCCTCAAACCGGTTTCAGTAATTTGTGCGAAACGTACAAACGTTTCATACAAATTGCTAATTTGACTATCAGTCAAATACTGTACTGATGAGTAGCAAAATGTTGATCGATATTTAATCGTAAGTTGAATTTACGATTACAGATCGATCAACATTCAATATGGCGTCGTCAGTAAAGTTATCATTCCATACAAAATGTTCAAAATTGCCATAAAATCAGATATTAAAGAATACCACTTACAATTACCTACCGACATTAGAAACAACAGACCCTAATCTCAATCCATTAGTACTGCTACAAAAATGTTCCACAAAAATACCTAACAAAGCATAATAGACAAAAACATCTACAAAGCTTATTTTAAATTAATTGCGATGTTAAGCCCAGTTGTTATTTTAATTCAATTTCCAAGAGTTCTCTGAAAACAGTCAGAGAATGTCGCAAAACGCCGCAAGCCGTGGACAGTTTATATAAACACAAACTGAGTTGGATGAGGAAAGTAACCTTTATCCTTGCCTCTGAAGTATCTGATGACATGAGGTTTATCTCCAATGGATTCTGTTACGCTTATTTATGGTGTTGTTACAGTGTTGCGAACGGCGAAAGCTACAGAACACAAAATGGCGAATTTGAGTATGTATAAAATGGTAACGCAAGTTCACACAAGTAAAAATGGACTTTCCGCTAGCCCATACCCAGATATAAAGATATGAAGAGAATAAAAATCTTAATAGGTAACCAGTAAAAGTACGGCCTGAGTGATGAAGGAATTAAAAAAATAATTTACCGGCGGACTGTATAAATAAACACAAACTCGGTTTTCAGAGAAAAAGGCTATCAATTATCCTTGCCTCTGATGTTAAAATTAAACGACTCAATGTTTTGATACCTGTAGGTCGTTTGCAATTATAGGTAAATAAATGCCATTTGACGTTGTATGGAACAATTACAGTTGATAGGTCCTAAAAATCGTTCGAAAAATTACGCAATTACCCGTCTAAATTGGTACGAATTCTGGTGACAACTATTGTGCCAGGGAACTTACCTTACCGGATATAACCTCCATACTCTCTAACATCTCCAACAAATAGCGATTTAAGCCTTCAAAAATTCCATCTCAGTGCTTACTTATATTGTGGTCTTTTAAAGTCTTCTAACCGTACTTCGGGCCATCACTGTTGTGAAAAATGAACAGTGCTCTTACCTGGAACAAACAAACAATAATAAGTTAAATAACAAACAATAAAAAGCTACGGAGGTAATCCATTACACGTAAAAAGGTCAAAATCGAGAAAACACATGGCAAAATTCGTCGGCTTGGCAATTGGACCTTTTCTCATATATTTAACATGGACATTGGACCGTCACATAGTGCCATAACGTAAGTGGAAACCTAAACAATGTGTAGAAAATTGGGGACATGTTTTTTTATAGGTACCAGAGCCAGAGTCAATCGTGTCGTAGGTACACATGAATTATTTATTTCATTAATTTTACCTTATAACTCTTATGCATATGCTTAGAGATGTTTAACACTGGGTCCCAAAGGAGATATTGATACAATGGTAAA
Source organism: Epiblema foenella (assembly GCA_963556455.1). NCBI lineage: Eukaryota > Metazoa > Arthropoda > Insecta > Lepidoptera > Tortricidae > Epiblema > Epiblema foenella. The sequence continues at coordinate 7,880,394 of OY747108.1, read as the reverse complement.
ACTACATGAGAAGGAATAACATTCGTGTTAATTGAAAAAAACCTGTCGATACAAGTCATAATAATCGAAAATACATGTTTGTGAATTTTTGGCCGCTGGTAATAAACAGTACAGGCTGTGCGATGGATTACTGTGTTTACAAGATCCATCAGCGTTTAACTGGGTCTGCAATCTGTACCGACTATAAGTATACATAAGTAGCCAATTTTAAAATTAACTCCAATATCCTAGTAGACCAGTGGTCTCCGATGGTGAAGAGACCGAGACCCACCTAACAAAAAATCACGGGGCTCACCTTTTGGGTGTCAGTGAACAAAGTGAGCGGAACTATATATGAATACAGAGGATTTTTAATGCAATATTTTCTCGCGACCCACCCGTAGTTTGGGAAATGCTGCAGTATTGTTTCAATGTGTGAATTTCTGTATATTGCTCCTTGAGGGGCGTTCAGTTTAAGATTACGGGGTTACTTTCACTATTATTGGCATGGAAGAATGGGTACTATTGCGGAGCATACGGCAGTGGTATATACATTTTGATGACCAGACCAGGTCATGTAGTAGGTCAAGAGTGCCCTTATTAAAATAATTCAATTTCCTTTCGTTTTCAACGATGCGAGGATAAAGTACGGGGCCTTCACAACTGCGACAATGTGTCGAAACTTCCTGAATCGTCAAGTACCTACGCACTTAAAAGTAAATAAAAATCTTAAATCCAGACCAACTTGATCCAAAAGCCGTACAAGGGAAAAACGCACTTATTACATGAAGCCGGTATTATAGTTGCTACGTTCTTACAATGGCAGATATATGCTTTATACTCCAGCTACTAAATGTCGTAACTTTATGTTAAAGTCATGGTATATATGGCTCTTTACTTTAGTACCTACCGAAAGCAGTGATAATTTTATGCTGAATAGGCGTTCAACTCTCTCTGTAACTTTGTCTCTTATGAATTGGATGAATTTGTTTTCTACTGACGGATTAGGATGATTACTGAAGGGTCTTTTCTTGCTGAAATTAGACCGGTTTACTCACGATGTCATCCTTCGTCGAAAAGCTACTGTTAAATATCAAATGATATTTCGTGCAAAGTTTCAAAAAACCAGTGGTACGACGAGGGGTTTGAACCCACGACTTTAAGATCATTTGCACTTATTTCTGAGTATTTCGGTCATATATGCACAGTATGTATATATAAGACGACACGACCCATTATGGTTTAAGACATTTATTCTCATAAGAATACATTATTCACTTAAATGAGCATTTAAATTTAACTTAGAAAGAATATAAGTTTAGTGTCTTAGTTCTTAGCATCTCAAGGAGCCAGAGCTACTCAGCACTCTAAATATTTGCAGCGTAAGGTCACGTTTCGCGTAGCGAGTTACTCGCATCCGTGGGATGCCAGAACCGTACAATGTGTTTTATTATTGTCCTCTAAAGATCGTCCGAAAGTCCCAAGTAGTCCCAACTAAGCCGAAGTTTTTCCAACGGACTGCGCTCGAATATCGTGTGCGGTCTTGTGTAAACGAATAGAGGCTTACGACAAACGGCTGTTGCCACAGACAAATTATTATGATTATGCACTGAACTTTTTAACATCCGACTTCTTTTATTTTTATATACGAATTATAAGCAAATCGACTTCCCAGTATAACACGAAGTCTGTCGCCGTAGAGACGGATATTTTTCTGAATTAAAATTGACTAACTACCAGTCTCAGTTTCGAAAGGAGATCTGTAAAGTTTAATACAGTGCACTTCATATATATAACGCCGGCGTATCAGTGGCGTGGCATACCAACATACTGGGAAAACCGCCCGTGCGGTTGTGTCGGAGGTTTCCCCTGGATTTTCCCCAGGCTACTCTCCAACCGCGCACTGTTATTGTTTTATTGGGCCCGGCCTCTAAAGCCACAGTCAGGTTCAAAAAAATACCAGGAAGAATAATTGAGAACGCTAAAATGCATGAAAATAATACTGGTTTGGATGCCTAGTACTATGGTTGAGCGGGTAAACGACAAATGCCGAGTCATTTACAAATACTAAGTACCACATAATATCATGTATTTACACCTACTGTTTCTGAGAAAAATGCGATATGGGAAATGAACCATTTGCAAAAACAATTGCCTGGGAATTGAAACATCTGCCAAATAAACCCGCAGACTTAATATGACAAAACACAATCGAGGCAATATGAGAATGGGGATAAAAACGAATCGGTGAAAAAGTTCGCAGGTCTAACAAATAACAGAAACAATAAGAGTAAAGGAATAATCCGAGTGTTGTAAGCAGAAGCTATATAATGTTATGTTCACTTATACAATACAGGGCAACCTGTTGCTGGGTTCGGCTAGCTTCCGCATCGTGAAAACGGCTCGTCGTGCGAAAGATTTGTACTGATAGGGTCAGACCTAATTGGCACAAAAAAAATGCAGCATTGGTAGTTGGCACAAAGTTTCTTGCAGCATTGTGCAAATAAATCGCCTCGATAAATTGGGTGCTCAATGAGTTTACACTAAATATTTTATATAGAGATCTGTTTTTTGATTCATGCAGGACTTCCTATTTTTCGGATGAGCGCTAATCATTTTATAATATCAGAAAAATTACAATCAGTGAGTGAGTTTAAGCGTATGTTTAAATGCCATCTCTATTATACACTTTACGAAACGTTACCACTTAATGAAACGATCACATCTGCCGGAACCCAATAACAAAATTCAATTCACGGCTGTCAAATAAAGTTAGACATAGATCACGTTCAATCTCGACATGCCAAAGCTACCAACTTTACGGGTCTTCTTTCGTAATATTAGATACAAACGAGTTGTAACGAAAATATTAGAAATAAAAAGTCAAAAACTTCCCTCTTTCCGGGATCGATCCCCGAACCTCTAACAGCAAGGCCGCGCTCATTACAATCAGGCCACCACGACCTGTCGAGTGGTGTTCGAAATTCGTAATTTAAAACGGGCGACCCACATTCGCAGGTTAACAGTCGGCTAGAATGCAGGCCGCACCGGTCGATCTGCGCGCGCCTCAACAGGTGTACCGTGTACCCGAGATCCAGCGGGATACATATCTTAATGTTACCTACGTTGAATAACCGATGGACCGCGATTCCATTAAAAGAAGGGGGTATCCATAGTTCTTTTGATTCGTGTCCGTTATTCTTATTTTGAAAGACATGAAAGTTGGAATATCCCTGTGACTTGCCGCGGGTGTACAGTATAGTATGTACAGTCAGCAGCAGATATATGGATGTTTAAATTATATACAAAAGAAATGATTATTTTGCACAGTTCATCGCGTAGGCACTGCTGCCGACTGTACAATTCACTAGCCATCGGCGGTCCAAATAAGCTTGAAATAAATTCTACTACGTATTAGGATTGATAAAGTTATAAGAAATTGAAGATGATTGTATTTTCAGATGCATTTGCTCTCAGATGAATTTTTCGATAAACCATAAATAGGTGAAGCTTTTTAGACGAAATAAAAACGTTTCGTTCTTTGTAAAGCCACCAAAGTTTTTCTACTTTACTCTCTTTCTTTTTTGGAGTTTGACACTTTGACGTTTATAGTATAAAGACAAAGGTTTTTCATCCAAGTGTCGGGGCACAAAGTAAGGTTTACAGCACTTGAGCAAGTTTTGCAACAAACTTTAACAACTTTCGCCGCAAAGTCATTTGCATCCAATAAAGTGAAATTTGGAACATATCTACTAGAGTTTTGATCGAGAACTCAACAAATCAACTTTGCTCCTTCAATCAATCAATCAATCAATCAATCAATCAATTTATTTCTATGAATGTGGTACAATTTAGGGTCTTATAATTATTTTAGTTCAGCACATCCTGCCCGTGTTAGCGTAGAAATAGTTACACATGGAAGTCATTACATATCAATAATAAAGTATTTACAACAATATATTAATAAGAACATTAACATCTTGAAGGTGGCTCCAAAAACTCTTTTATTGAATAGTAACATTTTTCAACCAAAAATGCAACTAAATGTTTTTTAAATTGGTGTGTATTTAAACTTTTAATAGTGTTCGGTATTTTATTAAATATTTTTGTTGTGGGAAGCTTTCGTCTTTCTGATACAAATCTGCCTTCCTTCTTTAGTTGGTGCAATTATAATTGCGAGTTTATAGGCTCTAAGCCGTGCAATGCTGTTTTTAGGGTTCCGTACCCAAGAAGTAATGCCCTCGCCCTATAACTAAGGCTCCGCTGTCAGTCTGTTACCAGGCTATATCTCATAAACCGTGATAGTTAGACAGTTGAAAGTTTCACAGGTGATGTATTTCTGCTGCTGCACTAAAAAACAGGATAACTAAAAAACAATACAATACACGTGAATTTGTTTACCGTTTTTATAGATAATGGTACGGAACCCTTCGTGCGCGAGCCCGACTCTCACTTGGTCGGTTTTTTTATCTACACTAAAAAGCAAGTTAGCCTGAATCTCAGGTTTAACGTAGTAGAGCCTTCCTCGCGCCTTGCCCCTGCGGGCTCGTTATCACCGTCTTTTCTTTCTCTTTGTGGGGTATGTATGGAGAAAAACCCCAAAATGAGAATGATTTAATATCCATTGCCGTCGAGAGAGATAAAGATATATATTTGTACCTATATGCAAAAGTTTGAATTGTATTAGTTAAACACGTAACACGTGTCTGAAAGCTTAAGCTTTTGTGTGAGCGACTGTCATACGGGATTATACGTTCCATGCAAATTCATTCGATTCCGTAAAGACATATTCTCCCATTTAATTATTCGCAACCCTAAACGCCTCTCTTTACGATTGAATTTTAAATGCAGATAAATCTGTTGCGTCTTTATTTCACTAAAGCGAGTGTTCGTGAGAAGAGGAAAGGTGTTGTAAATTATTAATCAATGTTTAGAAAGAGGCGCATTTGTTTTCCTTAAAAAGTTTTTTAATACATTAAATATAAATTGGTGGGTGACATTTGAAACAAAAGACGGACGCTAATGTATTTTTAGGACACAATGATGGAAAAACAAAAGGTTGTCTATTTTAACGGTCTTTGTTCTTGTAGTGTTTTCCTGATTGTACATCGAATTCCTGAAGCAGTCCAGCATCGAATTTGGCGCTTAATCTCAGAATCTGGCTAAGGCACTAAGTTTTTCAAAAGTGAAACCTTCCAACCAAGTGGGTAAACCAGGCCTTGTAAGAACTAAACCGATTTTTTTATAAGCTTCTTTGTACAATAAATATACAGGGCCAAAGCAGATACACTTAAAATCGGTGCAGGATACATGTAGAAACGTTGAGTGTAAAGCTCACGATGTTTTCCTACACCAAAAAGTAATATTTCGATCCAAAAACCCTCCGATATGGCAACTGTAGGAGTTATTGTGAAAAGCATATATCACATATTGAGTCATGAGGAAGTGGCGTGCGTGCGGTATGCGATGTTAAGCAACGTCAACCGAGTCCGAGTCCGAGTGGTCGTGTTCTTGGATGGGTAACCAGTTTGAGTGGTTATTAACTGAGCGCTCCCTTACTTTAGAAGGAACGTGTAGCCGCTGATCCCGGCTGTCTATGATAACAGTAGTTAATTCAAGTTAGAGGCCTTCGGGCGGATTGAGGACTTCTAACAGTCAAGTTGCCCACTCACTTGACAAGCCTAATTGTAATAAGGTCTGGTTTCCTCTCGGATTGCAAGGTCAGATGGCAATCGTTTCCGTAAAAACTAGTGCCTATGCCTAATCTTGGGATTAGGTAGCGGGCCCCGGGCATCCTTCAGGATGCAACTGTACCGCGATAACGCTAGGAGGATGATGGATGTGACGAAGAACTAACGCCCAAACAGGCACTATATTTCAGTCTGCCTATGTGTATAGTTATGCCGAAAGTGGCAGTAACTACCTACTAACCGTCTCTATTTGATGGAGAATCAGATACCGTGTCTCTACAGAACAAGCAAGGCGTTGTTGTAACCATTGTACAACTGGAGTCAAACCAATCTTAAAATAAACGCCCCTCTCTTAGTAGACATTTTGTGCATTGCCTATTACGCCTATTACGCTTAAGTCATGAGCGGAAGCAAGAAAAGCAAACTGGAAGGGCGTTAAGCTTATGACTAGTTTTATGGTTTTACTCTTATTTTAATGAAAGGAAACCCTGACCTTTTTCCAATAAAAATACAGCAAAGGCAATAAACTTGCGTCAAAGGAAGTACACAGTAAAATTAAACGCAAGAAATACAGCCTTGGTGAGGAAAAGTTTTATAGCCTAGGCTCCTAGAATTTTCCATAAGCTGCCTGAGTCACTGTAACTAGAACTGACCCATAGGCACTTATTAACTAAATTACTAGTCGATAAATGTTATTATATCGTAAGTGATTTTATCAATGATAACGACATTACCATATAATCGAAATTATGAATTTTAATTAATATGACATGAATTTTGGATTGTATTTTAATTTTATTATTTACTTTACTGTTTATTACATGAATTAATGTGTATTATTTTGTTGATTATTTAAATGATAACATGTAATTTCGTACTCCGTAAGGCACATCATTAGCTGTACTGGTAAAAATATGTTACATTGTCACCTTTATTTACCTATGTCGACGAATAAATGAATTGAAAGAAGACGATCTCTTCCAGGATTTCTCTACCAACCCGTAGCTCAAAGCCCATACACTAAAATCTCATAGTGGCTATAATTCGACTCAATATAATCCTTGTATTCTCAGCAAAACATTCCAAATCGCTAGGCACTTTGAAGTTTAATTCGCTGTCAAAGTTGCTGAGACTGAAGAGGCTGCCATAGGCAGGACAGCTGGGGCCTACCACGGACCAAAACCGGAGATCTTCCTCTCTATCGCTCGAATACACAAGCGCGACAGACGCGCTTACCGAATTAAGGAATTACCTAAGGATCGTTTAGCGCAGTTCAATAATCCAGAAATACATAAATCTAAAAATTCATGTCTGCCACTCAGTCGCAAATACAGTTGAACCGATAAAAAAATACAAATATAATAACGTTAATTTGAATTTTATTTAGTTTTCTTTTACATGTTTTATCAACAGAGGAGGTTGGAAACTTCCGTTAAGCATTACAATATCGTCGAGTTACAACAAGCAAAAGTCACTAAGTAACAAATACCTACTTAAAATAAAGCTCGTATATGAGCATCGTTTCAGTACTGAGATACGAGGTTTCGAAGAGTAGTGACAGATTTGATAGTGCGTTATTGCCTCTCACCCGACCATATGCTCGTGTTGGAAGATCCCGCTCTTCCATTCTCGAATGTAGGTAATAACAAAAACCATAGTAGTATGTTTGACAAGGGTCTAAAATGAGCCATATTACCATGAGATACTTTTAATTGTAGTTATAGCTTCTTGTGTATACCTTATCTTTGTTTAATTATGGTATTCATTATTTCACTTTTAGTTTATTTTTATTTAAATGTGTTACCTTCTGGGAAATCACTTAATGGTTCTGTCGGAAGATCAGCGCTGGTAATCGCGCCAGCACTACGCTGAGACAGAACCATTTCGTGCAATACCTTGTTCTTCTGTTTTTATTTATTTTCTTGTTTTTTTTTTGTGTTTTGCACGAATAAATATTTCTGATTTCTGATTCTGATTCTGAGATAGTTATTATCCCGAACGAAGTGAGGCAAAATAGTTCGAGGGGTACTAAATATGGCTTTTAGACCAGATTTATTTATACACTCTATGTTTCACTTCGATTGCGAGAAAAAACAAAGGTCATCCACCCAAAACTAACAATAAATTCCATGGCGAACATACGAGGGGCTTTCAAAATATTCTCGGTATTGATATCTTATAACCTCTTATTGAATTTGTTTTGTTACTGGCTGGTAAGGTTCATTCTTTGACATAAAAAAAAAGTATAATTCAAACCGAGATGTTCTTTTGTTTTTCTGCAATTTCTGAACAAACACGAACACAATGAGTGAATTAACAATGTTAACGAAATTAGAACATCGTTCCGTAATAAAATTCTTGACGAAACAGGGTAAAAACCAAAAAAACCATAAAAGAGGAAATGGATTGTGTTTACCGTGAGTCTGCTCCTTCTTTATCTACAATTCAAAAGTGGTCATGCGAATTCAAACGTGGCAGGGAGAGTATTGAAGATGACCCTAGACCTGGCCGGCCTGTAGTAGCTACTTCACAAGAAAATATTGATCAGGTGGAAAACCTTATATTGGAAGATGGTCGAGTGAAGATAAAATCAATAGCTCAAGTAACCAATCTTTCTATTGGTACCGTACATGACATTATCCATGACCATCTTAATATGTCAAAGGTCAGTGCAAGGTGGGTTCCGCGAATGCTGACTCGACTTCAAAAAGATGTGCGTGCAGCTTGCTGTTCCGATTTTATTGACCTGTGTGGTGAAAATCCTGATGAGGTGCTGCAAAAGACAGTTACTGGAGATGAAACTTGGGTTCATCATTATGACCCAGAGAGTAAACAGGAGTCCATGCAGTGGCACATTAAGGGTTCAGCTCATCCCAAGAAGTTCAAGGTCGTCCCTTCCGCTGGCAAGGTCATGGCAACAATATTTTGGGGTTGTGAAGGAGTATTGTTGATCGATTATAAAGAAAAAGGTGTAAATATCACGGGACAGTACTACGCGAATATTCTACATCAATTAAGGGACGCAATAAAAGAAAAAAGGCGAGGAAAGTTGTCTAAAGGTATTCTGCTTCTGCATGACAACGCCCCTGTCCATACTGCTCATATTGCCAAGGCAGCTATTGCTGAATGTGGGTTCGGAACTATAACTCATCCACCGTATAGTCCGGACTTAGCCCCCAGCGACTTCTTTTTGTTCCCCAATCTCAAAAAGGATCTGCGTGGAAATCGATTTTTTGACGATGAGGCGTTGAAGGCGGCAGTAGAGGATCACTTTTATACCAAGGATAAAAAATATTTTTATGAGAGATTAAAAAAAATAATTGATCGATCTTTTAAGTGTATTAACATAGGGGGGGAGTATATTGAAAAATAAAAAATATCAAACTGTTCATACTTGTTTGTTTTCATTCCAATACCGAGAATATTTTGAACGCCCCTCGTATGTATAATTTGGCGGCATGTTTTTTTTCTAAACTGCTTTGACACACAAAACAGACACCGCGGTTCGCGCGCAACATTCACACGCGAGTAAAAGCTACTGACTTTCCTCATTGAGCGCTTCAAAGCGTTTCTCAAAGGATTTAATATATTTTTTTAATTATTGTGTAATAAGGACTACTACAAACTTAATTCTTTCCTGATTAGTCGATTTTAGTTAAACTGTATTCTGGTTGGTGATATCCATTACGAAATATTTTTTAAAGAATTAATTTAGTGTTTTATGATTGGTGGATTTAATAGGTGAAATATTTTGATTGGTCAAATTAAATGTTTTGTAAATCGTAGTCATAGTCATAATCATTTATTAATAATATTATCAATATTACATGTCATTGTTATAATTCAATTATACAGTATTAATTATTATGTGTTAATTCAATTCTACAAATTACTGAAATCATTAAGTATAATTATAAGTAATAGGTATTGTTATTATTATTAATAATAATAATAATATTCTTTATTGCACCACTAATACAGGAGTACATTTACAAATTTACAATTTTTTTTTTTTTTTTTTTTATATTAATTATTGGGTATCTCATAAAATTCTTTATATAGGTATTCATATTATCCCTAGGTGCTATATGATTATTTTGGCAGCGCTTGACAAGTCTATTATGACACACTTTTCGAGCATGAGAAATGAAAAATAATTAAATTGATTGATAATTAACTAATTATTAATATTATAGTAATTATTATACAAATCCGAAGGGATTCATTTATGCCTCGTGCTATCGGCTACAGTTCGAAGTAATGCCTAACAACATTAATGCCCTTGTTTCAGGGATTAGTTTTAGAACCCATAAATAGGGTTCTCATAAATCTTATTTTATAGAGGCTATATGAAAACACTTTAAATTTAGATCCTAGACAATTTTGCGAATCATAAACATTGATAAAAGCCATCCATCATTTACAAAACACTTACAAAACAAGTTCAGAAAATGATGAATGCCTAAAAAGGTTATTACTACGTCAATCAATCACTCGTTATTGGGCATGAGCACTAAAATAAAAAATTCAATCAACCCTTTCAGTCCACGTTGGACCGAATAAAACAAAGAAATGTTTACCTTGGAAAACTCCTAAGTATATCTGTTTTGTGCTTGTAGAATCGACCTTATGAAGCCTCATGTAAAATTTATTATCAGTTACAGATACAGGTGTTGAAAGTTTTGTTTTTCGCGATTGGCTGTGGCATTGTTTTCGGACGCGGGCGATTCTTTTAGTTGCGAGGTCACCCTTAATCTCAGGTGAGATTATTTGACACTTGTAACACTTGTTATTAGTTCGAAAGTATTTGAATGAGGCACTAAGTAATATTTGAAAGACGCTAACTGAATCTTAATCTAAGATGTTTAAGTTTCGCATGTGTGTATGTGCCATTGTAGTTCCCAAACGGTAGACAAATTCGACTGCGGTTTTTAACCGAACGTGTTGTCTGTCGAGATAGTTCTTATTATATATCATGCAAACCTTACCGAGAGCAAATCATTATAGCTTGAGTCGGGTTGTAATATTGTAGGTATTGAATTTCATTATAACCCGCCGGGTAATAATGAGATTTAACTTTCATAGTTCTTATTGTTATATTACTCAGTCTTATATGCAACTCATAATATCCTCGCTACGCCCGGGAGTAAAATATGGAGTCCTTCGTTACGTTCGGGATTCGATATTGCACATGGCATTGACGCATCGCACGTGACATAAAACAGTGTTTTATCCCCTTGATGTACAATGTACTATTATTATCTACACCCATACAGTATATCCTCTTTAATGTGACCAAAAACCGTAGGTAGGGACCACCTTTACGATATACCGTGCCCAGCGTCCCCCCGCCCCGCGCGCGCACGCCGTAACAGCATCATTATCATTATGAGATCACGTACAACTTTACAGCATATCCCGACCTCGGAGTGTCTCAATAAACATGGGTTACACAAAGAGGATTTCCTATATAGAGGTCGATAAACTAGTGTATGCAACAGTACATAATAAGGCATCAAAACACTCGTATGATCTTATGAAGAAACTAGTCTTCGGTTCGTTGCATAAAACCATACTCGTGTTTTAATGCCTCACATTATGTAGCAGTTACATAAACTGTTGGGTAACATATTGGGCAGAATATTAGCGCAGATAAAATAGGATAACGCATAAGGAATTTATTAAAATTTGTTTACATTCGTACTCTTTTTGATCGACTGTCTTTTCAGAAAAGTAAATAAACAAACCATGGAACGGTTGCTATACAAATCACTACATAGTATAAAACAAAGTCGCTTTCTCTGTCCATATATGTATGCTTAAATCTTTAAAACTACGCAACGGATTTTGATGCGGTTTTTTTTAATAGATAAAGTGATTGAAGAGGAAGGTTTATACTATGTATAATAACATCCATTAAATAGTGCACCCGTGCGGAGCCGGGGCGGGTCGCTAGTTATGAATATAATATAATTTCTATTTTATAGCTAGTACACAGTACTAATCGCCTACCATCGTATGTAGGTCACATATCACATTACAAATATATTAAATATAACTACCTACTATTGTTATTATATAGGTATCTACAACAGTGTAGGGTTCGTGTGAGACATGAGAAACAAATCCACAATTCCACACTCATACCCTCTCAATCGCTTTTGGCAACCATTGTATTTATTACACGAGAATAGAGTTTAACTCAAAATTCAAATTAAAGCGAGTATCTAATAGCTATATGTATACGGTGCAAAACATTATCCTTTAAGTGGCAGTAGGGAAAATAACGCGAAAACATTTTACAACGCCGTGTCGTGTCAACAAGCCCATTACCGCACTAATTGTGAATTAATTACGAAGCAACACCGACGCCGTTTCTGTCTCGCTCTGTATCAATACGTGTTCCAGTAAGTAGGAGTAACCTAGACGAGGTTTATAATGACGTGTAGCTTTTCGGTCTAATAAGATCTAGTCTCCCCTCGGGGTTGGAAGGCCAGATATAACGCTTTCGTAAAACTAATGCCTACGCAAAATCTTGGTACCTCGGGCTCCTTTAGTATTTAACCGGGAAAACCGCTATGAGGATGATTATGGCGCTGTGAAATAAATACCTCAGAACCTCCCAACGCAGGTATGTCCTTATAAACCTTTCATTAAACTAGAAGAGGGAATCCATGCCCAATTAAATCTATCATTAAGTAGCTAATTATAATGCTAGAAACATGGCATGGCAGCCCAAGGATTGCCCCGCTGCGAATCAACCTGAAACCGTCAATTAAATGGCCAGACTAATCGTACAGATGAGGATTATGGTACAGTCATTTTTTTTTCTTTATTGCACGAAAATAAAAGTGATCGTACAAAAGGAGGACTTAATGCTATCAGCATTCTAATCGCATTTATAATATTAGTGTGGATGCGAACACACTTTATATTATGTAGGTATAACTTTAACTGTTGACAACAAAAATATGAGTTTCTCCACTTTTTGGGTTACCAATTATCCAATCCTAATTACCTTTTCACATTTACGTTACCTTTATTATCCAATCCTTATAACTGAAGCCGAACTTTAAGTGGACAGAATCTCAGCCAACATTTCAAATTCGACTTAATGAGCTCTTGATAATAAACCATGTGCATGACGTATAAAATGATTTGTTTAAATTTGAACCTTGACCCGTGACAAAATTATATCTGCCATATATTTATGCAATACACCTCGTTATTGCATATGGTTTCGTATGCAATAAGGGTTTTCCAGAACTTCTGAGCCACTGTCAATCTGTTAATCCTTCTAATATGATACAAGTAAGCCGAAGTAACGGTAAAAAACACAGTTTCTCACGGCGTTAAATGTATGTTGTCCTTAAACGGTCGGCTAAACTATTAGACGCCGACATGGAATATAAAATGTCGGCTGATGACATAATTATCAAGTTGTTACTTTTTATTGCTTTTAAATATGTTTTTTACATAACTGCAGCAGCAAACAAGCTCACGGCCTGCCTGATGGTAAGCAGATACCTATCGCTTAAATCTGACGGTTTTCGCGCGGCGCTTGATGTAACAGAAGAGAGAGGTAGTGGGCAGGCGAGCGGGTAGGGTACTGCCGCCCCTTAATGGACGTTTTTATACTTTTCCGTGGACGTCCACGACACGATTTTTCCGTTACCGTCCACGATAATATACTAGACGTCGATGCATGACGCTTTTATAGTTTGCCGATTTTATGGTGTCGGCAAGTTTTTTTATACTACATCATACATAAATGCCATTTTTAAATATTTCAAACTATTTAAAATTGACGTAATCAAAGCAAAGGTAAATATCCGAACCAAAAAAATGTAATCTTAGCTGAAAATGCGGCAAACGCTGACATTGATAATGACAGTGACAGCACACACAGCTACAATTTCGTATCTTTACGCACACATGCACATTTATCGTCACGATATCGTGGGGAAGGCATACAGCCTACGGCATGCCGTTACCGACCACGGTACAACAAAGGCGTCTGCATACATTTTTATACAGTTTAGGTCCCCTGTTTTATCCTGACGGTAAATTGTCGATGTCCACGGTAAAGTATAAAAGCGACCAATGTAAATGCCGACATGTCACGGTAAATACAGTTTTTTTTTCCCTTAAGGGGATGCCTCGGTGGTGTCAGCAACGCCCCTCGTGAAAGAGATATGCTTCTGTCTTTCGCGCATGACAAAACACATGCGACACTCTTCGGGAATGCTTTTTTAGACAAATCTCGATAAATATCTGACTCTGCAGTTTTATTAAATTTCGTCTTGACAGAGTTTATATGAGGTAAAATACCATCATTTTAACTTAATTGTGTCGTTTAATAATGCCTTTTTTTAGTAGGCTGAGTAAAAAAAGGAAAATAATGACTAAACTTTGTTTTTTTTTCTATAGGGAAAATTTTAGGTAATCATGTTTCGGCTATTGTCAGAAATACAGTCATATAGTCAAAAATCATGTATCTGAAAATCAGTCCTTATTGTTTCCTCGTCTGGGCAGAACAGCGTTTCAAATAACGCGATATTTCTCATTGCACGGCCTTAAATTCTACTACACAACAATAAGAACAAATAATTGCCATGCTGTTATTTAAAAACTTTAATAAAGGCGCTGCCGTCGTCAGCTCATTGGAGTTAATTAAATTTTATCATAATTTGATTTCAAAGCATTAATTTGCAAGGCTTGTTAAAATAGGTGGTAACGAACGTCACACAGTACTTACTTCCTATATATTTATTAAACTATATTCATTCCCTTAGTCATTAATACAGCAGTTATTAATGAATACAAATCCATCTAAAACCAAATGATTTACATATAACAGGGTCACTGTGGCGTTTACGTCATTTTTATAAATATAAACAAAGCTGCCGAGTCATCCATTACCAAGTTTCCGTGGAGAGACACTTTTTACTGGTTATTAATGGAGGCCCTTCCATATTCACGACTCGTGAAATGAAGTGGTCATGCTAATTAACTAAAATGGAAAATTCTAAAACAAGGAAGCCTCTGTAGAAATCTAGGTTTCAATTTGGTTACTCACTTTCACATCTCAGGGTCGGTTGCACCAACATACGATCACAGGCCGCTCATCGTCAAATATGGCGCCGGCAGCTGTCATCCCATAGAAACATCAGATTTTAACGAACACCGCTTACGATTACAGACGGTTTGGTGCAACCCACCCTCAATCTCATAAGGCAACTACCTGACTTAGGGCCAATTTTTCAATCCCCAGATAAAACTATGTGTTAGATAAATGTTAGCTCTATCCTTTTTTGTCATATGACATTAGAAAGTGACAGCGATAATTTTTAAATGCGATGCGATTTTTTTAATAATTTTATCTGGCGATTGAAAAATCGACCCTTAGCGAGTCGGTATGATATATTAGTGAGCTATCAGCTGTCAGTACCTACTGTTATTCGAGCCAGTATCAGTAGGTACCACTTCTCTACTGAGCCGCCTCATCATCATCATCATCATCATAATTTCAGCCGAAAGACGTCCACTGCTGAACATAGGCCTCCCCCAAGGCTCGCCATTTAGACCGGTCCTGTGCCGTTTGTTTCCACCGGATTCCCGTGGCCTTCACCAGGTCATCACTCCACCTTGTCGGAGGCCTACCGACAGCTCGTCTTCCGGTGCGTGGACGCCACTCAAGCAGTTTCTGGCCCCATCGACCGTCAGTCCTGCGAGCAATGTGCCCTGCCCACTGCCACTTTAGTCTCTGTACTGCGCCGCCTACATTTAAATATTTTAAATGACTGAGACATACGCGGGATGTGTGGATACGAATGCAGTTCCTACAGCCTCGGTTCCGTGCATGTTACTAAAGAAACTGACAAAACTGACAGAATAAGTATCACGTCAAGTGAAGAAATCGGTGCGACATCAGTAAGCTCTCGTTTATGAACATAGTACCATATACCAATCCCGCCCCGCCAAACCAGGAAGCTTTATTGGCTCAGCGCGTACAATGTGAAATTTATTAAAATGTGAAATGAATTTGAAACCAATAACAAACATAGACCTCCTGATAAATTTTACACACAATCGCGTTATCTCCGAACGGTTTATTTACAAAAGTTAATTAACTTTGCTCATTCAATAACGCTTCTAATTAATTGAATTGCAGAGAGACCCCACTTCATATAGGGTACCTATTATTTGGCTCTCGCTCTGCTCCAAGCAAACAATACTGTGTTACTGGACGCATTTGACCCGAAAACTTGATAACCCTAATCTAAGCAAAAGAGGAACGCGTGATTCGGATTACTCGTTTTCAGCAATCAAATTATTTTGTTGTTTATTGTTTTTGATTCGTGTTAATTTAACGTGGAAGTTGCCAAGATCAAATTTCCAATTATGGCCTCAGGCTGCGTGCGAGATGACTGTTAATTTTTCTTTGTATTTATCATCTGTATCAAATAATTGATTCGGGTTGTTTATCCTGTAAAACATCGGGGTGGTAGACAGTGCGTCTTCTGTACGGAAGTTAGACCATATTATAGAAGACCGGTGCCATATCGACTTTAATACTTGTACTGCAGGCGGGTAGAGGTTAGGTCGTGAATCAGGTGTTCAGAGCCCCTGAGGACGCACTATTCTATAATAGTTCAGGTCTATACCTGGCCCCATAGTCATCATCAGGCCTAATACATCTTGATAGATGATTTAAATAGCGTCTGTATGGGAGAAACAACCTTTCTCATGACTATACAGGGTGTCCCACGACTATGCCACATGGAGGGAAAGTACTTTGAATATTGTAGATGGAACATTTTACTAAAAGAAAACATTATTTTAATTTTAAAAACAATTTAAACTGCATTCACAGATATTTAAATAATAATTAAACCGTGAACTGGGAATCGAACCCGTTACATAAGATAAATAATTACCCTGTAGCTTTATCATACCAATCGAAAGGCTTCATCATATGGATTATTTTTTGCTAAATAACATAGTATCAGAAATAAAAGGAAGACCATGAATTTTAACATTTTAAATACAAAATTAATCAATTTATCACGTGTAACGGGTTCGATTCCCGGTTCAACCATAAAAATATTTAAATATCTATGAATGCAATTTACAATGTTTTTTAAATTCAAATAATGTCTTCATTCAGTAAAATGCTCCATCTACAATATTTAAGGTACTTTCCCTCCATGTGGCATAGCCGTGGGATGCCCTGTATAGTCCAATGCGGGAGCGACATTTACGGCTGCATACGTGACAAGTGAACTGAGGATCCGTACCATCGGTACCCTCTCGTCGGTTATGCCCTTTAGCACGCTTGCGGGGCAGATTTTGGAAGCGCGTGTTATCTTAGATTTCGCGGCCTTTTGCGATAGTTCTTCTCCACTCATCGCGATAACAGGCAAGATCTTTCCAAGTGCTGCAATCGATGGTGAAAACAACCGTGTCTCGTTTCACACAGGCTTTGGACCGCAGCATGGGACGTTCTACATTACGCTTTTCGAATACAATGCAATGGCCCCGTTTTATGGTCACGTTTATCGACGACAAACGGCAAGATAAAGCATCACTATCACTTTCTATCAATTCGTCACTTTAGCTTGTCGTTTGTCGACGATAAACGTCATAGACGTGACCATCATAGATATCCTAACAAATGTGTTACGATATCCATAGTGTCCATATTTCTATGGATAGTATGGATGCACAAGCATACATAGGTCACGGTGAGACGGCCCGTAATAATTGCCACCATCGTGGTATATCTCATTGATGTATTCTGAAACTATATTAACTACAGCCTGAACTTATCAAATTATTAATTATACAAAGGCTATTCTGGACGATGCGGTTTTTATTTACAAACATTAATTATCGTCGTTCGTTCAATACGCTTCTAAGTAATTGGCTCTATATAAACTCCCTGGGCGCACTTTGCCTTTTTATACTGTTGAAGCCACGGAACCTAAAATAACCATAAAATATTTTGCAATGAAAACATGCGAGAGTTTTTAGCAGAAAAGAATTCTAACAAAGTTGATTGAAGCCATTATTGTCAATTGGAAGGTAAAATGTAGTTATACGAATCATTTACTTCAACGACTTATTTGGCGACAATTCTACAATTCATTCCATTGTTGCCTCACTGACTCCATCGCATCCATGAGATGTCTTTTCCCAGCAGTGGGTTGTATATCAACTGACGATGATGAGGACTGTCGTAATGCGCAGGCAAAAACCTCCATATTTTTCTCGATGCGTCCCTATTTGCCGCTATACTGTAACTACGCCAACCTCTACTTACTCGATCGATGGTATCCAGTAATTAAACAACAGGTTTGTTGTATGTATTTTGACAAAGCATATTGCGGATTAATTTTTTATATCTTTGTTGACGCTGCCTACTGCTGATTATTAACTTGTATGGATTTTTTGACGTGTGTTGCGGATGTGTATTGTATTATTTTGGACGAAATCTGCGTCGTAGATATGGCTCTGTGATTTTTGGTTGATTAAAATATAATTCATTTAAAACGCAAAAATTCAACGAATAATATAAGGAAAGTTGATTTCTTCTCTAATGTATTAACATAATTTACTCGCCAACGTTAGTTTACGTGTAACAAGAGTTCTTCAAATTGTACATTCTGAAAACGAGTAGGTACCTACCTCAAGCAAATATTTTAATTTGGTAATGAAGCAAGCATCACACCAGTTTTCAAGTTTATAAAGATTTAAGAGGGATTTGTAAAAGCTTACAAGCTTAGAAGCCTGTCTCAGATTTAAGATTGATTATCGCAGTACTGAAGTCGTAAAAGTTCGATCACTTTCATAGCGTTCATTACAGTATAACCAATTTTCAAAGAAAGCAGAGTCACTTAACACTGCTAATAAATAGCATGACAGATTATGAACAACATTCACTGTCACCATCACGTCACAACATTTTATAACGATTTAATGACATTCGACTAAATTCGTTAGGAGGCGATATCATCAGCGATGTACCAATTTACTCGTATTAAGTGCATAGAGTCAGCTGCCTGAGGTAAATAAGTAAAATTATTTAAAAATAGAATGCGGGCATATAGCGTATGCCTTGGTATCATGAATACGTAACAAAAACTACGTTGCTACCAAATCAGCGACATAAGAAAATGTTCAAAATAATTCCGAATCCCGCTTCTGCCGACAAAATGAAACAGCGCCCAACTTGGGGCCCTTCGATGAAATTGTATTACATTAAATGCAGAAATCTGCCGTTAAAGCGTAATCGCCAACCCATTCCAAATCTTCATTTAAAACAGCCGAATAAACGTATTCCTTAATATTAGCAGCAATGTTCATTACACGCAGTAGCTGAGTAATTGAATTTCAAATTCTCTACAGAAAGGGCCGTCCTAGTCAATTAAAAGTGTAGCTCGTTCATTTATAACCTTTTTTGCTGACGGTTTTTCGCCTAGGGCTGAGGGATGGGAGAGAGCGGAAAATAAGACATTGTTGTCCAAGGCCCAAGTCGGACACGGTAGGCACGGGAATGATATATGAATCGTCTTTGTGTCAGTTAATACTAAAATAAAGTCAAGTAGTGCTGCGCGCTTATAATGCTTGTTCCCAATCCTAGTGCAGAAAAATGGTGGATAGATTTCTGTTCTACGATTGGCCGAAAGTTATAAATTAAAAGCGTAATTGCATGATGACTGTATCGACAGCAGTCAGTTTCATCATTTTCGTCCAGATAGCTCTGGACTGGTAACGATACTAACCAGGCGCGGATACAGGGGGGGGCAACAGGGGCAATTGCCCCCCCCTGAAGCCTGTGTCAGGGGAGGGCAATTGCCTATGTCCTGACGTAGGAAATATGTTCTGACAACAGTTATCAAAAGTCAGTTTTATTTTCGGAAAGTTCGAAAGTGCCCCTCCTGAACAAAATCCTGGATCCGCGCCTGATACTAACGGGTCTACGACTGCTATCGGATTCATTTTAGACATTAGCCGTCATCGAAAGGCAGAATTCAAATATTATCTTGAAATGGTAATTATGAATATATTTCCAGTAACATGTTATATCTATCTTGTTACCGTGAAATCGATCCCAGAACTCATGACACACCTCCATAACAACTAACTTGATATATGTAATCTGCAATCTCTGAACAGACATACCTTCTCCATCAGACTGAGAACGCTATCTGCCACCGAGTGTACTACTCTACAAGTGCGGGGCAAACACGACTATACCCTTACCTGAAACAGAATAAAGCACTTTTAACCCTCAAGGCAAATTTTGTTTTAAATATTATGAAGCGGGGCAATTAATTCAGTCCATTTTTAGTGGACAGTAAAGGAAAATGAGTTATACGACTAAAATTAATTAAACACTTAAGATGATGATAAAATTAAATGAAGTTAAAAAAAATAACAATAACATCATCACACATCATACATAAACTCACGCCTATAATCCGAAACGGGGTAGGCAGAGCACATGATATTTAATCCCAGTGCCACATTTACCAATTGTAGGTTTAAAGATGAAGAAAATATGATATTGCTGTGATAGGTTGCTAGCCCATCGAACGCAACACACTACAAACCCGGTTCCCATGGTCGACTCTTACGACTCCCACGGGGAGTTAGGTTATCTTATTTATGATTAATTAAAAAAAAGTACAACATGAAGTTCAGTTTTTATTTATCAAGATTTTAAGAGAGCTTTTAAATCAAAACCAGCCTGCAGCCGGTTTTGCTGTCGTATAGTCGGATAAAATTACGTACGTGTACATAGACTATACGTACATATATTCAAAATTACCATTACTAACATTCTATACAAAGATGTCATTTTAGTTCAATTTAACGAATTACCTACTAGAATTGGTTCAAAACGCAATTAGTTTATAATTTCTACTTTTTTGTGTTCTTAAAAATTATCGTGAGACATCTACACAAATTTCAGCTCAAATGTAATATAGAAATAATGGTACAATATATCTTGAAATATTAGAGGTAGCCAACTAAGCCAACCAATCTACTTCTACGTCGTCCGCAGGGAGAATCCCAGGTTTTTTACAGTAATTTATTATCTACCTAATGGCCACTAGGGCCACTAAATCTCCTATTATGCTTGTTCCTGGCTGCTTTTTTTAAATGGCAGAAAAAAATATTGGGAAGTGTTAAGAACATTTAACGACCACGCACTGGAATGTACGGTAACTGCCGGGTTAGCGTCGCCACACAGGACGTCCCGGACGATTCTCCGAGCGTTTGAAACGCTCGTTTCTAAAGTCATTGACGACTCAAGATTATCTACCCAAAATTGGGATAAACCGTCGAAAACATTGATCAAATAAGACACGGATATTGGTTTACGCTTTTAACGAAGGTTTACCCAGATCATCGTCTCCTTTAAAAATATTTAATGAAACGACAATGATGAAAAATAACCGCCGTAAAAACGCTGAATATTCGCCCTCTCGCTTGCGTCGCGCAACCTGAGGGGCTACCGCGAACCACAAACGAACGAAGTTCGAATATCTCCCTCTCTGTTGCACTTGCTAATTCGTGCGGCAGAGAGGGAGATATTCGAACTTCGTTCGTTTTCAGTTCGCGGTAGCCCCTCTGTGTGGCATCGCTAACCTGTCACCGTAAGTTCCGGTGCGCAGCGATCGCGTTACGCGGACGTCACGCTTGAGTCGCGCACGCTCTATGACCAAGCCTTTAGCTCAATAAGATGAAGAAACCGTTTCAGGATCTCTATGTTTCTTACTCTGGCAGTCCAAGAAACTCTCATCACCTGTACAGCCACATTACGGTCGATAAAGGTCGTACAAAACCTTATGACAACTGCTACCACTGTGATAGCTGGTTGCAGCGTTTCCCAAGTGTTTATTCTAACGTATTGATTCAACCAACGGCTCATTAGGAATTCCCTTCCTTTCAATCCGAAATGTTTTTTCTATGTTAACAAGTCGCCATTATAATAATGGAATTCTTTTACGATTTGATTTATTGAATTGTGTAATCTTAAAGCGGTACCTATTGGCGATGTACGTAAGGCATCATTTCCTTACTGGAGCCATTTGAAATCGCCCTTTTTAACATCGATAAAAAGGGAACTTTTGGTCGAGAATGACTCTGGTAAACTTTTACTTCAATCGCGTCGTGCAGAGGATTTCAAATATTGGCTATGGTCTCCGGTGATTTACATATAGACAATATTTAAAATTTATTCATCAATACATTGAATAATACAGATTTGTATTCTTAATATCAGTTCGTGTGTAATAGGCATTAACGCGGATATTTTTGGCCCGATATCCAATCAGCTATTAGAAAACAATTAAAAAATATAACTCAGCTGTTTAGCCTGAGGCGCTACTGCGAAAGCACCATCGTATTCTCTCTCTCTATCGCTCCAATGAGAAAGACAGAGAGAAAAAATACGATAGTGCTTTCGCGGTCGCAGCCCTGTTTATGAACACAGACGCCATATTTGCATTAAAATTAAAAAAAAAAAATACTTCCCGGCCTAGGCCTTCCATTTTGTACAAAATTGCTTTCAGTTCTCTCGACTTGTTCCGCCCGAAACGTGATAGGTACCTACTTTGAAGCCTTTTATAACGAACATAACGTCAATATTTCATTAAATGTTTGAGAAAAATAAGTAACTGTAGGGACATTTTCCCACAAATGAACTATTCCAGAACAATCCATTTTCAATATTCAAGCCTGATAGAAGTGCCCGCCTCTCAATAAACGTCAATGCGAAACAAAGTTGATTGGAAATGTTTTCAGAAATATTGCCACTTTACTCTGCGGAGTGGAAAGTATTTATTTGTAGTGACACAAACGGACGAAGGTATTTTGGTAAAACAAGGGGACATTACGTTATAGTAATTTGCTCTTGTTGCCTAATTTCGATTGTCACTTTTGGACCTTTTATGATATTGAAATGAAGTCGAAACGTGGCAGATGACCTATCGCTATTTTAGTACATCGTCGAGAAAATGTTTAAATTAAATAAAAATGCGTAAGTAAAACAAAACTCAATATATATAGCGATACGAGTACTCGGTCCAGCTATATAAATACGACAGTTACCTAAAATTTGACAATATAAAGTATATTTTTTAATTAGCCAAAGTAGACTGACGTTTATTGGCGCACATCGGACGTGATTAATTCCTAATGGTTAAAGTATAGTAGGTAGGTACTATTTACGAATTAAAGTTACATTAATATCACTGGTACTCTTACTATTATTTTGATGACATAACTAGCGACCCGCCCCGGCTTCGCACGGGTGCAATGCTGATACCAAATACACTACAGTAATATTATACATATACACCTTCCTCTTCAATCACTCTATGTATTAAAAAAAACCGCATCAAAGTCCGTTGCGTAGTTTTAAAGATTTAAGCATACATAGGGATATAGGGACAAAGAAAGCGACTTTGTTTTATACTATGTAGTGATGTTTAAATCACGAGATATACAAACTGACAACTGTCAGTTCACTTTGTCTAAAGCCGTCGTCTCCCGGCGAAAAAAATAGACACTAGCATTTTGTATTGAGTCCGGGGATCCCAGGGACCGGTAGACGACAGGTTAAACATTCTGCCACCTACTATTCCCTATTCTGCAGTCTATGCCACCGTGCGACATATCGGCAAAGAGCAGCAATAGCGCACCGCGTGTGGCTTGTTCATAATTAATTAAACGCTATCATTATAAAGTTATGATTTTCGAGTCCGAAATATTGGTTAAAGTTATCATACAACTTAATTTTAAACTCTAACTTTAATTTTAATGACTGGCTTGCGTGTTTCTATTTCCAAATCAGATTATAGTTTACAGTTTTTCTACAATATTAGGCCTAAAAAATGTACATAATACACTTTCTATAATAGACCTTAATATACTATATAGACAGAAGCTTCTAAAATACACAGTCGAAAGGCGAGTCAAAGTGGCACATATATATATATATGTATATATAAGGGCAGGGGGCAAGGGTACGGAACTTGACAATACGCGTTTTTATTCAGGAAATTAGGGAAGATGTTTCCTTCCCTAGGAAGGACGAAAATGTTGCGAGATTTTCTTGTAAAATGTTTCTATAAAACGCCTGTGTCGAAGATGGCTGTTGAGTGTGGCAAAACGGTTTTTAACTGTAGTTACTTGTAGGAATAAAAGCCTATTTTAAATGAATTTTTAGAATTTGGAATCGGTAGGTACAGTATGTCTTTCAGCTGGTATTTGATCATACTCATCATCACGAACGTTACCATAATAATATTTCAGATTTAAATTTTTTTACAATCTTCACTCAAGAGGATTTTATTTTCTACATATATACAAAAGTGACCCTTTTTTTGCTCGTGAGTTTATTTTATGCTGTCGCTTCCACACTCAGGCTAACGTGTAACGAGCGAGCGAAACAAACTTTGTTGCCAGTGTTTTTTGTTGCTGTGGTTTCGAAGTTCACTTTTATTGTTTTTTTTTTAATACCTATATTTATATATTTCGAGAGAAACGCATTGAAAGCTAAAATCTCTGAACAGTATACCATCAATCCCCCTTCCCTTATTAGGGTTGCTTTCCACCAGCGATGTGCTATGCAGCTATGTGATGCTATGTGGACCAATGAATATGATAGGCAGATATCACACCATTCATAGCAATGTAGAATAGCACATCTCTGATGAAAAGGCACCTTTAATCTCCCACGGTCTCCAGCATAAGTTTTTTCGAAACAAAACACAAACGAACGCGTTAGAGTTTGGTCTCAATTTGTATTGCAAAAAATAGTCACCAGAGACGCTGCTCGCGGATAAATTGAGATTAAACGCAAACGTGGTCGTTTGTGTTTTGTTTCGAAAAAACTAACACTAAAGCCTCTGTGTTGAACATTACAATACGACACAAAACAACTTGTACTCAAGACGTCTGTTTGCTGAAGGGATCTTCTGTAAAGAGATCTTTTATTCTCTAGTGAAATTCCTTAGCCCTTCGCGCTAGGGCTGTCAACGGCTTCATCCGGATTCGTGTAGGGTTGGCTCTGAATTTCTTAGTTTTTTTTTGCATTTATTATCGGCTAGTAACCTGTGTAATAATATAATATTGTTTTAATCTTATTATTGAAAATTGGTAAAAATTCTTTCCGTTAACTTATTTTTTGTCCCCTAGAACGTGACGGAGTGAAGACTTTCAGCAGAGTGTGGAGAGCAAGAAAGACAATATGTACATTGTATACGGATTTTTAAAATTTTATTGGTAGGAGGCACAAACAATAAACAGCCGTGACAGAGTGGTCAGAATAATCTTATTAAAGTATGCTTCAAAGATGTTATTAACTCATCATTTACATTACGTTTGGATATGATATGAGAAAGTCGTTGTGATCACTCTAACTTTAACACTTATTATTTAATTGTCATCTCCCGACGGGAAACGCAAAAGAGGAGTGCTATAAGTTTAACAAATGTTTCTGTGTGTCTGTGGCATCGTAGCTCCATAGCGGATGAACCGAATTGAGTGCGGTTTTCTTTTACCGAAAATGTCGATGCGGAGATGGTTCTTAGCTATGTTTTGTGTCGTGGGTTCTATTTCAATTTTTTTGTATATTTTACTAACATATGTATATGCTGTGGTGACAGCCCTCACGCTTTTACTATTCGCTATAGGTACGCGTTTCTTCGGCATTCACATGCAAATTCGAGCGAGTCCGCCTCCATTAGCTTTGAACGTAATTTATTCGAATATTAGAATAGGGTTGTCACTTGAGCCGGGGAAAGCCTCAAACGACATATTACGATCCATTATCACAAGATCGAGACGTATGCCTTGAGAGCAAAAGTAGTGGAGTATTACGCTTATTGACACATGAAAATCGTGGAACTACCAAATCCTGAAATCAAAAAAGGGTCTGCTTACCGTCATACAGTCCGCATCTTTTTTGTCACCACCGTAGTATTAAAAGTGGTTATATGCTTCAAACTATTTATTGGCTTAGGCAAAGCTAACAAAATCAATGTGGTTACTGACATATATACTTTGCTGATGCCTATAAAGATTTAACCGTATCTAAGACCATTCAAGAAATAAATCTAAAAAATATTATTATTATTTTATTTTCTTCTCATTGTGTTTTTTGTACTGTACTGTATCCTTTGATTGAGGTGTGCAATAAAGAGTATTTGTATTGTATTGTATTGTATATAATAGCAAATAGTGAAAAACGTTAAAAATATACATAAAAAAAAGAATCTTTCTTCTTCAGTTATTTTTTTTTTGATTTGTTATGTATTACGAGTGAGGCAACCCTAGACGTACGTGTTATCCCATGCATACCGTTTTCCATAGACGCGTCCTGAAAGAGATGATTAGCATTTGCATCACATTCGGGAGAGGACGGATGGGAGACACCCGGCACCCGATAACAGACGATATTGTCAGTATTTCGCATTTCAAGGTGTTTCGAGATTTAACTAGCACTACCAAACAACCAACTTGTCTTATGACTTGTACTAAGATTAACAATTTACGCTCTAGTTGATTGAATTAAGATTATAATTAAATCTAAATGTGACGTAATTATATCTTATATACTCTGTTGGTACATAAGATATTGGCACATAAGATACAAATAAATAAATATTGTTTTACTGAAATTGCTCTCGATGCCATGACTATGGTCAATTAAACAGATACATCCATAACTTTTAATTTAAAAAATGACAAATTATTTTATTTTATTTTTATGTTATAGGGCGCAAACGAGTAGATGGATCGACTGATGACAAGCGATTACCGTCGCGTCGCCATAGACACCTGCAACACCGACCTTTCTGATAGGAGGCTATTCTTGAAGGTTTGAAGAACACATAGCACAATAACACAACCATTATTAATGAACTACATTCTCAACTAAAAATCAAGCCCGAACAAATACTTATTGCTTCATAAGCTATTAATTTATGAAGCAATAAGAATTTGTTAGTAAAATAAGGGCACGAAATGGAAATGTTCTTTAAGCGGGGCTAAGGGCGGATTACCCCAAAAGGGTGTACCGTTCCACCGGGAACACTCTGCCAAATTGGCAACAGATTGAACAAAAATGGGGCCAGAGAGGTTAAGTTTTGTTAGGGAAATTACAATGATTTATAGAAAATGGGCTGCGAATGTTTATTTCACCTACTAAGCTGCTTTTAAAAATTGATTGACTATTGTAGGGGGTATTTATTATGACAAAAAGATTATTCTGTAAAACTTCATTGATAAGAGTGAACGTACCTTATTAGTTCAGATATTTTTGTCCTTCGGTAACTTTTACGATTGCAGTACTGCACCTATGCCGCCCTACTTCAGCGCAAATTATTACTACTACGCAAATGTATGCAGTACCGCATTAAACTGACAAATGAGGAAATCTAGACGACATCAGTAAGATCTTAGTAAAGAAGAAAATACCGTATACAGATATCGCCCCGAAAAGTCAGGAAAACACGATTTTCTATTAAATGAAGAATTTCTCTGGTTGATCTGTCGACAACCCTTTTGTACGTCATATCACTTCCGGGTTATTTATGGCGTAATTTTGACACCTAACATCATCATCAAGGAAGTGAACCTTCTGTAATTGCGTTACCACTAAAGGCGGTTTCACTCACAGTTAAATATGGCATCGACGGCTGTCATGACTAGGGATGTCACGAATATTCGCATTCGCATATGCGAATGGAATGATTCGCATCAAACGATGCGAATTTTATGCGAATGCGAATATGAGCAAGTCACGGCGTGTTTCGTCCGCGCCAGCCGCGTGCCGCCAAAGAAGCCGACTCGCGCATGTGTAGAGCGTGAAAGCCCGTACAGAAAGTAATTACTACTATTCTTCTTCATTCACTCTTGACAGAGTTGTCGTCGTCGTCATGTCAGTTTAGTGGAACGTTTGATAATCCGTCGCCATTCGTCACTCAAGGCCGCTTTCCTTGTATACAAATGCAGGGATGCATCTACCGCGATCATAACAATAGAAACAATACAATATTGGATACAGAAAGATCTCTGTATCTCGAAGTCTTTGTATTTGTGGCTTTGATAATATTGCGAATTCTCCAAATCTATTGCATCTTTTCCATGTCAGCTTTAGTAATTGCCGAACGTCGCTTAATTTAATCTACACTCCCTCCATCGTCAAGATCAAAGCTCCAAGATAGATGTAGGATGAGACTGCACTTCGCAATTTTCTTTACTTCTGGCGAGTTACGGTCGACAATCATCATCTTGGTTTTACTTCGGTTTATCTTCAAGCCGAATTCGAAACTTGTTCTCTCCATTCTAGAAATACGTTCTTCCATCTTACTGATGGTAGTTAGAAAAAATGTTGTGTTATCAGCGTACCGTATGTTTGAGATGTTGTGACAGCAATAACATGAGTCCAACCTTCGAGGGTAATTCTTATTATAAGTTCCGTGTAGATATTGAATAAGAGTGGAGAGATGATACACCCTTGAGGATTACCGGCACTTGGATGATAATCAGAGTGTGACAATAACAGAGGGGTAAGAGTAATAACAATAACCATACAATTGTTATAACCATACGGATTCTGTTCTGTATATCCTTAGGTAGGTACCTGATGAGGTCTTGATAAGTACATGATTGTTAAATGATGCAAAGGGTTGACTTACGTTGAGTTTTTCAGCGTACCTCCTTAACATTCGCATTCGCATTCGCACATTCGCATTCTAAATATTCGCGAATGTGATGGAAACGACATTCGTGACATCCCTAGTCATGACATATAAACTTGACAAGCTTTCCATACAACCAGATTTGATCGAACAACTAACCTAACCTAACCTAAGCGGTGGGTGGACACTCACCTACATTGTTTAGATGCCAGTTTTACTGACCCCTGTAACCCTTATAACACATTGATTTACTGGTTCCTCTTATACTAGTAAGAGATACGACATGTACCAACTCAATAAGAAAAGTTTTTTTTGTCAGGTTGTTACAACTGTTAGATTAGAGGTAATCTATTGAACACGTTTTTATCTTTTAAAATTAACCCATTAATTATCTGTTGAATCTGTGGGTTTCAAATAATATGGAGCCGTTTTAAATTATGTCATCGCTCATCGGCTACAATCATAAATTTAATTAGTAAGCGGTAACGCAATTGCTGGCGCCTGCTTTTCCTTCAATTAATGTCGTCGAGTCAAGTGAAGGCTCCTGATGATGATGATGATTTGTTAGAAATTAGTTATTAATTAGCCGTGTGTACAAAAAGTTAAATTGCATTTGGTGGTGCCTGATTATCTTTCGTTAACTTCGTCGAGTCTTGTCAGACGATTTTAAGCAACAGAACAGAATTTTGATTTCTCTGATGTTTTATATGTTAGAGCCGTTTCAGAAGTCTCTTTTAAAACAGGTAAAGTATAGAAATATGGTAGATTTAATACTAGTAATATATACTAAGAAATACGGTGAGCCGGTAAAAGTATCGTTAAAAATATCGCCATTGCACATTACTATATAGATAGGGTTTGATAATAGTGGTCAGCGCTGGCGTTTTTTTCTTATGTTTGGTTGGCAATACTTTACATAACAATACTGAAATTTTAAAAAAAGAGAGTTCACTCGAATCTATGGAGTGTCGTCTCTTAAAACGAACTGATTATATATTAGCCTTATACAGTGCTGTAACGAAAGAGTGATGGCGGCACAAGCTACGTTAGACGTGCCGACACGTCGTCTTCAGACGGCAGGGCGCAATATAAGGAAATTAGGAGCGTTTAAGGCGCTATTACGCTTCATGATGGCTGTTTTAAGACTATAAATATTCGTAAGTGCACCTATATAACGCTTTATAGATGTTTGAATATGCGGTGATATAAATTGGTGGTAAATCGTAAATATTTTAAAAATTTATGAGAAATATGATCATCATGAACCGTGAACCTTGCTACAAAGCTAGCCTAGGGTGGTTAAGGACCTATATCAGCATGAAGATCGTCTTTTTAAAATACTTTAGCATCTATAAAAGACGTACTCGTAATAATTAAACTTGCGTACTCTTGTATGTATGTATGGATGTAAATTCTTTATTGTACATGAGGAAAAATACAACACAATTTACAAGAACAGTTGACATATATGTAAAAAGGCGAGCTTATTTCTGTAAGGGATTTCTTGTAACGCCAAACCTAGTCTATATCCGTATATGTGACGTAAGGTTTCACATTACTTTGAATTTCGTGAGTGTACTCATATATTTTTTTCTGTGAAGCATAGAACCCGCGGCTTTTTGTTAGAAAGTCGAATACCTGAAGCACTCTGGAGAGTCTCCAGTGAACGAGTCGAGGATTGGACATGAAATTTCTTACAACCGTCAGTACCCAAGTGTGACTCTTACCGCAAAAATATTCTATCTGGCTAATAAAATATTTATTTTTATACAGTTGTGCGACAGCAAAATTGGGCTTTGACAGGCATCTATTTATGTTATATACCTTCATATGTGGTACATGTTATTATTACAGAATACACTTTAACTACCAAGTCTATCGACTCATTCCAAACTCGACTCGTTTCAAATGGCAGCGTTTTTTTAAAGTCGTAAACAGTGCTTGATGAAATTTATGGGCCAATTTTCAAGGGATTTCGGGTTTGTCTTTCGGTAAAACATTATTTAGTTTCCCCAGTAATCTATTAATGATGAGTTGGTGCCCCGGAATCGATGCCCTCTGATTCATGGTCGCTCGCTACGTGACTGTTTTCAGCCCGGACGTGCGGGCTCTCCAACAATTTATCTTTAACCTTTTCAATAAGGGAAAGGCAAGGAATATTAAAGGCAGGTCACACTCTCTAACTTAAACTTATTACAGGCGGTATTGGACTTTATACAGAAGTTTTCCGCTGAAGAAAGGTCAAAGGGATGATAGAAATTTCATACTGTCGGCGATGAAACTAAAGGCTATCGTACTATATAAGTCTACTAGTTGCTATGTTCTTGGTGGTGAAGCAGGTCGTATAAAATCAAAAATTTATTTTGCAAATAGGCCACAAGGGCACTTTTACATGTCAAAATATTAATTTACAATTTAAGAAAGTCTGACTGTAAGAATACATTTTACAAGTCAAAATATTAATTTGCAGTACAAGAAAGAATAATAATTTTGAGTTTACAAATATAAAATAATTAATGTCATACTGTGAAGTTTAACTTAACAACGTTATCTATTACAAATATTACAACATCAGTAAATTTAGAGATGTATAAGGTCTCAAGTCTGATTAAACAAAGAAAATAATGAAATTAATATAATATTCCAGAGATGTACATGGTCTCTGAGCGTCAAAATTAAGACTAATTTAATATTGTTAGAGATGTATATGGTCTCTAAAGTCACATAATAAAAACGAATCCACAAAAGGATGAGGTCTCTCGTCAATCCCCTTTAAAAAGACACTAGATATATACGGTCATATATCCCGCATTCTGTTCTACCTATATGTAGTATTATTAAGTTGTGGCAACTTTGTTGGTTTATGATTTAAGTAACTGATATATACAATAAGAACTATTGTACCTTTTGTGCCTAAATAAACATTAAAACATATGTTTCTCTCAAGTGTTTCTTAAGCGTGTCACACACTACGCAGATACGATAATATTTTATCTGCGTATAATAACTTAATGATCTGAAATTATCACACACTACGCAGATACGATAATATACGAGACGATACATTCAGTCTAAATCCTTCAAACTGAGTAGACTTGTTCTTTGGTGAGGATTGTTTATACAGGATGTTTTCGTGTTTATCTCTGCACCATACGCAGTAAGCACGTCATCCAAATGTAAACAACGAATGAGCCAGCAGCACAGCGAGCACAGCGGGCATAGGGGCGGAAAGGGGCGCGGGCGGGACGGGGCGCGTGCAGCGGGGCGGGTCGGGGCGCGGGCGGGCGGCTCCGTCTCACATCAACCTCTATCTATCTGCAGATAAAATACTATACCATATTTATATCGGCAGAAATTATACGCAGATCAATTTATATACGCAGATAATATCTTTGACATCTTTCGATATATGTCGGTGCCCACAGATACTTCACGATAAAATATAAATTATCTGCGCTGTGTGTGTTAGTTCATTGAATTGTATAGGGAGCGATATTGACAGATATGCGTTCAGATACAGATATCTTATCGTATCTGCTTAGTGTGTGACACGCTTTAGTCCAAAAGTCCTTTTACTTGGTTACGGATTTTTTATAGGGATAGATATACATCATTGCCTCATGAGTATTGGAACATTTTTCTCCCTTGACTAACAATGTGTTTAAATTTAAACTTATTAATTTAATTGTTAATTTATATAGCTCAATAGTTATTATTTTATTATGTATGACGATGTATGATCAATGCAAATAAATGATATGATATGATATCGACTTTGCTGAGTTTGGGACTAGGTCGATTTGTGTAAAATTGTCCCCTAATATTTATACG
This sequence comes from Epiblema foenella, assembly GCA_963556455.1. NCBI lineage: Eukaryota > Metazoa > Arthropoda > Insecta > Lepidoptera > Tortricidae > Epiblema > Epiblema foenella. Next base: position 7,848,170 of record OY747108.1, on the reverse strand, counting down.
TATATTTTTATTAATAAACCTATACGGTTAAGTTATTAAATAGTGATGTTCCCGCTATCGCTCACGCGTAACCAAATGTGAAAAAAATTGCATAAATGAAATTTCTTAGGGCAAAAAGTAGTCCAAAGCATGAGGTTTGGCTAATAAAAAAAAGTAATTCAAGGACTGAAAATTACTGTACAAATTAGGTCGTATATACGTAGACATTTGCTTTATTTATTGTTATCGGGCAGCGGCTTCGTTCATAATTTCCCTCGGGAATTAATTTCGGAATTAAAATGGCGTCCATTGAAAAAGGCAATAAGCCTCGGATTAAGATTTATAATGGGAGAGTAAAATTGCTTGTCAGACATGTAAATATTACAATCACGGTAAAACTCGCTTATGGGCGTTTTTACTTTAAAGTGTGCCTATGATTATTTTTCTCAGTAATTGGTAATATTTGGTTTTTCTTGGCTCGATATGTTGTGCTGAGGCTGTGCTCGTCGCCCGCGCGCGGAACCTTGTAAAAATAGGTTATTTTTAAAAACGGATTATTATTTTAAAAAGTGCATAAGTTATTAAGTTTTAGGGCATTGCATTTTTCCACGAAGGAGCGGCCAGATTCTCTTAGATAGGCTTGTTTTAAATATTTTATGGACAGTATTTATCATACTTTCAAACAAATCAATGGCATTTTTAATGAGCTACCAAAGTTTCACATAATTACTTTGCGATATTTATTCAAAAATTTTGGTATGTATGTATGTTAGCATTTTATTGTACACAATAACAGGTTAACACAATACACAATAAGATTAGAGTACAAAGGCGAACTTATCCCTATGAGGGATCTTTTCCGGCTAACCTTTGAGGGATTGAGTGGAAAGTGGGAGAATGAAATAGACAAACTTACACAGTGTACAAAAACGTTTCAATAAACATGTAACAATGATTTGGTCAATAACAATTTAGTTTCAGAGGATTAAGCCCTCAAAAGGGAGGATACGCCTTAATGATGCATAGATGTTGATGACTACCAAGAGTCTTAGGGTCGGTTGCACCAACATACGATCACAGGCCGGTCATCGTCAAATATGACGCCGGCAGCTGTCATCCCATAGAAACTTGTCAGACTTTCCATACAATTAGATTTTAACGAACACCGCTTACTATTACAGACGGTTTGGTGCAACCCACCCTTAATTGCTTTCATCCGATTTCTCTGCTCACGTCCTCACGCCCGTGTACCTAGCCATTCTTATTCTGCGGCGCGAAGACTCCCGCCAAGGTATTCAACGAATGCCCGTTTCCGCGTCACCTTGACATTGCCCATCGATTATACCGCAATATGGTCACGGGCGAGCTAATCTAGGACAATCAATAAAGGTAAGATAAGATAAAATTGTTGACAGAAACTGTATCCGTTTTGCTGTTTTTTTAGCAATCTGTGATATTAATCATAATGCTGAGCCAATGTCCGTTTCACTGCCGCGGGGACACACATGTTGTGGTTTGTTTTCTTCTGTTGTTGTTGTTTTTTTTGTAATATGTGTGTCTTCTGTGTCTGTGAATAAATGTTTCTTTCTTTCTTTCATCCACGTCGACGCGCCCCTCCGCAGCGAATCTCATACTAATCTATGCGCAACTGTACGGATTGGGCTGTGGAGGGGCACGCCTTCGTGGATGAGACGCACTATAGTTCTAGTAAATGTTGATACCTGCTGCAGTATAGCAGTAACACGAGTTTAAGTTTTGACGACCGCTTTAGCTTAGTTGGTAGTGCCTGCCTTCGAAGCTGGAGGTTCCGGGTTCGAATCCCGGTCAGGGCATGTATTCGTGTGATGTACACAAATATTTATTCTTAAGTCTTGGATGTTTTCTATGTATTTAAGTATCTATTTATCTATATACGTATGTATATCGTCACTTGGTACCCATAGTACAGTCGCCATCAAATATATCTGTACTCTTCAGGGTGCTCAAAAATATCTGAACATGCACTTTAACGCCTTGACAATAGAGTCTTGTTCAGATATTTGTGAGCACCTTGTTCGCTCCGATATATCTGATGGCGACTGTACAAGCTTTGCTTAGTTTGGGACTAGGTTGATTTGTGTAAGATTGTCCAAAAATATTTATTATTATTTTTATTTTATTTATTATATAACAAGGCAGAAAAAATCCTAAACAGTAGAGGATTTTCGTCTATGCCTACGGTATTCACAGCGTTAACTGACATTGCCTCTTTACCAAAGTATAAAGTATTTCATAATGACTATCCTAAGCATGTTTGTAAGAAATAGTCTTGTACACTGGCTTGGTACAAAATAACAACAACAAAAAATCTGATCGGTCCATTGCGGGATAAAAGTATTATTTTTTTCTTAAGTACTTTTAAATACTTAAAAATCCATATCTTCATTTCCTCCGAACAAACAACAATCCACAAGGCCCGTGGGACATAATAAAAACCCTTTCAGATTTTACAAATTTAGAGCTACCAGTGAATCAAGTAAAAATGAACTGTAAATGAATGGAATTAGAGTTGTAGCAAAGTAAAGATAAGTTGGTGGACCCCTATCGAAGACGGAGTTTGTTTGATTGGTTCGCTTGCAAATGGTTCTTTATCGTCGAAAACGTCTTGACCGTGTGTATTGATACGTAAGATAGATATGATCCGGTTTTTGAGAAAATACGTATTTTAACCTTTTCAAAAGCGAGGAATAAGATTATTTGCAAACTACTGGATTTAGGTTGGCACTTTAGGCCCCTATTATGGTCACGTTTATTGACGACAAACGACAAGATAACGCATCTGTCACTTTCTATCGAGTGGTATTAGAAAGTAACAGATGCTTTATCTTGTGTAATATTATTATTTGACTTTAATCTCATCATTTTATTGTTATCCAATTGTATCATTAAGTTTGTAATAATAATTATTATTATTTTGCATGCCAGATGCTGGCAAAATGTGTGAAACTTGATTTCTATAATATCTTCTGTACCACATTTTAAGCAAAAATAAATGTATTTGTATTTGTCGTTTGTCGTCGATAAACGTGACCATCATAGAGAACCTCAGGATCCGTATTGGTCGCAGTTATCGCATGAAAAGCGAAAAGATAAAGCATCTGTCACTCTCTATCGAGTGGTATCAGAAAGTGACAGATGCTTTATCTTGTCTATCACGCGATAAACCTGACCATCATTAACCCCCAGAACGTATTTATTTATGTACACTGTAATATTGTACAGTCAAGTTCGAAAATATGTGATCAAAAACATATAAAAACGACTTTATTGAGAGCATAAGGTTTCTCAGATATTTTGGAAGCCTTGGCTATAAAAAAGGTACGTTAAATTAAACCAAAAAGTAAATAGTCTCTGTACATTTACCAGTCTTAACTTGTTTTCCGCACAAAACATGTCAATGGGAGCTAAATAAACGCTTTTCGCTCGCGCCGGTAAACTTTACTTTGTCTAGGGTGTTACGTAAAGATTGATAGCGCAATCATGTCAGCCGATGCACAAAAGGCTGTATGTGATGACGTAAACGAGTCGGTTATGCCCTTTTGTGTAAAGGAAAAGCTGCGTTCCGGAAAACGCGAATATGGGCGGTTACTAAACACGGCGAATCGCTTCCGATGTCGGGTGCTGTTTTTCAAACGTCGGAATAGTAAAAGGTTCTCGATTCGGTTGTCTAGCCTCCTAAGACCCCGCGTCCTATATAAAGGACAAAATATGGTCAACGGAAAATAAGTTAAATTTTGAAGTGATAGAGTTGCATTTGTTTTGGTTTGATTGATTTGACATAAAATAAAATTCAAATTTGTAATCGGAACTGTTAGGTTCAAATTCGATTGTATTTTTATTTGTATGGTAGGCTAGGCGAGTTCATAAATACATACCGATACATATTTGCAGTCTATTCCTTAAGTAATAAGATCCAAAAACGCGAAGTCATGTTCGCCATTATACAGATAATTTCTATGTTGACTGTACGTTGAGAGCAAAATATCTTGTAGCCAATATATTAGCATAACAGAAAGGTCGAAGGAGTGAGAGGTCTAAGGGGTCAACCTACAAGCCTAAAGCAAAATTGATTGTAATGCCTCGGATGCTTTCAAAGAAATAGTTCTGAATTTAGGCCTACTGCTCAACTTAGACGGTTCCTACTTTTTAACGACGGTGGCTAACAAGGTTACGGCCTGTCTGATGGTAATGCCGTAGCCTATGGACACTAGCGAATTAACAAGAGTCACAAGCGCATTGCCGGCGCTTTATTGACATGAGGACTCGTGTTGACAGCTAGATACATACCCTCTAATGGAAAATATGCCGCCTGAAAAGGTTAATCATTATTTATTTGAAACGAGTCGTAGTAAAAGTATTGTATGCAACGGTGTATAACTGGTCGAAAACGCCAGTGGTGTATTTACTTGCGATGTTCGGCAAAGCTCATATGGCAAACCCACACCACTCGACCTTTTTGGATCCTTTTTATACAACCGTTGCATAAAATACTAAAACTGTATGTAGATATTTTTTATATCAGAAGCAGGTACTTTTTTTTATAAAGTAATGTAGGTATGAAACAGCACATAATTAGGGATTAAAACACTCGTGTTCTTATGCCTCTCATTATGTAGCAGTTGCATACACAAGATCGAGTCCAGAGTACACAACGAAAAGTCATCGCAGCGCGCTACGTAACGTAACGTGCTTCGTTCATTATTCGCTGCGCAGCACGTTGTCAGGTCGATGGCCTGTCCCGGGACATCTATTACGGGATAGGTATCTTGGGTATTTCTGAATTAATTTTCAAATACGTTTTCCTCCGGGGAAATATCATGATATCAAAAGAATAACAATTCACGCCATATCCAAATCATATGTATATGAAACACTTGGGATTTTACGTTGTCGAAGTAAAATTCAAATATCAGCTTCGTATTGTATGAATACAGTAAAACGAGGCACAAGGGATTCTCCGGACAATATTATACTGCTAAAGCATACAAAACAAGAGCCAAGTTCCCGGCTAAATCGAGTGGATTTGTCGACTTTGAAGACAAAGGAGTTGGGATTTTAGTTACTTAGTACTGAAAAATTCTCTCGTTTATTGGTAATGGCAAAATGTGAAAATACCTGTCAAATGACTGAAATTAAATAAATGAACTATATTCTGTATATAACGCTATATTTTTAGACTTTATACCCCGTGTTTTTTAAGATTAGAATTTTAACGGTCATTTTCGCCTACAATTCCCATTTTCTTCGTTCCCCTAAAACATCAGATGATAATATTGTACTATTTTCACTTATTTCACTGGCTTACCACGTCTCAAAGATATCACCATATTTCCCAGTTTCAAGATTGTTCTCTTTGAAATCGCATTACGACAACCGTACGATTTTTCTAATTAAAAAAACAAAATGAAGTACAGATTGGTACAAACAAATCAAGTTCAATTGCAACGGTTAGTGAAATATACTTAACGAATGAGGGAATTGATTAAAAAATTTGGATATTCTTTAGGATGCAATCGGGATAACGTTAAGATGAGAAGGGTTTTTTTCCATGACAGATTTATATAATCTCGAGATTTTTGAGATGGCGTTTTAAAGTCCAGTTGTAACTTTGGGACACGGGCAATACAAATATTTTTAAGGTTTGCAATACCTAATACCTAATAATAAAAATAGTTAAATATCGACAGATTACTTAATTCCCATAGTTCAATCCATTTAAGTAAAAAAAAATCACGAGAGAGAAATTACATACATGTTGCGAACGCAATCGTTTTTTATTTTTTTTATTTTTTTCCAATTTCAATAAAAGTAATTTATTTCAATTTTTTTAATACATACTATACTTAGTATGCAGTAGCACAACGCGCCTGTCGGGTACCTACGGTTAGTATAAGAGCGGCTTTTTAAAGCCAACAATAGCAACGCTTCATATACGCTTTATCCCTACCATTGTAACACACGTTAACTCGAATAATCAAATCTTACTCGTCATTGCCTAATCTTTGTTCCCACATACAACCACTTCTACACATACCTCTTTTGGCCAAGCTATTTTGTAAACCGAACCTATTGAAGTGATATTACAGTCAACTTTACATCGAAGTTTTATTTGAATAATCGAGTTCATCACCGCATCACCAGCATCGGCGACTACGATACAATTGTATACAAGCTTTCTTACGAACTTGGCTCAGGCGCTATCGTATAACTAAGACGTATCATTTTGTATATTTAAATGAGGAAAGTCAACTTAGGCGATGGCAATATTCGTGTTTACATTTCATTACTTGAACACAAATCTGTTTGTACCTCTTCTACTATAGATCAAACACAAGATCATGGGAAAACGAGAATAATCTTGAGAATAACAATTATGTTAAATTTACTTGGAAACACGAGGAAAGGACGAATTCAAAATCCATTGTCCTGGGGGTCTATAATGATCTCATTTATAGCGTGATGAGATTATTTATCACTTTCTGTTACGACTCGATAGAAAGTGACGGATACTTTATCTTGTCGTTTATCACGCGAAAACTACTAGCATATATATATATATATATGTAATATACATGGCTTAATCAAAGAAAAACCGGCTGTGATACGAAACCCGTGCGGGCCCGATGGACATGAACATCGAAGTTTGTGGGTGGCGGTGTAAAAATCCATACTAATAAAATGCGAGTGTGTCTGTCTGTTACCTCTTCACGCTTAAAGCGCTGAACCGAATTAGATGGAATGGTATGGAGAGAGTTTGAGTCCCGGGGAAGGGCATAGGCTACTTTTTATCAAGGAAATTATCCCCTAAGGGGGTGGAAGTTTGAATGGGAGAGTGGTGATTAGGTATGCGCCTGATATAAAAAAATAGCAATAAAATTCTATCGCGATGAACGAGTTCTACGCAGACAAACTAGCGTGCAAAAACTAGTATTTAATAACAAAGCCCAGAAGTTAAAGTCATGTCAAATAATGAGATATAATAATAAAAATTGATTACAGGCCACAAGAGAGAGAGAGAGAGAGAGAGAGATATCAAATTGGGATTGGGTAGGCTATTTAGAATTTAGAATTTACCTTTTAGAATTTTTAAAATAAAATAGGATAAAAATCAGCTGTGCTTCTTGATGTGGCTGCTGTGGGGTAAGGTAGATTATCGGCTGTTCAGCGGTGTGGGTTCGAGCTTGGGTGGGTTTCAATACGTTGGTGCGCCAGTGTAAGGGTTCAGGCCCTCCTCAGGAGTTGGGGTTCAGATTCAGGAACGGAAGTAAGACACGGGAAGCCAGGGAAGAGGGTATTTATTGATTATAAACAATAAGGCACCTGCAACAAGCATATGATGCGTTTAGCCTGCGGTTCCAGTAGGTAAGCTGAGAATTTCAAACTGCGGTACTGCTTAATACAAAATTAATTTAGTATGGGATGCCGCATCGCAACTGACTATTTTCAACATGATTTGAGACGTTAGTGCCGTTAATGAAGCCTGAGTCTTCTGGTAGATGTCGCTGTACGCCTCCCTTAAGGCGTTTGTATAAATGAAGGAATGATTGATGAATTTCGGGCCGAGTGGCGGTTGCATCTATAGCTCAGTTGGCTAGAGCGACTGGCCGCGAGTGCCGGGAGGTCGCAGGTTCAAATCCTGCTCGGTGCCTGAATTTTTCAATTTTTCCTTTATTTCTAAATTTGTAGTTTACATTAGCAGCGGTACTGCTTAACACAAAATTAATTTCAAAATTGATGGGATTAACTAATAATAGAAACTTACAATATTGTGCCTTGCATAATATAATGAAGTTGCACTGTAGAAAATAACTCAAGTACTGAATTACAAGATATAGATGCACAAGCACTTGCACAATGTTGTTAAAATAAAATGGTTAATTTTTAAAATTACAAGTACAACTGATCACTGAAATGATCTTATGCTAAGCGATCGGAAATCAAGATCGAACTGCGCTATCAGAAAATGGCTGCCCAGTCCCGTGGAATTTGTAAAATGCAGTTCAAAATTTCAAATTTAGAACAGATGCATGTCAGAAAACGGCTAGAAAGTTTGTGTGTAACGTTTCGATACACGTAACGTTACATTATGAAACAAGCAAGCTGGCCTCAGACCAGCATAGATGGATAATGTAGGTAAATACTACTAGTGTTACTAAAAACTTATTGATCCACTTCGTTCATATCACCTCAAACATAATTAATGTGTATGCTGCTCGGTAGTCGCATAAGGTAATGAATTTGTAAAAAGGTCTATGCATTTTCATTAAAATGCGGTCGATCGTGTGCTACTTATAGTACAGGCGACTAGGTGTCCCAGTTTCGAGTACGTACCTGTAAACAAAGAATATATTCGTTTATTTATGATTATCACCATAACTTTGAAGTAAACCACCTAATGCCCAATAGCTGACACTTATTATGACGTGAAGATCTAAAGTGCCGGTTATTGTGTCAGTGTCGAACTATGACATTTACCTTAGCAATCGTAAGTAATATCCTATGAATAAGTCATTAAAACCCACATTAAGAGTGCTATAAAACTCATAAAATATAAATAAATCCATACTAATATTATAAATGCAAAAGTGTGTCTGCTTGTCTGTCTGTCTGTGTGTTATCTCTTCACGCTTAAGCCGCTGGATCGATTTGGATGAAATTTGGTACGGAGATAGTTTGAGGCCCGGGGAAGGACAGAGGATACTTTTTTATCCCGGAAATCATTCCTTAAGGGGGTGGAAGTTTGTATGGAAGAGTGATGACTAGGTAAGCGCCTGATATAAAAAACGACAGTAAAATTCTATAGCGATAAATGAGTTCTAAGCGGACGAAGTCGCGGGCAAAGCCTAGTACATTATAAATGAGAAAGTAATTCTGTCTGTTTGTTACCTCTTCACGGCTGAATGGATTTAGATGAAATTTGGCATGGAGATAGTTTGTATCCCATGGAAGGACATTAGATTGTTTTTATCCCAAAAATCATACCCTGAGGAAGGAGTTACAATATAAAATTTGTCCACGCGGACAAAATCGCGGGCATTAAGTAATAAATAAGTATTTGTGGACAATCTTACACAAACACGCCCTGTATTTTCATATATTTGACTCCGAAGGCTAAAGGAAGGTTGCGAGGTGTCAAATAACGTTGATCCGACGAATAAATTATTACATTTATTTATTGTCGCTTATATTGAAATTTTATATCATAAAATGGTTTCTCTTTTGAGTTTCCTCCTTTTGTTTTATTATATTATAAAGTTTATGGGAGACATGTATAAAACGACCCCTTTTTAACCGACTTCAAAAAAAGGAGGAGGTGCTCAATTCGGTTGTATGTTTTTTTTTTCAATGCGTGTTACCTCAGAACTCCGTCGTTTAGGAACCGATTTGTTTTTTTTTTCTTTTTTTTAAAGCACGTGCTTCAATGTTGTTACCAGAATCTAGTTATGATGGGATCCATGAGGGAACTCCTCAAATATTCAAGGGTAACATATTGAGCTAAAATCTCAAGCTATTTTCTGTAATAAATCAAGCATTTGCATTCAAAAAGTAGCATTTGGTGAACGAGAACTGATGAAAAAGACCACGGATATACTCCCGAGTGTTTCATGGGTGGTATTAAGATATTTCGATCAAGATACGACGACGACTATGACGAAGGCAATTTAAATGGTCCTGATGTAATGTCACCATCAACCTGATCCGGTAACTGAAGCCGGAAGGTAGGCAACGGAACTCCGTAATAAAACAGTGTAGGTTGTCCGTGTTTGAGCTTATTGGAATCGTTATGGGGTGCACTCTGATGATTCACTAAAAAGTGTGAAATAAATATTTTTTTTAATGAAAAAATAAAACCGACTCCAAAAAACACTAAAAAGTAAAAAATAATTGCCTTACATAGACTTTACGCTTATTATTGAAAAATGTACACGTACCTATTGTAATTTTGTAGTTAGTGTCATTTCGTAAATTTTAGACAGTTTCTTTGGATGGCATCTTACACAAATGAACCTAGTCCCAAACTAAGCAAAGTGACAATATGTGATCGTGGAAGTTGAGTAGTGTATCAAAGACAACGCCCAAGTCCCAGATAGAATGAACCCGGAGTATAAGATCAGATCCCAGCCGGTATTCCACTAGTATAGGATCATGAGCGCGGCTAAAGATCATTACGGAACACTTTTCGTAATTGAAAAGTAGCTTATTGTCCTTACTCCACATTGTTCATTATTAACTTAAAACTTTATTAAGGTATCCCGTCGTCTACCGGTCCGATCGGATCATAACAAAAGAATGCTATTGTTTATTTTTTTCGGCGGGAGACGACGGCTTAACAGGTCTTCTTCAATGCAAACGTCTAGTATGCTCTGTACGCTAAGCTAATGTGTAAGAATCGCGACCATCATGACAATCCAAAAGTCCACACAAGAAAGCACACACAAATACTCAAGAAAATCCGATTGGCTAAATCCAACATAGCAGCAGCATATTCAGCTCACGAAGCAATTGCTTTGATTTTTTTTTATCTAGACAATAAAATCTAATACGGTTTACTCAGCCAAGATGTCGAATGGTCGGGTCGGGAACATGACTCGTCCATTACTGGACCACGTTATGGCGGTAAGAATGTGCTACTTAGCACACAGATTACGTCTAATAGTAGCTTTGCACACGACTTTGTCCGTATGCTTTCCTCTTAAAATCATGGCGATTGAGAATTACCTACTCACTTCAATATACATATTCATAAAATGTACATGTCCGAAGGTTTTTATAGTATCAGTAATTATGTAGATTAAAATTAATCATTTCAATTACATGTAATTATTTCAATTAATAGAAATTATTATATGCAAAGTGAATTAAAATGCCAATACAATTTCAAAAACATGCAAAGAATTAACTTTAATTACATGCCTGGACAGGAAGGCGTGGCTAGAGCTTATGAAGGCCCTTTGCACCTTTGGGGTGCTATAGAACAACGACAACATGCCTGGGCCCGGGAAAAGGTGAAAGCCCTGGAGGTGCTGGCTGGACGTTGCGAGGGATGTCATGCGTGCCAATGCTCTTACAAAAGAGGATGCTTTATCAATTTTTTGAACCTGACTGCCTAATAAAGCAATAGGAGTGCGCGGTTGGAGAACAACCTGGGGAAAAATCAGGAGAAACCACCGACACGACCACGCGGGCGGTTTAAACCAGGGACCGATACCGGTATTTTAAAAAAAACCCTGAATTAGCCCAATATTTTGGATTATTTTTTGCTCTTTACGTTGGGCTGAATCATGTATTTAGGTAACAACGTCGTATTATTAGATTGTCCCATTAAAAATGAAATAATGAACCGGTGACCGTAATAATACCGGTATTTTTCTATGGAGAAAATACCGGTATCCGATCCCTGGTTTAAACACGGAATACTCTAAGAATACCTACAGAGGACGCCGAAAACCGTCTGACGTAGAGGAGATAAAGCAGGGAAGCGGACCCTTCAAAGTAATTCGTTCAAATAGCAATTTTGCAACTCAAACAATGAAGTCCAAAATGCAATTACATTTTATAGTAAATCGGCCAGGAAAAAAAAATGAACCTTACTTATAATCCAAATGTGAGGCGTTTTTCGTAAGTAGTTTATGTCATTAGTGTTTTTGCTCGTATAAATTTTAGTTATTTGTTGTTGATTTGTGTATACGGCGTATCGTCACTGCGCCTTGATTTCACCGAATGGTCACAACGGAAGACCAGTGCTGGCCCCGCCAGCATTACGCTGAGTTGTGACCATTTGACGACCGGTTTAGCCTAGTAGGTAGTGCACCTGCCTGTGAAGCTGACGGTCCTGGGTTCGAATCCCGGTCAGGGCAAATATTTGTGTGATGAGCATGAATATTTGTTTCTGAGTCTTGAATGTTTTCTATGTATTTAAGTATTTATATCGATTAAATATATCGTCGTCTAGTACCCATAACACAAGCCTTTTTGAGCTTACTGTGGGGCTAGTTCGATTTGTGTAAGATTGTCCTCTAATATTTATTTACTTATTTATTTCGTGCAAATGCGGTTATGTCGTCTTTGTAATTGTCTTATGTTTGTCGCGAATAAATGTATCTTTCTTTCTTTCTTTCTTTCCAATTCACCCATCCGAAGACTGTTCTCACAGACTATTATGTACCGTTGCATAAGATAATGGAGGACTCAAAAGCTTTATTCTGAAAGCATAAACGGTACGTACAATTTTTACACAAGCTCTTACTGTTCCGAACATGAGTACTTTATATAATACATTATGAGCATAAAGGATTCCAAGTTGACAATGGAAAATACAACGCTGCACGAAAAGCCGTAATGTAACGAAAAAACATGGCACTTATGCCTGTTTGGGTCCAACGCGGTGTACCGAACTTTACAACGTTGGAAAACGAGGATTCTGTAGATGCAATTAGCGATATTGCTGACAACGAAGTACCAAGTTTTGATCAAAAGGGGTAACAAGGATACGGACAAGTTTATTAACTTAAGGTGTTCGGTATAAAAATCACTTAGATCATCTCATAACTTGCTCCTAACAGTACCATCATCCTCGTCAAAATTTTATAATTGTTCATTTATATTCCGGGCTGTTCGACTCTGGAACTCCCTTCCAGTTGAATTAAGACGTGCTAAATCGATTCATCATCATCATCATCATCATTTCAGCCGAAAGACGTCCACTGCTGAACATAGGCAACGGTCCTGTGCCGTTCGTTTCCACCGGATTCCCGCGACCTTCACCAGGTCATCACTCCACCTTGTCGGAGGCCTACCGACAGCTCGTCTTCCGGTGCGTGGACGCCACTCAAGCAGTTTCTGGCCCCATCGACCGTCAGTCCTAAATCGATAATCGCTATTTCGCTAAATCGATTGCTATTTTTAAATCCCATCTTAAAGAATATTATTTGTCTCTCCCTTAAAATTTTTAATTAATTATTATTGCTGACACTATTTTATTCTTACTATTCTATAGCAGTGATATATATAATTATATATTATATGTATGTACATTTATGTATATATAATTTAAGTATGTGTATTTATATTGACTAGTTGTTTTGGATTTTTTTTTCTCATTGCAATAGTTTATGCCACACCTACTTTTCAGCTTTATATTTCATTTCTCCACTACCTAAAGGTTGTCTGGAAGAGATCGCTCTTTAGCGATAAGACCGCCTGTTGTTCTGCCTCTGTCTCCCTGTATCTTTGTTTCTTTTATGTGCTGTTTTATTATGTGAGGTGTGCAATAAAGAGTATTTGTATTGTATAAGCCAATATGTAACACTTACACTTTTTAGACTCACTATGGGCATGGGCATCACAGTTAACTTACCATTCGTGAACTTTGTTGCAACGAGATAGAGACTATCAATTGGTCAAAAAACTGTGATGATGAATTACAAATAAATAACATCTGTAGATTTTGAGATATTTCATGATACTAGGCACGGTTAGCTCGCTGGTGCACTTGACCTTGTATGACGATTTTGCTCAATAGCTTGATGGGTTTTCGTTTCGTTACGTACACTACGCTACGACGCGCTCGTCGCTTTATCAGCTCTCTTTCTTCTTTTTAGCAACTTTCCGTAACGACACTAACACTGTATACACTGATATTTCACTATTTTTTCTCAAACATGCAATGAAATATTGACATTATGTTCGTTATAACAGGCTGCAAAGTATCACGTTTCGGTTGCGGCGCAACGAGCGGCCCACAACGAAATTTCATACAACATTGCCGGCCTAAAGTGATCGTCATTTCATTCCGGAGCCGACTGCTGCCCCCGGCTCGTCGGCGCCGGCCACCGGCTGCTGCAGCGCGTGTTTTACTGAATCCTTAGAATTTAATTTCGAATTTTCTTATAATTTTCAAACTTTTTGAGAAAAAACACTATAGCACTCGGCGCGAACAGGAATTATCGGCCTCTGCAATCAGAAAATGAATAAACCGAGTAATAATACAAATAAGACATGTATAAAATTTAGGTAAGCTTTATGGAATACATTTTGTCCACTATTTGTATTTCAAATCTCCTGTTTTTAGGACGTCGTCAAGTATGTAGTGTTGTCTTCCTGGAGGTGAGCAAAGTTGCCAGAGCTCCCGAGGGTGCACTGTGTTGAGGGCGAGGGACCTAAATTTGTCCCTTCTGCTGTCAACACAATGCATCCTCAAATTTTATAAAGGGTCGGCAACGTATATGTAACTCCTTTGGAGTTGCGGGCGTCTATGGGCTGCGGTCACCGCTTACCATCAGGTGGACCGTACGCTTGTTTGCCACCGGCGTTGTATAAAAAAAAGTCCAGGTTTTTTCCAGATTGGACCTGGCAACACTAGTAAAACTCGAGTTAAGTGATTTTACAGTCTGGAATGCCCAATTTTTAGAATAGCCATTGCTTTACTCGGACTAAACATTGCTATTATCCATCCTTCTGGGTACACTTCACTAACCACTGAAAGAGATCTGGAACAAGTTATAGGTAAATTTGGAACAAGTCGCAGGTAATTCTTGTTATATTTAATTTACTTTCATCTTTAAGTATTTTTAGAAAAATCGTGCGTTAACTATCTTGCGAAAACACGCGTAAAACGGGAAAATATGCGACGTACTATCATTGAAACGGTGATAAACTACTGAAAGATGTAAAATTTGCGACGTACTAACATTGAAACGGTGATAAACTACTGCAAGATGTAAAATTAGCGACATACTTATCATTGAAACGGTGATAAACTACTGAAAGATGTAAAATTTGCGACGTACTAACATTGAAACGGTGATAAACTACTGCAAGATGTAAAATTAGCGACATACTTATCATTGAAACGGTGATAAACTACTGAAAGATGTAAAATTTGCGACGTACTAACATTGAAACGGTGATAAACTACTGCAAGATGTAAAATTAGCGACATACTTATCATTGAAACGGTGATAAACTACTGAAAGATGTAAAATTTGCGACGTACTAACATTGAAACGGTGATAAACTACTGCAAGATGTAAAATTAGCGACATACTTATCATTGAAACGGTGATAAACTACTGAAAGATGTAAAATTTGCGACGTACTAGCATTGAAACGGTGATAAACTACTGCAAGATGTAAAATTAGCGACATACTTATCATTGAAACGGTGATAAACTACTGAAAGATGTAAAATTAGTACAATGTAATCCTCAAATATCCCAAGTAATCGAATAAGTATGTCCAAAAATTACCGTTAAAATTCTAATCTGGTCATCTGGTATTTATACGTCCCTTAAATATTTATAACAAACGGATGCAATTTAAGTGTAGGGAACCCTGTAACTCGCGAAGCTCCGCTGCGAACGCCGCTGCAATAGGTATGTCTCTACGGAGAGCTTTTTAAGCTCGAGCTGAACTTTTTGCGTTATTCGCTCGGATTGTTTCATCTGGCAAGCTTTTAAATATAGATACTAAAGCACTCTTATTATGCTAAAACTTTTTTAATACAGTTGCTCAAAAAGTGGTACTTTATGAAGCTGTATATCGTGAGCAAAGTTGGATTTCTCGGAAAATGCGTCTTACTTTTCGTTTTTTTTTTAAATTTAGGTACTGTTTGTACAAGCCATACATCCAAACAAAGAGTTTAAGATTGAACTAGTATACTTATCTGGGGGCACGGCAGTGCCCCCGACAAGTCGAGCAAAACAAAGAGGCACGGCAGTACCATCCTTTGCTCGAAGCGATTCAGGCCATTTTCAACACCCTGTAATTTTGTGCTGGCTAAAGCTACAACCCCGAATTTTCAGTAACATATAGGCCATAATATAACTAAGATATATTTTCAATATTATTCAATTTAAAATTGTATTTTAAGAACTATTGCCCATCAAAGTTCCTTCGTTTTGTCACTGACAGCACACTGACTGACCGATCATCATAATTCTAAGGTACTTGTAGCAGACCCACAAGCTTAAAATTTTAAAGATAATGAGTTTTTAGCCTATCAAGTCATAAAAAATCTAAAAATGTTGCAATTTCAGTCACGTTTCAGAGATATACAAACTGCATAAGTAAGTTTGTAATCCTATAAAATACATGCCATACAAAGTTATACTTTTGTAGTTCCTGCATCTATGAAAAGTTTTTAGTTCTAGAGGCATTCATAAATTTGTATTGACACATTTGCTTATAAAAGGAAGTGAGATCCCATAAAAACATTCCATGTAAAAGTAGGCCAAGTCTCGAAACTCTTTCACCGCAAAAAGTTGTGAGATATTAAGTAGAGCCAAGTCAGGCATTGTTATTAATTTTTATTTGCTTACTAAATAAAATTTTGTGACTTGGCAATCACACAATAGTACATAGTTTTAGGTAGGCAAAAATTATGAATGAGGTAGTTTTGTGATTCGCGTTCCTTTGAATAGTTTACTTGAACGCTAATATAATAGAGTTTATATTACAAACATACGATTTTAAGACATTGTCTAAATAAATTTTATTATTATATTTTTAATAATTCAAAAGATGACCTCAACAGAATTATTATTTTGAAATTTATTGAACAAACAAATGACATTGAAATTTTATAATATAATGTGATGAAATTAGGTAGTGTTAGGCCGGGTTTTATAAAGATCCGTTAGACCAAATATCAGATCAAATTTCAGTAACTCAGTAGATTTTGTGACATAACAAACCCACATAAGGTCTAACGGACCTTTATAAAACCGAGCCTTAATGTTTTTGTACGCCAACTGGAAAAAAATAGTGATTCGTTATAAGTATTTAACACCTCTGTATTATTCAGTTATAGCTATGGTTGGCAAATTACTACACTTAGAACTTTGAACTCTATGTAATAGAAACTCTATTACAGTAGTGTTAAAGTAGAATATCCAACGAAATAAGAACTATACTTCAGTGTCATATTTAAAGTAATACTTACCTGTACTACTACTTTATTACCTGTACTACTATTTTATTACCTATACTACTATTTTATTACCTTTACTACTATTTTATTACCTGCAGGCGAATCACGTAACTTTATGTACTAACGGTAGATAGATTTTACTGTCAATTTTGAAGTATAAATGTATGAGCTGCGGGGTAATCACGTAACTTTTTTACTACCGTTAGGTATATTTTAATGTCAAATTTTAATTGTCACCTCCATACATTTATACTTCAAAATTGACAGTAAAATCTATCTACCGTTAGTACATAAAGTTACGTGATTCGCCTGCTGACAGTTAAAATTTGACATTAAAATCTACCTAACGGTAGTACAAAAGTTACGTGATTACCCCGCAGTACTACTATTTTATTACCTGTACTACTATTTTATTACCTTTAATCCACGTAGCACTATAGATTAAAATAATAGTACGGGTAATAGAAGAGTAGTATTCTATTACCTGTACTATTATTTTAATCTATAGTGCTACGTGGATTCTCTCAGTCCCCCGTTAATGCCGCCGTAAACTGGCGCTCCGTTTATATCTAACGTAAACCTGTCATAAACGATTAATTTACAGTTCAATATCGGAACTACTCATATTAAAATTAACGGGCAGTTACGGAAAAAACGGGGAACTTGCTAATTCGCTTTAAAATTATGTGAATGTTAACAAAAATAAATCTAGTAATATTGACAATAAAATTAAAAAAGTATACGGAGGTATTTTTTCACTCCTCATTATTTTGCCTCAAACACATAGTAAGGGTGTGTTGCACTTCAAACCGTCTTATTATTTACATAATTAACGTATTCGTAAGCGGCGTTCGTTAAAATCTGATGTATGGTAAGTTTGACAAGTTTCTAAGGCATGACAACTGTGATCGTAAGTTGGTGCTACCTAGCCTAAACGTTGATCTGTCGCAAGTAGGTTCAATTCGCCCCAAATGTGTGTTAGTCGATGTTTATGTCACGCCGCGCGGCTAATCCTAGCCGTGTTGTTCATGCATGTTGCTGTTTGTGGTATTTATTATATAAATGAAACTCGAGATTGTGTTTTCATAAAGCCATATTTTATTCAACTGTTTTCCACAGATAATAGAGTAACCGTAACATTCATCTCCTTAATTTTAAAGAGATTCTATTAATCTTAATAGTGGTTTTACAGAAGGACCAGACCTAGTTGTGTAGAAAAGATTTGGTTGTATTGGTTCAATAGAATTGTTTAAATCACTTTGTTCAAATTCATTTCGAACATCATTTTGTTCTGCGTCATGAAATGAATCGCATTCACTAGCTTCGTCTACATCACTTCTTCTTTCTCCTGGCTATTGTCCCAGTTCATTTGGGGCCAGCCCTCCTAGTAATCCTGAGCCATATCACGCAGTTGTGGGGTGTCTCTTCTGTTGCTTCTCTCTCATGTCGTTTTTTATTAAAAATTTAAAAATAAAGGCAAAATTGAAAAAATCAGGCACCGAGCAGGATTTGAACCTGCGACCTCCCCGCACTCGCGGCCAGTCGCTCTAGCCAACTGCTCCGAGCCTGAATTTTTCATTTTTTCCTTTATTTCTAAATTTGTAGTTTTCGTTAGCAGCGGTACTGCCTAATACAAAATTAATTTCGTATTTTATTGTTTGCATCCAGGTCATTGGTGGTCGTGGTCGTCTGCGTTTTCTTTTCCTTTCTACGATGTTTATCACCCTTTTGGTCATATGGTCATCATCTCGCTTCATTGCATGCCCATACCAGCGCAAACGGTTATTGCACAGTATTTGTTTACTTTGGACACTTTAAAATACCATGGATATTTTTTTCTTATTTTTAACTTCGTCTCCATCACTGTCATAATTAAAGGGATAGTAATTGGTCTTGGCTAACTGGTTTAAAGGCATACGCAGATTCACTCAGTTCACAGCCCTATCACTAGTTCACTACAAGTGCTGTGGATTGTCCCGGTGGTCCGTAAACGCCGTCATAAACTGGCCAGCGTCGTTTATACCTGACGACCCTGTCTATTTGTCATAAACGGGCCGTATCATTTCATTTATATTTCAATCCCACAACTCTCACTTTAAAGCTAACAGTCTATTACGAACTAGCACCGTGCCTTATGCACATAATAATATTTTATGCAACGTTATATAACAGAGGGCAAAAAAGGCGAGTGGCGTTACGATGTGAGCCATCGTAAATAAAGAAGCCACGAGCGTTATATTAAATCATCTTTCATGTGTTCAGGCACCATTGCCTTGAAAGTGCAGGAGCTCGACTTTGTGAGCTCGTTGAAGTCTTTTTGAACACGAGCCTGTATCGTAATGGGCGGAGGGCGGATATAGCCATTGCGATACCGTTTTTGATGCTGTAATGGCCATCTCCGCCACGAGCCGGCGCGATATTGTAAACCTGGTCCTTACCTACACTTTTTGAGCACATAAAAGAGAATTTACTATATGGGTCTAGATAAAATGTATTATGAACTTTCTCAACTTAAATACGAAATACATAGAAGCTATTAACAAAACTATAATTCATAAATTTATAAATTAGTATTAACATTGTTTTTTACCAGACACAATCGCGCTTATTTTCCCTGTATTTTCTATAAAAATACTTTCAACCCAGCCACAAGTAAAGGTCAGCGAATACCCCACATTCCACAAAACTTTATGGTCTGTAAGATATTTCTTGCAACAAGTAACAAGACGTAAATCATTAACACCTCTATACCATACACAAGAGAGTTGGAATTCGCAAAAAGCACATGTTTATGTTCGTTCCTAGAAATACACGGTGGCGGCAGTTATGAAAGAGAGTGTCATATCGACTCAGCGGCAGAAACGGCGGACACGCCATGCATTGACGGTTTTATTAAAGCGTTCTGCAGTGTTCACGAAGCGTGTGCGTAGTGGACTTACGAGGAACTAAATTTCCTTTACGTCTGCACATGTGGTAAATTCACGGGTTGGCATGCATTTTTATCGCGATATACTGTCGGTGAAACAGATTCTTCTAGTTTTAGACGCCATTTTGGGGGTTGCTGAACGACCACCATTTTCTTAGTGAGAAGACTTTGTACTATGAATAAAATAGTGACGAAATAAACCAATAGAAAGAAAGTTGTCCTCTATTCCAGAATATTAGAATCACACGCACGTAGCGCTCCCGACGTAGTTTCAACCAGGGGATTAAAATGAGGATTCATGTGTTGTTTTATTATTAACTGGACCAGATAATTACACAAGTGTTGACACCAAATAAGAAAAACAATGAGATCGATTTTTCTCAAAAAAAATCAAGTTTTCAATCAAATGGCTGTAAAAGTAACTCAAAAGAATAAATAATTAAATAGTTATGTCTTCGAAGTTTTAAGAGGAGGATTTCCTGTCCCTTTTCCGCGAAACGCGCCTTTATATTGGTGCAATCTACATTTACCACGGCGCTCGAGGTCCGTGACGTCACGGACTTCGAGCGCTTTCTCTCTCTTAACTAGCAACATTCAAACGGCTTTTCATACACAATAGGATTTTCTCCACATGCTTTTTTTTGTTTATTTTGGAGTAATAATAAATTTTGAGGTAACAACTGTATTCAGTCTATGGTCCTTGGTAGAGACATCAAGGATAAAATATAAGCTTTCAAGCTCACATGGTCATTTACATTAGAATTACGAACAAACATACAAATAGTAAATATGCAGTTTCCAAACGTAATCCTAATTAAGCATAAAAAATATTAAAACTAGAGACTAGAGAGATTAAAGACTATTAAAAGAGATAAAGAATTCATTAAATCTAATCAAAGTCATATAATTTGCGAATTTAAACTGAAAAAGTTTTCCGCCGCTTCATTAAAACCAGAAACCATAAACTCTAATGTCCGTGTCTCTAACTTAAGAACAAGGACTTAGAAACCCGACATGAACTTCCAAAAATCCTTGTCGTTAAAAATTAAAAGCATTCACAGAATTAGTTTCCCGAAGAATCTGTCAAACTTGGATCGGTGAAATCGGCATTCGGAATATTCCAATAAGAAAGTTTGAAAGTATTCGTGTCATTGCTGGTAAGTGGTGCGTGGTCTTTTTATGATAAAAGGTTGATCATTCGGTAAAGACAGAATTTTGTTAAAGGGCCATTTTCAACTTTTCACATCTGCTCCTGAATTTTGTGGCAAGTAGGTATTTAGTTGTTGTAGATGGGGGTGGTGATCAACTAGAAAAGTGACTAACGCAAAATGAAAAACGAAGATCGCTACGAACGAGAATCTGCAAAACCAATGTAAAATGAAATGAACGCCCTGTTTCAGTATCATCAGCCTATATACGTCTCACTGGTGGGCATAGGTCCTCTCATAGATGAGGATTGTCTATGTATTGTGCTTAGGGGGCGTCCATAAATTCCGTCAGGCGTTTTTTTAAATTTTCTGTCCCTCCCTCCCCCCCTGGTGAGATGTCGTGAGATTTTATTCAACCCCCTCCCCTATCCCCCAATCTCACGTGAGATATTTAAAATGTGGGTTTCTTACATAAACGCGTTGGATTGTTACTGTAAAAAGAAAAAAAATTGCTTCGTGCTTTTATTTACGACTAGTTAAGACTAGTAATCAATATTGCTGAGAGTTAACGTCGAAGTATGAATGAAATTATTCTCTTTCGAACGAATTAGTGAATAATCTTAATCGTATTACGATTACGCTTGAGATTAAATCTTATAAGCGTGTACAATCTGGATTAAATGGACCAAAATAGTATAATTTTTTTTTGTTTCAATCAGAAAAAAAATTGCGTGATATTTGCCGAGAACCCCCCTCTCTCCAACGTAAGATTAGATGAGATTTGACTCGACCCGCTCCCCCCTTAAACATCTCACGTAATTTATGGACGCCCCCTTAGGTATATGTACGTCAGATGTCAGCAAAAACTCAGTTTAGTTTACGATTGGTTAGATCTGTAAAAAATGATCCTATAGATATATACTACACGACGATTCATAAAAAATAAAAAATTTTCTATAAGGAAAAGTGGAATGAAGGCGGAAGAGAGGGAGACCAAGAATAACATGCATCACGCATGCATGCACCATCTTAAGGTAAAAGTAAACGTATCGTACCAGACAGCCAAGCGAAAGGCTCAAGAAAGAGATACATGGAAATAGCTCCACCAGCCTGGCTCTTAAATTAATGAAGATGATGACGAAATATAGACTCATCATCATATGTGAGCAATTAATGTGACTAGAAATTTTATTTTATCAATTTTATTTTATACCATTTTTTTTTTCTTTCTCTTACTTATATTTTAATTATCTTACAGAATTAATTTAATTGACTGACTCACTTTGAAATCTTGATTTTGACATCGCATGAATTTATTTTTTATTTTATGTATTAGAGTAATAGTATGTGATAATAATGATTTTCAAAATTTTTGACATAATTATGATGATTAAGATGTTATATTTAATTCAATAGTTTTGTTTGTACACCTGAAAAGGTAGAGTCTTGGTGAAACTCTATGTGTAAAATTGTTTATTATACCTGCAATGTAACCCAATTCTCCCAAACAATAAATACTTTTTGACTTTTTGGATATAGGCCTCCACCAAAGAGTGCCATAATGGCCGGTCCTGCGCCACCCGCATCCAGCGGACTCCCGCGACATTTACCAGGTCATCAGTCCACCTTGTGGGGGGCCTACCCACGATGCGCCTTCCGGTCCAACGACCATCGGTTCTACGTGCAATGTGCCCGCCCACTGCCACTTAAGTTTAGCGATTCGAAAGGCTATATCGGTTACTTTGGTTTTGCTATGGATGGCCTCATTTCTGATACGATCACGCAATATATACTACTCAAAACAAAATAAGTGTACCTTACATATTTCTCTTTTACTGTTAATTATTGATATGAACTAATTGATAAGTGGCTAATTAATGAACAAAATAATCTCATGGGCAGGGTTCGAAAGGATAATTATCAATGATAATTATCAAGATAATTATCGTGATTTTTATGCTTTGATAATTATCGATTTTATAATAACCTAAAATTGTAAACTCGGCATGAGTTAAAAATACGTGCGTGAATTCGAACGTTAATAATTGCGCTCTGTATATGTGTTTTAATGATGTTGTAATGGTTAATTGATTATTTTTTAATGTTTAATAAAAAACTAGTAAAATATTGTATAGCAACTATTTATTTTGCAGCCTAAAACAGCATAATCTTTTATATATTAGTACAGAGTAGTCATTATTAGTAAAAATACATTTTACAGGTCATATCATACATCGGAAAATAAATTTAACTAATAAAATAACGCATACTACCCTACCCATAAGAGGGATAATTATCCGATAATTATGGCGATAATTATCAAAGACTATAATTATCTTGATAATTTCGAACCCTGCACATGGGCCCTGGTAGGGCGTAGCATTTATAATAACAGTAAATTATTATTATTATTATTTATTAATTAAATCAGTTTACAAAAACTTATAAATAAATACCTCGTCCCACAAAACTGTTTTCACAGAGATGTCATACAGTATATAAAAGTCTTATCTTTAGGTATTAGGAATTGCAATTACATTATCAATTTTAATTATTCTTATGAAATATATTCCATCGTACACTACACATTTTAAAATACACGATGCACTTTTTAAAATCGAGTTCTTTTCGATACATATACGGTGAAGCGGGGCAATCTAGACTGGGGGAAATTAAAACTAATCGAGATATTTTCCGTGTTTTACATCATTTACTAGAGTGCCATTTTGGTGAAATCGTGAGAGTTCTTTTCCGCTACCGGCATAGATAGCGCTCTAGTAAATGATACAAAACTATTTTCGATTAAGTAGTTAGAATTTCTCGCAGTCCGGATTGCCCCGCTGGCTCTTGCAAATACATGATATTATTTTTTTCAAATGATGTACAATAAATAATACTTACCAGGTAGGTACTATTTCATAGCTTAAGTTCTGGTTAGAGTTACACGTAATTCAACGTAAAAAGGTTATTCAAATATAATGCTATGGTAACTCAAGCATGAAGGTGACCGTAAATATACACAAAGCATAGATATACACAGCCCTAGACAACACTGTCCCAACAATTATATTCATTATAATTAGAAGCTTACGTGCTAGAGTCGCGTAATAGATTAGAACCACTCTGTTTCAGTCACAGGGGATTATCAAACACTTGCATTTTGCATTCGAACGTGACATTGCGTGTTGTGTTCTGACACGTTATTACGGCGTGCGTAGACGAGAATACATCGCTTATTAACTTATTACACACCATAACATACACAAAAGAAAACGAAATAAAAATATACATCAATATGGGTAGACAACAAGTGGTTTTATTGTTAAATAAAAACCGGTCAAGTACGACTCGTGCACCGAGGATTCCGTACACAGATGTGTACCGATTCCAATCCTATTAATTCAGGAAAATCTCAACAACATGGTGTAGAAACTGAACGGGTTGGGTCTGTCCCCATGGCCCTGTGGCCATCTATAGGCGAATTTTGTTACAAATTTGAGCTGGTTTTTCAAGGATAATTCTTTATCAAGTGAACCGATTTAAATTTTTTTCGTTATTTGAAAGAAGGTACTTTCAGCATAATCTTGTAGGAATTTATAAAACTAAAATACATGCAAAGGTGATTAAATTACAAACTTAGTGTAGAAATGTTTCTTGATGATAAAAACAAGAAAATCTAGATAGAGCTATAGTTATATTTTTTCTGTAAAATATACATTAATATCAATGTTATGTAATAATATCATATTTTTCTTGGAAAAATTCGGAACTAAGGGGGGGTTTCTAACATTTTCCCTCATAAATCGAAAATGACAAATAGTAAAAAAAAATAAACAATTGTTTCAGAATGTGTAACTCAAGCCCCTTCATATGACGCTCCATGCCATATTTAGCGATGTGACAGACAGACAGACAAAGTGAAACCATAAATAAATAAATATTTTTGGACAATCTTACACAAATCAACCTAGTCCCAAACTAAGCAAAGCTTGTACTATGGGTACCAAGTGACGATATACATACTTATATAGATAAATAGATACTTAAATACATAGAAAACATCCAAGACTCAGGAACAAATATTCGTGTTCATCACACAAATAAAGGCCCTGACCGGGATTCGAACCCGGGACCTCCAGCTTCGAAGGCAGGGTCACTACCAACTAGGCTAAAGCGGTCGTCAAAGGGTTCCTTTTCTACCATTTTTTTTTTTTTTTTTTTTTTTTTTTTTTACCATTTTCCAACCCTAAAAACGATCCCTTCCAGGCATTCATTGGGTAGTGGAATGCATGTACCCTCAGGTAGAAATCAGGACTTTTAAACTGGGTCGGGCTAAAACTGAGCTCAATATGGACAGGCATATAAAGTTTTGAGTGGCTACACTGTACTCTATATTCACAGTAAACTGGGTACACGAAATGAAATTCTCGATTGTTGATTACTACATATTCTGTGCTGTTGAGAGATTCGAGATGCGTTGAATTTAGCTTTCGTACCTATACGTTTTTATGACACAATACCAAATAAAAAAAAATCACGAATGAAGCTAGACATTAAAATATAAAAAAACTACTACGTGATAGTTCTAGCATCATAAAGCATAAGCGCTTTAAAAAATAAATACTGAATATAATGGGACAAGTCTGTGGTTGCACCAAAAATCACGAATGAAGCTAGACATTAAAATATAAATAAAACTACTACGTGATAGTTCTAGCATCATAAAGCATAAGCGCTTTAAAAATAAATACTTAATATAATGGGCCAAGTCTGTGGTTGCACCAAAAGTGCAACATACTCTAAAGTTCGCATATTTTCAATAAGTGCATTTTGTCAATGGTGACCGTAAATACAAATCCAATTACAACGTGATAAAAATAACACAAATACACGATATACAATTTATTTACATGAGAGTTATTCTCAGAACATCAAGCTACAATCACCAATTGCCTAGCCACCGCGCGCCATCTTTCGACGGCGCTTAACAATTACGTTCCGTTTTAAAATAATTTATACTTTACACAGCTAATATTTAGTTAAAATAAACTATTCGAACAACTAACAATATTTAACACTTAATCTCTTTGTCCTAATTAATTAAACAAAAGAATGTACGAAAATGGTCCTGCCGGAAGTTTCAATTGCGATTAACTGTTGCTAAGATCCTGTCATTGGCCGCACTTTTAATCCCCTTTTAACAATTTCGACCATAAATTAATAAGAAAGACTCGAAACGTATGATGTAAACGGAAATTAGAATAACTATAAATTTATTTTTCTAACAAACGTAATACGTTTCCAGCATAGACCCCGTTGAGTGGGTCTGCAAAAACAAGCCCCCGGCTGCCCGGAGCTCAACTTCAGTAATTACACGAAAGTCAAATTACAGACAGGATTATTTCCAGCGGTATATTAATTAGAAGTATTTCAGTTTGTATACAATTAAAAATTACTCCAATTTATGGCTAATTTGATTAATTTTGCCATTGTTTTAAGTATCTAAATAAATATGAAAGATAAATAGGCCAGCATCCTCGGTACAATGCCCAAAGGGCCTGTTTAGATTTAAGTTAGTTTTAATATTATTTTAGTTATTGTTACTGAAGTTATATTACCGCTTGTAAATAAATAAATAAATTTTCTCAGATAAATATCCCAGTGCCTTACATGTACGCTGACCCAATAGATGGCACTTTCAATATTGAGTCACCTCAGTCACTATGACATAGTTACCGAGGTGATCAATAGGTGTAATCTATTGGCCATTAAGTTGTCGAGCATTGGGACGTTTACCTTAATCATAAGTAGGATATTATGATTTTGCCTAATCATTTTTATATAGAAAAAAAACCTTAATTCAATCATTAATTATTGTAAACTGTTGAAAATCTCGCAAA
This sequence comes from Epiblema foenella, assembly GCA_963556455.1. NCBI lineage: Eukaryota > Metazoa > Arthropoda > Insecta > Lepidoptera > Tortricidae > Epiblema > Epiblema foenella. The sequence goes on along the minus strand of OY747108.1, from coordinate 7,821,248 downwards.
ATATACGGCGTTATTTAAATCGCTATCTAATTCAGTTGTCAAAGTCACAGTATATATTCAATTCTCTAAGTCTATTACATACAAGAGTATGAGAGTATTATATACAAGAGAATGAATGCCCTATGTATTATACAATATCAGAGAAATCACTACATAGTATAAAACAAAGTCGCTTTCTCTATCCCTATATCCCTATGTATGCTTAAATCTTTAAAACTACGCAACGGATTTTGATGCGCTTTTTTTAATAGATAAAGTGATTGAAGAGAAAGGTTTATATGTATAATAACATCCATTAAATAGTGCACCCGTGCGAAGCCGGGGCGGGTCGCTAGTTAATTATATTTCTCTGAAATTGTATAATACATAGGGCTTTCATAATCTTGTATAAACTCACCGTGTAACAATATCAATTTGCAAAAGCTAAGAGGGCATGAAATTGCCGACGACATTTTGTATTATCATTAATTCGCGCGTCGTTCCGCGGAGTCTATTATATCAGAGAAGTGATGTTTCAAGCACAATAGGGATGTTGACTCAAAATCTGACTACTCCAAAAGAAACAAGGCAAAAAATGACAAATGGTGAAAATGCTATTCAGATATCTCAAAAAGTAAAGAAGCTACAACCGTTTTAATGTTGCTGGTTAGAGAGAGAAAGCGCGAGAGATCAGTGATCTCACTGACCACGAGCGCCATAATAGATGACGATCGTTCTAATACAAAGGTGCGTTTTGCGGAAAGGGACAGTGAAGAGAACAAAAAAAATATATGGTCATAATATTTCGACGCTTTTTAAAATGCAGATTTCGGAATACTTTGTACTGATTTCATATTTTTGTTAGAAAGAGGTTTAATTAGTCTCACTCACTGCCAATAGTTTTGGTAATATCGACAGACAGCTAATTTTTTTTTATCCTGACTGGCTTTATAGGCCGAGCCCAATGAAGCGATTGGAGTGCGCGGTGAAAATCCAGGGGAAACCTGTTGGGCGGTTTTGAACACTGGAATACTCTAAGAGTTTCCGCTCCAGTGGAATCGAGCTACTGGGAGTTTTGTCGCTGATTCACTAAACCTAGCCTAGCTGAGAAGAGTCCAGCAAAAAACTCAGCTAGGCCCGACCTGGGTCGGACTGACTCTTACCCGGTGTGCGGCGGTACCGGGATGAATACGTAGGAACTATATGTGTTGTGTTGTCGCGATCGCGCGGTGGACATCTCCGCCGGCGGCAATGCTTAAGTAGTAGTAGTAGTAGTAAACTCTTTATTGTACACAATAACAAAAATTACAAATACAAAAAGAAATGGTATGTACAAAGGCGAACTTATCCGTTTAAGGGATCTCTTCCAGTTAACCTTTGAGCAAATGAGAGAAGAAATGAACGGAGGTAGACAAATTCAGCAACCTGTACAACAAGGTATAAAAAAGAGAAGAGATATAAAACATACATACATATATAATTTATTAAGGACAAGTATAAATTACACAAATAAACGATATTGAGAAGGAAATTATAGCCTGAGCAAAAAAGGTAAATATTTTATGAATTTAGCCAAAATCACAAAGCCACAGTTTCTTCAACTTCCCCTTGAGCGACGGAACAGACTGCGACTGCCTAAAGGAGAGAGGCAATTAATTCCACAATTTCAGTGTAGTCTGAGTTAGACGTCGTAAGCGCAGCATTCCATCTTTCGATGGACGTTGTGATGTGCGGCCCCTAATCTGACCGCTAATATTCATAAATCGAGTAAATCAGTGGTTATTGACGTCTCCCGTTTGATTTAAAAAATGGTATTTACCACAGTGTTACCAACTTTTTACAGGAAGATTTCATTTCTTACTAACATGCATATGGAATTTTATTCCAAAATAAATATTTGAATTGAATTGAATAAGTTTAACAGTTAAAGTGATTTTTCCTATAATCTCCTTTTTAAGGTTCAGGTACTATTTGGAAATACTGTTTTTTAAAACTTTTTTTTGCAATAGTAATCTGGTCACGTAAAAGTAGAATGACCGAATTATTATACAAGTCGAGCCGAGGTGAGCATCTAGTATCAATCCCTAGATTTGAGTTTGTGTATCATGTACCTATACTTTGTTTTGTTGCAATTAATACAATATTTTATTTTATGACAACAATAGGTCTATAGAAAAATATCTGCTCGTCGTCGAAAACTTATTATTATTGAGTGTCGTGAGGTCACGGCCACCGTACATAGTATAACTTGTCGATGCAAAATTGATGGAACCAAATAGGCCCCCAGGCAGTACATACATGCATTATGGCATTCACGAATTTAAGGGCTCTTAAATCGGCTAAAAGCGCGCTTTTTCTGTGTGAATTGACACGTATTTTGACATAAATATTTGGGGACAATCTTATACAAGTCGACCTAGTCCCAAACTAAGCAAAGCTTGTACTATGGATACTAGGCAACGATATACATACTTATACAGATAAATATATACTTAAATACATAGAAAACATCCAAGACTCAGGAACAAATATTCATGCTCATCACACAAATAAATGCCCTGACCAGGATTCGAACCTTTTCTCTTCGTTACATAACTGGCGATAAATACTGCACGTCAGTCTTCCGGAAAGAGGCACTTGGCTGTTTACGATTTCCGAACACTGGCGAGCGTTCAGCGATCATCTTATTTATTAAGTGACGATTCAATCAAATAAATACTGCGCTTTATGGACTTTATTACTTTACATCAAACAACATGTTAACTTTGGATATACAGGAAGGAAATGAGATAAGGGTGAATAATTAAACCAGACAAAGGACATGGTAGTGTAATTAAGAGGAGATTTAACGTTACACCTAATTAGAACGCCGTAATTTTTTTAGAAAATTTACCAAGCAGCAATGTAATGCAAATATACATTCCAAGTACGATACAATATCTGTCCAAAAATATATAAGCTACTTCGGGAAGAAAGCTGACCTGGAATGGGAGGGAGTAGCAAATATGAGTACATGGTTCTGAAGACCCTGCGTTATTTTTCGTCTGACCTAGAGAGTACCATAAGAATTCCTGAAAGATATGAGTCATACATACCTAACACAAAATACCGTCAAAATAGAAAGTACGTAAGGAAATTTTGACTGTGTATTTTACTGGCATGTACACAAATTGTTATTTTAAATAATTATTTTATATAACTGTCTATCATTTACTTAACTTCGTTTTTCTGATATCTAAACACATTAATATTTTAAATACGGACGAAACTTGGGATTACATCGCTGAGAAGGGGTTAAGGTTAGGTTAGGTATAATTCATTTTATAGTTGCAATTTTCAACATATCAATTTATCTATATTATTATACTCCTTACGGCCATATACCATTTAAATATTTGCTCGTATTAAGTTTCCATCCTGTATATTTGGCCTAAGACTGAAATTGTCACATAGGAAGTATGAGACAACGCTCTACGAAACCAAAATTAGCAGTCTCTTTCCAAAAACCGTCGTGTATTTATTGCCGGGTACTGTACTCTCTAGTACAGCAGTATTTATCATTATCTTTGTCATAATTTAAGTTCAAAACATTTTGAAAGTTGTAAAGCCTCTTAAGGCGTATTTTTTTTTCAAGCCTGAGAGGTGTCCTATTGTAAGGCAAAGGTCTCCCCCCTTGACTTCCACTCGTCACGGCTTTGAGCAGTATCGGGCCAGTCGTTTAAAAAAGCGTCTAGGTCATCCCGCCATCTCTGCCTCAGTCTGCCACGTATTTACCTGGGTGAAAATAAGCGTATTTGGTTTTTTTAAGCGTGGTTGATAATATATATGTTTGGAAAACCAAATACAATACAATGACTATGACTTTGCATAGTCGAAGAAGTGTGTTTGAATATGAATTATGAATATGTTACCACAAACGGGGTTAGGTTAGATTAGTAGCGTGGCATTAGCTCGACAGTTTATTTTCCCCTCAATTCATGCGTGTCCCTCGGGGGTATTACGTGAGCCAAGTGATATTTCAGGGTAATTTTATATTAGATGCAAATACTGTCATGTTAGACATGACACAAGTTTGCACGCGGAATATGAACAACTACAGATAGAAAAAAACGATATTAGTGAATAAGGAAAAAATACTGGTAATTTCAGGAAATTAGTGGTATGAGATGAGAATCTTGCACCACTAGTTTCTGTCTAGCCTGATGGTTAGTGTTTTATACTGTTAATCTTCTATCTTTCAATCTTCAGATGAAATCATTTGTCCGATAAATGTTTGCTCTGAACTTTTCTTACATATGTCATTAGAAAGTGACATATAATTTAAGCTGATGGATAATTTTATCTGGCGATTGAAAAATCTACTCTAAGTGACTACTCCAACCGTTTGGTGAGAATCGTATAAATATTAGGCAACGCAATTTACCCTGACTAAAATCTGTGACTTCTGAACCTCGATCTGAACTCTGTTAGTAATTACAATCACTAATAGGGGAACCGTAGCTATTACAATCTTTTATAGTAACTGAACTGGTTTGTGAACTAGGACAATATGGCAGAAAGCGAATTTCTCTATAAAGAAATTTTAAAATACTATCATCATTCTCCAATACACAAAATTGCGATATATTTAATACACTTGCTATAATTTAGTGCACTTATGTAGGTAGTTAGGTTGGCGTGCACATTGAGCGATATTTTATTTTCTCATTATTTCGAGCCACCTCCCAAGGGGCTTATTACAAAGCCAGTAATGTTACAGAGCAATCGGTTTAATGTCGCGTACCCATTATCGAAGGCTTTAGTAATGATGTTTAGCGCAGGGGCACGGCAGTGCCGCCGTCATGACAAGCCTAAGACCACTGTCCCCTTTTCTTAAGGTCGAATTTTAACATTTCGTATTCAACAATTTCAATGAGCTTCAACTTCATTCGTTATCAATCGTTCGGTATCGACGCTGGCCCTACCGGAAAACGGTTCTCCGGGCATGATGATGAGGTAAGCTCGTCTATATTTTTTGGTCCTCACAAGTTCGAGGCCAAACCCCAATCAATATCGGAAGCCAATTTTCCGCATAAACTCGTAGTAAATCTGCCAGCAAACGTGTTGGTCCTGCACACTTGTCAATGTCGGCCCTCCCAGCCCTTTCGGCGATGAAAATGGTACGGGTAGGAAACAAAGCTTATTGGGAACTTGTAAATTCAGTGCTGAAGAAAACGTGTCACCAAACTCATTCTTTCGCCTGTCTAAGACGATTAATATTGTTCAATGAACATCAAGAACACATCAAACCAACTTTTCTATCATTTTCGTTACTGATCGATATATTGAAACGATATTTTAAATATGAATTTTATAATCGTTAACGGTTCGCTAGTTCGATGTACGGTACAATTTCGGTGGCACACAAGCAAACAGCTCGCCTGATGATCATCGGTTACCATAATCTATGGACGCCTGCAACTCCAGGGCACTCTCATGCGCGTTGCAGACCCTTCCACTCTTTTTCTACACCCCATGTATAGCGTCATTACCGCATGTGTATCGTCATTACCGCATGTGGAGTGTCATTACCGCATCGTGCCCACGTTACTCACAATTACGCGCCCTCGTCGGCGCTCAATTCCACTAATGTTCCCCTTCGTCCGTCGTAAATCTCAAAAGGCTCGTATTAGGCCTTTATTTTGTTTATTTTGCCTTTATTCCGGCGGTTACTTTGGGACATCATTGTTATGGCTGGGAAACTTTATTTCAACCAAATTTATTGGTGTCTTTAGTGCGAAGAAGTAAGCGTTTCTAGAGTCTGGTTTATTTATCTTTATTGCACATACGGATGTAACATTTCACCTACCTTGTTAGCAGATTTTTACACCGTTAGCAGATTTTGACAAGCTTTAATTGTAGTTTATTTGTTTGTAGATTTTTTTATACAACTCCGGTGGCTAACAAGCTTACGGTCCACCTGATGGTAAGCGCGCACCGCAAACATTAACATTTTAACGTGTTTTAGTTTTTTCCGCGACTTCGTTTGTGTAGAATTCGTTCATCGCGATAGAATTTAATTGCTATTTTTTTTATATCAGGCGCTTGCCTTAGTCATCCCTCTTCCATACAAACTTCCACCCCCCTTAGGAATGGTTTCCGAGATAAAAAGTAGCCTGTCCTTCCCCAGGACTCAAAATATCTCCATACCAAATTTCATCTAAATCGGTCCAGCGGTTTAAGCGTGAACACAGACAGACAGACACACTTTCCCATTTATAATATAATAGTAAAAATAAGATTTTTATAATCATTATTAGGTATTAAAGAAAATCTTAAAACGAACGAAATGGTAAAAAAACCTTATACTTGCAATTGAAAAATAACTTATAGCGTCGAGATTATCGATTGGCCCAAAATTATAGACCAACCAAGTTCCGATCAATCCCAATTGAAATAACATTATAACGCCACAATAACATTATTATACAGGGACCGGGGTGACGTTAATAAATATGCAATATGATAATAGAGTATCCACCCTGAAAGACGTGGCAGGTGCTACCGCAAGACATGAGTAGGAGCGGTGGTCATTCGTCTTAATTGAGAACAACAGAAGGACATACATAGCTAGGATGTCTCTTTTGTTTCATGTCTCGCTCATTATGGTTTTAAAAGGCGTGAAATGTAATCGTATGACGTGTGGGAAACATGACATTTCGTCATCTTGAAGTTTAGATTAGAAGTAGCAGAAACAATTTTTTTGATTGTCCTTTAACGCTGGCTTTTACACTTTGAAGTAATCAAAATATTATTTTCTACTTTTTAATTTAGGTTTGTACATGTAGATATAATAACGTACCTTGCTAAAAATAACGTTTTTTGCAATTATGGAAAATAAGTATATTTTTTTAAGTATTGATTAAAAATTTAAGGGAGCTTTTCTGCTCAATTTGGATCGCTCTCACGTCAAGAGCCTTATATCGAATTCGCTTGGAGACAAGATATTTTATGCAAATACCCTCGATTTGGGAATGTTAAGAGCTTTTTCGTGTATCGGTTTTGTATTTAAGGGTTGATATGCTATTCACAATAAATTCGTTTCACCTCACTGCTCAACCCTCTAGTAGATCTAAACCACATAATAAATAAAAGTACTTTAATAAATAAGATACGTCTAACAAAACTGATTTTAAACGGCTAGAAAACTCAAATAATGGCATACCTTTCTACCGCATATACGACTTTATTGTTAAAAGCATAAGGAGCTTATTTCTGAACCTTTGAAAACGTATTTTCGTGAAGATTACGAGTAACAAGTATTTCATTGATACATGCGCGGCAAGGAACGTTAGAATACAGAATGTCTAAAATTGTATAACATACGTAAGTGTGGTACTCTATAAGTATTATTTCTGGAGATACAAAGCATTCAGACATATTGACTCTTTAATCATGATCCTCCTAGCGTTATACCAGCACAGTTGCATTCTGATGAGTACTAGTTTTTTACGGAAGCGACTGCCATCTGAACTTCCAACCTAAGGGGAAACTAGACCTTATTGGAATTAGGTTTGTCAAGTGAGTGGGTAACTTGACTGTTAGAAGTTCTCAAGCCGCCTCTAATTTGGCTTAACGACTGCTATCATAGACAGCAGCTGGGATCAAAGGCTTAACATGCCTTCCAAAGCACGAGTGCGCTCAGTTAATAACCACTTAATGTATTTTTAATAGCAATGTAAAAATTAGGTTGTATACAAACGCTAACTCCAGAAGTTTGGGCCACGCTAATACCCAATGAGGCGAATGTCGCAGTAAAAATTAATATGATTGATTCGGTTACTGTGTCGCTAAGTATATTAAGAATAGGAGAGGATACTACGATTGGGTTCCTTCTTAAGAATACCGCTAGTACCAGGTACAGGGTCCAAAGGACACGTTGGTTCTGATTGTGCTTTGGTTGCAACTCACTCGGCAGCTCTTATTGACGTCGTGTCACAACCATTTTCGGGGGCGTTTGGAATAGGAATTAGCACTGTATACATAGATCCGGTTTCGATGGGCCAGCTTTTAAACCGATATTAGTTTTTTAGCCAATTTGTCACAAGCTTTAATATCCAACTTCAATATCATAAGGTTATAAATGTTCTACCGCAAACCTAATAGGTAAGTTAGTCCAGTACCTAAGCGAGTTAAAAATGCTATTTAGGAATCTTACAGAGTAATCTCGTAACTTTTAGAAGGCGCTTTAGGAAATATTACAGGATTTTTTAAAGAAACCACAGCCATAACGCTCGTTTGTTAATTACCCTGGAAGCAAGATATTTTGTAGCTTCTAACGTATGACAAGCAAAACCAATTGAGACGAATACTAGCTCTAACGACCCGACCGCTCATAAATAACGGGCATCAACTTACCGTAATTGAACGCGGCCCGTCGATCCCTCCAAAATGGCCGCGAGTCACCTGTTGGCTAAGTGAATTATTCGCCCTCACCGTAGCGTGAACTTAGCCCAAACACATCTATTTATCACAGGGGTGTTGCTTGCAGTAGGCGATTCGCTTAACTTCTATAAAGTAGGCATTGATATAGGTATATATTTGTTTTTTTGTGAATGGATTCTCGAAAACGGCTCTAAAATTTTTGATGCGATTTATAATATAGGAGCGCAAAAATCGACCACACTAGGTCTCGTTAACAGAAAAACTTGTTTACGACGCTGGGTAAACTCGTTCTCAGAAAACTGACAGCGTGACAGGTTGTCAAGTCGTATCTCGCGCGACTCGGCGATTCCTGTCTCAATTGAACTGTACGAATTAGAAAAAGGTCAGATTTTTCTCTACTCGCGTCGCTTCGCAGCGGCAGTTGTTCTGAAGCAAGTTTCCAACTGCTTTCGGCCCTGTCGCCAACCCAGTTCAATTCGTGCGCTTTATGCGCATTGTAATAAGGGCCAGGAATGGTCAGTTAACTGCGCTGACGTTTGTACCATACCGTCCCATAGACCCGCGAAATATTTTACGCGTTAATAAAGTTTAAGGGAGATCTGCTGTTGTCTCCACTACCCTCGGCCCACGCATGTGCGAAACTAATTTATGTGCGTAACCGGCGACCCACTGACTCATTTAATATCACCGCACCCCTGAATCTGACGAGAGGTTGGCTTCAAGTTCCAGAGGGTTTACTAATGTCGAATTAAAATGATGTACCGTGAATTCATCAAAAATTAACTCTTATGACAGAAATGTAAAATTCAAATTAATTCAGCACTGTCAGTTTCATATTACCTACCTCCACGAATTAGCTGGTAAAAGGTTGCCCAGAAAACAAATCCGAACTAGAGCTTCTGACGTCAACATTCAGTGTAATATCTGTGGAAGGTCATGCCCTTCCCGCATTGGTCTATACAGTCACCAAAAAAGGTGTACACAACTACTCAGCAATGCTGGAATCGTCTGCAATAGACGTAAAAACCTATGATGACCTCCACTTTATGGAAGAGCGAAACCATAATAAAACTTGGGTGTAGTCGGGTAATTTCGAACATTACATTCGTTTAATCCAGCATCCAACAAAAAAAACATACAGTAGGAGGATCATCAAAAATACTGCGAGGGTGTGAGTATAAACAGTACGGGAATCACATGGCTGTACTGCAAAAGGAAAATTTATTGTTATTTTCATGAAGAGTAAGTACATTCGTGTGAAGCCAGGGCATTTATATGATAATAAACATTACAAGCGCTCTGATCCCCTAACCGTGTCAGTAAACAAGATCCGGTACGACGTTGGTTTTGAGCCGTATTGTGCGAGTTAAGACATTCTCATAAACATTAAATAATTCACGTGGAAGAAGCACGCAGCCTGTATTGGGCTCTAGGGAGCACCCTGGGGCAAGCACTCATCAAAATTCAAGGTTATTCTGTGTATAACTATGTACATTTTTACATTGTATGTACACACTATTGTAGACATGCTATTATAAAAGGTGACTTTATATTGTGCACGAATAATGGGAATCCGTATAAAAATAACCCTATATAGGTGCGGATGCGCCAATGAATAAAAATGAATTAACCCCAAATTTATTTTTAAACGAAAATATTGAACATTTGTCACATTTTTTTCTTCATCATAAATCGACCGAACACAATCTATAGGTAGCTTCCAATTTATTGTCATTGATGTCTTTCGAAGCGGTTTTTAGAACTTGTAGCGAATAATGAAGTAACCCGTTTGTGAATAATCGTGAAATTTTTGAGGAACAACAAACGAGCTGAATTGCCGTAGTGAAGAATACGTACCGTTTGTGAAGAATTCCGAATCGGAATTAAGAAAGGCTTTTTATGTCATGGCGGACATAATACTATACGTAGACACCATAATAATCCAGTGCTCATAATACCTACCTGATTAAATGTCAAGAACATGCTATACAGAATGTAACAAAACTAGTGAGGATCCGTTTAAGGGCATATTCGGTATCGTGTTCTGATTAGGAAAAAGTAGAAGAAAACTTTTTTAACGCAATATTTTTTTGGCTTTTGTATGGACAGTTGGCTGACTACGACGACCTGCCCCATAGAAAAAAAAAGTTCATTCGTGTCAAAAAAAAATTCTGCTTTTTCCTAATAAGAACACGATACCGAATATGCCCTTAAACGGACCTAACCTAAGCAAATAGGCTTACATGTTTACCCCACTCAACTTTTTCTATGAGCTAGACAGCCGTTTTCATAAATCGCAACCTACACAACCGAAACCCAACCATGAACACATTCGACAACTCTTTTATGTGTAATCATTTATTCAGTGAATAGGCCGCAAATCTCCCAAACCACATCGAGCGCACTTACCCTTCCTGTGCGGCAATATAACACTTAACTCTTTTTCACTGAATCTGGGTATAATGTACGACGTATAATTACAGTCTTTTGTTGGGAAAAGTACCTAACAAGACTTTGCAAAGGGCACGAGGTTCTGCGCATTTTAAACCTGTTTCAATTGTATGGGATTTTGTAGTTTCGTAGGTATTAAAAGTTTTTTGACTGCGATTGTCTATCTGGAGGTAGCGGGTTCGAACCGCGGCTCGTACAAATGGTTATTTCCTTTCAGAAAAACTTTTGTACGGAATATCATTTGAATCCCGGTCATTTATTTGTATAATGTGCACGAATATTTGTTCCCGAGTCTTGGATCTTTTCTATGTATTTAGGTATCTAGTTGTCTATAAAAGTATGTACTACCAACTACTCACATAAATTACTAGATACTACCACTGCTGTTAAGCAATGGTTCAGTACCTAGAGTACAAGCGTTGCTTTTCGGGACTAAGTCGATTTGTGTAAGATTGTCCACCATGTTCTAAATGCCAATCTTAAACTGAACGCACTTCCATTTCCAATGTGTTTAAGTTAATTATTAAACGGAATTAGATGTTACTAATATAAGTAAATATGTACTCGTAACTATAACAATATGGAGTTTGTTTTGAAGTTACCTACTTAACCCATTAATGGGGCATTCTTAACCCATTCGAGACAAGTATAATAAATAGAAACTCTGTAACCACGTCACCAGCAAGAAAATCCCTATAATCATAAACTCCCGTTAAAGATCGCTTACAGTCAACAAACTGCACTCAGAAGAGAAAGTTACCAACTCTCCGTCCCGGCACACGGTAAGCGAACAATTTAGGATATAAAACTTTTTACAAAGAAATCCGAGGACTTTGATTACTTGGAAGTGTCACCTAAACTCAGAGACGCCGCTAGAAGGTAGGCGCAGGACACACAGAATAGAAGTACGACGAGGACACGGCGCAGACGTCTGAGACGTCGTGAGGACGCGCCACGTCCACGCGCCGACGTCTGTCAGTCTGTGCCTTTCTATGAATTTTCAACAAAAGGAAACTTCGCACCGCGAAATGAAACATAAGGAATAGGATATAGAGCACTGACTCCTTAATCGGTGCATGTTTCATAATATACGGAAAATAATGTGACACGGATGGGATTCAGCTCCAAATGTATCGTGCCCATCTTATCGCATGTCCCTAGCACATTCTCAGTTACGACACGTAATCTGCAAGTCGTCAATATTATAACCGTTGCAAATACCAGAAAGCATATTTTGATCGTCGTTTCCAATAATTCCGAACCCAATAAATCCAATTTTTTTCACGCGCTTCACGCACGTCGAGGTAACGTGTCAGAAAGAGAGTGCGAAACGTGCGTTTGTAATGAGAAAAATGCGCATTTCCTATTATATTGTGGCGTCACTCCTGCCAACTGTCAAATCTGACATGTTCTGCATCGCGCTATCGAAGTTTCTTAAGTCAGTTGCATAAATATAACTTCTAACCAACTCTCGTTGGACTTCGGTTCCTGAGAGATCTCTCTATTGTCGTCTCTTCCTGTGTTTCCTATCTATTGTATATATGTATATAATTTGTAGATACGCCCTTTCTTGTATATATCCACCCCTGTACATTATCCTTTATAGGAGCACACATTACTTATCCACAATATTAATATTATAAATGCAAAAGTGTGTCCGTTATATATGCAAATTTATATGAAATTTGGCATATAGTTTGCATACCGAGGATAAACATAGAATAGTTTTAATCCAGGACATCATCCTCTAAACGGATAATAGGAAAGAAAGATTGTATGGGGGTTCGATATAAACGATTTCCACCCGGCCGCAGTCGAGGGCAAAAGCTAGTCATAAAATAAAACAAGTTGGATCCGCGCTTCATCAGCGTCGCGTCTTCTTACATTACTTCTCTGTGTCTTGCGCCCTAAAACAAGACGACTTGTCATACACCAGCTCGTGACTAGAAGAAGCTAATTAACGTTTGACAACTTGACAATGCTTTTGATCTATGAAGTGCCTTTCCGTTAGCGAGACATTTACACTGCATGGAACAGGGATTGAGGCGTTAACTAATTTCAAATTGACGTCAAGTTAGAAAAGTTTCCGTAGTCAATTAAATTAGTAAAGTACTTATCTTAAATTAACTTGAGCTTCAAGGGAATTGAGCAAAACTTGCTGCTAACTCGCATCGCGCGCTACTTCTGTCTCAATCGCTCTGTGCAAAAGGTAATCTTGTCTCACATTACGAAGTGGCATATTTCATATTTGCCCGTTGAGTGAACCTAGTCAGTAAAATCTACCTTTTTGGAAAAGCTATTTACACAAACAAGGCTGCCCTTTCCAATCTCTCTAAAATACATTCAAATTGGGTATCCCTTGATTTTGCTGGGCCTAAAAGCACCTCAAGTTTCGTCAAATTAGCATGTGTTCACACACGAGTATTTGATAGGGTCTCTATAGTAATTATTTCAAGAGGTTTGACATTTAAGAGGGTTGCAGAGGACTAGAGGACGGTGAATACGGTTTAGTTTTGACTATTAGCAGTGAGCATGACATAACTGTCGTGTTATTTGTTATTCCCGCTACAGTTCACTAGCTTTATGACATTAAGGTACGATTTCCATTAATATAATTTGAGGTTTGCGGCAGGAATTAATATAGGTACTATAATGATCAACTCGTCCATTAATTAAAATCATTCCATGGCGTACATACTACACACATAACATATACTCACGTTGGGGTAGGCAGAGACCAAAGAACGCCAAATCCTACGGTCCTTACACTTCCTTCGCCTCAATCACATCCATCCATCTCCTCATACAGGCTCGTCGGTTGCGAGTATTTCTGGCCCGGCCTTTTTTCCAGTATTTGCAGAAGATCAAGATACGCCTTGCTCGCCCCCTTCTGTCCCTTCGATCCATCTCCTAACCACAAATCCTCTTAGTCAGTCTGCTTTCACACATCCTCTCAACATGCCCAAACCACCGTAGCGTTTTTCCATGGCGTAGCGTTTTAATAATGGCAAAGTAACGTTAGCAATATGTACTGCCCGTAATTTTTTTCGTTGGTCAATCAATTCTAAATGTGTATATTTTAGAAATAGGTCATTTCCAGAAATGGTGATTTTACAACGTCGGTAATACTAGAAGTATTTTTAGAAGAGAACTTGTTATGTAGTAGACATTTAGTGGATTGAACATTTTTTTTTAAACCTGACTGTGGCTTTATAGGCCGAGCCCAATAATGCTATAGGAGTGCGGACTTAAGACGCTGTCTCACGGCGAAAAAAATAAACAATAGCAATTTTCTGTAATGAGCCCTGGGGTCTCAGGGACCGGTGGACGGGTCGGGTTAAAAGTGGTAATTGTTATCTGTGGTCTAAACCCCGCTTGGATTTCCATTTGGAATTGTGCATTGTCAAGCATTGAGAGTAAAAACAAAAAACAACACAACGACCCGATTCCAAACGACCCATCGTTTATTGCACAAGTTTGAGTACGGATTACTATCCGAACATACTTACTAGTAATTCTGTACTAAGGAGTTAAGTGATATGCAGAACTTACATATTTTTACATATAATATATGTACACCGACTCTTATCTTCACGTTTGAATTAGGGCTCCAGTGGCGACTTACCTGCAAAGAAATATAATAATGTTAAACTAATTTATTATTGGTTAGGCACTATTTTATAAAGATCGGTATAGGACCTTAAGTTTGTAAGTTATGACAAAAAATGTATATATATACTGAGTAATCAAGATCTGATATTTGATCAAACAGATCTTTATAAAACCCGGCTATAGGTATATGTAGATATGAGAGCCACGCACTTCATAAATGTTAAATCTCGCATTGGTCCAAATCCAAACCCATGCACGAGCCAATAAATGATTATGCAAGTTCAAACACAGTTCAGTCTGATAACACAGTATTCGTATTTAAAAATCTCAACACAATGGGCAGTATATCTCGCGCGAAATCAAGGGCTGTCTTTTCAATTCACCGCAGAAGACAAATTAGGGTAGTCCGAATACGGGCGTTGATGCAGGGAATTATGAGGTGACGTTATTGAATTAGAGGTACTAAGAAGTAACTTTAGCTCGCCGTTCATACAAAAATTGTGGTTTCAAGCTTGTGAATGAAAAAATTGTAACAAAAGCGATATGCTAGGCATATTCCTATGAGTATTTTTTAACAATCGAACCGTGGCCTGTTTCTGACACGTAAAAAGGTTTTAAAGGTTCGTTTATCGTTCGCAGTCGAATTTGGAGTTAAAACCAATTTCTGTATGGGCGTAAAGCAAATGTTTGTTTTGACGCATATTTCCGCTCGCTGAAAATGACCCCTGATGTAAACAAATGTCATATAGCGTAGGCTGCTCACAAGTTCCCTTTCATCGGGATTTCTCTAATTCCCGTGGGCGTCGTTTGCCTCGCAACTCAATGTCCCGGCTCTAAGTCTTCCTCCGTATTTGTTGGTGCGGAGGTGGTACTATATCAGTAAGCTGTAAACTCTTAGTACCGATTCTTTAATACGCGCCTACATTTAGGTACTTAAATTAGTGATTTCTGTCTAGCGCGGGATACTAGGAAGCAGGGCGGTAAAAACGTAGCACTGAATAAGTAATGCTTCGTTTCTGCACTTGATATACTACTGCGCAAATGTAAGTAATGACAGTATATCCCGCCGGCGGGAACGTTCACCGCGCGATCGCGACCACACAGACACATATAGTCCCTATTCGTCCCGGTGCTGCCGCATATCGGGTAGAGTCAGTCCGGCCCAGGTAGGGCCTAGCTGAGTTTCTTGCTGGACTCTTCTCAGCTAGGCAAGATTTAGTGAACCAGCGACAAAACTCCCAGTAGCTCGATTCCACTCACACCTCAGATTTGGTTCAAGCCGCTCAAGCAATCGCAAACTCTTAGAGTATTCCAGTGTTTAAACCGCCCGCGTGTCGGAGGTTTTCCCTGGATTTTCCCCAGGCCACTCTCCAACCGCGCATTACTATCGCTTTATTGGGCCCGGCCCATAAAGCTACAGTCAGGTAAAAAAAAAGACAGTATGTATAGACAAGTGACAAAATCTATGCGACATTAGTAAACTCAGGTGGAAGAACAAACTATCACATACCGATCCCGCCCGGCCAAGGAAGCAGCTTAAGTCTGTGGTTGGAAATGATTCGTCTTCCTAGAGCGATCCCACCGGTTTGGAAGGTCAGATGGTATTCGCTTTGGTAAAACTAGTGCCTAAGTCAAATGTTGGGATTAGGTGCTAAAACGAAACGACTTTGAGTGACAACCGGAAAATAACTAACTTATTGGGATTATACCGGTTCCTCTTGTTTTCCTTCACCGAAAACTACTGTTAAATATCAAATGATATTTCGTAGGGTCTTTTTTGAAAAACCCAATGGTACTAACCTGGGTACGAACCCACAACCAGCAGGCGAATCACGAGCTTTATGTACTAACGGTAGATAAGATTTTACTGTCAATTTTGAAGTATAAACGTATGAGCTGACAATTAAAATTTGATATTAAAATCTACCTAACGGTAGGACATAAGTTACATCATTACCCCGCAGATTTAAAGTTGAGAGTTAGACACGCAACAAACAGTGAGCGTGTAGCAGTGTAACCGTTGCAATACGCGTATGTCGATTGACCTTTTGGACTCGATCGATACCTAAGTCCGCATCTCTACGAACCGTTAATAGATTAATCTGTGAAAGCGCACCCATATCAATCTTCTTCAATTACGATAGTTCAGCTAACGGACATTTCAGCTGGGCCAGCATAACTGCCGCTGCAACGCGACGCGAGTAGAGAAAAATAGCCTCCTCTTCCTAATTCTCACTGTTCGAGCGACACAGAAATCTCCGAGTCGCACGAGATACGAATTGGCATCGCGTGCGACAGCGTCTGTCTCGCTCACACTGTGAAAATCAGTCAGGTGAGGATGTCCAGACCTTTCTCTTTTTGATTCCTTCTTCTTGACTACTATTGCTGACATACTTTAATCGTGATTCATGTTAAAACTCAGTGGCGGTGTGAGTTTAACCGTTTAGTAAAATATAGTTCCATTATTTTAATTTAAGATGTGTCAAGTATCGGGTCAGTCGGCCACTGGGACGTTTACCGTCATTTATTGTATCCGTTGCGCCGTTTATCAAATCGGTCTAGAACCGTTACACTCCTGGAGCTGAACGGTATTAAATCAAACGACAAACGACCCCACTAATGGAGTCTGCACAGGACTAGGAAGGTTTGTGTATAGTCAAGAGCAAATAAAATTGGTACATTTTGTATCGAATTTCCCTAGAAACTGACCCGTTTAAATTGCTCCCAAGTGTACAGTTTGATTGCTAAATTATTATTCGATATGCCTGTATTTCTTGTATCCAAAGAAAATAGTTTCGCGGTAAGTACACTTTTTTTTCCTATTGTATAACTTACATTTACTTTGTTGCTGTCTTGCACATAGGTATAATTAAAGAAGCATTAACCTAGAATTTTATTTTTTAAGATGCTTATGAATTTTGTATGACATACTTGTCTGTTGGTGATTATAAAGTGTAGTGGGTTGCTGTTTGTACTGTTGGGGCAGATTATGTGTTTAGTGTTAGAGTCCAAAATCTGTCGTAAAAAACTAGAATTCAAGCATGAAAATATTGGAATGTAATAATAAATTATTATGATCAAAGCCAACATAAACCTAAAGTGCATGAGACTTAGACCTTTGCTAACACATTGGCGCCATATATTTGAAGCTTTTATGTTGTATTGAAAAATGGGGATATATTATTAGAGTTTACAGTCTATATATAAAAGGAAAGTGGAAAATTATTTATTTACGAAAAAGATTTAAACGGATTAATTTACATCGGCAACTCCCACACTAGGCTATTCCAGGATCGTGGGAGTTAGAAACATGCGTAATACCTACCTAAAATTAGCGGCTTAAAGGATTATTTAAAGAAAAGCTAACATAATTTACTAGTAGTAGTTAGTAGTAGTTAGTAGTAGTAGTAGTAGTGTTTTTTGTCTTTCGTGGCTTCTCGTGGTCCCAAAGGAAGACCAGCGCTAGCCAATGGCTAGCACTATGCTGATTTGGGGCCATTTCGTGGCTATTTTCTGTATTTTGGTGTTATGTGATTTTGTACTGTGTCTGTGCCACGAATAAATGTTTTTTCTTTCTTTCTTTCTTTCTTTTAGTCTGTTTCTAACGTATTTCGGTGCTTGGGTTCGAATTGAAAATATTAATTGCTAAGTAAAGGCACAATTGGTAAAACCCAGGAAGGTCTTATTAACCTCGTGTGACATGAGTCAGTCCTGGCCTCGGCTGGCAACAAGCCATAAAACAGCGGTAAGTAACGGCTGACCCGCGTAAGTGGATTCCGGGGAAGCCCTACAACTAATTCCGACTGCACACTGAGGTTATGTCAGTACGGTCCACAAGGTCTCGATCTTAAACAGTAACCAGTATAATATTGACAAGAGATTCGTAATAACAAGGCAGTCTGAGCTCATGCTTATGTCGGGTCGAAACGTTAGGAGTTGTGAATACTGCCACTGTTGGCAAGAGCATTGCTTTTGTTTTAAATTGCCTACCAGCCCTGTGGTTACAGATGGCTAGTGTAGTGTGTCCCGGTAGATGATTGTGTAATGTGTCAAACTTCTGTTAGATAAATCTGTCATTTTGTATGAAACCTTACGCGCGCTCTAAAACGTTACGTAACCACCCCTTCAATCATGAATAGGCGTTCGGCGTAAGGCGGCTAAAGGGAGCTACCAGGTGTGCTTCATGTGAGCCCGTGACACTCGCCTAAGAACCTCAGGGAAGGCGACGAAACTGCGACGCGATCTTAACTTAGGGCAAGCCAAATATACTGAGATTACTGAGGCGCGAAAGTCCGTTCAGTATTTAAGAACCTGGAGTTCTTAGCCTGCGAGCACAAATGTCTCCCGCCGTGGACTATTTAGTGGATATAAATACCACAGCACCCGGTTGTTTGCTTATCTGGTATGCAGGTTTTCTACCCGAGAAAAAAGAGGAATCTAATAGGTCGCTTGCTCTACGGAAATGTGGATGGTAACCCATTCAAGGCCCATTACTTATGCAATGCCTCTACTGCGATTTTCGATACAAGGCGGAAAAACGCTGCTACGCGCTACGCCGTAGCACACGTAGCGTTCGCGGGCCACGAAGGGGTAATCGTTTTCATTCACTATAAACATTTGCATACGTTAAAATTACGATTTGAAACGGGATATTTACCATGTGTATTTGTAATCGTAATTCTAATGTAAATGACCATGTAAGCTTGAAATCTTATATTTGCATACGTTTTACATTTATAGCGATCTGTGATAACTTGCGATCAAGGCATGATTATAATGCATGAGTAATTTACATATCGGTATGTTACACTGATGGGAGTAGGTAATTGACCCCGTCGTTTCGGAATCTAGCCATTGCACTTTAAAACGATAGCAAAGATATTATCATCCGTTTTCCTTGGTTCATCAGCAGACAGGAGCTCATCTCGGTCTCTTCCAAAACGGCTTTTACGTCATTTGAATACTGAAGGGTGGTTATGACGTAGATCTGTATTAATAGCTGTGCTATAAGAGAGGCTTTGATGCGGCCCGCTGACTCGGAAGGGCTTAGCGCGGCACAAAAACCGTAATTTTTATTATAGCACTATGATGTTTGCCGTCGATTGGCGTTCCCAGTGCCAACACATTGGTACTTTTGATGATTTTTATGATGGATGTTAGATGATATAACGTGCTTTGAAGATTTAATGACGTCCCAATGTGAACAATACATGTGAACTGGGTATTAAATATTACACAAATCGACCTAGTCCTAAACTAAGCAAAGCTTGAACTATGAGTACGAGTACTTTTATTAGTTTAACTAGGCGAGGGCCGACGATTTACATAATTGTATAGACGACATCTGCGGGGCTAGCATAACTGCCGCTGCGACGCGACGCGAGTAGAGATAATTCTACCCTCCTCTTTCCAATTCGCACAGTTCGAGTGAGACAGGAATCGCTGAGTCGCGCGAGATACGACTTTGCAGCAAGTTGTGCTAGCTCACCAGGCTAACCTTGGGACCACGTTGGACAAGAGTCGCATCTGACAGAACCCAGTGGAGACAGTTGGAGGAGGCCTATGCCTTACGGCACACTGCATTGCGCGACATTTTGTGAAAAGGAGAAACAACATTATTTCAGTCTTCAATTCAGTTTAAAAGGCTATTATTATTATAGACAAGTAGATACTTAAATACATAGATCAAATCCAAGTTTCGGGAACAAATATTCGTAGGTAGGTCGATGAGCTCATGACACAAATAAATGCCCTGACTGGGATTCGTACCCAGGACCTTCAGCTTCGTAGGCAGTGTTTACTACCAACTAGGCTAAAGTGGTCGTCAACTAATGCTACTCGTAATTTTACCACAGCCTATCCATAAAAGGTTGTATGGCAGACGCCATTCTAACAGTATGTACAAACCTACATATTATTTCATTTTAATTCTGTTTGTGTATACCAATATAGTTTTTCTAAGCCACGTCGGTGGCAAAATAAACATAGGGTGCGCCTAATAGTGGGTCATCACCGTAGCCTAAGGACCCCCATGAACGCTCCGACCCCTTAAAACCACGACAGGGAAGAAAACCTATAGGAAATTTCTTTCAAACCTTACCATGCACGAGAATTTAGGTTCCAATGTGGGAAGGGCGAACGTCCTAATAATATCCAACGGCTATATTTCCAAACAAAGATAAAATATATAACAACATCTCTTTAGATTGGTCTAAATCTAGCCTAACCGTTAATTGCGAATTCCCAGCAAAATGCTGCCACAGCGTTTCCATAAAAGGCAATATGGCTGATGCACAGATAACCTCCACTAGATAGAGCTTATAGAACGACGCGGGCACACGATGACGACGATGACAACAATGCGCAGACCCCCTTTTCACCCCTTTAGGGGAGCAATTTCGAAAAACGCTAAAATGTGTTTTGTTGTATTTAAACGGAGAGTCTATATACGAAGTTTCAAATGTCTCACTTCAAAAAAAATTTGCTCCCAGTACAAACTTGGAACCCCCTTTTCATCCCTTTAGAGGATCAAGTTCGAAAAACGCTGAAATTAGTTTGGTTGTATGTAAACAGTGAGCCTATTTACGAAGTTTCAAATATCTCACTTCAAAAACGATTTACAAATTTTGAACCGCCTTTTCATCTCTTTAAGGAAGCAAGAAGACAATCGCTGAAATACGCTATTAATCGATTTAAACTGAGTAAATACTATACTATACAATAAATGCGTTTTTCCATACAAACTTTCATCCCTTATTTAATCCCCACTGGGGATGAATTTCAGAATAATCCTTTCTTATCCCTAGCCTACGTTATAAATGTAATCAACTGTGTAAAAATCAACTCTCTAGCGTTAGTAGTTTCGGCTGTGCATTGATGAGTCAGTCAGTGAGGAGTTCTTTATATATACATATAGAGGTCCGTAATGAAGTATAAGTGGAGGGAGAGAGTACTAATGTAGTAATCTTTTATCTCGTTTTATTTTATACGCTATACAAATCAATATATATGGAATATATAGTTAAGTTAGTTTGTTCTCATTATAGTTTTTTGTTGTCTTAATATTACCTAGTTATTATGTAGTTTATTTTATTATAAAGTAGTATAATTCTAGTACTATTATAATAATTTGACAAAGACAGCAGCCGTTACGCCAAGTTAGTGGCCTCCGGGCGGCTTCAGAACTTCTGACAGTCAAGTTGCCCTTTCACTTGACAAGACTAATCCCAATTAGGTCTAGTTTCGTCCTTGAGTTGGATTGGAAAATTGGAAGGTCATTACAGCACAATTATCGTAGTAAAATAAAACTCGCGTGGGTAATACTCGTATCCTTAAGAGCCACATTACGAGCAAATGTATTGTAAGTAGTATGTCTGAATATAATTATTTGTTTAACTAATACGTACGTTAAAAGGAGTAAAGGTAATTAATATTCAGATTTTTTAGTTGTTAGTCGCAACAATTTTCTGCTTCGTCTAAGGTTGACAGGTAGAGAATGCCATACAGCATTAAGTCCGCCTTTTGTACGATAAGGTTTCTTTTGTCCAATAAAGAATAAATAAATAAATCCTATACCTATACACCGACAGTCATTCGATACTTATATTCCTTTCATAGCTATTTTATTAGGTAATATTCACCAATGTTCTAGTTGTACATGACGTTATATATTTAGGTATACAGGAATCAACATGAAATAGCTACAATTAATATACTACGCGATTATATACAATAGTAAAGGTTGTAAACATGCCTATAAAATATTATTCTATTCATAATATCAATTCAATAGACATACATACACACAATCTAAAATAATTTACCTAAAGTATAAATTGTGGTGCCGGAAACAACCACTAATGAACAATGCGTGCCATAACAAGGCCCGCGCGCCATTTTGCAGCGAAATCGCGCGCTTTTTGAAACTGCCAATCGCAGCGCTGTTACCGACCCCCCCGCAACCCGCACCTACCGCTAAAGCTCGATCCAGACGGTCGCCGACAAGTTCCTAGGACGGAGCGACCTTTTCGACCGTCTGGCGCGGGCTTAACTGTGGTGACCTTTCAATCGAACTAAATCGTTCATAGGAGGTATCTAGTGAAGGTTATCTGTGGGCTGATGTACTGTCAGCTACAGCCAGGGACCGATACCGGTATTTTTAAAAAAACCCTGAATTAGCCCAATATTTTGGATTATTTTTTGCTCTTTACGTAGGGCTTAATCATGTATTTAGGTAACAACATCGTATTATTAGATTGTCCCATTAAAAACGAAATAATGAACCGGTGACCGTAATAATACCGGTATTCTTCTATGGAGAAAATACCGGTATCTGATCCCTGGCTACAGCCCCGTAGAACTGAAACTGCCGAGGTCCAAACGATTATCATACAACATACTAACATTTGGCTAAAAGCGCCGTCTCTAGTCCTGCGGAATTAAAATGCCAAAAGTCCGTACAATTCTCATAGTAGCCTTACGGTTTTGAAAACGGTCACACTGAAGAGCAAGCATTTACATTCGAAATGCATTTTGAGCGCAGTAGCGACTTTGATGTTTAGGGGGCAATCAACCTTTTCTTGTTGTGAAAAGTGATTTTAATTTTGGAAACAAACATTTAAAGTTCATTCACTTATGTGTTTACCATTTAGATATTAAACCAAAGTATGTGTTTTAAGGTTGGCAGCGCATATTCGTTAACTTTGAAGTATTTTATGCAGTTAAAAATATAGGTACTAGAATATCAAAGCATGGAAATATCATTCACGGTTTTAGAGAAAATTCAAAAAGAATGTTCTATTTAATATTAAATATGAAAATGTTAGATACATTTTCGAATCAGAGAGGGCTTATATTAATTTAATTTGATTATTATCATTAATTTTATACACGAAAGTAATCTAAAAATTCAAATCAAATATTACTCTTGATGTATTTCTTCGAATATCTCATTATTTAGTAATTGGCCCGTATTTGCCGTTGGGTTTGGTATTCGCAGTATAATTTGTTTAATATCTCAATATTAGGTACTGGAAAGGAATTTTATTTAGGAATTTAATAAGGAATCAGTATTAACAAGGCTTGTTGAAATTTGAAACCGGGCGAGAGCAGCAGATTGATTCAGTACAATATAAAAAAAACCGGCCAAGTGTGAATCGGACTCGCGCATGAAGGGTTCCGTACCTTATCTATAAAAACGGCAAAAAATCACGTTTGTTGTATGGGAGCCCCCTTAAATATTAATTTATTTTGTACTTGTTATAGCGGCACCAGAAATGCATCATCTGTGTAAATTTCAACTATCTAAATATCACGGTTCATGAGATACAGCCTGGTGACAGACGGACAGACAAACGGATGAACAGCGAAGTCTTAGTAATAGGGTCCGTTTTACCCTTTGGGAACCGTACCCTAAAAAACCTATGTAAAAACCTAGGCGGGTATAAAAGCAGTTAAAATTCAATGTATTTAAAATAAAAAAGTAAAATGTATAGGTAGTCTCCGTTATGTTAATTCTCTTTCTTCTCTTTGATCATCAAAGAGGAATATTTCGCAATACATTACTGCTTTCCCATATTATGCTATTGTTTATCAGTTCAGGATATTCATCAGTTTCTTTGGGCACCTAGCCTTGCGTGAGACAGATAATTTGGAGAAGGTGATGTTCATGCCAAGTTGAGAGCAAGAGACACCCGTTGGTTTGATGCAATCGAGAAAGTCACGCACATGAAACTCCAAAGTTTGCAAACTTTAAGGAACGCAGAAAATCGGATGTCTGTTTGGAAGGCACTGCAGGCTGGAGCGACTTATGGTGGTCACTCAATCATGAGAAGGAAGATAATCATCTGTACCGCTATTGGCCCGCAGCTGCCGCCATGTTAGCGCGCGCCGCGTGGCATGTTAGTCAGCCGCCATACTTCTGATCGAGTCACGCGCATTATGAACAGTGTATTATGAACCTTATAGTAGTGATCTAAGGTTAATTGTAAGTTCTGCGCGAACGAAGATTCACGACGCGCCTTATCAGTTGGGTACTACTGTACCATATCTGGCGCAGTATATTATTGTACCACGGGCTATCACAACTTACTGACAAGTTGTATTTCACGCGACCAGCGATTCCTGTCGCGCTCGAACTGTGATAATTAGAGGAGGATAGATTTTCTCTACTCGCGTCGCATTCCAACAACAGTTGTGTTGTCCCCGCATTTATCAGTTTACGCGGTCCCTCACACTCCAGATAATTTCGTAAACTGTGTGCAGCTCGGCATTCACCACCGCTTAAATTCCTAAAATACCATCCATTTCTAACCATAATCAGCCAGGTCCGATTCCCGCTTGTTGGGCGAGCATAAAATATTCCACCCGGCACTCATGTCCCAATAATCCGGCCACAATGCCGATGCGAGCGGTGAATACATTATCGCATCGTACAATTATATTACGATCTAGGGTGACATAAACGGGTACATTTTGTGTAGGAATTCTGTGCAGTTGTCCCTTTTTGGTTTGGAATATATATTTTGATTTTCTGATGACTGTCATTTCTACCCTTGGGCAATAGCTTGCTGTACGTATTTGAAATAATCATGATGTATGTTAGGAAGTTAGGAAGAAGTTATACAATTTCCCAACGAAAACTGATAAGTTAATAAATGACTATCAGGAAAAGGAAACTTAAATTAACTTTTTACTTAAAGGTGTTGTTGTATAAAGTTATACAATATAAAATTCCAAGACACATTACTGACCTTACGGATTCTAAAAATAAATCTGTCGTGAAACAAAAGCTTATTTCAAAAGCATATTGTAAGGTACACGATTACATCATGGATAGGGATGTTTGGCAGTGATAGCGTCGGTTTAGGTAAAATGACCAATCAAACATTATAAGTTGCACAGACGCTGTGCGGGCCCAACGCAAAATTAGGTATTAAAAGGTTTCAAAACTGAGTAGGTACTGGACGGTCCACAGAAAACACTACCCACTAGCCACTAACTGATTCGAAAATATGTTTTCACACCTGCTATTCAGAAAAGAGTTGCCTTCGAATGAGGGATCAACGATGTACTTTTCTTCCCTCATTTGAGGGCAACAATGACTCTTTTCCTTATTTCTATAAGAAAAAAAACAGAAAAAAGCAAAAGCAGTATGTGACACTGTAGTAAAATCATTTGTAAGACATTTCATGTTTTTAGCAGCGGACCTCATAGGCGGTGTGAAAAGCAGTATGTGTCACACGGTAGCAAAATTATTTCCGTCTTGGGCGTGAACACTTGAATCCCTCGCTACGCTCAAGATTCTACTTTATAATCCCTCGCTACGCTCAGGATTCTATTGTAGAATCTTTCGCTTCACTCGGGATTCAATATACCGCCCTCGCCGTAAATATATCATTTTGCTCCCTTGAGACACAATCTACTATTTACCCCCTATCCAGTCGTATTTAGACATTTCACTTTATGAACTTAATTTTGCATGTCGTATTTCGTAATGTTAAGTCTCAAATCATTTTCATTTAAGTCCGCATTAGATGCTGTCATAGTTCGTTTAAGATTAGATGTCTTAAATTGCTAACAGAGTTCCTCCTTCTAACCGTATTATAGCAATACATTAACAATTACAATCCAGTGACACTAAATAAACCCACTTTATCAATTGCTTTTACTCTAAGTACGCCGCCTAACGCTAGCAGTTTCTCCCTCGTAAACTAAAACACGTGTAAAACACATACCTAACAATCTTGCGACGTCGGCTTGAACCCACAGAAATCCAATTTGTGCCTCGTATAAAATTCAGAACTAATTAATGAACCAATTGTACGCCACATCTAACTGTACAGGTCAGGAAGGACGTAAATCTATGGTTTTCTTAATGAAATTTCGCTTTGTGGAAACGACGTGCAGCAATTGTAAAGATGACCGCGTAGGCGGTACCTATTGTTTGAGTTGGGAGAATTATGGACGATTAGGAGTACTTATTAGTAGATTGTTAAGTAAGGGTTGAAAGGGACCCAATTCACCCGAGATATTTTGGTGCTCTCACTTCGTCCGAGCGCCAATAGTTCAAGGGTAACATGGGTGTTTTCACCCAAGTTAAACACTCTACTTTTCATTTCGACTATGAGGAAAATAAATGAGAAATAAAAGTGGATTCAGTAATAAAAATATGCGCTGCAGCAACCAGCAGCCGGCGCTGCCGCGCCCCGCGCCGAGCGGCCCGTGCGTGCGGCCGCGGCCTAACTTTAAAAAGAAATTACTTTCTACCTTCTTAGGGTCGGAAAAGTGACTTTCAACCCGGCCTCCCTATGAAAATTGAATTTTCCGAACAGGAGAGATAAAAATAAATTACTATTGGAACGTGCGTTAGGGCATACCAATTGTAGTTATTTGAAGCTGAGCTTAATACGCCCGAGCGCTAGATTGGAAAATTCGTGTGAAATACAAAGAAAAATTCAAGCCATTATTCTCACTAAAACGCATGAGTTTGCAATTAACCATCCCGCTCTCTACGGAAGCTCTGCGCGCACTATTGTGTACATTTTAATTGATTTTTGGAACACTGGATCACTTATGAAAAATCTATCCGTTTATTGTATTAGAACAATAAAAGAGCTATCTTTTTGTCGATGATAATTACTAAATCGGCAGCATGAAATTCGATGATATTTATGATTTTGTGACAGAGTTAGCAAGGCAGTTTTCAATATTTTGTTCAGTTATTGTGTTTGTTTTTTTTTTACAGTCTACAGTAATTAAGGTGTAGTGTTTGAAATTATTTCTTCACACTGGAAGCTAAAACTTCATTATTTTCGTCAGATTTCAGAATGGGCCTTGCCTTAAAAACCCATTTTCTTTTTATCAGCTTCAGACACGCCCACATCTAAAACGATTTCATTCAGTTCCGACAGCGTTATAAATGTTGTAATCCATTAAATATTCCGTGTTAAGTTAAAAAAAGTCGTCAGAAAATGAGCGTCACAGTGAAATACGGTGTATTTCCTTAGCAGGCGATGATGGGCCTTAATTTGGTTTATCTATTATGTGGGCTATTCCACTTTTTCATGTTTTTACACTTTTTTTAATGCAGATTTTGGAATACTTGGCCCTCACTTCATATTTTTGTATTGCTATTTAGAAAGAGGTTTAATTGCAGTATCACTTCCGATTGTTTTGGTAATTAACGAACCACAGGTAATATCCATAAATCGAGTAACTCAGTGGTCCTTGGATGTCTCACCATTTGTATGAAAAAAATGGTTTTTACCAATTTGTTACCGATCTTTTACAGCAATATGTTAATATTTTTACCTGTAAGGTTAAATTCAATACATATCATGGATTTTTTTGTAATAGAAAACTGGTCATGAAAAGTAGAATGGTCCATGTACTGTAGAGATTGTATGCCAAAGCCAAACCTATACAATGCTGGCTATACAGCATTGATGATCCTATTTCAAATAGAAGATTATAAATAATTCACTTCAACTTGTAAATATCTTCTCGGTAATGTTTGAAACGTACGACATTTTTCCGAATGTAAATTACATTGATATCAACATCGATTTAAAATAATCGATAGATATCAACCGTACGTACATTTAAAATAATCGATGGATATTTATTTTTCTGTTTACTTTTTATCGTGTTTTGTATTACTCTAGTTGACATTATGTTATTTTTATTTTTCCTGTTATGACGATCATGATAACAATTCTTGTAATTTTGACATGTGTGCAAATTTATAATGTAATTCCTTATCATGAAATAAATTATCTAATCTAATCTAATCTAATCAACCGTACGTACATTTAAAATAATCGATGGATATCAACCGTACGTACATTTAAAATAATCGATGGATATCAACCGTACGTACATTTAAAATAATCGATGGATATCAACCGTACGTACATTTAAAACATCTGCTGCTGCACGTCGAGTAGATATAAATATCATATTTGCAAGCGAAAATTAGAGTTGATTTGTCCTAAACGTTCGAAAAGTTACGCAATTATACTACTTAACCTACTCGTTTTTATAAATTCTACACATAAATAAATTTTCATACAGGTAAATTACTTTAAGGTGAGTCCCTGTGCTCGACATTGCACAATCCCAATACGCCATATATTGGGATGGCACTTTCAATCTTAAATATGTTATGATGACAGAGGTGATCAATTCGTGTCATCGATTGGGTACCAGCAGGCGAATCACGTAACTTTATGTACTAACGGTAGATAGATTTTACTGTCAATTTTGAAGTATAAATGTATGAGGTGACAATTTGAATTTGACATTAAAATCTATCTAACGGTAGTACAAAAGTTACGTGATTACCCCGCAGGTGTCAATCACTGGGACCTTTTCACACTGACATAAGCTCTTAGTCGATTGAATATTCTACTTTAACACTAAAGGGATTCTATTATATAAACACTAGCTAAGAATCATTTTTTTTAATAGTAACTCTATTACATTAGCGTTAGAGTCGAATATCCAATGGAATAAGAACATCTGTGTGTCGAACTCAAAGTAATTGTACTGTAAACAGCGTTAAATCTTGACAAGTGCCGCCCCTATTAGCCCTTAATTTCAAGTGTATGTACACTGAAAACCCTTTAAGTGCCTACAGCTTAGCGACAAGTTGATAATCCGGGACCGGGCCTGATCGTACCTTAGACCGGATCCGGTTAAAAGGGTTTAAAACCTTGTAACCAAAGGTTTAAAGTTAACAAATAATTACAAATGCTTTAAGTTGATAATGGGTTGGTATTACATGTTGTGTAAAAGTTTCTTTCTGTAAAAGATGACTGGCCTACGTAGCCCTGAACTTGGCAAACAATTGCGAATATCCATAGCCCAAGCTTCTGCATTGTACAAAATATTTCTTTCAGAAAAAAAAAAAAAAGACAGTCAAATGGCTGAGTTATCCTACCATACATTGCCAAATTAAGGGCTAATGGAGCTGAATATGTATTCAGCTCCATTAGCAAGGCGCATGTGCGCCTTCCATATTACCTTACCCGTCCCTTATTTTCATGGAGTGGCGGAAAGAGCCAACATGAGACGCATGGGATTTACATCCCAGACACGTTCCGCCCTTCGTACATTTTTATGGCTATAGACTGTAGAGGGAAAATTATCCTAACAGTTTCCATTGTTTAAATAAAGACTTTATGTTGTAGGTTGTAACCAAAAAGGTTTCAATTTCAATGTTGCTTTATATAGTTCTGGGGGCCGATTTTTGAGTGTCGAACGCTCGACTTTTCACTCGAGGACTGTCAAAAACCTATGATACTTGATGACCGTTCGACATTCAAAAATCGGCTCCCAGATCACTGCCTCAGCACGTTTGTTCGCAATATAAGGGATATCGGATTTTAGACTAAAAAACTATAAAAGATATATAAAATACCTTCAGTAAACTGACTCTTCAACCTGCCTTTGAAAAAGTTTTTTTCATGTGCCTTGATTAACACCACCATACCTACTTGGTCTGTAGGGATGAATTTTGTGTTCCAGTCTATCGTGGTGGTAAGGCCGCCAAAGCTCACAAATATGTGCTGTGTTGAGATTGAGAGTGAGGGAACGGCGTGTCTCTAAGCATTCAATAGAAATAATCCTCAAATCAAGGGTCGGCAGCGCCTTTGTGATTGTTCTAGTCGCAAGCGTCCATAGGCTACGATATCCTAACTGTTGATGAATCCTCAAATGAATAAAGGGTCGTCATAGCGCTTGTGTCTGTAACCATTAGGAGGACGATCAAAGGCAGATTTAATAAAAAAAAAACGAAAGTATAGAAGAAACTGGCTAGTCAAATCGTAAGGCGCGTATACCCGCGAACGACCTTGCGCGTTGGGGCGGCGTGGCGTAGCCTTTCCCGCCGCACTACCCGCGCCCCCCCGCTGTAACAGAATCCATCAGGTTTTTTGTATGTGTGTGTATGTATTTTTTATATTATTATTTTCTAAATACGTAGGAATGTTTGAAGTAATTAAATATATAAAATAGTTAAGTAGGTACATTGTCTCAGAATCTAACTCTTATATTTTAGCGTCGCGCGCAAAGCGACACAGCCTTCCCGTCCGAGAGCCGGTGACAGACTGCCGCCCGTCGCCCGCGCACGTATCCGCCCCCAACTTTTATGACGATGTGGTAGTTATTCCAGGTTTTTGACAAAAGTAATGATTATTTTACAATATCCGTTGCTCAGATTATGAAAAACTGAATTAAGTTTTATTTTCTGAATATCCCGTTTAAAAAACATGTCTAGATAGTAAGCAGTAGCGATTTAAAAGGTTGAAAAATGCCTTATTTGATTTTTTTTTTTTGTTAGGACAATCTAGGCGTGTTGCAATTTCCGTTGCTCAGATTGAAGAGGACATATCAATTCTTCAAGTATATTTTTTCGAGACCTATATTTCGGGCCAGTTTTGAGTTTTAGACCTTTGAACGCGACCAAAATGTGGTATTTCACTCTATTACGCGCCTGTCACAGACTGCAGCGGCCTGCTGCTGTCACTATGAAAATCAAGACCGCGTATGTCTGAATTAATGTTAGGATTTTCATAGTGTACAAAAGGCCGCCACCGCGGCCGCTGCAATGTGTGGCACGCTTAATAGAGTTGAATTTATTTTCTTTTACCCAGTAGCTGTGGTCTAAATCGTTCAGGAGGATCACGATGATAATGATGATGAAAATAAACACGACAACTATTTGTAATAGAAGGACCATTTGTTTTTCAAGTGAACTGTACCACGGTAACTTACGACTAGGTTGTACCTATAATTATCGTGCTACTCGTTGTTCAAAAGTATAAATCAATCAGTTTAAAACGTCGTTACTGCTTAATACAAGCCGTAAATAAAACAAATTTATCGTTTAGCATCTTAATGGCGTTAAGGGGGAGCGGAACCAATTTCAACCGAAACGATTAACGCTTATTTACTGATGTAATTTCACCAATCCGGGTAGGGTTGTCACAACACGCCTCGGAAATAAATAAAGGAATCAATACAATACATTTCTTATTATACATTGGTGGCAATCAAGCGTACGGCCCGCCTACGTATTACCGTAGATTATGAATGCCTGCAAATGCAAATCCAGAAATCAGAATGCGCGTTGCCAACCCTTTAAAAAAGACTCCTTCTTTTTCCTTCTCCTCCTTTTTTAGAATCCCCATAATTTAATACGTTTCGTGTATTGCGCGGTAGCTCTGACATGTTAGCTCAGTGATTGTGTTGTCTTCTGCGTTGGAACGTTGGAAGGTGGGAAATACCTTGAGGAAAGTGAGAAAGTAGCTGACTACTCCGTCCGTATGTATATTAATGGTCAAGATATTACTAATGTAGAAGTTTGGAGCGCTCATGGCCTAGCGACGCCCGCGTACCGCGCGCCAAATCTAAGAACTGACCTGGGCCGATGTTGATGTACCCAGGTCAGTTCTTGGAGGGGTGACCGCTTTGAGTGGTTATTAACTGAGCGCTCCCGTGACTTGGAAGGCACGTTAAGCCGTTGATCCCGGCTGCTGTGTATCAAGTTGCCCACTCACTTGACGTTGGGTCGAAGTTGATAAATAAATAAATCACTAACGTACCCCCTTATTCATAAAAGTTAACAAACCTCCTTCTCACACGAACACGAAATTTAACGAGAAATAGGATTGATGATCGATTATGAATAAAGAGATTAGACTAAGTATAGCAATAAGCGGTAACCACAATATATATGAGATAATCCACATTGATAGGTACGTTATGGCGGCAGGCGCCTACGTTATACCGTAATGAATATATTATATTCACTATTGTATTCCAACAACGCCAATAAAGGCCTAAGCGACGGCTGCCATAAGGTGCCTTTCTTTGTGGATTATCACATATATAGTATATGTCTACCATTTCATAGAGACGGCGCCTGGGACGGGACAGGGGCTAGAGGGGGAGGGGAGACATCAAAGGGTACCAGGCGGGGTTTTGTTTGTTTTATAAGAAAGTCTTTATTTGTGGTAAGCAACTAATACAAAAGAAGTACATCAACAAAAACACATGCCAAAAATTTTGGCTCATAAATAATTTATACAGGCTTTTGCGAGTTTGAAAATTGTTGTTATTACATGAAGAAACTGATAACATAATATGCTACTTATGATAATTAGTATTTATTTATATGGACCATTGTGTAGGGTACACTTTAAGCATCAAGACATTATAGTAGTAGTAGTAAACACTACATTGTATAAATACACATTGCACTACATAAAACAAACTTAATAATAGATATTTGTACAAAGGCGAACTTATCTTCTTTACTTTGTTTCTGAGTCTTGGATGTTTTCTATGTATTTAAGTATTTATATTTATTAAATATATCGTTGTCTAGTACCCATAACACAAGCCTTCTTGAGCTTACTGTGGGGCTAGTTCGATTTGTGAAAGATTGTCCTCTAATATTTATTTATTTATCTTAGTCGGCGTGTTCCTACTATCCCATGCCGTCTCAGTGGATCAAACGATCGACTTATACTTTTCCTGCTGTTGAGTGACAACCCTGCAGATGTAATAACTGATTAAATTAGCATAAAATAATTTACAGGTGGAGTTATGAAGGAAGTCAGCCTCTTAATAAAAGTTTGTGATTTACGTACAACGGAACTGTGTACAGTCGGCATGACAAGGGCTATTTGACAAGTTTTGATAACGCTCATGACATGACGACTGTTAGTAACATTTTAGTTGTAACATTTTTCCCTTTTTGCAAGCTGTTTGATGGTAAGCAGACATCGTAGCCTATGGAAGAACAATCGCTAGCGCAATGCTGACCCTATTTTATGTACGAGGATTCGTTGTACGGACAGCTTGAGACAAATGCAGGTCCCAAAGTTCCCCACTCTCAACTCGGTGCATTCTCGGGAGTTCTGGTGATTTACAATAAACTCCCGGCCAAGCCGCAAAAAATGGTTATATGGGAAAAGTCGGAAGACTTTACAAAATCGATAATTTCATATTGTGATGATTTTGTGAAATGTAGGGTAATTTGTAAATAATTTGTTTAAATATGAGGGTAAGCAATAATATTGTAATACCAGCTCGGACGTTTGATCTTGACTCCCTACCCTTTTCGGGTGGCGATACGAGAACAAAAAGCCGATGTCTGGGCAGAGAGGGCATTCTGTTACGAGCGCTAGCATTAAGTTGAGTCTGTAGAAGTACACCAAGGAAATAAATCGTGATATTTGTCGTAAGTCAGTGTTTTTCTTAATAATATAATGTCAAAATATCCCGAATATCGCCTGGGGCAGTATTCCGACGGCGATATTTGACGAAAAGGGGTGTGTCCCAACATACCTCTCTCTGAAAATAAGAATGACAGCGACTTAAGTACGCAGACATGTACTTAATTCCTTTACTGGCATACTGGCAACCTTATAAAGATGTTAAAAAACCGGCCAAGTGCGTGTCGGGCCAAGCGCAATGTAGGGTTCCGTAGTTGTCCAGCCGTAATATTATGCGGACTTAACAAACTTATATTCTCTATGTTTTTGACATAGCTTATAACATTTTTAAGTATAATCAATGGGGTTTGGAAGAAAAAAATGCGCTCCTACTTTACGTGTACACGAAATTTCTTTAAATATTTTATTCTACCGTTTTGTCAGCGTGATTGATATGTATACTCATGCCTAATTACAGCTTCCTATTATTAACGGTTACTGAGCTAAGCCGCGGACGGACGGACGGACATGACGAACTATAGAGTTCTTTGTTTACTACGGAATCTTAAAAAAATAGTCAAAACAGAGGCGTTATTACTTTAATTTTTGAATGTACATAAGGTAGATATATCAGTGCCTCTAGTAAAAGTTTTTCGAAACAAAACACAAACAAACACGTTTGCGTTTAGTCTCGATTTCTATTGCAACGCGGCGGCCTTAGGTGGTAACTGTATATGTATGGCAAAGAGCCATACATATGTAAAGTAGGGAAAATTACAGTTAGATCTAACTAAGGTACGTTTGAAACGTTACTTTACGAATTCCAATGGCTGGTTATATTTTCTTTTCTGTCAAAACCGACCCTGAGGGCCAACCGCGAACCGAAAACGAAATATCTGCCTCTCTGTCATACTTGTGTAATCGAGCGACAGAGAGGGAGAGTTTTCTGTTCGCGGTAGGCTCTCAATAGTAAATTACTGATTGATCCACTCAAAACACTGAATGGGCAAATAACTTCCCAGTCTTTCCTTCGCCATTCAAATGTTTCCTCATATAAAAACTTTCTCGTATTGGCACACAAGTAGGCGATCAACAGTACACGATAATTAACCATGCTACCCGTACAATAAGGTCTAATTACCAATGCTGATGCTGGACGCGATAATCTTGCTGACATAGTAATTACTACCTTGCAAAAGCTTACTCTATACAGTTTTGTACCTGAATGTCCAGGTTTACTCAATTAGCATATAAGACAGTGAATTAGGAGTGCAATCGCGTAACAATAGTAAATTAGGCCACTCTATATACCTAGGTGTCAATATACAACTGGTATTCGCGCTTATTTACATTACAGCTCGCCTTGCGCGAACCGTATAGAAGATTACACTTATATCACAATACGTATCAAGTTATTATTATTGAATATTAACGCAAAAACCAATCAATTTTTGAATCCGCTATAATATTATCTGCAGTGGTGTCCCCTTATTTCATCGATAAACGTTTCATAGAATGTATTATCCACAGAATTTTCTTTCGTAGAAACTTGTATTTCAAGAACTTTTTTGTTAGTACCCAATTACTATGTGATTTTCCTGTGTGTCATGTTGTCCTTTTAAGAATAAATTATTTAATCCGATATAGTGAACATAGAAATGATGGTAACTAACTGTAATTCCATCTATTTTTCTTCTAACTTTGATCGGCCTTATTGCGGTTAACATTAGATCCACAAATCTGGTCGACCGTTGAACTTCTAGGAAATTTACTGCTCTTTCTGTCATACAATATGGTGTAAAAAAGTGCATAGTTTTTCTTCCTAGTGTACCCCCAAATATTCCCACGAAATTGCATTAAGTTCTGAGCACTTTCCAGGTACGATGTACATGTAAACTGGATTATAGGTTGTTTTACCTGAAAAGTAGGTTAAGTTAAACTAGAACTGCGACCCTTTCCGAAATAAAACTATGAAATGAAAATTTTCGAATAATATATTCGATGAAAAGTTCGTCCGCGAGACAGTGATAACAGACACAAGTCTCCAGTAATATGATAATAATGATTGTGTAAAAATCACAATTACGTATCAACTGTATGTATTAAGTATTAACGAAGATGATAATGAGCTGATCGCCAAGGGACCGTCGCAGCGAATTAGGACAGAACATTATCCTCATTACTCGTAGTCGGTTAATTGGGACCCTGCCCAGGGGAACGGACATATTGAAAAAGGGACCGGGATTCACAATTTACCTTTAGGCAACTTCCTCATTTGGTGGTGTCGGTACGGTATTAATAGATAAAATTCGACTTATGTACCTCTCACGAGAGTTCAATTTGCCTAGCTATTGAATGTCTCGGCTCTAAGGCTACCTCCGCATTTGTCGCCGCGAGCGCGGTATGATATCAGTAAGCTGTGAGCGTCTTTAATTCGCGACTACATGTTAATGAGGCAATTCCGATTGGTGCGTGATACGCGGAAGCCGGTGCGCTTGCAGCACTGCATCAATACCGCCTCCCTAAGAATAGTAGATTGTATGACAAGGGTCTAAAATGAGCCATATTAACACGAGATAGTTATTTTCCCGAACAAAGTGAGGGAAAATAGTTCGAGGGCAAATAGTATGGCTTTTAGAACAGAGGCAGAGTTATACACTCTACTTTTCACTTCGATTGCGAGAAAGTAAATAAACAAAGGTTAGCCATCCAAAATTAACAATTAATTCCACGGCGAACTTATATGTAATTTGGCAGCAGTTAAATTAGTATTTTGTGATTGGTGGATTTAATAGGTGAAGTATTATGATTGGTTTAAATTGAATGTTTTGTAAATCATAAATATGTATTCATATTTTCCCTAGGGGTTAAACGTACTACTTTAACCCCGCTTGACAAGTCTAATATGATGCACTTTTCGAGCATAAGAAGTGAAAACACCATTATGTTTGTGTTTACGTATGTTCACGCGCTATACTGTTTGTTTGACGACCAGTTTGGCCTAGTGGTTAATTGAGCTTACTATGGCGCTAGTTCCATTTGTGTAAGATTGTCGATTTTGTTGTAATATTTATTTATATTCCGTCATCATTCGTATTCAATGTCACACAAAATTTAGATCAAAACGTTAAATATTTATTACTAACCTAATACATATTTATTGAGGAAAAATGAGTTCCTAAGTGAAACCGCCGACAACTCCGGAAAATGTTCGGATCTCGGCAGCAAGACTTTCGAAGTTGGTGAAATGTTTGTAAATAATTGAACGTTCTTAACCTTTTTGCTGTTCCGAGGTTTACTTTTACGGAGTTTAATACCTGCTTATGGAGATTTGGGACATGTTGCCGCATGTCTTGTACAGGAAATAAAGATTCAAGTTACCATTTGTAAAAGAAAATAGTCACCATCATAGTTTTAGCGTATCCCAGGGACACCATAATCTCAAGATTTTACGTAGGAACTAGTTTTAGGAAAGCGACTGTCATCTGAACTTCTTACCCAGAGAGGAAACTAGACTTTGTTGGGATTAGGGCATGCATTACTGGAATATTTTCAATCCCGGGATTGAAATCCGGTATTGGACCTCATCCCGGGATGTGTGTGAATACGAGTAAGTGACAATTTACCGTCACATTGTAGCTATCTGTGTTATATATAAGTATAAAAATAATGTAGGACTGAGAATACCACAAATAATAACGATATAATTATAAATACTCAACTCTTTTGTTGTTGCCTTTTTTATAAATATTCCGGTACATAAGACTCTTTTTTTTCTATTAAATATAATGCAAAATCTTCAATACCGGTATTGGTCTGTCCAATCCCGATATTGAAATACCGTAAAAATAGTTGAGATTAGACCGGTTTCCCCATGATGTTTTCCTTTACCGAAAACGGATTGTCAACAACAACAACAATTAATTACACGTCGAGGAGCGAGCGCGCATAGGTCTAGGTGTCCGTTACCATCAGGCCCACTTGGAGGTAGGAGTCACAAAACCGTCCGAATTTCAGAAAGCCGGTTTTACGGTTTTTACACTACAGCAAACCCGGGTTCCCGGTTTTTTTGGTGTTTTCGATTTTGTGTATATTTTGTGAAATACGTTGATTTATATTGTGTTTTAACAATTTATCCTTTACTATTCAGACTTCCCGATCTTCGTTAAATAAATACGAACAGTCATTTAAATTAAACACAGAATTATAAAGTAAAAGTAATGTAATTACCTCTAATCAGTCTTTGAACTTCTTAAAAGTTAATACATATACTAAAATATAGGAGAACAAAATGTCTAACAATGTAATTTTACTCTTAAAACTAGAAGGTAGCTATGGTAGAACCCTTTACTTTAGGTTTATAGTAATTGTATAAATATGTAAATCTAAAACTCGTAAAAGCCGGTTTTATGGGTCTTAAACCCGGTTTTCTCAGTTGGCGGTAAACCCGGTTTTGCCCGTTATTCCGATTTCGGTGATACCGGTTTTGTGAATCCTACTTACTGCTGGCCTACTTACTACTATACTGGACGCCAAACAAGCTTAGACCGCAAGGCCACTCTACCCAAAGTGTCTGCGGTACAAGACCGCAGACCATGGCGCACCTGCTGGCGTGCCCCGCATACCCACACTCCTGCTCGGAACACGGCCTGAGAGACGCGGGTCAAGACTGTCTCATCGCTACTTTATTTGAGGACACGAAAGAAGAAGACCATCAGACAATATCCTTGTTTGCCACCGTCGTAGTATTGAATTGACAGGTGACATGATATATAGTTGATCCGTGCGAATACATATCAATTGACTTCAGTGAAGTTTTCTTCACAACACTCAACGCGCCAGAATTTCAAACCCAAATAGTTGAACAAAACCCGGATCGGATCGCCCTATCCTCGTATAGGTATATGTTTCGATTACTGAACCTGTTGATCTATGTTCAGTAGTTGTACAGTTGCATCCTGAAGGATGTCCGGGGTCCGCTAACTCATCCCAAGATTGGCGTAGGTAAATTTACAGAACCGACAGCCATCTGACCTTTCAACACAAGGGGCTACTAGATCTTATTGGGATTAGGCTTGTCAAGTGAGTGGACAACTAGACTGTTCGAAGTTATGTTCAGTAGACTACAAAAGGGACCTTATGGCGGCAGGCGCTTACGCTGCACCGATTCACGATTGTATTCGAACAACGGCAAAAAAGTGCTGGCCGCCATTAGGTCAATGTGGATTATTAAATATGTATATGATTTTTTTATATATTCGGAGTACAGGCCAAGGAGTACTCCGAACTTCGAAATCCGAACTTTGTATCGTGCCGTTACTTTCATTCATATAGTGTATAACACGATCGTGAAAGGGACGGCACTATACGAAGTTCGTAGTAACCCTCTTGTAGTTATAATTTCCCAACATATGGTAAAACGGATCTTTATAAAACCGGGCCTTGAACTATTATTTACATATTCATACTTACTATACCACTGTATTTATCACAATACTGCTAAGTGCTAGTGTCCTAGTAGCTATTAGTGCTAGATATAAGTGAAGACAACAAATACACCAATACTTGTTATTGTTATTTCACTGCTAACAAAGCATACAAAAGGTAGCAAACACTTTCGGATGGGTTACCCCGACCCCGAAATCCCGAGATAATAAAGACATCGGTATGCTTAAGACGACTGTAAATGTGTAGATAAGAGCCTTTGCACACTAGCGTTTTTGGCAGCGGTTTATTAGCGGAGCGGGAACGCAATGTGCACGCGGCGAGCACGCAGCGGAATCTCCGCGAGTTTTCGCCGCCTGCGTGGCGCCGCGTGGACCCGTAGTCACCTCAGCTACACACTCTTTTCGACGCGTGTACGCAACGTCACCATGGCGGCAAGCAGGCGTTAAATAACCTCAGATACAGTTAATGTGCACGAGCCCTAAGCGTGTGCGTAACACGCGATGCGAGAATATAAAATTCTTACTGGCCTAACCATACACAATGTTTTTTTCATCACATTTGCGACCATAATAAGGAACGTTAACTGTATCCCTGCGTGTTATCGAGCCCTTTACAAGCAAGTGTGATGAAAAGATAACACGAATAGAAAGGTAGTGTTAACACTTAAAAACACAATTTAACTAACGTAATTAATTATGTAATACAGAGAGCAAATACAAAGAAAACATTAACAGTGATCTCGCATGCAGGCTAAGACGGGAATCGAGTCCGCGCTTCTGGTTTGTTGTACCAGCGCCCTTATACACCGCGGCTACCCAGACCGCTACGTAATCACAGCGAATCTTTACCTTGGCTTAAGCTGCTACTAATAGCGATCCCCGGTATTATCTTTAAATGCTCAGAGAAAAAAAGAGTAACGTATTAATACTTTAAAACGACGCCTGACGCCTAATACCTTCTTGATTCGGCGCAACAAACCAGCGCTTTACTATATAGGCAGTGATAATCACAACGCCTAATGGCAATAAAATTCTCCTGCGAGTTAGCCGGTGTACAGTGACCTCCAACTACGTACAGTTGTAATGGGATTCGCGGTCATTCACACTGGAGTAAATAGAAAGTTGAGCCCTAATGGGTCGCAATTTCACACCTACGTGATAGCATATTAGGAACGGTTTCTGTGCCCTAATGGTTATAGTCCATCCGCTGGTCTAAGGCTGAACAGTCATAAAGATAAGCTAATTAGTTAACCTATTGCAAAAAATCGCAAGTAATCTTTTACACAGCAAAAGCAAACGTAACAGTTTGCACTAAAGCTCAATGCCAAATGACACCGACAAGCGTAAAGCGACAAAAAATATTTGATGTGGTTGCTAAGATAATCTCTGTTTACGGAACACACGAGGTATTTTAGCTTTAAAAAAGCTAAGCCTAGGTTGCAATTCAAAAGTTCGTGTTACGACTTGTGACCATTCGAAAAAATCGGCCACTTATGTCAATTAAAATCAATGCATTTCAGCCCCTAAAGTTTTGACAATTACATGCATAATCGCATGAAATGCAATAGATAAGAGTTACTTAATACACTGACCTATAGCCTCTAAAGCGCTTGCGATATAAACCAAAACATGCTGCTGACACATCGAGCCGTAATATTTTTAAAATTTAATATAAGAGATTAAATACGAGCCCCAATGCAAAATAGCTCGTCTAGTCGCAATTCTGCATGCGTATTTTTTTTCAAAAACTAGTATTTCTACCCGAATCGACTTTGATGATTAATGGAATACACTAGACGCAATGTCACTAAAGCTAGCTTAGTTTTGAGTTGTACAAAGTGTACATCTCGTTATTTATTTTAAAATAATTTAATTATAAATATTACATCTCACACGCAAATAATTACGTCTGCTTCATATTTAAGGCAAAATAGGTCGTCTATTTAAAATAAAACCTGTTTACCAGGGTTCGTAATATAAAATATTATTTTCAAATTGAATACGGAATATTCTCTGTCATGTAAAATGACAAACCACTATATAAAAGGGCAAATTCAGCCTAATTTTTTATTACTCCAAATCGTTTTTCTATCGAGATGGCACGAGGTAAGCCAGTGACTGAAGAAGTGCGGAAAATTATAATCTCCAGTAACAATAAAGGCAAATCTACGTACCAAATTGCCAAGGACCTTTCTATGCCAAGGTCTACAATCCAAACTATCATCGAGCATCATCGAAAACACGACAAAATTTCTTGTTTAAAGAAATCCGGCCGCCCACGAATTACTACTAAAGCAGAAAACAGGATTCTGAGGAAGATCATCAAGAAAAATCGT
This sequence comes from Epiblema foenella, assembly GCA_963556455.1. NCBI lineage: Eukaryota > Metazoa > Arthropoda > Insecta > Lepidoptera > Tortricidae > Epiblema > Epiblema foenella. The sequence continues at coordinate 7,779,776 of OY747108.1, read as the reverse complement.
CGTGCAAGAGCTGGAGAACTTACGGTACTATGGCGTGACGCAATTAAAAAAAACATTTCAGTGGATACTTGCAAGAGAGTGATGAAGAGGATGGGCTACGGTTTTTACACTGCTAAAGAGAAACCGTTACTTACACAACGGCAGAAAACTAACAGGTTGAAATTCGCCAAAAAGTACAGAAATTGGACCGTCGATCAGTGGCGTAAAATTATATGGAGTGACGAATCTAAATTTGAAGTCACAGTAGGCGATGAACGAAGTAAAGTCATTCGCGAAAAAGGAGAGGCATTTCAAAAAGATTGTCTTAAGCGTAAGGTAAAGTTTCCAGCTTCCTTAATGATTTGGGGCTGCATGTCGGCACAGGGTGTCGGCTGTCTGCAATTTATAGATGGAACCGTCAATGCCGAAAAATACAAAAGCATCTTACAAGAGAGTTTGCTGCCGTCTATACGTAAGTTAAAGTATAAAAATGCGTATACTTTTCAACAAGATGGTGCCTCATGCCATACCGCTAAAGCAACGATGGCGTGGCTGAAAAAGAAAAAAATACCTACCATGTCGTGGCCATCCAGCAGCCCGGACTTGTCTCCCATAGAAACGTTGTGGTGGAAAATGAAGAAGAAGTTGCGAAAGGACCCGTCCAGATCAAAAGCTGATCTTAAAGAGAAACTTACCTGTGTTTGGAATGAAACAACCCCGGAAGAGTGTCGACAGCTGGTAGATACAATGCCGCTCAGAATTAAAGCCGTTTTAGATGCAAAAGGAGACGCCACCAAGTGGTAGACGTTCTAATCTGCGTCGGTAACACTAAAGACGAACTTTTTTGCATTTTAGTACAATTGGTGAAACAATGTTTTTTTTATTACCAAGGAAAGTTCGTTTTTTTTTTCATTGAATAAATAAAATACGATTTATAACTTATACTGTTTTTATATTGCTAATTCTTCCAAACACCTTCGTCCCCCAGAATTTTTAGGTTAACGTTAGTTTAGTACATTTTTTTCCTACCAGACGTACTCATTTGCATTGGGGCTCGTAGATTGATATCTGCCTACCGTAGTTGTTAAGAACTTATAGGTCAACTAAAATTTATGGAGTTGTTAGTGCTTGATTTAAAGTCACAACTGTAACGCTGTACCCACGGCATTCAATTTGTATTTTGTACACCGCGCTATTAAGATATTTCCTGAATTAAATGTGGTCGGCACGGGTACACGACCTGTATTCGAAACTCTCGGTGCGCGAGTCAGACTCGCAGTTGACCGGTTTTTTTGTCTATTCATAGTTAAACATAAAAACTCTTAAGTTTTTATGTTTCTTTATCATAAAATTATACATATAATCGCTAATTGCCGATCGCAATTCTTTTGTAAAACGTGTGTAAATATCTAGAATTAGTGCAGACAAGACGAAATTCTTGCTGAATTCCACCACCGAGTTAGGCCGGACTGATTCCTACAGTCTAGCTGATGCGGTGACTTACACCGTCCAGTTAAGATCCTGACAAGTCGTATGGGCCATGATGGCGCAGAATCAGGACGCAGCTATGCGGTAGAATGAGATATTTAATAATTTCAGTGAAAAAGACGAAAGAGATGGAAAAATGGATTTTACGAATTGACAAGTAAGATGTATTTGTAAATTTTATCTATCGTTGATCGTTGCATAATCCTACAACTTGGGTAGGTCTCGTTCCCGAATCCTGCAATAATATCGTATCGTGCAATGTGAACACGCTCTTACCCGCCCAAGTTGAGTTGGGATGTTTATGGACATTATGGTAATCCGGTCAGGCATTTTAACTAATTTCTCAATTTAGCTGCATATGATTTTCCGTCTCTTGGGTGCACACGTACAGCGGCTGTACTTAAATTCTTCCTGTAAGTCTAAAATTGTGATCAACTCGGTTTTGTCACTAAAAGTCACTAAATTATTTTTTAGGGACAAAATATTCTAAAAAACACACCCAAACTCCAAATGTCACTAGATCTAGTGACAAAGTCAATTAGGTGGCAACACTGCGGGTGTTAGAGAAAATTATGTGATAGAGTCTGGCTAATGAAAGATGAGACTGAGATTTATTTCAAACTTATTAAATGGCACCTATTATATCTACGTCAAATGTGTCAAACGTCGCTTAATTGCCGTGTCAATGTAGACAAACATTACTTGATTCTTTACGGATCAGAAACAGGATACAGCAAATCGGATCATAGTACATTATTCCTCATGAATTGCTACTTCCATTACAGACTCTGAATATTTAAATATTAGAATACTTTTTGGTAATGTTATCGCATAGTATGTAGGTAATGAACTATTTAGTGCGAACGTTTTATTTTGTTGCCCAAGTATCATTATTGTTTTGTCACATTATACAAAGTGTTGCATCACGTGGTTTTTTTAAAATTGCCGCTCTTTTCCAGTCTCATCTTTCATTAGCCAGACTCTAATAGTTTGGTGAAGTCTTAATTGAAACATTAAAGTCGACGAGTAGAAATATCCACGCCCATCGCTGCCGTGTGCGCTATCTAGCTCGGATCACCGCCGTCACATGCAGCGGACATGACACCGCATTTAGCCTAATTGAATCAATACGCCGGTCAACAAAGCCAGCGACAATATAGTATTGGACAACAATAAAAAATATTCCGGAAAATACTTTATGAAAAAAAAACTTTCATATAATAAAACTATATCATACAGACATAACGCGCATGTAATAGTGTTTAGGGTTCCGTACCAAAATCGTAAAAAAGGAACCCTTATGGTTTCACTTTGTCTGTCCGTCACACCGCTAAATATCTCAAGAACTACTTATGCTATCGATTTGAAATTTGGAATAGTTATAAAGAAGGCTTACCTACATAAGTAGAACATGACTTTTTTAATTTTTTTTTTTATTTTCTGTGAAAAATGACAGATAATGACAGATGGTTTAAAATTAGAAAAAAAGTTAGTATGTCGAGTGGGTTGTCATATGAAAGAGCTTGGGTTGCACATTCTGAATCAATTATTTTTAAGTTGTCATTTTTGTTTTATGAGGGAATATGTTAAAAAAAAATACCGTTGCCCCCCCCCCCCCCCCTCATCTCCGAAGTTTACCAAGGAAAAAATATAAAATTGATATCAGAATATATATGTTTTACAGGAAAAATTAACTGTAGCTCTATCTAGATTTTCTTTTTTTTTATCGGCAAAAAAATGAAAATTTTTACATTGAATATTCCATTTTTCTCGTTTGTTGGAATAAATACAAACAAAAACAAGACTGAACCTTTAAAAACTCTGATATCCCATTGTTACCTTATATTTCTGCTACGAGGGATTGTATTTAGATTATAGCTATTGTGTTATGAAATATGATACCGTATAGATGTAGCTCGCAGATATTGTGTAAAACGTTGCAAAACACATTTTTAAGAAAAACATAATAAATACTATTACCGTTTGTAAATAGAATTACTAGTGTAATATACAGCATCTTTATGGATTGGATAAAATAAAACAAATCTTAAACTGGACACTCGAGCAGTGCATTGTCAAAACGAATAAACCGTCGGGTGAGAAGCAAAACTCACTATCAAATCTGTCACTACTCTTCGAAACCTCGTATCTCAGTACTGAAACGATGCTGATATACGAGCTTTATTTTAAGTAGGTATTTGTTACTTAGTGACATTTGCTTGTAACCCGACGAAATATTCTATTTTCGAAAAACCCTTAATCACGCTGATGTGGTTTAGAAGCAGCAGCATAGTGCATAGTATTTAGTTGATCTGCACTTCAGATATTACTTGACATAGTATTTAATGTCCTACGTAAAAAAAAACATTCAGATTATTAACAAATTAACACTTTCAGTGGCAAGAGCCTGCTCGTCTCGTAATTGGCTACGAGTACCGGAAAATCTCAATTCCGGGATTGAAATTCGGTATTGGATTTGTATCCCGGGATTTTTTATCTGAGAATACGAGTAAGTGACAATTTACCATCACATTATAACTATCTGTGTTATATATACGTTGAAAAATAATGTAGGACAGAATAATAATAATTAATAGCAAAATATTCAACTCTCTTATTGTTGCCATCTTATAATTTTTACGAAGACATAAGACTTTCATTTTTTTTATATTAAAATTTAATGCAAAATATTCAATACCGGTATTCCGATATTTCGCTAAAAATCGTAATGTATGAAATACCGTAAAAATCGGAGCGAGATCCTGGGATCCCGGTTTGCATGCTGTCGCTACGAGTTAAGTGCTACGAAATCGTTGGCGATGAAACTGAAGTAACATGTATGTTGATCCTTTGATAGTTCATGAATAATCAATACGTAAATTGATATTCGATATTTCATTCATAGGTAATCTGAACGTTTTTAATTTCATGTACAAGACACTTTTACAGCTTGATATGATATGATATGATGTCTTTATTTGTATTAAGCCGTCGTCTCCCGGCGAAAAAAATTAACAATAGCAGTGTTTTGTTTGTTTGTGTGCAGTGTTTTGTTGTTGTCTTTTGTAGTTATGTAGTTGTTTGTGTTTGAGGGGGCAGGGACTGGTAGACCACGGGTTAATCATACATTGTGACTGACATTATTCGAACTAATGAATATATCTTTTCAGCTTTATATTTCATTTCTCCACTACCCAAAGGTTGTCTGGAAGAGATCGCTCTTTAGCGATAAGACCGCCTGTTGTTCTACCTCTGTCTCCCTGTATCTATGTTTTTTGTTTTTTATGTGCTATTTTATTATGTGAGGTGTGCAATAAAGAGTATTTGTATTGTATTGTATATCTGAAAGAAGAAGTACACTTCTTTCAGATATATTCACCAACTGATTTAGGAGTCTTAGCGTTTCAAACGATCATCGGGCATAACCATTCGCCGTAAGCTAAAAGCCTCTGTGCACCGATAGTGCCAGATAAACGGACGGGTCAAGAGGCCATTATCAGATACAACACACGAATTGTACCGCGCACACTGCAGTCATTTATAATCATAACACAATTTAAGGCCGTGCAACGTAAATATCGCGTTCTTTGAAACGCTGTACTGCCCAGACGAGGAAACAATAAGTATTGATTTTCAGATATATGATTCTTGACTATATGACTGTGTTTCTGACAATAGGCGAAACATGATTGCTTAAAATTTTCTCAAGACAAAAAATTCAAATTTGAGTTTATAATTTAATTTTTTTACTCAGCCTACAAAATCAACGCATTATTAAATGACACAATTAAGTCAAAACGATTGTATTTTACCTCATCTAAACTCTGTTAAGAGGAAATTTAATAAAACTGCACACAGTCAGATATCGAGATTTGTATAAAAAAAGCCATTCCCGAAGTGTTGCATCCCAGTTTTTCGTATTCGAAAGATATAAGCGTGTCTCTTTCACGGGGGGCGTGGCTGACCGAATCGAGGCATCGCACCACAGGACACTTACGAGAAGGAATTACGGGCTACTGAATGGTGTGCAAGGTCGTTGAAAATATCAGCAGCCAGACCACCAGCTCGATAGTTACACGACATTTGCAGATTAGCGAGTATGTAAGCAGTGTATGAGATAGACGCATCGGGTAGATACGGGCTGAATAGAGATAGACACAGTGCAATGGCCTCTTTCACGAGGTTACAAAAGTTAAAATTTTACATGCATTGCCAATATCGACTTGTAGGTGCCATATTCAGCATCGTAACTTGTACTAGTAGCTTCGTGGAACAGGCCCCAGCAGGGTAAGCACGTAACTATTCGAACTTACGGTAGGTATATTTTAATGTCACTTTTAATAGGGATATGATATTTATTATATTTTGACATGAAAAATGTATTACTTATTACAGTCAGACTTTCTTAAATTGTAAATTAATATTTTGACATGTAAAAGTGCCCTTGTGGCCTATTTGCAGAATAAATGTTTGATTTTGATTTTTTGAGATCTGCCTTAAGGAAAACGACCCTGAAGACCTAATTATTATTAACTACAAGAAATTTTAGGCATCAACTGATATTACGAGTATCGCACGTCGAGTTAATAACGTGCTATTAAAATGATTAAATTCATGTCAAACATTTTTTATAAGTATTAAAGAAGGAAGCACTGCACACTGTCCGTGTCCCGGGTCGACCCAGACTCAGCTGATATAACAATACATAGCGAGAAACTCGCCCTTCCCTTAACAACGTATATTAGCGAGAAACTCAGCGACTTACATCATTTCGTAGTTGTCTCCATTTAAGTAGGTACTAGTTACAGAAACTGTGTCAACGCTGTGGAATAACGATTTATGCATAACATCTTAGCCAGCATCATAACGTTTATGCTGGACATAAAGCATTCGCCCTTAACCAGCAAGTATGGATAGATGGAATGAACCCCTGGAAAATTAAAAAAATCCTCTATAAACTTTGATATACTTAGGGCCGATTTTTCAAGATAAATGTATCTGTCACATAAATGTTAGCTCTCTCCCTTCTAAATATATAAAAGAAGAAGTCCTAATCTACCATCAACGCACAGCCGAAACTACTGGAACTAGAAACTTCAAATATGGTCCAGAGCTTATTTTTATGACGTATGCCAGAGATAAGACGGGATTTTTGGAAATTCCACCCCTAAGGGGATCAAATAGGGGTGCAAAGTTTGTATGGGAGAATTATTTTTGAACTGAAGACTTAAAAATTCGTAAAAAGGTTACGAACTTAAATCCAAAGAAAGTGTTTTCAGCGTTTTGCAATATTCTAACCCTAAGAGGGTAAAATAGGGGTGCAAAGTTTGTATGGGAGAAACTTCTGTTTTAGAGTTAGAGACTTAAAACTTCGTATATGGACTCTCTGTTTAAATAAAACAAAACTTATTCCAGCGTTTTTCGAAGTTGCTCCCCTAAAGGAGTGAAAAGGGGGCTCCAAGTTTGTAAAGGAGAAAGTCTTTGATGAAGCGAGAGATTTAAAACTTTGTATATAGACTCTTTGTTTTAATACAACAAAACGTATTTCAACGTTTTTGGAAATTGCTCCCCTAATGGCGTGAAAAGGGGGTTCCAAGTTCGTACGGGGAGCAAATTTTTTTTTGAAGTGAGAGATGTAAAACTTTGTACATACTTATACTCTCTGTTTAAATACAACAAAACATGTTTTAGCGTTTTTCATAATTGCTCCCCTAAAGGGGTGAAAAGGGGGTTCCAAGTTTTTGCGGGGAGCAAATTTTTACTTTTCCTAAAAATCGATATGGGTGTCGTTTTCGAGATACCTTGAGGCGCCGATGGTGGACTTTTGTTTTTCTTAAAAATTGATATGGGTGTCATTTCTGTAGTTTCTCGGGGTGCCGATTACGAAAATGACATCCGTACATACGTAAGTGCAACTGAGAACCTCCATTTCTGTAGACGGTTAAAAATTACGCTTACTACGCGGGCGAAGCCGGGGGAAAAGCTTGTTTTTTCATATGACATTAGAAAGTGGCAGCGATAATTTTAACTGATGGATAATTTTATCTGGCCATAGAATCTTTTAGTCAATTCACACACAAAATAGCCTGAATATGATAAGCTTTTAATGATAAGGGTCTTTAAATGTGTGAATGACATTGTCTCTTCAGTTTAATGTAAATGTGTAATAACTAACTTGAAACTTTTTTCTTGGAAAAATAAATTTAAAAAATACTTCAAAAGTATTAAAGGAAAAATGTACCTACTCTCAGAAAATATTCCATATTTGATGATCTTTTAGTTTATACTATACTTGATCTTTTTACCAAAGTAAATTGTCAAACGGTTTTCATATTTCATTTTCATTTTATAGGCAGATACAATGTATATTTTTTAATTTTATCCTACTTACCAACTTGCATGAAATACAGGATCGGTTCATGTTACTACATTACGTACCTGTAAAGATTGAAAAAGATTAATAAATTGGTTACTAACATTAATGTAATCGGAAAATACCAATCGATATCTATAGTCGAAATGTCGCCATTACATCGACAACAACAAAGCTATACGTGACTAATTGACACAGAATAAATTATAGTAGTCTGCCAAGAAAGAGGTCAACCATTTTTCGTCTGTATTATTTGTACATTTAGGTTCAAAAAAAAATATTGGGGGACAATTTTACACAAATCGACATAGTCCCAAACTAAGCAAAGCTTGTACTATGGGTACTAAGCGACAATATACATACTTATATAGATAAATATATACTAAAATACATAGAAAACATCCAAGACTCTGGAACAAATATTCTTATAATAAATAAAAAAAATATTATTAATACATTTTTTTTATACATATTTTTTAAAAGAGATAGACCACTTTCTTGGCTGATAAAAATCGTGATCATGGCATCCCGTTTTATCGCATAAGTGCTCCCCGTCTAGTTAGTGTTGTCATCCTACTAATATTTTAAATGCAAAAGTTTCGATGTTTGTTACTCAATCACGCAAAAACGGCTGAACGGATTATGATGAAACTTGGTATACAGCGAGTTTATAGCCTGGATTAACATATAGAATACTTTTTATATCGAAAATATACCTCAATGGGATGGGAAGTGGAAGTTTAGGCGGACGAAGTCGCAGGCGAAGCTAGTCATGTATAAGCATGTCATCGTGGTAGAACATGGGCCACGCCACGATACATTGAGTGTCACTGTTAACCGCGTTTCATTTCAATTTTTACATTGAAGTGCGATACTTAGCGAAAATAGCCATTATATCAAGACCCTATATGACTGTTGTATCCCACGTCGGTAACTATCCGCAGGAAGTACAAATACGGCTTCGAATTGTAACAGTGACCTAAATGTCGCTTCGTCATTTTACACTCCAACAATCGAATACAAACCTTACACAAACGGTGCAGAGCGCATTATTAAATGATATCTCATCTACATAGAACGGCTCCATTAACGTAGAATACACCATGTCGAACAGAAATACAACTGATTTTCAATTCTATGCGTTTCGTCTACGGTTCATTTTCGCTAAACGCAATGCTAGATTTAGCTCTTTTTGGAATTGGAAGAGCGCTGCGTTTCAACTCGCTTGCAGTTCGATTGTTCATAATTGAATTTGGACCTTAACTAAATTGGGAAGGGTTGGTATTTGCGTGCTGTGATTTTAGTCCCCAAATGGGACAGTGCATTCAAGTAATTTCACTAGGCAAAGTTCTATAGCAAGCGCTCAGTCGCGTAGTTAAAGGGATTAATATCCATTCTGAGCGCTGAAGCGAATTTCAGTTACATTATGACCGAATTTTAAGTCCTATTCTAGTGCCTAGTTAAAATTAATCTATTATTTGTTGAAGGATCGAAGGTGTATTACATGGCAATTAGATCTACATAGCGTAAATTTCACAAGGTGCGTAATCAACTATAGCTCTTGCAATTCACGAAGGCGAGTGCAGTGGTTCCTATTACTATGACGTCAAAGTCTAATTTCGTCAAATCTCGCCTTCGTGAATTGCAAGGGCTATAGCTACAAGTATACACAGTTTCGCACGTCTCTGTTTGATCACGGTTAATCTCTTTAATCTCTCAAACTCCACATTTCGCATGCGGGCCGGCAAAACTTCATGCAAAAGATTAGCATTATCTCCCTTTGCTAAACTTCGTCGCTTTACTCCCAAGAGGTCGGTTTTTGTCCCTTCGCATCGTATTCGTATACAGATTATACCTAAAACAAACTCATACGCTATCAGATTAACCCTTCGTGAGGCTTGTCCCGGATACCTTTAATCTAAATTCCAAAGTCCCTAGGGTAGAGGCACCAAAAGATGTACACCCCCCAATAGTTGAACAATTGATCGAAATATCGTTATAAAAAATCGTGGCATATTTAACGTGGTCAGGATATTTTTTTCCTAAAGCGGCATCTCTTTGCCGAGGTAGGATTTTATACTTCCAGGGCGTTACGCCACGCATGCGGGTGTGAGCGGTCGTCGCGTCTAGGCTTCGCACCAAAAACTCAATTTGTATGGAGATCTACTGAAGTTAAGATTCGTACTTCCAAGTTTAAGCTCTAAATTGCGTATAAAATTGAATAACACATGTATTTGCATAGTTTTGCATGATATGAATTTTTGATTAATCCCTTTATTATATTATATATTAGGAATTGTATATTTTATAGTCAACTCTCAAGTGGATTAATTCTCTGGAGTTCGATTTATGATCTTCTGTATCTACTTTTAAATATGCCATACGAATAAATAAATATATGTTATAGTAATTTAAGAGATATTTGCTGTTCAAGTTATGGTTCAAAATTTATGCATCTAATCCAATAGTTGAACGCCGTTCAACTTTCGGGCAAGGTATAGTTTTTTCAAATGCTGATACAAATTTTATATAGTAAAGATAAATAGAACTTTGATAGCTTATCTTTACTAGAATAAATTAATCGATTCTTTGCCGTTGATTTTTTTACCAAAAGTTGAACGTAGCTTTTGATTCCCATCTTGATTATTTTGGGGGTTTGTTCTAGTATGAAAAGCACCAATGTTCAACAAATCAACCTGTGATCAGAACATGAACCAATAAAATTAACTAGTTCATCTTTTGACTTCTATTCCGATAAGTGAACCTGTTGTTGATTTGCTTTGTTCATTTTATAGACAACAGGGTCCAAAACCTGAACTAAAATAATGTAGCTGTTCATATTGGTTCAACTATTGGTATCAAAATTTTCAGAATAACATTTTAAAGACAACTGAGTCCAAAACCTGAACCAACATAATGTAGCTGTTCATGTTGGTTCAACTATTGGTGTCAAATCGTTCTGAATTAGGGCACACTGTTCAACTTCTGGGCAAATTGACCTATTCTGGCCTAAAATCATTTTTAGAAAAATACGGTATTGTGATAAAAGGTTTAAAAAATTCGGATCCAATCTTTACAATATACTTAACCGTATAGAAAAATAAAAAAATAGAACAAACTATGTAAGAAGACCCAGAAAAAAATTTCTAATGTTGGGGTAATCGCTAAGTGTTCATCTTTTGGTTCCTTGACCCTATAAATTAGTGGTTCTGTTACCATTTTACGCATTCATTATTACAATTTTCAAACCGAGAAAACTATATATGATAATTTGCAGAACATAAAGAGTAACGTGGTTTCCTCATAAACAAGTCACCCCCATTTCTGAACGTGTAACAATTTTACTAGGTAGGTACTGTTTTTTTGATTTCAAAAAATATGAAATTTGTAATCTTTTTTTCACAATAATGTTCCGTTGTTCATGGTTTTCTTACTTTTTTGACATACTGTTTAACGCCCAGCTATTTCAGCTGCTGGCAGAAGCTGATGGCTCGCTCCTGTTTACGTGTATTCAAATGCGCAAGAGCGTGATACAAAGCGCGTTGGCAGTCCCGCTCACGCCTCGTAGCGGCCAGCAGTGCTACGGGCTACGTCAGCGAATGCTACGAAATGCTACGTCGTAGCAGGCTTCGGATTTATGGATATCAAAACGGTTACTATGACAATCATGGCCGCGTGTGTCTGAATGAATTAGGATTGTCACAGTGTACAACAGGCCGCCACTGCAGGCCACTGCAGTATGTGGCACGCTTTATGCTGAGGCGCGACCATTTCTTAGTCCCTATTCGTCCCGGTACCGCCGCACACCGGGTAAAGTCAGTCCGACCCAGGTCGGGCCTAGCTGAGTTTCTTGCTGGACTCTTCTCAGTTAGGCTAGGTGTAAGGGCATAATCGACATTTAATATCAAAAGTAATAACCGTTGCCGATATCTAATAGTCTAGTAAGAGAAACAGAGATAGTAGATATATAAAACTGTATTGGAGTAAAAGAGAGGAGACGAACTTGAATAAAACACTTTCCAAGATGTTATGGTTTCATTTAACAGCCTAACATAGGTTTAGTGAACCAGCGACAAAACTCCCAGTAGCTCGATTCCACTCACACCTCAGATTCGGTTGAAACCGCTCAACCAATCTCACTGGAGCGCAAATTCTTAGAGTATTCCAGTGATCCAAACCACACGCATGGTCATGCCGGAGGTTTTCCCCTGGATTTTCCCCCGGCTACTCTCCAACCGCGCACTCCTATCGCTTTATTGGGCCCGGCCTATAAAGCCACAGTCAGGTTCAAAAAAAAAAAGTGAGTGCCGGCAGCAGCAGCTTAACGTGGTGGGTGTCACACACGTGTCACGTGTGGGCGTGGCGCTTGACAGAATCAGGGTATCCCCGTGGAGAGGTGCAGTTCCCGATTGCATAAGTGCAAGGACATACATATGCACGATTGCTAGCAAGAGCGGGTCGTACATCTTGGAATAGTCTCACGTTTGGTTGTGTCCTTGTGTTGGAATATTTAATTAAGTTTAGTGACAAAGACTATTAAGACATTAAATTGTAATAGATATTGTATTTTGAATCATAATTGACTAATTGTATTAAAGTAGCGTTGAGTAGTATATTAATTACTAGCGACCCGCCCCGGCTTCGCACGGGTGCAATGCTGATACTAAATACACTACAGAAATATTATACATATCAACCTTCCTCTTCAATCACTCTATCTATTAAAAAAAACCGCATCAAAATCCGTGGCGTAGTTTTAAAGATTTAAGCATACATAGGGATCTAGGGACAGAGAAAGCGACTTTGTTTTATACTATGTAGTGATAATTATTTCATGAAATCAGACTACCAAGCTCGACATACTGTCCCGACGTATAATATCTGTTTTATGCCATGAATAAATTATTTTCTTTCTTTCTTTCAGTCTAATCCCAACAAGGTCTAGTTTACCCTGTGGGTTGGGAGGGCAGATGGCGTACCTACATTGAAGAATAAATCATTTCATTTCAAAGCGGACCAAGGGTGTCTCAGACCACCACCTGCCCGCCGAAAACGCTAGGAAGATTAATAACTATGTACATAGCAACAGTCATTTATTACTTACTAGCTTCTTCCCGCGACTTCGTCCGCGTAAACTTCCACTCCTTATTCAAAAATCAAAATCAAAACATTTATTTTGCAAATAGGCCTCAAGGGCACTTTTACAAGTCAAAGTCTATTTAAGTACATCAAATAAAAATAATACAATAATCAAATTATCATTAATTAAATGTAGTGTTACATGTCAAAAATAAGACTAAGAAACTAACAATCGAGATTTGTTAGAGATGTATAAGGTCTCTGCGTCAAGATAAAAGGTAATAAAGTAGGTACACTAATTATAATAAAATATTTTGAGCTATATCTTTAACACGTCAACATGGAAATAATAAAATCTAATCCTTTCGAGGTATGATTTTCGGGATAAAAACTATCCTATCTTTTAATTCAGTCTATAAACTCGCTGTATACTTAGGCGAATTCGTTACTTGGCGGGGCGGGATCGTTATGTGACATTTTCTTCTTTGACGTAAACTTTACAAAGATACAAAGACCGGTCTTTGTATCTGTGGTCAAGAAATATAAAAGGCTACCCGCTCTGATTGGCCGCTAGCCATTGAACATTCACCAAAGACACACAAAACATATGTACCACCTATTTATTCTAGTAAAGATATATATCACTTCTGCAAACACACAAAGTCAATACACCGCTAATAGGGTGTCCATTTTCTGCCGTCCCATTGTCTCGTAGCACGAGATATCGCATTTCTTGATGTCTGTATGTATGTATGTAAGCACTTTATTGTACACAATAACAGGTTAAAACAATATACATGTTACATAAGATTAGAGTACAAAGGCGAACTTATCCCTATGAGGGATCTCTTCCAGCTAACCTTTAGGGACACTTTGAGGGGAGGGAGGGGGGACTTTGGGGGTCTGTCACTTGATATGGGCCGACACGGACTTAAAATCTCCACTTTCCAACTACACCTAGTACACCTAAGTACTAACTATTACTACAGTATAAGTACAGTCGAGTTCATCAATTTATATCCATTTTTATACTCTATCTTCAATTTACTAAAATAGATTTGCCGTTTTTGATGTGCGAAATGATGATTTATAATTTCCTACATGAGTCATTATTTCTCGGTCTTGTAGGTACAGGAAAAAAATACACGGGAGGTCAACGTTATACCCCCCCTCCCCAACGTGATCAGTCGTGAGGTCTTTCTTCCCCCTTCTTTGGAGCCTCGCGTGATTTCTGGATACACCCCTACCTATAAATACGCAGCGCCCGCCAAGCGGGTTGCTCGCAGTAGTGAAAGACGCTTGAAGAACAGGGAATAGCTCACCTTTGTACTTTAATCTTATATGACAAGTATATTGATTTAAAAAAAATCACGTCACTGATGGGCAGTGTTGCCAGGGCCGTTGGGACGAAAGTTACATTTCTTTTCTTGAAAAGTTACATTTTATATATTTATCATAATTACTTATCAAAACGTTCATAATGGCTTATCAAAACATTCGATTCTAAGAAACGAGTCGCCATATACAGCTACAATTCGACGAGTTCGGCGACAGAATTACGCCGAGCTGATGGGAGGTGTCTCAAATGTCATACAAAGTTGCAAGAGACGGACAGACAGAGTCGTACTATGTAGGTTATTTTATCACTTTTATGTGTGGAAGCCTATAAATTGTGTCGCTTGATCCCGGTTAGATACAATTACCTTTCTTTTTAAATACAGTCTCATTATCCTCAAAAGTCACAAAAAATTCCTTTACAACAGAAGTTACTTACATGTTATGCGAGCCGGTCAAAAGTAACGAAAAATGTAAGAAATGTAACCATCTAGCAACACTGCTGATGGGTCGCGTTAGGGGAAGTCGAAACGGCATTCTGAAGGCGATTGCTGGGCGATTTGACTACCCGATGCTGTGGCATTGGATAAGGCAGGTAAGGATTAAGTACTCTGGCATACATCAAGTAGTTCTTACTGTAATAGTAGATTGTTAAAACGCCAATAGTTCAAGGGTGAAATGGGTGCTTTCACCCGAGTTAAACACTACTTTTCATTTCGACTATGACGAAAATAAATGAGAAATAAAAGTGGATTCAGTAATGAAAACATGCGCTGCAGTAACCTGCAGCCGGCTGCGTAAAGAACTTAAAAAAAAACTTTCCACCCTAGGGTCGGAAAAGCAACTTTCAACTCGGCTATCTACTTATGAAAATTGAACTTTCCGAACAGGAGAGATGAAAATGTAATTGTAGGTACTATACTATCTTTTTTAGGTCACTTTGTAACTAACAATATGTGAATTTATGTACGGTCTAAAATAAAACATTTGAATTCGAATTTAACCTGATATTGTGTACATTATAGTGCTTGTACATATACACCTTAATGAGCAAGTAATAGTAATAACATGTCAATACTTTCCGAGCGATATTCGACAAATGCGTCAGTTCGCTTTCCTTTCATTTATCTATCTACTAGCTTTTGAGCGCGACTTCGCCCGCGTAGAATTCGATTATCTCGTATTTATATACAAAATTCCACACCCACTTCATAAAAAATATCTTATGTCCTTCCTATAGGGTCTCACACAACCAAATTCAATTCAATTTTTAGGCGAAGCGTGCTACACACACCGTCATTAACCACCTAGGTTTCGCCGGAAGATCAGCGCCAGCTCCCTGAGTCGGCATTACGCTGAGGCGAAACCTTTTTGTGGCGATTTCTTGTTTTTTTTTAATTACATTTACTTATTTTTGTATCGTCACGAATAAATGTGTTTCTTTCTTTTTCTTCTTTCAAATTTCTTCTCAATTGATTCAGTGGTTTAAGCGTGAAGAGATAACAGACAGACAGAGTTATTTTCGAACGTATAATACTAGCTTTTTTGCCCGCGACTTCGTTAGCGTAGAACTCGTTCATCGCGATAGAATTTAATTGCTAATTTCTTATATCAGGCACTTACTTAGTCATGGCTCTTCCATACAAACTTCCACCCCCTTAAGGGATGATTTCCAGGATACAAATTATCCTATGCCCTTCCTCGGGACTCAAACTATCTTCGTACCGAATTTGATCTAAATCGGTTCAGCGGTTTAAGCGTGAAAAGGTAACAGACAGACAGACACACTTTTGCATTTATAATATTAGTATGGATTAGTACAGATATCCTCAATTCATCGATCGTAATAGATACTCATTAACCAAATGGTTAATACCACGGGGCCGAAATCTCCAATATTTTCCTCGTCCCGGATTATATATAACCGGTATACCGGAATCGTAATTACCCCGGGGTAATCCTAGTTCCTCGGCGTTTAATAACAGATTAATGTGGATAATAAGAGATTGAGTTTCGTTCGGGGTACACCGGGTCAATCTGATACTTACAATCCGCATTCTAATTGGTGCAGGTACAGGTAAGATAAGTAGTAGATATTCTACTTTGAACACTAACAGTAATGTAACAGTTTTTATTACAAAAATACGATTCTTAGACAGTGAAATCGAAATTCTATTACATTAGTGTTAAAGTAGAATATTCAATGGTATAAGAGCATATGTCATTGCAGTGTCATACTTAAAGTAATTTACCTATTCTGCCGTCTCAAGGAGAAAAACCATAAGTGACAAAAAGTAAGGTTCGAGATAAAGCCAAAAAACTTTAGATTTCTTGTAAATTATGCACTTGTGGTTGTCTAAATCGTGATCTACAAAAGATATAGTACTATATCTCCTAGAGAGAAAGATCACATTTTTTTTCCTGATTACAAGGCTGGTAATTAGTCCATTTTGCAAAAAATGTCACTTATGGTTTTTCTTCTTGAGACGGCAGTATTAGGCTATTACTCACGAACCGGCTCGTCCTCACCTGTCACCTCACCCCTCACTCGTTTTTATACGGAAACTGTCAAAAAGTGACAAATGACATGTGACAGTTTCCATATAAAAACGGGTAAGCTGTGACAGGTAAGGACGGTGCTTAGTGCATCGCGTGGCTGTATCAATGTATAGAGCTTCCACGCGCGTTGAGCTGTCAAATTATGTATATTTATTTAACATGTCAATTGACATCTTGTCAGTCCCTGTACAGCGAATATCGTGATTCCACTCACACCTCAGATTCGCTTGATACCACTCGACCAATCTCACTGGAGCGCAAACAGAGTATTCCAGTGTTCAATACCACCCGCGCGGTCGTGTCGGAGGTTTCCCCTGGATTTTCCCCAGGCTACTCTCCAACCGCGCACTCCTATCGCTTTATTAGGCCCGGCCTATAAAGCCACAGTCAGGTTAAAAAAAAAATTAAAGCGTAATAAATAATTAAGAAAGTGGTACGTACATGTATCATAATTTTTACAAAATTTTATAACCCCGTGTGGTGCCGGGTTAGAATAGCACTTCCCCCTTCCATCCCGTCGTAAGAATCGACTATGGGAACTGGGTTTGTAGTGTGTTGTGGGCGATGGGCTAGCAACCTATGAGTGCAATATCACATTTTCTCCATCTTTAAACCTACAATTGCTATATGTGGCACTGGAATTAAATTTCACGTGCTCTGCCTAACCCTTTTGGGAACACAAGCGCGAGTTTATATATGTTCATTTATTTATTATTTTCGGTGAAAGAAAACATTGCGAGGAACAGCAACAGCGGGGTAATCACGTAACTTTTTTACTACCGTTAGGTAGATTTTAATGTCAAATTTCAACTGTCAGCCCATACATTTATACTTCAAAATTGACAGTAAAATCTATCTACCGTTAGTACATAAAGTTTCGTGATTCGCCTGCAGGTCTAATCCCGGCAAGGTCTAGCTTTGCCAATAGCTTGGAAGGTCAAACGGCAGTCGCTTTCGTACAACTAGTACGTACAACAGATCTTGGGATTAGGTGTCAAAGCGGACTACATTTACGTTGGGTGAATCTTTCATTAGGACTGTTTTTGTATTCCGCAGTATATGGCTGAAAAAAGCAGTATAATGAGTTTTTTTTTGGAAGAAAGAAAAAAATACTATTCGGAAGTTTCTCAAGCGAAAATTGAAAGTAATTACACTTATTATCTTTAACGTAAATATTATAGGGAAAATATAATAACATCCCCATCTAAAATACTTTTTTATAGCATCAAAAAATCTTTATTAACAAAGTGTGCGAGTCAGACTAGCACTTAACCGTTTTTTTTTTGTAGAAGTGTGTGCTCAATGCTCACTTTAAACTTTCATTGAAAGGAAATTAAATTGGTTCTCCCCAAACGTATGCCCAGAACAAATTTAATCACACACAATAACATTAAACTTCATGTATTTTCAACAGAACGAAAGATAATATCAATTTCGTGTTCACGAATTTGTAATTTCTCGTGTGTAACGTCTCGGCTTACAATAAGTCGTGGGTTATTAACCTTGGGTCTGTTACGTCTTTTTATAGTTGTAGACGCTTGTTAATTTAAGTCAGGCACGCCGTGAGCGGTCTAGACAATCCGACGAATTGTACATACTACACGAGTGTAATGAAGAAAGGAGCGCTCGTGGCCCAGCGGCGCTCGTGATTTGGAAGGCACGTTAAGCCGTTGATCCCGCCTGCTGTCTATGATATTAGTCGTTAAGCCAAGTTAGAGGCCTTCGGGCGGCTTGAAAACTTCTCACAGTCAAGTTACCTACTCACTTGACAAGCCTAATTCCAGTCAGGTCTGGCGCCCGCGTACCGCGTGCGGTATGCGAGGTTAAGCAACGTCGGCTGAGGTCAGTTATTGGATGGGTGACCGCCTTGAGTGGTTATTACCTGAGCGTTCCCGTGCTTTGTACGGCACGCTAAGCCGTTGATCCCGGCTGCTTCTATGATAGCAGTCGTTAAGCCAAGTTAGAGGCCTTCGGGCGGCTTGAGAACTTCTAACATTCAAGCTGCCCACTCACTGGACAAGCCTAATTCCAATTAGGTCTGGTTTCTCCTCAGGTTAGAAGGTCAAACAGTCGCTTCCGTAAAAACTAGTGCCTACGGCAATTCTTGGGATTAGGTAGCGGACTCCGGATATCCTTCAGGATGCACTGTACTGGGATAACGCTAGGAGAATGATGCGTGTGATGAAGATAATGAGACCCTTTACATTTTGCCAGACTAAAAAAGCCACTAGTGCCGAGTGGTAAGATAGTTTCAAGCTGGAGGTCGCGGGTTTGAACCCCGGCTCCCACCACTGGGTTTTCAAAAAACTTACCATTCAGTATTTAACAATTACTTACTGGTATAGTCGGAACAAAACCATCATGACGCTATAACCTAGTTGGTAGTGACACTGCCTACAAAATTGGTCCCGGGTTCGAATCCCGGTCATGGCATTTATTTGTATGATGCAAATAAATAACAAAAAAAAATATTTAATCTTTATTGCACAAAAGTGAAAGTACAAAGGTGGGGTATGGATATGGCGATGATTTATTTCCCATCACTCCTAATTTAAACCGCTTATTTAGGCCGGATTTTATAAAGATCCGTTAGACCAAATGTCAGATCAAATTTCAGTAACTCGGTACATTTTTTGACATAACAAACCGACATAAGGTCTAACGGATCTTTATAAAACCGAGCCTTAGTGCGGTTTCAGGTTATAACTCCTTATATTTATTTATACATGTATTTCTTGTATAGCAGGAACCTGGGGCGAGGCGAACACTATGACAACCAACTCATCCACTAGCGATATGATAGTAGACATAAAAAATTCAACGTTTTCGCATAAGTATAGTCATTTATATCCATCAATACCTTACTAGGCACATGAGCCCAATAACGCAGGGTCGGAGAGATTTACCCCCTTATTCATAAGCGTCTGTCAAACCTATATTAGTTAACTAGCCGCTAAAGTTCGTGTGTCCTTATCTGTCACTTTGACATTGACGTTTGTGAGAATGGGACAAAGAATTTTTTAGTTAGCAGAGGTTTGTTAAGTCTTATGAATAACAGGCCAATAGGCCTCTACACCATAATTTAAAATAATGCTATTAGTTTCGGTCCCGCAGTGAACGTGTTAACAAATATTTTTCATGTTCTATATCTAACGAAACTATACCATATTATAAATTAACTTTCTAAAAATCTTGCTATGAGTAAAAACAGTGTAATCTACTAAATGATAATCAAACTTCTAAGTACGTAAAAAAAGATACGGCCGTTTATGCCGCAAGACACGTATATTTTCGACACTCAAGGGAATCAAATTTTATAGGGTAGTTTCCGTTGACCTAGAACTATGAGCTTTGGCAAGTAATTTGGCCTTATACTACAGAAATCTGATAACTACACGTTTGTAATTATAAAAAAATATAGATTTTATTTAAAAGTACGTAATCAATACCTACAAATTTATAAGGAACCGTCGGTGAGCGAGTCCGGCTTGCACTTGTCCGGTTTTTTTCGTTTGAACAAAGAAATTATAGTGTACGAACGAGCATTCTTACTCGGGTCCGTACATTTGGATACACGCCAACAAAATACGTAGACAAACGAAATGCATGAGTATAGACGGCTTCTGTTGTGGATGGCAGCTTTTTTTACCGCCTCATTATTATTATGACTAGTCGTGAAGCATCAAGCAGTATCCAGCACTTAGGGCGGATTACACCAAACCGTCGGTAATCGTAAGTTTCTATGGGATGACAGCAACCGGCGCCATATTTAACGTTAACCGGTCGGTATCGTAAGTTCGTGCAACCCGCTCTTATCCCGTATTCACCAGCATTACCTACAGGAGGTTTTCTGTCAGCGACAAATTTCCAGTATCTCGACTCTCACACCTCAGATTTGGTTGAAGGCGCTCAACCAATCTCACTGAAGTGGAAACTCTCAGTATTCCAATGTTTAAACTGCTCGCGTAGTCGTGTCGGAGGTTTCCCTTGGATTTTGACCAGGCCACTCAACAACTGAGCACTCCTATCGCTTTATTGGGCCGGTCTATAAAGCCACAGTCAGGTTAAAAAACAGTTTTCTGTAAACAAAACCGTTGTTTGACATCTAGAAATGGCATCCCGCTGGCTCTCGCTCGCCGCAAGCCTCGTGCTCTTTCGTTCCTAGCGCGATTGTCTATCGAACCTCGGTGGTGTGCAAGAGCAGTTTAGCCGGAGTGACAAGAAGAACAGGTTTGATACTACTCAAGTAATATCCAACACTTCATAATCATTATCATCTATACTATATAAGTATGAGACTCACACACTCTTACTTCGGGCTGCAGTGGTTCTGGACTCGGGAGAAGATAGTAAAAAACTCAGGCTCCACACTATTTTACTTTTTTATTTTAATTTACAAGCTTATGCCGAGATAATACTTCTTTGACCGTCCAACCGAGAATGTCGCAACTGGCCTCGTCCCAAAAACTCCCAACCGTTAACTCCCACCCCACTTTAAAATTCTGCCCGACCAATCAATAACGTTGACCAATCCCAGCACAGTATTTTCGCGCCATATGTCATAGACAATTTGATGTTATTTTATCAACGAAATTAAAAAAAAACAATTTAATTTAAAACTACTACAGACGAACCCTAACATAAGGTACCTAAACGAACAACTGTACAGTCAAGTACGAAAATAGTGTGCACGGACTAAGTGATGAAAATAATATGAACATGCCTTTATTGTTGAGGCCATAAAGGTGCTCCGATGTCTTTGAATCTTTTTGAACCTTTACTTATTCTTAAAAATTAACAGACCTCTGCTAACTAAAATGGGTTTTGTCCCTTTCTCACAAACACAAACGTCAAGGTGATAGATAAAGACAAACGGAATTTTAACGGCATTTCAACTAATAGTACATTACTTACCAAGGGCGGTAAAAATGTCTCAGATCGCAGGTATTTGACGCCCGAGCCGAAGGCAAGGGCTATAATTATGCGATCTGAGGCTTTCTTAATTACCGCCCGAGGTTAGTACAAAATTTTATGTCACCCCCTGGCCAGAAAGTGGGATTTTCCGCGCGCGGAGCGTGCGGTAATTGCCACTTTATGGCCAGGTGTGACATAAAATAGGTTTAATACACTTCTAGTATTTTACGAATAGTGTAAAACTAGGAATTATTTTGGTTATTTTGCTGCTGTTTGTTTTTCTTAGTTGTTTGTTCGAAGCCCAATTAAAATTGCTTGCACTATAAAGTGCGAGGTAAGCTCTGTGGCTAGAATAAACAATGGTTAATTAAGTCTAGCTGATATTTTTGTAATAAATTAAACCATAACTATAGCTCCACAGTTTCAGACTCTGCTGTGTTGTTAGGAATAACATTTATTCAACAAACGTTACATAACCTAGAAACATATATGTAGGACTAGCTTTTTCCCGCGACTTCGTCTAAGTAGAATTCGTTAATCGCGATAGAATTTAATTTCTATTCAATTCTATCGGGCGCCTAGTCATCGCTCTTCCATACAAACTTCTACACCCTTAAGGGATGATTACCGGGATAAAAAGTAAGAGTATCCTATGTCCTTCGCCGGGACTCGAACTATCTCGATACCAAATTATATCTAAATCGGTTCAGCTGTTTAAGCGTGAAGAGGTAACCGACAGACAGACAGACAGAAAGTCAGGCACAGTTTCGCATCTATCATATTAGTATGAATTACAAGAAAATAAATACAAGTTAAATGAAGAAAAAGAACTAAACCTGAATTATAAAGTAACAAGTATAAACTAAAAACTGGCTGTTATAAAAAGAATGCTCACTCCTGTGTTGTTTCAATGTAAAGTACTTAATAAATTAATTAATTTTAACTGTAAATGTTACCTAGAAGAAAAGTTTTCTAATAGTGATGTGCACGATAACTTTGGTGAGAGCAGTGCACTGAATCACAGAATACCTTATTAATACACGGAATGTAAAGATCTGTACCTCTAGATTTTTCGAAATAAAACACAAACGGACGCGTTTGCGTTGTCTCTTTGTATGCCAACGTGAGCAGCGCCTCTGGTGCCCTTTGGTGGTAACAATTTTTTATCATACAAATTGCGACTGCAAACGCGTTCTTTCGTATTTTGTTTCGAAAACACGTATACTAGAGTGTACGAAGTCCGGTCGGGGGTAATATGTTTTACGTGCAAAACAGTGAAAACACGATGCGAAGACATACATAGACCTTTTGATATATGTATTTTAGGGTTGGGCGCTGGGATACAATACAATTTATATACAAGGTAAAGAATTGGTGTGTATTTGATATTTGCGAAAATATTTATTCAACTAATATGGCAAAAGCTATTTTTTCGTATCGCACATTGTGTTAGGCATAATAAATGCTCGACAAGTATTTACATGGCCTCCAGTGTGATAACAAAAAGAATTATTCTTGGAAACGTGTTTTCGGTTCGTATCGGACTGATAGAAGATATGTACATTAAAGTGAGTATTAAGTAGCCTTAAGAGCCCTTTCTTGCTTTGGTTAGGTAAGCGACACGCGTCAGAAACGTTGACGTTGTATTATTCTTAATTCATTAGTTTTTTTCATAATATTAAGTACGGGCAATAATGTACATGATCGATGTTTCACCCGTGACGTCAGAGCACTTGCTCTGCCGCACATGCGAGAACACCCGTTGGCAAAGTACCAGTATAAGAATGGGTAAAAACTATGGCAACATCCAACCAAATCTTCCCTCTAGGCAATGGTTTTTTAACAAGAAGGCAATTTTCATAAAAAAATACATCCGCGATTATTCGTTTACGGCTCGGCCATATTTGTGTGCCAGTACTTTTGGCAAAAATACGTGTTCGGGACCACTCTCTGTGAGAATGTGGTCTGGAGGAGGGTACTCTCGAACACCTGTTTTTTAATTGTAACCGTATGGTCACACCTTTGCATGATATCCTACGCCCTGATATCCCCCGGCATGTTAACCTTAAATTCCTTTTAACCCAAATCTTTACCCTTTGTGTATGTCTTATGTAAAATAAAATGAACAACTTGTTTTTGTAATAGGTTAACAATAAAAGTTTGTTTTGTTTTAGGTTCTCTTCTGAGTGAACCTGGCAATCGAAAGTCACCTATCAAATTATTAAAAAAGAAAAAAAACCGTGCCTTTTTAACCTCGACGTTGGCGGAATCATCGGCAATACCGATGGGGCCATAAAACACAAAAATTGATTGATTGAAACTTTAGGATGTTATAAATAGATCCAGATTGCTTAATTTTTTTTGATACCACAATATAATATTTATTTTCAATGCCGTCTAAAGTTATCCTTATGTACAAAACATATACGTAAATCATGCTTATTTAGGTAAACCATATTTTTCAAAAAAATTAAAGCGCTTACCAGCGGATCAGTCATTATACATCGTTAAGCTGATATTTGTAGCAATAAAAGTGATTATAAAAATTGAATATTTTTTTTCCAATTAGGAAAAAGGTGGATATTTCTGAAATAATGTTTTGTAAAAGATGTAATTTATTTACTTGGACAATTACCTTGTGTGTGTTTTTATATCTACAATTGCTAAAGTGACTGGAATATGGTGCAACAAGAGCGCAAAGTGCAACTACAAAAATGGTAAATTATTACGGTACTTAAATAAAATATTTGTTGCATCTTATTAAACTAATAATAATGAGGTACGCTGTATTGGGATCGATCTGTCATCACGGACAGGACTATTGTAGCCAATAAACCTGATATCGTGCTGACAGATCGATCGAAGCGCCAGGCAGTGCTCGTTGACATCACCATCCCCCATGACGAGAACCTCGTGAAGGCCGAGAAGGACAAAGTCAGCAAGTACCTAGACTTGGCACACGAGGTGACCGCCATGTGGGATGTTGATTCAACGATCATTGTCCCGATAGTCGTCTCTGCGAACGGTCTAATAGCGAAGAGTCTCGACCAACACCTCAAGAGACTCTCGCTAGATGGCTGGGTCAAGGGTCAGATACAGAAGGCGGTACTCCTGGACACGGCGCGGATAGTCAGGAGGTTCCTCTCTCTGTCGCCCTAACCACCGGTAGCTTAGGCCCCGCCTCGCTGCCGGCGGCACACTAGGTTAAGTTTTTATAATGATTTTATGTTTTGTAAGTGTACTTTTATGTTTTACTTTTTATAAAGATATTGTAAAAACCTAACTTAAGCGAAAAAATAAATAAAGAGATATAAATGAGGTAAATAAGTGTGGTCCTTCTAATTTACCAGCCTATCTCCTAGCCCCTAATCCTTGTTGTAGCTCACCTAGTCTCAACGTTATATTACAGTGAAAGTATTCTTGTCTAGTCTCGCCGTAAGGTATAAAGTAGAAATGAACTTTTTGATTAAACCTATTTCTGAAAGTAACAAGAGTTTGGCAGCTGTGTATATTACTTATTTTAATTAAATTACCTGGCCTGGATGCAAAGACAAGTAACTTATATAGACTGGAAATGTCTATATTTTGGGACGAATCGTACTTTTAAAAGAATGAGCCTGCTGTACAGTCGAGTTAATTAACATTTGTACATTTTTAATAACACCATAAATGCATAGATATATAAATAAATAAATAAATAAATATTAGAGGATCATCTTACACAAATCGAACTAGCCCCACAGTAAGCTCAAGAACGCTTGTGTTATGGGTACTAGACGACGATATATTTAATAGATATAAATACTTAAATACATAGAAAACATCCAAGACTCAGAAACAAATATTCATGCTCATCACACAAATATTTGCCCTGACCGGGATTCGAACCCAGGACCGTCAGCTTCACAGGCAGGTGCACTACCCACTAGGCTAAACCGGTCGTATATAATAGTGAACCTGACTTTACCCAGTTCCACCATGGAGAGGTCTGTACTTTTCAAGTTGTATGATTCAACAGGTACATGGGTTAGTAGTGTGGGTGACACGACCTACGTCATCAGCCTTGCATGAGCCTATCGACGGTATGCGGACGTAAGTGTGAGCTTCTTCAACAGTGACGTATTGTGGTGTCACGATCCGGATTGTCAAACCTTGTCTTCTTAGAACATGATATTTAGAGGATGAGAAATCTATGACGAGTTTTTTGTTGTGTCCATAGATGGCGTTGTTGAGTTAAGCGGAATCTATGCGTCACGCGCATTGAATTTTATAGACATGGTAGTCTATATTTTACTGGACTCTGCATCCAACCCGCGTAATTTCATTGTAATAAGTATTGCACAGCTGCTGAACGCAGCTTACTTACCTTTTCTTCAACTGTCAGATTTTGTACTCAGTCAGTGATCAGGCACGTATCCAGAGGGCGGGATAGTTGGGATTTATCCCCCCCCCCCCCCCCCCCGAAAACGATTTTAGCCGTCTGTTAATTCATTCGCTTGCGTGTTCTTTCAGTAACATTCATCATTTTCACATGGTTGTTTCAATGTTTGTGTCCCCCCCCGAACCAAAAGTCTGGATACGTGCCTGTCAGTGGTAGTGTGGTTAGAAAATGTTTTAAAACCATATTTATAAATTACTACGTGAAAACTAGAGGGGGGGGCTCTTGGCATATACTAGGGGTGGTCACCGAAGGAAGGGAGGGGGTAAAACATTGTAAAAAATGGGTACGTTCCCTTAGTAATGTTGAGAGCATGTTAGTAAAAGCCAGTGATGTGGCAATTTGCTATTTCAAAGTGCCGGATTATCTGTCATTATAATATCTGATGCTCTCTGACGCCTGACACAGTACGAGTATGAGCGGTCACGTCAGAGTGCATCAGATTTTGTACTCAGTCAGTGATCAGGCACGTATCCAGAGGGCGGGATAGTTGGGATTTATCCCCCCCCCCCCCCCCCCGAAAACGATTTTAGCCGTCTGTTAATTCATTCGCTTGCGTGTTCTTTCAGTAACATTCATCATTTTCACATGGTTGTTTCAATGTTTGTGTCCCCCCCCGAACCAAAAGTCTGGATACGTGCCTGTCAGTGGTAGTGTGGTTAGAAAATGTTTTAAAACCATATTTATAAATTACTACGTGAAAACTAGAGGGGGGGGCTCTTGGCATATACTAGGGGTGGTCACCGAAGGAAGGGAGGGGGTAAAACATTGTAAAAAATGGGTACGTTCCCTTAGTAATGTTGAGAGCATGTTAGTAAAAGCCAGTGATGTGGCAATTTGCTATTTCAAAGTGCCGGATTATCTGTCATTATAATATCTGATGCTCTCTGACGCCTGACACAGTACGAGTATGAGCGGTCACGTCAGAGTGCATCAGATTTGCTTGTTTAAGCACCCAAAACAGTTCAAGTATGAAACATTATAATAATTTAATAAAACACTCACACTTATTTATTATCCGGCTAATATTATAAATGCGAAAGCTTAGATGTTAGGATGTTTAGATATTTGTTACTCAACCACGCAAAAACGGCTGAACGAACTATGATGAAACTTGCTATAAAAAGAGTCTATAGCCTGGATTAACATATAGGATACTTTTTATCCCGAAAATCCTCCCTCGAAGGGATAAAATACAGAGTTTACGTGGACGAAGTCGCGGGCTAGTTTTTATTGACCGAGTGAAACGAAGGTCTCTGCTTCAGCTTCGACAAAAATGCTTTCGTATGTCCGGATTTCCATTTGTTCTCGTCTACAGGTCGCTCAACCGATTCTCGTGAAATTTCGTGAGCAGATCCGGTAATTATATAGTTATTTTTTTGTAGTCAGGTTTTGGAAATTCAAAAACAATATTTATTTCAAAGATTTTGTAAGTTTCTGCGCCCGAATTTCGGTTTGTTCTCGTTTACAGGTCGCATTTTTCAACCGCTTCTCGTGAAAGTTGTTAGCAGGTTCGATACTCATAAGTGATCTTTTTTATAATGTCAGATTTTGGAAATGATAAAAAACTCACTCACGATGTCTACAGCTCACAGAGCCACTAGTATATAATTGTATCATGGGCTTTACAGAGCAATTATAGACAAGTGAAACATGTTAGTATCTTTACCATGAGTTTACATGACCGTACACGCTAGCGGCTGCGTAAAAAATTGTATGGGCAAAAATACAGCGCCTCTGGCGGTAACGTAATAAAACTAAGAATCGGCATACTACATCGTTTACGCAGTCGCCAGCGAGTACGGTCATGCAAACTTATGGTAAAGGCACAGGCAGTGTTGCCAGGTGGCTACATTTCTTACATTTTTCGTAACTTTTGACCGGCTCGCGTAATATGTAAGTAACTTCTGTTGTAAAGGATTTTTTTGTAACTTTTGAGGATAATGAGAATGTATTTAGAAGGTAATTTTATCTAACCGGGATCATGCGACACAAATTATAGGCTTCCATACAGAAAAGGTGACAAAATAACCTACATAGTACGACTGTCTGTCCGTCTCTTGCAACTTTGTATGACATTTGAGACACCGCCCATCAGCTCGGCGTAATTCTGTCGTCGAACTCGCCGAATTGTAGCTGTATATGGCGACTCGTTTCTTAGAATCGAATGTTTTGATAAGTAATTATGAACGTTTTGATAAGTAATTATGAACGTTTTGATAAGTAATTATGAAAAATATATAAAATGTAACTTTTGCATTAGAAATGTAACTTTTCAAGAAAAGATATGTAACTTTCGTCCCAACGGCCCTGGCAACACTGGGCACAGGAGCTGTTGGACTGATTTAATTCGTCGATTCGCCGCAACCGCGCGTTTCCAGCCCGCTGGGCAGGGTAACTCTGCCCTTTCAGTTGTTCATTAACGATAGGTATACCTACCGCGATACAGTTATATGAGCTGGCCGACTTGTGTCAAAGTAATCCGTAGAAAAGCGACTTAATTATGCGTTATGGAAGATTCAAAATTAAACGACAGATTTACAAAATATCGGCTAACACAAAAGACCTTAATTATAAGTACATACCGCTTTACCGCAGTTATATGGGCTGGCCGACTTGTGTCAAAGTAATCCGTAGAAAAGCGACTTAATTTTGCGTTCTGGAAGATTCAAAATTCAACGACAGATTTATAAAATATCGGCTAACACAAAAGACCTTAATTATAAGTACATACCGCTTTACCGTTGTATAACGCCTTTCACTGTGGAATATTCGGTGGCGGCAGAAACCTTTGTTCTAGTCGCAAGCAATTATATTTAAAATAATTAATAGGAAAAATAAATATTTCGTAACTTAAACGTCTCTGTGCTCGACACCGAACTACATGGCACTTTCAATCTTATGTCATGATGACAGAGGTGATTAATAGGTTTCATCTATTGGGCACCAAGGTGTCGAGCAATGGGACGTTTACCTTACAATGTGTGACCACATCCACACTATTACCACATGACTTTTTGTATCTCCTATGCAGCGTGTGACCACCTTTTTATAAGGAAATTTGGAATTAGGTAAGATCTTTTTGTAAAAATACATACATATATAAAATCACGACTGTATTCCCAAAAGGGGTAGGCAGAGCACATGAAATTCAATTCCAGTGCAACATTTAGCAATTCTAGGTTTAAAGATAGAGAAATTGTGATATTGCAGTGATAGGTTGCTAGCCCATCGCGCACCACACACAACAACCCGGTTCCTATAGTCGATTCTTACGACACCCACGGGAAGAAACGGGGAAGTGCTAATTCTAAATTATATCCCGGCACCACACAGAATGTAGTAATCGCTCGTACCTAATAATTACCTAATAAATTCACAGAAAAGGTTTCGTGATTCGGTCGGCCAAATAAATGTCACAATTAATTATTAATGCTAATGTTCTCGTTCAACAGGTTCATATAATTGTAGTACATGTGGAATTAGTGATAAAACAAATGTTTCAATTTCTGCCTTACGATCTACACGAGAAGGTTCAAACTATAATAACAGTCTGCATGTTTCAGTTCCAGTTCATGACGATTAAAGCCTTTTGAACATAATACAATCAGGTTCACTGATACATATACATTTTTGGACCTTATTACAAAGTAATAGAATGTATAATTAGACGCTCGTACAAGCAAGTGCGACATAGATATACTTCGTTCTCAGTTCGCTAATTTTGGTATTAGGGGCCCCCGGATATTGTGACATTAGTAAACATGTGCTTTACAACTGCTACGAGTGCTACGCGGCGACACGTTTCCTTCGCTACGGCGTAGCGAACGTAGCAAATCGCTTAATCGTAGCACCAGCAAACAGGCGAAGACGAGAGAGTAAAACCAATTTCAATCGTGAGTTTGCGTATATTGTACCCCTGCTAACTGAAACCTGTTTTGTCCCTTTCTCGCAAACATAAAGTCAGAGTGACAGATAAGGACAAAATAATTTTAGCGGCTATTAAACTAAAAAAAGTTTGATGGACGTTTATGAATAAGGGGTTAAGTGTAGGTAAAGGTATTTAAGAGCAGAAACACATTGATTCTAAATGATTTTATTCTATTAGGTAGTCATGCGCAAAATGTGTCACTAAAAAGAAAAGCTTGATATACTCCATTCCTTCACTGTGAAGTATATTATTCATTTAGTCTTATCTTATCTTATTTAGATGAGGGCCCTTGCGGATGCACTTCGACCCAGTGGGATCTTTTGTGCAATTGCCCCCTCCTTTATGCCTACTCCAAGCTGCTCTCCAGCATTTCCACAAACCGAATGATGGAGTTCAGCGGGAGTACTCTGAATTCTTTTGGTTCAGGGTAACCATTGCCAAAGTCATTCATTCTCTGCTTGGCAAGGGCGTGACATTCACACAGTAAGTGTTCCATTGTCTCGTCGTCCTCGCCACACATCCTACATTCTATGTCGACGACCGGTTTAGCCTAGTAGGTAGTGCACCTGCCTGTGAAGCTGACGGTCCAGGGCAAATATTTGTGTGATGAGCATGAATATTTGTTTCTGAGTCTTGGATGTTTTCTATGTATTTAAGAATTTATATCTATTAAATATATCGTCGTCTAGTACCCATAACACAAGCCGTCTTGAGCTTACTGTGGGGCTAGTTCGATTTGTGTAAGATTGTCCTCTAATATTTATTTATTTATTATTTATTTATGTCGTCTGCTAGTCCCATCTTGGTCAAGGTTCCTTTGACCCCAAAGTGACCTGTAAACACCCCAGTTATCATCCTGAGCTGCTTTCTGCTGTATTTCCAATTTTTTTTTGGTCCAGCCTGTATCCACTCATTTAGTTCACTAGTTCAGTTTACTTCAGTAGCTCAGCAGATCCATCTACGTTATAGATTGGGTTATGATATCAGTCATTCATTCATCATGGCGTCTATGTCACTCTCGGAGCGAATGAGTAGGTAAACGATATGGTTCATGAACTGGTCTGACTGAAGTATTGAAGTATATGAATCCAAACTAAACTAGTGAATGAAAGAGTGATACGAAGTGAAATACTTCATTTGAATCATTCATTCGTGAACTACTCATGTCTACTCTTAGGTAACGGTTATACTGCACATCAAACTTATGTGACTTCATCAAATTCCCCTTATTATCGGATTTTATAAAATGTTTTTTAACACATCATAGCACCCCTATAATAATCATTTAACGAATCAATCAATAACATTGAAACAATAAATAAAATCAAGTAATGATATTAGAGTTTCACAAGTAGTTAGAAAGTTGTGATACGCGTTTTAGAGAAACAATCAAATTAGTGTAAGTATATTTTGGTCTGTCACATGCGTAGAATTTAATGATAATAATATTAATAAATAATTCACCATGAAAACAGTTACGCACTACATCTTTTATTTTTTAATTGTAATGTAGTAACTAAATCATTCGTTTCGATTCAGATGATATTTCCGAAATTGATGAAATCCGATTAAATGACTAAATTTAGGGCTCGGAACCGGTTTTTACTATTTTGGAAATATTTCCTAAAGTACTGTTCATATCTCCATTTTTATTTTAGGATTTGCTTTTGTTAGCCTTCATCTATGGAATAAATGATTTAAAGTACGAAAAAAAAATCGTAAAATGCAATTTTAATTGTATGAAGGAGAAACCGGTTTCCAAGCCCTGATGAAATTACCTTTATCGCGGAATTTGGAAATACTGTATCGATTTCTGAACGATACAAAATTGACGTACCATAAAAATCGTGTGACAAAAGTTCCTCCTCTAGATTCGTATCCAAAAATGAAATATATGGGAACATAAAAAAGATAAAATTGTAATAAAATCGATTTTAATAATAATTCACCATTCATTATTAATCGCCACTTGACAATCGATTCGTCTTAGCCTCATCACTAGAAACGCCAATTTATAACTTTCAAAAAGGAACTGGTAAAAGTTTCCGATTATATACTCATGCTTCATCCAATAAAAATATTAAATAATATCGTTGCAAAGCAAGCGTATGTGAAGCAAATCCACTCAGAATAACAAATGATTTCCGTTTGATGCTCCTTGTTTCATATTTACCATGTGATGACAAATAAAAACTCGCACCCCAAATTCAGCCGTAACACAGGCAGTGAAGATTTAAATTGGAATGTAAGATATGGTTGTGTCAGAATTATCAATATTCGTAACATGTACACACATTTTTTCACTGAATAAACAAATTTCGGGTTGTGTAAAGTTTAGAGAGCGAATCTTTAGAATTATTGTGTTTTATATTACATGCATACTCTAATGTGTAATGTTTGACTAAAGGGTTGTTTTTCCAGCCTAGCGGTAAGGCACACGACTCTCGATCCTGAGTCTGGAGGTCGTGGGTTGGAACCCCAGCTCGTGCCAAGAGCTTTTCACTCGACTCAACATTTTCTTTCATCAAGGAAATTCAATCAATCTTTTTTATTTCTTTTATCATACTTTTATCATTTATATATTTTTATGTCTTAATATTATTTAAAAGCTGTCAGTGTCATACTTAGTAGTACATTACTGGAGAGGCCACGTAATACATTGCCGGCCGAGTAGTTAAGCCTGGCCCGGCGCGGTGGAAACAAAAGATCACTTTAGGCCGGCAATGTTGCATAAAATTCCATTATTCCACCCCAAACGTGATACTTCGCAGCGTTATAACGAACATAAAGTCAATATATCATTGCATGTTTAAGAAAAGTAATTTAGCTGTGCACTTACAGTTCCATCTTGAGTTCCATTTGTCGGGTACGATAAACATGTCTCATAAGTTCTTGTAGCCATGTTGACGGATGTCCGTGCGGCCTTGCCTATTGACAATTAGTCAATTAGCAGCCTGCCAGATGGCGCTGTTTGACGCAAGCGTAAAGGGTGCGTTCAGAATAGGTTAAGGCCATGTCGGACAGCGGAGCAACGTGATCCACAAAAAATGGTCTCGCCGGAAGACCAGCGCTGGCTTGTGAGTATGCTGAGGTGGGACCATTTCGTGGCAATTTTATTAGTTAACAGTTAAAAATGTATTATCTTTTAGTATCTATGTCACGAATAAATTATTTTCATTTGTCTTCATTTCATTTCATTTCATTCATTTGTACTTTTTGTGTGCAACCGTACTGTTACCAATTTGTTTACATTGTAATGCAGTCAGCTGCAGAGAAACGTGACCCTTCCAGCATAGAAATTTGTAACGTCCTTCATACAAACGTCTTTGGTGGAGTGGAGAAATCACGTTTCTCTCCAGCTGACTGTTAAAAGTATCATTTATAATCGGATTTTTTTACCAGTTCAGTTGACAGTTATGAATTGGCATTTGTAATGATGAGGCTAAGACGAATCGATTGTCATAAGTGGCGATTATTAACGAATGGTGAATGATTATTCAAATCGATTTTATTGCAATTCCATGTTTTTATGTTCCCATATATTTCAATACTAGCAGCGCCTTGCGGTGTTACCCGCGGATAAAAGGTAGCCTATGTCCTATTCGGATGTCTAAGCTACGATACTGGAAAGTTTCATAAAGATCCGTTCAGTAGTTTTTGAGATTAAGCGGAACGTACATCCATCCGCACAAACTTTCACGTTTATAATATTATTAGGATTAGGATTGGATACGAATCTCGAGTAGGAACTATTGTCATACGATTTTTATGCTACGTTTATTTTGTATCATTCAGATCGATACTGTAGTTCCCAATTCCGCGAAGAAGGTAATTTCACACTTCATTCGTTTGGAATTTATTGGATTACTTATTTTTTTTATAGCACGTAATTTATCACGGTTATAAATTCATTTACTTAATCGATTTAAAAATAAGAGATATTAATACGTAACTGTTTTTATGGTAAATTATTATCATTAATTACTACGCATGTGATAGAACAAAATATACATTCGTTTGATTGCTCCTCTAAAACGCGTATCACACCTTTTAAACTATTTGTAAAACTCTAATATCATTACTTGATTCCATTCATTGTTTCGATATGTAATGTGCATTTAAATTATATGGGTGTTATGATATGTCGAAAAGGAACTGGAATTTTTCAATTGCCAGATAAAATTATCCAACAGTGAAATAAAACATTTGTGGACAATCTTACACAAATCAACATGGTCCCAAACAAAGCAAAGCTTGTACTATGGGTACTAGGCGACGATATACATACTTATATAGATAAATATATACTTAAAAACATAGAAAACATCCAAGACTCAGGAACAAATATTCGTGTTCATCACACAAATAAATGCCCTGACCGGGATTCGAACCCGGGACCTCCAGCTTCGAAGGCAGGGTCACTACCAACTAGGCTAAAGCGGTCGTCAAAGTGAAAAATCGTCGTTGTCATTTTCTAATGTCATATGAAAGAAAAGGACAGAGCTAACATTTATCTGACAGATACTTTTATCTGGGGATTGAAAAATGGGGCCTTAATCAATAATCAGTTTACTTATTTATCGTATTGCAATTATTTACGTTGCGAGGTTGTTGCACTTTTAGCGCCACCCAGGAGTCACGTGTAGGGTAGCAGTGGGTACTCCCTACGGACGTGGAGCAACTTCCAACCCCCATGTCAAGTGACTTGACTGTTAGAAGTTCTCAAGCCACCCGAAAGCGTCTAACTTGGGTTAACGACTGTTATCAGTTTACTGGAATTATCAATATTTTTATCTCACTTTCACATTCCACGGCGTAGCAGGGGCGCGACACTTGCGTCTTAGAAGAGCTAAGTATCGCAATTCGACGGCTAAAACTTAAAAACAAGTAAGTGCGTTTTAGCCAATTTGACAGGAGAGTGAAAAATGATTTTAACTTTAAAGCGCAATTTCTTGAAAAGTAAACAATGTATCGAAGTGGTTTTTCTTCTAAATATTTGTGTAACCTGCCTGTAACTGAAGCCATCACGGCCATGCAGTTAAAAATAGTTTTTAGCTTGGTAATTAAAAAAATAGACACTTTAAAATCCACGCTAGAAACAAGTAAGTCGGGATACTTGTTTTGGGCAAAGGGTTTTGTGGCTTTTTTAAAACAATGGGCATGACCAAGGTAAACACAAGTCTCTATCGAGTTACTTGATTTTAACTTCGTACTTAAGTTGGAGATAGTAAGTACATTTTCCACCAGCATTTTATTTTGTACCAGCGTATAAAGTAATTTAAGTTGCTTGTTTTTTGCTTATTTGTTAAGATACTTGGGTTTAACTTGGGTTACATAGTTATCTTGACTTACTTAGAATCGTTTTTGACAAATAACTAAAAAACTATAGATAGACACTTCGAAAAAAACAAAAATGTAGTTTCGTGCGTCTTGGCACAAGGATTCGAAGGAGCGAAAAAACATTTATTTGAAAAAATGTACTTACTTGTTTTTAATTTGGAGCAGCCATTTGTATTCCTTAGAATAAAAACAAATTACGAGCTGAACACGAAAAATTACAGCCACATTTAACATTAAATGGTGCAAATGGTTGTCCTCAAAACAAAAGAACTTATTGTACCTACTGATATGAAGGGTTCAGTGACCGCTAAACCCGGACTGTTCGCGGATTACCCGCTTATTCCAACAATACTGATTATTAAGTATACCTTTAAGCGCAAGCTTAAGGGTTATCTGTTGACGCTCCAAAAATCCTATTCCTAAACCAACCAACACTTATCCCAACTGTGTCGCCTTTTTTCATGTGTTTTTAATTAATTTTAATTGTTTTAAAACTGTTACCTGTTTTTTTTTCTCATTTCGGTCTACATCCCCCCACTGTTGAGTAAATTCCTATGTTCACACCAGTTTACCCTGTTTTGAGGTAGTCTCATCCATATATATGTTACCTATGATTTTATTCATTATATGTATACCTTTCCTATATAGAGTATATAGTATGTTATGTTGCGTTCCGTGGATCATGTACAGTGCTGTCTGAAAACCAGCGCTGCAAGTGTCTGACCCATCGGCACAATGCTGAGACAGAAACCGATTCACTGCCACGAAGATGCACTTTATAATTATATGTTCAATGTACTGAGTCTATTCTGTTTGTAACGATGTGTCTTTTCGTGCAGTGAATAAATGCTTTCTTTCTTTAAATTAAGGTGTTAAATTCGCACCTTTCAAAGGAAAGGTAATTTTTTTGTACACTGGTGTGTTTTACAGTGGTGTGTAAGGTCGCCACATCTCCTGAGGATGCGATGCGTCGGGAGTGAGGGACCTGCATATATCTCTAGCTGTCAACACAACGAATCCTCAATTCAAAAAGGGTTGACGCGTTTGTGATCCTTCTCGAGTCGCAAGCGTTGGTTCATCGTTATTACAAATTTTAACGTACAAGACAATAAAAACAAGAAACTTATTGCCTGAAAACATGACAACTATTTAAAATGTTACTCTGGAGATGTAACCATGGCAACGAGCTACAAAAAACATATCATCCATTTCCAATTACAACTTACCATCTTCAACATTTGAGGCATTCTAAAATTATTGCATACAATTTACGAACTAATCTAAGTTTCCCGACAACAAAAGCCGAAATCATTGTCATGGACTCATTACATTCACAATAGCGTCATTGTCTTCAACTATCTATAAATGAGATCTCCAAAGCGATTTATTCGTTCCTACGAGTATTACTTATTTATAAGGTCAAAATAACCATTACCATTTGCTGCCTCTCACTTGCACTAAAGAAGCGTTACAAAATTTTACCTCAAATTGCAACAGTAAATTACAAATATTAAAATGTTGCAACTCAATTTTTTGAAATTAAGTATTGTTACAACAATAACCTGATTTAAGGCAAGGCCATTCCATTGCAAATGACCTCCTCTAACACACGTGAGTTTGCATTTAACCATCCCGCTCTCTACGGAACCTCAGCGCGTAATTGCGTAAAAAATATTTAGTACATTTTAATTGATTTTTGGAATACTGGATCACTTATGAAAAATTTATCCGGTTATTTTGTTAGAAAAATAAAAAAGCTATCCTTTTTGGAAAAAAAAAAGCATAATTATCAGTGTCGTTCAATTTTCAATGTATTTTTGTGATTTTTTTATTAATAAATATAGTTTCAAACATCACTCCAAATCGACCGTTTTTAAGCTAAAAACTTAAATTCTAATACACACAATAAAATCAAAAAAACTAATAAAATCATTGTATATCAATACTTTTTTCATAATTTGAAATCAAAACATTTATAAGGCCTCTAAACAATACACGATCTCACTTCACCTCAACCAGTCACTGAAACCAAGATATATAGATATATGCCATCAAACTTTGTAATATTTACGTCAAAAAACCAGTTATTTGTAAATAGTTAGCGTAACAAAATCATTTGGCGAGTTGTGTCATGAAATATTGTTATCATGCTATCTTTTTCACACTTCCATGGCCCTATGGAACGCGAGTCACAAGAGTAGTGCAAGCAGTATATCACAGACTTTTATGATAGTTATAGAATAAAAAGCAAGCTACGGAGTAAAGCGAGATTGCATGATTTGAGTTTCTATTCAAACATCGGTTTTGTTAGATAGAGTAAATTAAAAACCTCCCGAGTTGATAAGCGTCGTGAATGTCAATGCCAACCCTTTTTAACGGAGTCTTGAGCGGTGGAAGTTTCCAGAATGACAGATTGAAAAGATTCAACGACCCTCGAAATGGGGCAGTTTTAACTAATTGCTTCACTAAATGACCAGGATTTGGAATGGTTAATGGTTTATTGTAATTAAAAGACCTTACAAATTGATCCAATAAACTGATTTAAATGACAATGCTTTAATTTAAATTTTAGATAATAAAGAAAATGGTTTTCATTTTGTGCCTTTACTTAACTTTCTTTCGCTAAACCTAATACATATACATCTACAGTATAATTTTAACACATATGGTCTGTGGTACCCTACAGAAATATCAAAAAGCGTCAGATAACATTTCGGATGAAAAACATCAAAAGTGTTAAGATGATAAGAATCCATACGTGGCAAGGGCCGGAAAGGTTTAACGGTAAACATTACCTCTCTCATTTTGTACAGCCGTGAGTAAGACCGTCGTTAAATCAACAAGTAAAACGTTCTAAAACAGAATGATCATGTAAATTTGAAGCTTTATTATCCAAACAGTAAGATTAAATTTAGAATGACACGTAACGTTCGTTAGCGCCCATTCTTTCACAAAATGGGATACTCCCTGTACGCGCTCATCTCATTATGCGTTGTTTTTAAATTAAACTTTACCAGTTCAAAATACGGTAGAGATTTCAATAACAAAGGCAGATTAGGTACGACATCGCTGAAATCACTGTAAGTATATTAGGTCGTTTTCCCGAATGACACGTGGCGTATCATAAACATTGGAAAACAATATAGACCGTTTTTGTTTGCCGTTACTGTGGAACGAAATTCGTTTCGCTCCTGTATAGTGTTATGAAGGAATTCCTATCGAACTCAATTGTTTTTTGCCACAATAAAATATATTGGATGCAGAAATATTTATTCACAAGTGTCATTATTTAGCTCGAACATGCCAATGAATTGAATGAGTGAATGAAAATATCTATGTGTGCATGTCACTGAATGATAGCTAAGTTAAAGCGGTGTTTCGTTCCTTCCTTCAAAATGAACGTGATGATTAAAAGCTAAACGTTTTGAAAACAAATGCATATTCTAACAAGTCTCATTTTAAATTGCTTCTGGGCAATTTTTTGTATGTGACAAAATGATTTTTACTACAATCACGAATCATCATCAAATAAAAACAGAACACAAAAATAACATTCCTGTACTAAAATTCAGATCCAAAGCTCGTAAAAAACAGTCCATCGTTATCCGATTTCCATGCCGATCTCGTAATCGGATACAATCATTCAGTGAATGAATGAATGGTTCAATAGAGTCGGCAACCGGTGAAATTGTGCTCTGGAATTCCGGAATATATCGGTAAATGCTTGTACCGGTCCGCTTAAACCGGTTATAAAGGGAGAATTTAAATGTGTGCGACTTGTTTGTTTCTATTTCAAAATCAGGACGTCCACGCACATCGTTGACTACGCCATGCTACCTGCACGAAGCCCACGGGCGCATCAGTACATGGTAATGGTGGTGCTGGTAATGCAGCGTTGAATGACGTCAAGCCTGCCTTTGAAAGTATAGAGCGAAACAGATATAACCGCGCAACCACGCCCCGTTCCTATTAGGCTCGTGCGGCTTCTGTTACGTAGTAACTTGTCCAATAAAGGGTCGGCAACGGGTTTGTGACTTCTCTGGAGTTGTAAGCGGTTTTTTTTTATTTATTTTAAATAGGCTTGTGCTTGATCACAAATCACCTGGTTTTAAGCTATTCTGTTTAACATCACGCCACGCGCATGTTTGATATACCGTCGTAATAAAACATTCTTAGCACCATTTCCGTAGTTAAATTAGTTCTTCAATTTCTGGACATTGTATCCGATTAAATTAGATTTTCATATAATTTCCCGATTTTTAAAATATTTTCATGAATAAAAATGGCAGGGTCGCCATGAGAGGAAATGTCGCCCTCTCTGCCGCTCAAATAGGCACGTGCGTCAGAGGGATATACTTCGTTTTCAGTTCGCGATAGGCACTCTGTTGAGTTGAGATACTGCTCTAGCTCATATATTTACTATCGTAGAATAAACCACACAATATGGTTCCAAAATTCAAAACCAGTTTTATTTGCACCTTCATAAAAAAAAAAATCCCGTACCCTTATTCCTTCTATATACCGTTTACACGTATAGAGTATACATAAAGGCTTCAGGATGTCTGACCGATCCCATGAGCCTATTGACGTGTGAGGCTTAGTGACAGTTAACAGAAATGTATTGAGTGATTAATGATTGATGTTTCTATTAGTTCAAAGGTCACCTTTGAACTTTCCTTTCATATTTCCGTGACAAAAAGTCTAACGATTTTCTCAGATGAGGCCGTGCTTAGTCGTGGTAAACTGTGTGATTAAAAAGAATAAACAGCTCCCAAGGATGCGCTGTGTCGTGAGTGAGGGACCTGCATGCAAGATAAATGTCCCAGTGCTTGACACCGTAATTTGCAATTCAATACGTTCGTTCAAATAGACCCATTCATTAAAATGTTGGCTAACTGTCGAGTGGTTAGCTCCATTGTCAAACATCTAACTGGGATTGAAGTCTGATCCAGTTAGCTAATATCATCTGATGATCGGTACAGCGAGCGAGTCAACTTGCAAACTTAACACAATGCCGAGTTAAATGACACGAAACTTGAGATGAAAGTTGTTTGAATACGTTTAATGTAGTCTAGTTTCTTGACGCAGTTTGTTGTAATGGAGGAAAGTTTGTATGTACGGAACTTGCATAGATGAACCTTGCATACAGTTCCCTATAAAGTTAGATATTCAACTGAGGAACCACTGACTATGAACCTATTTATAGTAGTTTATGAAACTGCTACATAATGAGAGGCATTAGAACATGAGTGTGGTTTTATGATAAAATCACACGAGTGTTTTAAGGCCTAGTTATGTAGAGTTGCGTACACTACTGTATCTACATCCATATAGAAAATCCTCTTCCATGTGTAACCCATGTTTACTGAGACATTCCGAGATCGAGCACGGGCTCGCGCCTGTGCTGTAAAGTTGTACGTGATCTCATAATGTGATGCGGTTACGGCGTGGGCGCGCGGGGCGGAGGGTCGCCGGGCACAGTCTATCGTGAAGTTGGTCGTTACCTACGGTTTTTGATCACATTAAAGAGGATTTACTATATGGATGTAGATAAAAATGTTTAGACGAGCACTTTTTGCATATTTATTTATTTAAAATCCGATCGAGTAAATTCTGCACCTAGCGCTCTTTTTTTTTGAACCTGACTGTGGCCGGGACCAATAAAGCGATAGGAGTGCGCGGTTGGAGAGTAGCCTGGGGAAAATCCAGGGGAAAACCTCCGGCACGACCACGCGTGTGGTTTGGAACACTGGAATACTCTAAGAGTTTGCGTTTCAGTGAGATTGGTTGAGCGATTTCAACCGAATCTGAGGTGTGAGTGGACCTGGCGCTCATTAAAGTGCACGTGCGCTAGATGTAGAGTTAAACCGACCTGGTGATATGCGTGCTATAGGCTATGGTAGGGTTTCCGGGGGGAAAAATAGATCTAGCTAGATCTCATTCCCGGAAAAAAGCCGAGCAAATCTCGGTCTGCCAAGGACTTGAAATTAAATTATTATGTGCACGCATTAGTTATTTTCCCCGTGTGGTGCTGGGTTAGTGTGTAGCACCACTCCCCTGGGTATCTTAGAAGGCGACTATGGTTGAAGTTTGTGGCTTGTGGACAATCGACCAGCAACCTACTACTGCATCATGGTCCAAGAAAACAAGGTCTAACAATCCAGATTGTGACACCACAATACGTCACTGTCGACGACACGCTCACACTTACGTCCGCATACGATCGATAGGCTGATGCTGGCTGATGACGTAAGGTCGTGTCACCCACACTACTAACCGATGTACCGGATTGCTATACCTGGCGCAGTATATTATTATATCATGCTACTGCATCACATTTCCTCTATGATTATCTGCCTCTGTCGTACGTAATAAAATCAAAATCAAACATTTATTCTGCAAATAGGCCACAAGGGCACTTTTACATGTCAAAATATTAATTTACAATCTAAGAAAGTCTGACTATAATAAGTAATACATTTTTCATGTCAAAATATTAATTTACAATTTAAGAAAGTCTGACTATAATAAGTAATACATTTTTCATGTCAAAATATTAATTTACAGTTCAAGAAGGAATAATAATTTCGAGTTTACAATTATAACAAAATTAATGTCATACAGTGAAGATAAACTTGCAAAGTTATCTATTACAAATATTACAACATCAGTAAAGTTAGAGATGTATAAGGTCTCAAGATTAAACAAGGAGTATAATGAAATTAATATAATATCCCAGAGATGTACACGGTCTCTGAGCGTCAAAATTAAAATTAATTTAATATTGTTAGAGATGTATATGGTCTCTAAGTCACTGATAATAAAAACGAATCCACAACAGGATGATGTCTCGTCAATCCCCTATAAAAAGACACTAGTATTAACGTAGTCACTATGTCCTAGCAAGCATGAACAGACCAATATAAAAAGAATAGTTACCTATTTCTTGTGATGATCAACCTTGAATACGGTTCATTAAATTCGACAATGACGAGGCCGTTTTTATATTATTCTTGGCATTAATGATCGAGTTTTAATTAGATCCGTTCATTTAAACTTACAGACTAGTTTAATGGGCATTAAAAGTCGAAGAGATATAATTTTCATCGTCTATTTGAAGTAATCGCTTTAACGGAGTAAATTATTTGATTTAAGTAATATTTTCTGACTCGTGGTAAGTTGTGTCTAGGTAGACACAACTTACCACGAGTCGGAAAATATTAGTAGGTACTCTATATATCTCCCATCCCTCCCCCCTCTGTCGTAACTCGGCGATCACTGATTAGGGGCCGCACGGTCCGGTGTCCTAAGATCTCGCTGGATCCACAGAATACCAGCGCCGTTGGCACTGCTGTGTCAACTGCATTGCTGAATGGAGACCTTTTCGGTACCACATCTCTGTTTGTTAGTTCTAAGGTGTTGTTTAATTAGATACTTGTTCTGTTATCCGAATAAATATCTTTCCATTCTATTCTATTTTAGGCACACACTCACGGAACCGGACGACGT
Source organism: Epiblema foenella (assembly GCA_963556455.1). Lineage (NCBI taxonomy): Eukaryota > Metazoa > Arthropoda > Insecta > Lepidoptera > Tortricidae > Epiblema > Epiblema foenella. The sequence continues at coordinate 7,736,831 of OY747108.1, read as the reverse complement.
AATCACAGCGTCCATCGAAAGATGGAACGCTGCGCTTACGGCGTCCAACTCAGAAACGACGCGTACACTTAGGCATTCTCGCCAGCGGGGACGTCCACCGCGCGATCGCGACAACACTGACACATATAATCCCTATTCGTCCCGGTACCGCCGCACAACGGGTAGAGTCAGTCCGACTCAGGTCGGGCCTAACTCAGTTTCTTGTTACTCTTCTCAGCTAGGCTAGGTTTAGTGAACCAGCGACAAAACTCCCAGTAGCTCGATTCCACTCACACCTCAGATTCGGTTGTCCGCTCAACCAATTTCACTGGAGCGCAAACTCTTAGAGTATTCCAGTGTTCCAAACCACACGCGTGGTCGTGTCGGAGTTTTTCTCTTGGTTTTCCCCAGGCTACTCTCCAACCGCGCACTCCTGTCGCTTTATTGGGCCCGGCCTATAAAGCCGCAGTCAGGTTCAAAGTCTTTATCATTTTGGATTTTTTGCGGAATTATCACTTCAATACCCATGAAATATAATCCAACACCAAATAACAAACACATAAAAATTTTAGCAATATTCTTCTCATTAAACATTAAATTTAATCTGCAATTCACTAGGCGGTGTGACACTGTATAATTACCGTAACCGTAATATCACAGCAGCTCTGTACAAAATTACCAAAACACTTAAAATTGTCGCCGCAAACACTATGGAGTGGATTAGTACTCGTACAGGCGACATTAGTTCCTAAATTCACCGCCCGCAGAATAAAATTTGCGCACAGATTTGTACGGGCGCCATTTACATTATCATCCCTAGCATTCCCGCGTTTTACGTTTTCTGTGGAACACCTTTACATATTGGGAGTTTGCCAAAAACACTATACAAGCCACAATCAACCGAAACACCTATGTGTTAGGCTGTTTATTTGTTTGAGACGTTTTCAATTAGGAGTTCAAAGGGGAGGCAGGGCCGAATTGAAGTCAAGGTCGCTTGATGACCTGTTGCCTGAAATTGGAATAGAATTGGTTTTGGTGTTTCTGATTATTCCGGTTTTGTAAGGGTTTTGTTGAATATTCGATGAGATTGTAATTTCTGATATAAAAACAGTTGAGTGGGTTATTTGTGTGTTTGTTTTTTTTCCTGTAGGAAAACGGTTTTGTTTCGTCTAATGTGGTTTCACTAGTGGTGTCGGATTAAAAAAGCACCATCCCCTTTCATTAGCATGGTGTCGTAAATAGAATATCACATTTATTCCATCTTTAAATCTACAGTTCAATTATTGTTAGGACAAGGAACATGTGAAAGAAAATGTTTGAATTTTTTTACGGAAAATGGATATATTGCGTTTAAACAATCTTCATAAAAAAGTGAGTAAGAGAGTGAGATAGAAGACAGTAGCGAGGCTCTCAAGGTAAGACATCGAACAACTTTGCTGCCGAGCGAAATAATTTTTCGTCTCACCATATAATGTAAGGCGTATGTAATTTGTACTCATGTTCAATAAAGGGTTGTTTAAATATCTCCCATATCAAAGCATTTCACGGATTATCAGTATTAAAATGCTTCAAAAGCCTCTACTCCTACATTAAATAAATTCTATTAAGGTCAGGTGGGGTAAGAGAACCACATCATAAACAGAAAACTATGCGTTCTATCTGTCTAGTTACTCCGTCAGTAAATACTGCTTTTTGAGGTATTTCGAATATTTTAATAAAAATGTGGATACATCATATATATGACATCGAAAATAAGGTTCAAAGATTCAGTTGGGTTCGAAAACAAAACACGAGTAGTCGGAAGCTTTTTGGTGAGCTTGAATCGAAGCTCTATTTTCGATATTAGTATGTTATTTATGAACTTATACATATGAAATATACATGTAACTGTTACTTATTGACCTCTCTAACAATGCAAGAGAGATTTTTATTTTTAACTCATTTTCACAAAAATTACGTTAAAAAAAACGATTTTCGGCCTAAAATTGACAAAGTTTAGAATAGGTATTATAAATTTCATTAAAAAAAAACTGCAGCATTATATGATACATTTATAAACGCTTAGCTACCTCTTATTTTAATTTATAGAAAAAAGTTACAACTCATGAAACCGCGTAACGCTCGAATTTCAAAATCACTTTATCCGCTAGCGGATTTCAAATGATAAAGTAAGCCTTTCAGAGCTGGTGAGGAAAATGTAATTGTTCTCTAATTCTAAGCAATATTTCAAATTACTACTGCAATAAGCTGGGAGTTAATTCACTTTAAAGCCTTTGTCGCGTAAATTTCGCTATAGGAAACATGTCGCTCGCAAGCCCGGCTGGTTTTGATAACTAATGGAAGATTAAAGCCGGGCCAAGGCCTCGGCCGTGATCTGGAGTCCACTCCATATCGAGGCCGTGGTGACTTGCTAATTATATCATCTGAATACGGCCCTGTGTGAAATGGAACGTTATTTTTGAAATATGAAATTCTATTTAGACGACATTTCAACAAAGGTTAAGCAAAGCCTGGTATGTACTACGATTACTGAAACCTTGACTCTGACAGGAGGTGATGTTAATCCAATGAAGGCTACCGCGTATGAATTCGCCGCTAGAGACTAGTGTAGCGTGAGGTCTCCGAAATGTCAAATGTCACTCTTTGTGGTTGCGCTACGCGGGTTAATATCTAATTGGAACTATATGGTGACTATTTTGCAATACCTGAGCTTGATTATGGCAAATATGAGTTACGGGTCAATGACTGTCAGTGCTTTGAGACAGTTTTATCTTTCGGAAACATATGTCCTCCTTTTTTTTCGAACAAAACGGGACTGCGCTACAATGCGGGATGTTCGATATTTTTACTGTACGGTTTTAAGGTATTAAATATGATTTAAATGTTAACTTGGTTCTCATGCCCATAATAACCAATAACAATTTTTGACAGTTGGACCTTACTCGACAATGGCGCCGACTGGTGAGCACAAAAACGGTAGCTCTCATTGATGTTGTCTTAACGTCACGTAATAGATTACATTACATTAGTGTTCAAGTAGAATAACAAATGAAATAAGACAGTCAGTCAGAAAAGGAAAGAGCTAAGATTTATCTGACAGATACATCTGGGTATTGAAGAATTGGCCCTCAGTCAGACGGTTCTCTACTTGAATATATTTGTAGGTTACATGCAATGTAATCTCGTCTATGCATCTGGTTCATCTATGCAATTTCCGTACATATAAACTTTCGTTCATTACATATTGATTTACACGGTTTTCACACATTATTATTGGGAAACGGGACGTCGTAACATCCGGCAAACCTTAAAAAAGGTAAATAAATTAATATTATACGCTATTAAGTCCCATTTTACAATAATAATGAAGTTTCGTCCATTAACCAAATAATTGTATTAAGAAACAAGACTAATTAAACGTATCCAAACACCTTTCATCTCAAGTTTCGTATCATTTAACTCGGCATTGTATTAAGTTTAGTTTGTTAGCAACTTGACTCGCTCGCTGTACGATCAGACGATATTAGCTAACTAGATTAGACTTCAATCCGAGTTGGGTGTTTTACAATGGAACAAACCACTCGGCAGTTAGTGTGGACCTGTGCCTGTGCTCCGAACTTCCTATCATGCCGTCCCTTTCACTCTCGTGTACACTATATGAGTGAAGGGGACGGCACGATACGAAGTTCGGATTTCAAAGTTTGTAGTAGCCTATATCTTCCATGATATTCTACAGACTCAGACCGCGAAAAAAATGCATCGCACTGTAAGGGCGATTCCCTTACAGGTGATATAGGTAGCCTAAGGCCGGGTTTTATAAGGATCCGTTAGATCAAATGTCAGATCAGAGCAACTCAGTACATTTTTTGACATAACAAACCGACATAAGGTCTAACGGATCTTTATAAAACTGAGCCTAAGTAAGAATTCTGAGTGAAACAACTACTTTGCTGACTTGATAACTGATAACTTCTTTAATTACTATAAAATCACTGTATATATATATATATAATCTACGTGTATACAAGAGTTCCATTGTCACGTATTGTGAACGATTATAGTTATCTAAATCCTACAATTATGTGCCATTCATCATAGCTCATGAGCTCGAAATTAAAACGGCCGTTTTAACTTTGGACGCATAGATTGACGAATCCAGCAACGTAAAAACTAGTTTGATGGATTCAAAAAGTACTTAAATACAAACTACAGTACATAGCGGCCCCCTTTTTTAGTTATATATCGTTAAATTTAAATAATTACAATTATTTACGAGTGGCGCTAGTGGACCCACTACATTTTATTAAAGCGCTCTTAAAAACCGGCTCCGCTTGTTTCTAATGCTCCGTCTATCTTTTTTTTGGTCTCAGTTTATTAGAGTTACAGTTCACTTTCTTGACTAAACTTTCAAAACGAGAATGACAGAGAGATGCTAGTGTAATAACGAATCAAAAATGCTTGGAATAAAAAATATGATAGCGTAATATGATGATGATGATGATGTCGATAATCGCCATATTGATAGATTCATTAAATGAGAAATGAAATCGTTTTTGTGCTCACGAGTTGGCGCCACTGTCGAGGAAGGTCCAGCTGTCAAAAATTATTATTGGTCATTATGGGCATTAGAACGAAGTTTGTATTTAAATCATGTTTAAAACCTTAGAACCGTACCGTAAAAATACCGAACTTCCGCATTGTAGGGCAGTCCCGTTTTGTTCGGAAAAAAAAGAAAGAAATACGTTTCCGAAAGACAAAACTGTTTGAAAGTACTGACAGTCATTGACCCGTAACTCATATTTGCCATAATGCTCAGGCATTGAAAAACAGGCACCATATTTTTCCAATTAGATAATATTAACCCGCTTACCGCAACCACAAAGAGTGACATTTGACATTTCGGGGACCCCACGCTACACTAGCGCCTCTAGCGGCGAATTCATACGCGATAGCCTCCATTACGTGGATTCCCAAGCATCCCTGTATTCATTATTCCATATTGTCCCCAAGAATTGTATAATGGACATCGTGAGTTAAGCATAACTTGAATCGCTAATAGTCAAACTGCCTGGCACGGTTTACCGTTGATGAATTCTCTTTCTAACAATTCTCTAAGTGAAAGGGACGAGGCGATAGACGTAAGTACTAGGGGGGCATAACTTGGAACTGTTATTAGACAAAACTACTTCAGCCTATGTAAATGAGAGAATTCGAACAATTTGCATGGGGCCAATAGCGAGGTTATCTTGGCTTATAGTCATTTTGACGGATGACGTTGGTGTACTATTCAATTGGGTACTTTCCTCGTGTTTTTTAACATGGACTCGTTGGGATAACCCGCAAACATGTGCATTTTTGAAACCTCTCTTTTTTTTCTTGCTTTTCACTGTTTATGATCAGAATAAAAATAAAAAGTAAAAATAAGTGGTAAGTAATTTCATTTATAAGAGCACTCAATTAACCAAATGTATTTTTATTTTTACTAACGGTACGCCTATAATCCGAGGGTAAAACGAAATAAAAGCTTGTAATTGTAATAATGCAGTGTCGCATAGACAACGCGTCTCGCTCTCGGTCTCGACTCCTTGGCAATGAGGCCTTAATTCATGTTTCCAGCAATTTACCCAAAAGCCACATCAGCCAACAATCACTTAACACATTGTTATTATACATGTGGCGACATAATGGAGTATACAGTAGACTATAATGAACCCACTTTCTCACCTCATTATGCAATGAATGAATGTCAATGCTGACATAAGATCTAAAATTGAATACCTCAAGTTGTACCCCAATAAATAATATCTTCATGTTATTATTATATTTTTGAGGTACAACATTATAATCATGCCCGATTTCTTACAGTTAAGTAGGTACTGGAGCCTTAGATGATCGTCTTACCTGGAAAAAAAAATTAAATATGACTCCTCTCCGTCAATTCTAAGAAGAAAAAAAAGCGCCTCATATTTCTTTTGTTTCGAATTTCGCCTAATTTACATATTTATGATATCTTAGGGCAGGGCGAAATTTTAGATGCTGTTTCTTGTCAAAATACATTTTATTTTAGTAAAGATTTTCTGCTAAAATATAGCTGAATATACGGTAAGTACAGAGAAATTCATGGTCTAGTTACTTCTAAAATACGAAATCTGGAGTTAGCCAAGACATTCAACAATCCAGAAAAACCTACTATTTAAGCAAAAAACTGCATGTTAATTTCTCAATTAGTTAAGCTAAAATTACTTATAACAATTTGACAAGTGAAACTGGCGCTTTAGCACATTCAGCCCGAGAACCCGATAGTCGGGACCCGCTTGTAGACAGTTTTCGATACAAAGCGGAAAAACCATGTTATCGACTACGAGTGTAGCGCGTAGCACTCGTCGGCAATGAATGTGTTAAGTTAAGCAAAAATTAACTTGAATAAGAATAATAATAAAAACAGGAATTTTATTCTTATTCCAATTGATTTGAATAAGAATAATTCTTACACTCGTTATTTAAAATACAATGAACGGGAATACATCATGCAACTTTTATTTAAATAAAGCATACAAAACTGAATAATTATCTTAGAAAAGATATTATTCTAAATAGCTTTTTATTTAATTAAAATGTTATTGTAATAAAGTTAACTTTGTAGTTAAATACAAAGATACTTTAGAAATTGAACAGCGGAACTCTTTGATTCCTAAATGCATATGTTTTGTGTATTAACTTTTTTTTTTGTTTTGGCAAATCTTTTAACTAAATTACATCTGGTATTATTATTTTGCATTTATATTATTATCAAATTAAAAACAACACGTGTAACAAAACTATGTGACAGTGGTCTTGTGAAGACGTAATGTTGTCTTGTAATAATATAAAGGAGGTAATAGTATTAGACTACTATGTAGTACCTCTACCTTATACCTACTAATTAATATGTCGTATTTGTCCCGGGTACCTAGACTGCACTTTTATTCTTGCAATATTATTTAAAATAAAAAATCATGATTAAATTTATTTAACTAAGAATAAATTATCTTCATTCAATTTTCTCACGAAAGAATTATTCCCGACCAAATTTTTTTGAATAATTTCGATGGAAATAAAATCAATGTGATTTTATTCTTACGAATTCTTATTCAAATAATGATTTTATTATTGAGTGTCCAACACTGGTTCGTATGCAATAAGAGTTTAATAAAATTGGCCTTTGGTGGGCTGCATTAATGTAAAGGCTATTTCATCAAAAATAGCCAAATGCAAGGTCACCATGCAAGGCCATACTCGCGCGCCACTTAAAATCCCATTAGCCTAATACAAGACCCAAAATACATAAAATGAGAGGCAAAGGCAGGTACTCTACTCTCATTAAATATTGAATAGGCCAAATGCCAAAGGGTCTGCTGTTTTTGTGTAACAGAATTCCTAAATTGAATTACTTTCAGCGTCAGTTTCCTTTAATGTTGGTTTTGCGGTAAACTGACAGTAAAATTAAAATGTGAGATAAAAAGTGAAATAAAATATTTGGTTACATAATTACATAGTAGAGAAAACGTCTACCTACCTAAAGTAGCACGTCTAATCTCGTACCTTAATTATAATTTTCATACCATCACCTGCTCGACAATGGCTAATTATACAATGATTGTATAAAAGACTATTAAGCAAAATCTGACTTTGACTATACGTAGATGGAGGGCTACATATACTGGTTGGCGAACGATGCGCTCCTAAAGTTCATGACTTAAAGAACGAGTTACATAGAGTTCCTATACGCGTGCAACCAGAGGGACGACAAAGCTCTTAATGCTAAATAGAGAACTTGTTTAAAATGGCTGACGAATTACAAACTCCTTAACTTGGGCAGGTAATCTTTTGTTAAGGACCTCATGGTCATATCAAATTGATATGTCGATATCTGTAGCACCTATTCAAATTAGTATATGACCATCTCGCACGGTTATGGTATTTTTAGGTTCTGGTTAATCTGAGATCCCATCCCGCTCCAACGCCATCATGTCTGCCGCAATTTGGCCATATACGATGGACCTCTATATTGCCGACATATGCCGAAGGGTCTCATGCGTATGTTAAACTATATTCCCCAATGAGAAATTGTTTTCCCATTTTCTTTTCCCCTTGTTTCTTTGATGAGGGACATTGCTCAAAGGAAAACATTATTATATTTTATAATACGCCAGGGGCCAAAACGCCGCTTCATTTTGGTTGGCATCATTCGCAAGCTAAAAATTTCAAGTAACAGTAAACAGCGAAGTTCTATATTAATTTCCCGACTACCGCAGCTCTGTAAATGCTTTTAAAATCACCTGATTCTCTCATAAAAATGTAAATTACATTCCCTTTGGTACGCTGTATGGGAACATCACAAAGGGTGCGTTTTACAGGCCTACTGGGCTATTACTGGAACCGTTTCTTCTTAATGATTACGATTAGGCAAATTGACCGTCTGTTGTAAAATATGTCTTAAGCGTAAACGTTTCGGTGAACTTTTCAAACAGGTAAGTTTTTCGGAAAAGTATGCATTTATATTACAACAGTCGACATCACATTTATAACAGGATCAAAGCACATGTAATACACGAATGTAACATAGACCTTGAAACGTCCTTCTCGGCTTTATCTTCAAATGATACTTTTAGTAAATACTTCAATTGAAGGAACTTATTTCTCATTAGGCTTTGTTTTAATTTGAAATGTGTATTGTGTATTATGTAGGCCGCTAGGTTCACTGTTATGTAGCCACTTTAGGGGCACTCCAAAGGTCTTTTGAGTTATATCGCTGAAAAGCGTCTTTCCTAAACAGAGGGACGTAAGTGTCGTAACTTTCCTAATGAAGATAGGATCTTTTGTTATTAAGCTTTTGGTACATTTTATCAGATCGGATAATGTATACGGGTGATGAGTGACCCATTTCTACCTGAACTTAAGAAAACTACTTTTTAACAAACTAGCTATGACCTTCGTCTGCGTAAACTTCCACTGCCTATTTTATCCCATCGAGGGCTGCTTTTCAGCATAAAAAGTATCCTCTATGTTAATACAGGCTATAAACTCGTTATATACCATTCATCATAATCCGTTAAGCCGTTTTTGCGTGATTGAGTAACAAGCATCTAACAATCTAAACTTTCGCATTTATAATATTAGTAGAATATTATCAAGTAATCGGTGTAGGTAATTTACTGTTAGATCATAAATGCAAAAGAACATTTACCTCGACTGTCCCATAAACTCCGCCACACAACTTTAATCCAAACTTACTTGGTGAGGTGACTGAATGGTATACGTACGGACTGGTTTTTTAATAATTGTAAATATTTTCAGGTATGACTTTAAAAGGCTTCAAGATACATGGGACTTGTGTTCTGGGGGCCGATTTTAGAGTGTCGAACGCTCGACTTTCCACACAGTTTCTTGACAGATCTCGATTGAAAAGTCGAGCGTCCGACACTCTAAAATCGACCTCCTCGAATCGAATCATAGTGAACAAGTTTGCGAGAAACCGTGAAGTAGGCGACAATAAACACTGAAGCCCTTTGTTGCTCAATAATTAATTGGCTGTTAACCTCTCTCAATCCCACGAACAAATGAAGAGCTTATACCAGAAGGGATACTCCGAAATTCGAAATCCGTACTTCGTGTCGTGCCGTCCCTTTCACTCACATAGTATACACGAGAGGGAAATGGAACCATTATGCAAAACGTAAACATTTTCATTTAACTAAAATACATAAAAATAAAAAAAAAAACACCAAAATAAACAATCAAAACGTCAGTCCGTTTCATTGCTCCAAAACGGTTCCAATTCAGCGTAATTCTGGGGTTATATTATTTATTGCCAGCGCTGGTGCCCCAAAAAACGCCTACTTCAAACAGCCATCGGACAAAAAGTTCTGACAACCAATAAAAAAAAATTATGAAAATACAACAAACTGTACAAAGCAGTTCAGCTTTGTCTAAAACACGTTTGATAAAGTCAAACCCTACGTTGGGCACCTAAACTCATATGAGCTTCCTAAAATCTAGCTTACTAGAAAATAAACCAGCCTATTTCGGGTAGCTCTGGGACTTGATTTAATTTGGTACGTTCGCCTGTGGTTGCGTCCCCTGAATACGAATTTCACAAACAGTTTCGACAGTTCCACATTGGAATAATTCAGGTGTGTTCAGAGCCATAGATAATATACCTGATTGATCACAATAGATAGTGAAAATTAGATTGCAATAAAATTCAATTTAAATGTACTTATTTTATTTATACGTTTCTTTAAAAAAATAATATAGTTTTGTGTACTTATATATCATTTTCACTGTTAGATTTTTACATTGTTCACTTGTAGAGAATGAGGAGACGCTGTGTCGCACCGACGTAGTCCCTCATAAACACAAAAGATAATCATCACTACATAGTATAAAACAAAGTCGCTTTCTCTGTCCCTATATCCCTATATCCCTATGTATGCTTAAATCATTAAAACTACGCAACGGAGTTTGATGCGGTTTTATTTAATAGATAGAGTGATTGAAGAGGAAGATTTATATGTATAATAACATCCATTAAATAAAAAGAAACGGCTGCCCATTCCTTATTCAAAAACATCGCAGATAATCCGGTAAAATACCCAATCGCAGTCACGAACGCTTCATTAAGTTCCGTTTGTTGAAAACATCCACGTTCCTAATTTGAATCCGGTCCAATCCAATATTTATAATTCACTGTCTTCAGCGCTCGACCAAACAAACGTAACGAGAAATAAATAAACGACAAGGGACGTTTTTCGGTGCTCTAATACAACGGAGCTAATGCGGGCCATACACGATCAAGTTTACCGTCAAGGTTGCCGGATGCTTGAAGCGGCATCCGGTAAACTTGACCGTGTATGTGTATCAGTTTGCATGAGAAGTCTACTGGAAGCTAGAATTGAATTTATATTCTGCCAGCTTGATCAAGCATTGCAGCGTCAACTTAACGTGTGTATCAGCGGTCAAGTATGCATGACGTTATTCGGCAATTACCACAAGGTGACTTCTAAATCATGATACAAAATCGGATTATATATATCACTTTAAACCATTTTTACTCTGTAGTACGGCTTGTTAGCTCGAAAATAGGCGAAATACGATGGGACCGTATTTCGAGCTAACAAGTTGTACTACTGTCACCAACTCTGTCCGTGCAAAAAAAATGTTGCTTCTTCATACATTTTCTATTTAGTCGATTGAAGATCTTTTCCTATGAAATAGCTGGTTTTTTTTAACGTAATAATAAATTACATTACCTACGTGGCAATTTATGCATCAATTTCCAATCATTTTTAATAAATCTGTGCATGACACTATGACAACGTCCGTCGCTGCCGTCACTGGTCGCCATGGTTTCAACTGACTCATGCCGTATCATGCAAACTTGACGGCCAACTTGAACGTGTGTGATCTATATGGAGGCACTGCCAACTGGACGCCGCATCAAACGGACTGCAAACTTGACGGTAAACTTGATTGTGTATTGCCAGCCTTAGACCATCATTGACAAGTACAGAAGTAAATAAGCTTTGATCCGTTAAATTGTTTGTAAATTCCTTGTTTATTCACAGACTTCAATAGAAGGAAGGTAGAAGAAGATATAATTATCAGTTCGTCTTCCAGTTTTTATATATATTCATCGACTTACGATTACATGTTTTTTTTCTTTCGAAATAAGATATCTACGGAAATCAGAAATTTAGTGATGTGGAATTGAGCAAATTATGTAGGTTAGTGCTTCACAGATTTAAATGAGATTTCGTTTAGGCCACGAATGTTCATCTAAATATATACAACACCTGATCAGGGTGGAGCGTAACGTTCTTTGGATTTTTTCTCATTCTGAATTTAAGCGCCAGTAGGCACCTGCTGGCGCCTACAGCGACCGCTCCATCCATTATACCCTAAAGCCTAATTTTGAAATGGAACAGATGATGAGGTCCGTAATCTAATATTAGGCCCCTTGGAGAACATGTTGATTAAATTCCGTTTACTAATAATAACTCCAAGGCAGCAGCCCTAAGTTTATATTTCGAATCGACAGGGCTATATCAACACATAATTTACCCCAAGCCCCGACAATTTACTTAAGAGCTCAACAATGTTTGGTGGTCCCCCAAATTATAATGCGGGCAAATTCTGCAATTCAATTTTAGACCAGTTATCCTTAACCGATTGAGTTGAAATTTAGTATACAATATGTAAGTTCGATGACAATGCGATATTATGATACCACCGAGCTGAGCTGATGATGGAGACAGAAGGTGGTCATAGCAACTTCTAAACTATACAAGAAGATAAACCATCATGTTTTGCTCATTATAACTGTCTCAACGAATAGGTAGTTGATGGCTATGGAAATGAGGTAAAAGTAAAAGCAAAACAAAGAGGCACTGCTGTACCAGTTTCGAAGCGATTCAGGCCATTTTTAACATTCTGTAATTTTATGCTGGCTATTGGCTAAAGCCAGAACTCTGAATTTTCAATAACATATGGGGCATAACATGACTTATATTCTCAATAATATTTAATTTAAACTTGTGTAAGAACTATTGCCCGTTAAAGTTCCTTAGTTTTTTCACTGATACACTGACTGACCGACCGATCATCATAATTCTAAGGTATTTTTATTTCTAACACACTATAAGCTTCAAATTTTAAACATAATTTGTTTTTAGGCTATCTAGTCACAAAAAAACTAAAAATATTGCAATTTCAGTCACGTTTCAGAGATATACAAACTGCATAAGTTTGTAACGCTATAAAAAGTTATACTGTTGTAGTTCCTGCATCTATGAAAAGTTTTTAGTTCTACATGAAGTCATATATTTGACACATTTACCTACAAAAAAAATGAGATCCTATAAAAGCATTCCATGTAAAAATAGGCCAAGTCTCACTCCTTCACCGTAAAAAGTTGTGAGATATTATGTAGAACCAAACTTTGAGACTTGAGAATCACACAACTTTACTTTTACCTCATTCATTGCATACGTAAAACTATGTACTATTGTGTGATTGCTGTCACAAAATTTTATTAAGTAAGCAAAAAAGATGAATAACAATACCTGACTTGGCGTATTTTTACATGGAATGTTTTTTTATAAGGTTAAATTTTTCACGGAACTTATTTATGAATAGACGAGCAGCGCCCCGCGGTGTTACCCGCAGATAAAATATAGCCTATGTCCTATTCTGATGTCTAAGCTACAATACTGGAAAGTTTCATAGAGATCCGTTCAGTAGTTTTTGAGATTAAGCGGAACGTACATCCATCCGCACAAATTTTCACGTTTATAATATTATTAGGATTAGGATATGTAACATTCGGGCTCGGTAGATAAGGGGAATAGATATAGAACTTAAATCATATTGTAGATCCTTGTAGTTGGAGATATTATCACAACACAGCTTGTTTTTGCAGGTGCTCCGGGCATAGCATGCATTGTTATGATAAATTTAACATGTGCGCGAAATATCTCTATTGTAGTATAGAACGTATAGCCGTACTCGTTGTCGAAATAAACGTTTTTAAATGAATGGAATGTTTTCAGGTTGTTGTTATCGCTGTTTTTCGCTTTAACCAGAATCAGATCTGAGGATTTGTTAACAAATTCCTAGAAGTCGTAAAAAAATGTATTTTGTACGTGTCCCATAGAGCAAATCCAGTTTCAAAATGAACGCCGCTCTCCTAAGTCGACATGATTTCAGTGTGAGTTTCTTGTTTGCACCTACATCCTGCTTAGATCAGATGTGAGATATAGAAATATTTATTCCCAAAAAACATGTCAAAAATACAAATCTTTGGGTCCTGGGCTAGGATTTCCTGTGTTAAGAACCCAGTAGAATAACAAGCATTAAAGAGGCATGCAATCGTACAGAGCTAAACAACAGTATATAATATTCCTATACTATACTTAATCTACAATTTTATAAGATAAGAAACATACAGGAGGTGGTTTCACTCTTAGGCGACATCCTGATTAATCGGTTCAAAGGTGGTAAGATATGAGAAAGAAAGAGTCAGTACGCCTTTTTACTGCGCTCCTACATTGAAATGATTGCTTCCTGACTGGCGCGGGATGCGCGGAAGCGGGGCGATTCAAAGACAGTACTGCTCCGGTTCTGAGGGGTTACTACGAACTTCGTATCGTGCCGTCCCTTTCACTCATATAGTGTATAACACGAGACTTTTTTATACAACGCCGGTGGCAAACAAGCTTACGGTCCACCTGATGGTAAACGGCCACCGCAGCCTATAGACGCCCGCAACTCCAAAGAAGTCACGTACGCGTTGCCAACCCTTTATAAAATTTGAGGATGCACTGTGTGGACAGCAAATTTAGGACCCTCGCTCTCAACACAGTGCATCCTCGGGAGCTCTGACAACCTTGCTCACCTCCAGGAACACAACACTACATACTTGTATAGTAGATAATGTTATTATGGCTGTGGTCTTCTGCAAGGCGGAGGTACTTCCCCAGTTGGGCTGCTCCAAATTCGAGCAAGATGACATTTTGCTGTGCCCTACCTCTCTAAATATTTGCCCTATTTCTGTCACCGCTATATTTGTCACCGATACGAAGTTCGAATTTCGAAGTTCGTTGCAGCCCCTCTGCGCATGGTATTACCACTACGCAAATGTAATACTGACAGCATGCGATCAACGAATAAAATATCAAATATCGATTCCGTCCCGCCAAATCAAGAAGTCTCTTTAGTTACTATATGTGACGTTGTGACCCACAGTTTATTTGCCACTGAAATGGACACTCAGAAATAAACGTCCATAAACACGTCTTCTACTTTAATAAAACCGAGTGCTCGCGAACGTTGTCACTGTAGACGAGGGACCAATCCAGCCAGAATAGCTTTTAGCCACCGTCCAGACAGGTTTCAATACATTTTTAACGGATTGCTATTGCGCTTTCAATATGGCTTGGGTACGGTGACACTTGAAAGCTGTCATCCCAACATAAATTATATCATATTTGACGTTTGATACATAATCCATCAAATATACCCCTTCAGTGATCTTAAATTGTGATGTTGACAGCAATAAAAATAAATTAATACCAATAAACCAAATTCACGAAAATACTCGCAAAACTTCAAGCTTCAACTTATTACTGCTATTTCAAACATTTTTCAATGTTTAAAATTCTAAAAATGGACAATGTTTGACTATTAATGTTTTTATGTTCGATATTCTGTTTGTATCGATGTGTCTTTCGTGCAGTGAAGAAATGCTTTCTTTCTTTCTTTACCGTAGAAAAGTCGTGACGTCACTTGTTGCGATTTCATACTGTTGCGAAACATACAGAGCGTTTTTGACGTTCCATAATATCTTTGGAAGCTGTACTTTTACTTCAGAACATACTCGGGGCTCGAATAAAAACATAATGCACAAACGCTCGACTTTGTTTGTTCTATTTTCTTTTCAATCAGCCCAGTGACATAGGCCTACACCTACAATTATCACAATAAACTTTGATCGAGTAGCACATAACAGTTCCATCAGATCACAAGTTAGGAGTATATCCGCAGGTGCTAATCCATTCTTCTCGTAGCCTTTTTCTCGTCGTATCCTAAAAGGAACCCGGGTTTAGTTTTTGGCACCTATTCCGTTATTAATTAATGGCCACATGATACAGTTAATGTATAATGTAGTTAATTAGTGTTTAACTCGGGCGATACCACCCATTTCAGCCTCGAACTCTCACCTATTGTTTCAATAGGACTATCTTTTCTTTGTGCCTATATATACATAAGAGCGTAAACGATGCAGAGGCGTTCAGTTTAAGCCTGATTTTAATCTATCACATGTGATTTCAATTGGCTCGATTACGCGCACTCCCATCATCACGCGGTCAAAACATCAATTCAGCAATTGAAGGTTAATTTGCTAATTGCCATTCGTGAGGCCTCTAAGTGCTTGAACAATTGCTTGCTCTGATATCGCTACAGATATTTATCTTTAAATGGGCATTAGTGTCAATAATCCCACAGATTGACAATCTGATTTCAAAATGTTACAACTTGGAATAAGGACTGAATGTAACTACGCTTTTTTTATGTTATAGGGGGCAAACGAGCAGACGGATCGCCTGATGGAGAATACGCTCTTTTCTTGAAGGTTTGAAGGTCATATCGGTCCGGAAATACCGCAGGCGACAATTCATTCCATATAGTTTGGTTGTGCGAGGCAGGAAATTTCTTGAGAAACGCACAGTTTTGGACTGCCAACCATCTAAATGGTGAGGATTTTGGGTAGGTGTGTATTTAACGAGCCATAGAGTATAATAGAGTAAAATGTGCGGAAGCAGGACAGTACTGTATTCGTATCGTCCCGCTTTCGCGCACTTCGCTCTAGTCAGGAAGCAAGCATTTAATTTAAATGTAGTCGCGAAGTCAAGCTAATTATAATTTCGAGCCCTGCCTATATTGTATTAAGAGTCACGCGAGCCTACGTCACACAGATGCTCAGAAACCCTCAAATCTTAGTTTTTTTCGAAGAATCACTTGTTGTCAAAGCCAGTACTGTCTCCGCACCATGTCAGGAAGTTCGCCTATACTGTATTAAGTTCTGAAATGGTACGGTCACGCGAGCCTACGTCACACAGATACTCAGAAACCCTCAAATCTTAGTTATTTTCGAAGAATCACTTGTTGTCAAAGCCACATGCCCGCAACATGTTCATCTGTTACCCGTTAGCTATAAAAAAGCCGTAAACACACGACATATTTGCTAGTGCACTAGCGTAATGTTAGGAAGTATTTTATGGCCGTGTAGCCATTTAACAATTGGTTATGATACTTATGACACTGAATAGGATACTTGACATGACGTAGGAAGCGCGATTTATTTTTATTCTCAACTAACTTTTGCCAGTGACTTCGTCCGCATAGAATTCATCAACGCCTTAGTTCTTTTTATTATTTACTAGCGACCCACCCCGGCTTCGCACGGGTGCACTATTTAATGTATGTTGTTATACATATAAACCTTCCTCTTCAATCACTCTGTTAAAAAAAACCGCATCAAAATCCGTTGCGTACTTTTAAAGATTTAAGCATACATCCCTATGTAGAGTAATTTTTTTTACAATCACTACATTTCTCAGAGAAAGCGACTTTGTTTTATACTATGTAGTGACTGTAAAAAAAATTACTCTCTATTTTACTTAATCTTTTTGACCGAGTTAGTGAAGCAATCGAAGGTCTCTGTTTCAGCTTTGGCAAATGTGCTTTCGTATGTCTGGCTGTTTTCCTGTATAGGTCGCATTTCCCAATTACATGCTTTTTTTTATAGAGAAGTAGGGATTTGGAAATTTTTCAAAGTGCCGGAGCCATGGGCATAAAAAGCGTAAAAAATTGTCGCGAGGGCTCTACAGCTCTCATACGTAGTTTAAGATGTACATGAGCAAGCTAAAACAATGCCGAAAGCGTCATAACTGCCATAATATAATCTTCTCGGACTTAACAAAGGATCAAAACAAATTCCATCATCACAGCTGTCAATGGATACCTAAGTATAGATTAACTCAGTATTCCAAACAAGCAAAATTCCTACAAACCGTAAGATAAAGGTCGAATTTAATTTAGGTTCAAGTTTTACATCCAACAGACCCCAGACAACAGTAATGGGCGTGTAATGGGTGTGTGATGTCGCTGGAATTCGAGAGAGTGTATATTCAAAGACTGTATAAGTGTATAGGCGTAACACTAATCCCTTCACGGACGAAGTCGCGGACAAAAGAGTATATAAAACCGACTCCAAAAAACACAAAAAAGTAAAAAATAATTGCCTTACTTCTAACATGAGACTTTACGCTTCTTATTGAACGACGTAGACGTACCTATTGTAATTTTTGAAGCCGTGCCATCCAAAGAAATAGTCTAAAGTTGACGAAATTGCACCGACTACAAAAATTACAATAGGTACGTCTACATTGTTCAATGACAAGCGTAGACTCATGTTAGAAGTAAGGTAATTATTTTTTAGTTTTTAGCGTTTTTTGGAGTCGGTTTTTTTTAATTTTTTATTTATTTCACATTTTTAGTGAATCACTACCAGAGTGCATCTCATAACGATTCCAATAAACTCAAACACGGATAAGCTACACTGTTTTATTACGGAGTTCAGTTGCCTACCTTCCGGCTTCAACTACCAGATCAGGTTGATGGTGACATTACATCAAGACCACTTAAATTGACTTCGTCATAGTCGCTTCCGTATCTTGATCGAAATATCTTAATACCACCCATGAAACACTAGGAGTTTTGGATGACCATCCGTGGTCTTCTTCATCAGTTCTCGTTCACCAAATACTACTTTCTGAATGCAAATGCTTGATTTATTACCGAAAATACTAAAATCGCTATATGTTTCCCTTAAATTTTTGAGGAGTTCCCTCAATTCCTCATAGATCCCATCATCAGAACTAGATTCTGGTAACAACGGGACCAACCTTGAAGCATATGCTTTCAAACAAAGAAAAATAATTTCAAATCGGTTAATAAACGACGGAGTTCTGAGTTAAGCTAACACACATAAAAAAAGAACACAATCAAATTGAGAACCTCCTCCTTTTTTGAAGTCTGTTAAAAAGTTCGGTACTTCGGGTTTTTATATAATATTCTCCAGCTCTCGGACATACCGCCTATACGATTATAATACATACCTGTCCGATATTAGGATTCCTGTGCCAGTGTGCCTTTACCATGAGTTTACATGACCGTACTCGCTAGCGACTGCGTAAACGATTTAGTATGCCGATTCTTAGTTCTATTGCGTACCCGCCAGAGGCGCTGTACTTTTGCCCTTACAAATTACGCAGTCACTAGCGAGTAGGTACGGTCATGTAAACTCATGGTAAAGGCACTGAACCTCTGTATTACGCTCCTGAATAAGGGTTACAATTTATGCGTGGGTAGCTCTTATTTCTTTCTAATTAACTTCCATGTGCGTAGCTACTGCTAATGCTGACTGTACGTGGGTTAGTTCGTAATTTCTTGTAGGTACATAGTAAAGGACTTATTTTTTATACATACAATACAAATACTCTTTATTGCACACCTTAATTAAAGGATATAGTACAGTACAAAAACACAATAAGTAGACGCAAACAACAGGCGGTCTTATCGCTAAAGAGCTATTTCTACATAATTAGGATTAAATGCCTACAATGCAATTGAGTGAAGTGTGTAACGAAAATTAGTCTTTATATGGGTAACTTCGTTACACAATTGACTCAATAAAAATTCACTTGGTTTTTTTTTCAACTTAGGTTGACTCCATGTGGATTCGACGATTCAAGGTAAGCCCAGAACTCAAATTTATTGACGGTACGTACCTCCAAATGGTCATACCACATGGCCATGCCATTTTATTCTACCTACCGTGATAACTCTAAATAGCAAAGTAGCCGAAAACTTGTTATCTAGCCATATAAATAAACAGACACGGCTTCTTTATAAGTTTTAATTCAATTAACGTCGAACAGGTCTGTTAAAAATAGTAACATTAGAAATATTTAAATGCCTTGACTTATATTTGACTAAACTAGCTATAAACATGTCGATCGAACCAGATTTAACACTGTCATTGTTACTAAAACAATATTAATAGCGGCTCTGTGCGCTGGTAGACCTCGAGACCGGTATTTTACGCATTAAAAACCCGTTTTGAAGTTCTGATAGTTTTGGAGAAACATGTCATTTTCAGTTAAGTTATTTATAATTTATTCTAACTTAGAATTTATTCTAACTGTAATTTTTGTTACCATTACAATGTCTTTATTCAGTTGTTGAAATACAATTTTCCAAATAGTCAATTTTAGGTGAGAGCGAAAATGAAATTTTCAGCTACTTTTCTGTTTACATATTACTCAAAATATGTAATCCACGTGGATTAAGTTTGACGTGGCGTTTGAATTCGATACATAAGAAAATTCAATCTCTATTCTGTCAAGATCGAAGGAGTATCTTTAATACACATTTCTTTATCTACTTTTCTTCGATACTATCATCTGGAGTTAAGCTTCGACAAAATTCACTATATATTTTTATGTATTATTTTAATACCCATGTGTAACTGTATAAGCAGCCTATATATGTGGCGGTATTCGAAGCACTTTTCTGTCTTGGCTCTGAGATTACAATATTTATATTATTCCGTTCTATGCTCCGTAACAGTAATGTCTATCGATCGAATAGGAATAACCCTTGTTAAACATTAACTAGTACAAAATAACATTAGATATATACATATATTTAATTACTCTTATTATGCATTTCTTCTTCCTCCTGGATCCCTCTTATAGAGGATCGCGACCACGTACGGTCAATCAATTTCATTTTTGGGCCACTTGATTGACTGTACGCTCTGTCTCCATAGAGTGCGGTCGGTCATAAAATATACCACTACAATACAAATTAAAGCTAGCTTAATCTATACGAATTTATATTACGATCGTCAATAATAAAATAAAATATTATTCAATTTAATAAATTGTCAAACTAATGATTTGTAAGAGATTTGTAGTTTGTTTTTGTTGTTGTTTAATAAGACAGTCCCAGTCTGTCGCCTCACTCAAGAGCAATTTGAAGAAATTGTGGCTCTCCAACAACTTGTGATTTGGTTGAATACTATATATATTTATTTATGTATATTTATTTAAATACGTATATATTTATAATATGTATTTATTATATGTTATAGTTGTTATATTTTTATTTGGTTTTGGTTTTAGCTATAAGTTTCCTTATTGAAAAGTTTTAGTACACTGTGTAAGTTTGTCTATCTCATTCTCCCACTATACACTCAATCCCTCAAAGGTTAGCTGGAAGAGATCCCTCATAGGGATAAGTTCGCCTTTGTACTCTAATCTTATGTGACATGTATATTGTTTTAACCTGTTATTGTGTACAATAAAGTGCTTACATACATACATACATTTGTCGTTGCAATGAAATAAATGCCATCTCAGAATTATTCTACATTAACTACATCACATAAGTTCGTCAAATTAAAAACTGATAACTGTATATGGAGAAACACGAAATAACAATAATTGACACGATTAAACACAAAAATCGTAAGTGTCAAAAACAGTAATAAAAATCATTTTGTCCATATACATTAATATTATATAACGGTTTTTTCAATAAGAATATTCTCAATTGGCGTTCAAATGTTTCGTCAGACGTATCAGTTCGCAATTTGGTGGGTAGGCGCTCATAATACGTGGGATCTACTCTAGGGTTTTCTTCTAAAAGTGCCATGCGACGCGGGACCGGCCTGAGTCTCCCAATAGACCGGAGTTGTTTGCCAGTGACCTTAACACGTTCGAAGGCTGGTATTTTTTTTCTCAGGAACATTAATATTTCATACATGTACACTGAATAGTGCGTCATGATTCCGTTACTTTAGAACAGTGTTTTACATGGATGTCTGTGTTTAACTCCAACCAGTAGTCGAATAGCACATTTTTGGAGGATTAGTACTCGCTTCGCATCCGTGGAATTGCCCCACATCACTACACCGTATGAAATTAGTGAGTGGAAGTGTGAAAAATATACGGACCGTAATGACTTTGATATCAACGGCTGTAGCTTTTTAGGGCGAATACAGCACTGCTCAGCCTACTACACAGCTGGTCGACATGACACTTCCAGTTAAGGTTTGAATCAAGTGTAAAACCCAGAAACGGGTCCATATTAGCTCACATAACATTACTTGTCATATTATTTTTCATAATAACGCTTTTTGATCATAGTAATCATTTGTCATATTTTTTTTGCCTACAAATTTGTTGTATATACATTTGTATTACCAACATCATTACTCATAATTATATTTAGGCAGATTTTTTAACAACATAATGTCATTTCCAACTATTCATCACAACTCATAATGATTTTTAAAATAAACTTAATAATTATAAACTTATATTGTATAAGTATTTGAAAGCATAACATATAAAGTATGGGTGTATTGGATTATATCGGCCGTCAATGTATGCGCTGAATTACAACATGTAAATTTGATTGTCAATAAATCATCTATTATGTCGATTATCCCCGTACTTTATTTCTATTTTGATAGCAAGTTGAATGTGGTGTGGAAGATACCTGACAGTTTATAAATAAAACCAGGGAAAGTTTAAAATAAATATTATATAAATTTTTATTACTAATTTGTCGTTGTTAAAAAATAAATATGATTTAAAATTTTATTATTTAAAATCGTTATATTTTAAAAATAAATGAAAATTAACATTAGGATTACAGATATTTATTATGATTGACATTATTAACATGAATGATTCAGTGTTACGATAGTTATGCGCAAAGACACGTTATAAGTAATGATTATTATGATATAAAATTATATAACAAACATTTTCGGACTTCCAATAATCGAAGTAGCAATTTTATGTGAACTTTGGCGCACCCCCCAGAAACTCGCACTCGGTACACTATGGCATCGAAACTTCAGCTATGCACGACGGCGTTGTAGTGTTACGACCTAAGAAAAGCATAATATTGGATTTAGATAGATTTAAGAGCAAGCCATTAGAGGAAAACCACATCTGCAATTGTCAACACGTCTCGCGGATTTTCACAGATTTTCATTTACAAGTCTTTTTTTATGGAAATATTACCCTTTTTAATAATACAATAAGCACATTTTTTTAGAAAGAGGCAAAATATAATATGTTTATTTTTAGTAATAAAAAAAAGGAATAGGATGGGACGGACTCAGGATTCGGGTGCATCTTCAGGATTGAGAGTGTCTGGAAGCAAAAGTATTTTACACATGAATACACACATGAGCATTTGACACTTACTTTTATGATAGTGATAGTACTTGACCCCCTCGGGGTCGCTACCGCTATCCACAAAATTTAACATTAGGATATGATACACTCATTTAAATCCTTAAATTAGTGTTTCATATCATGTCGCAGTGGTTTCACGGTACACCGTTCTGTGTCCGGCCCGAGCCCAGCCAGCACACGGTCAGCGAATTTTCCGTACTTGGCTGTGCGCTGGCTTGAATATCAAGTAGGAAACAGAATGTCAATAATTTACAGACGAAATATAAATAATGGTACTGTATCGAATATTGCATTTTGTCGAATTAAGGCAAGGCCCATTCACAGATCTGACGAAAATACTGAAGTTTGAGCTTCCAGTGTGAAGAAATAATGCAGAATTACACTACACAAAAATTACAGTAGACTGAAAAAGAAACAAAGAAAAGAAATAACCGAACAAAATATTGAAAAATGCCTTGGTAACTGTCAAAAAATCCTTAATATCATAGTAAAAATAAACTTTATTGCTGCAGATTTCGTAGTTATGAACGACAGCAATACGTTTTTTTTACAAAAACGATAGTTTTTTTATTGTTCTAAGGAAATGATCGGATAGATTTTCCAACAATCAATAAGAACGTACTAAATATTTACATTACGCACAGAGCTTCCGTAGAGAGCGGGATGGTTAATTGCAAACTCACGCGTGTTAGAGGGGGTCATTTACACTGGAATGGCCTTGCCTTAAATGTTCCGGCGTCGGCCTGTGCACGACTCGGTACGGTGCCAGTGTACTGTGAAACATCCGTCATTCTGTCTACTGTTTGCAAACAATCAACAGGCAACCTCTTATAAATTTTGTGCAAGATCATAAATACCCGATAAACTACGCATATATACATATTCTGATCAATTGATCATAGACACACCTTTATCTACCCGATAAAATCGTTACGCATATGCCTGGGATACAAATATAACAGAGCTATAAATACATTCCTATAATAGAATATTGTACCTACGATATCGTACGTTAGACAATATGATTTTCGATATGTTCCGTTAGGAATTACGCGCGTAGATATTTTAAAAATTCAAAATTATGCTGTGTAGTGTGTACCCACTCAGATACCTTACATACTAGGGATATTATTGATGCAATATCATGATAAAAGTCTTCACGTAGGTATCTATTGTTATAAATGCGAAATCAACTATTTAACCGCAATTAGAGGTGCCAGTTTTGCCATATTTTAGCTCGTATTACAAAGGAAACGAAATAATCTTTACTATAAAGTACACGAAAATGTAGTGTAAAAACAGCTTGGTATAGTAAGTAACATATAATTAAAAATAAAATAAACTAGACTAAATATTATACATAATTTTCTGATGCGACATATTGTTGTGACAGACATGTCGATATTGTCGATATCTGTGTCATATGTCATATCCAAACTAATCCATACCCATATCCATACTAATATTATAAATGCGAATGTGTATCTGTCTGTTACCTCTTCACGCTTAAACCACTGAACGGAGATATATGAAATTTGGTATGGAGATAGTTTGAGTCAGGGAAGGACATAGGATACATACTTTTTATCCCGGAAGTCATCCCTTAAGTGGGTGAAAGTTTACATGGAAGAGCGACGGTTGGTGAGCGCCTGATATAAAAAAAGAAATTATATTCTATCGCGATGAACGAGTTCTACGCAGACGAAATTGCGGGCAAAAGCTTACGCGAAAGTAACTGCTGAACCGATTTAGATGTTTAGGGATATAGTTTGATAGCCTGAGAACGATATAGGATAGTTATTATCTAGGAAGTTTTCCTTCAAGGGCGTGAAAGGGCCGGAAGTTTGTAGTACTCGCATTCATCTGATGCGTTACGCCGTCACGGCCCGACGATAAGGCGTCAGAACGCATGAGGCAGCACTTCATAAAATTATGAATCCGGCTTAAAAAGTGTATATGCATTGGCAGCTAACTCCCACGAATAGCGGTCTCATAATATGTCTGTAGTTACGTCTTTTATGAACTTGGGGCGCTCGTGGCTCAGCGGCACCCACGTCTCGCGTGCGGTAGACCAGGTTAGGCAACATGGGCCGGTGTCAGTTCTTGGTTGGGTGACCGCCTCAAGTGGTTACTGAGTGTTCCCGTGCTTTGGAAGGCACGTTAAGCCGTTGATCCCGGCTGCTGCGGCTATGATAGCAATCGTTAAGCTAAGTTATAGGCCTCCGGGTGGCTTGAAAACTTCTAACAGTCAAGTTGCCCACTCACATGACAAGGGGGGTCCAAGTTGCACCACGTTCGAGGGGAGTACCCACCGTTACCCTACACGTGACCCCTGGGTGGTGCTAAACTAGTCATGCGCAAAATGTATCACTAAAAAAGAAAAGATTTATATACAGTTTAGTTCATTAGCTCAAAAGATCCGTCTACGATATAGATTGGATAATGATATCAGTCATTCATTCAATCATCGCGTCAATGTCACTCTCGGAGGGAATGAGTAGGTAAACGATATGATTCTTGAAGTGACTGACTGAAGCATTGAAGTATATGAATCCAAACTGAACTAGTGAATGAAAAAGTTACACGAGGTGAAGTACTTCATTTGAATCATTCATTCGTGAACTATTTATGTCTACTTATGCTAAACGGTGCAACAAAAACTGGCAACAAAATTGCAATACGAAAAAAAAAATGTAAACTTTTCATCCTTAAACCTTCCCTTCGCCATCCTCACAGCGTTTTCCCGGCTGTGCCCTAAGCAACCACGGATTTTTCATTGTCTCGTCATTTGGCGAAACCGATACGGGACAGTACATTGCCCCGTAAATACCTAAGTATTCGAACAATATTTATTTTCTCGCACTGCGCTGGACACCGTGCCATCCGCGCGAACGCATATTCGATCGAATTTCGTGGGTGAGAGACGAGAGTGAGTGAGTGAGTGTGATAGTGATAGCGTATAAGCGAAGAGAGAGGGAGAGACGGCGGGAGCGCGTGCCGCGGGCGCAGTCTGCGAGTTTCCTTTAATGATAATATAAAAAATATTGTGTTTTAAATATTTAATATTGTTTTTTAAAATCTTTCATGAAGATATTTAGCAATCGTATAGGTTATTTAATTGATGAAGTATGCAAAATTTTAGTAGAATGTTGATTTTCAATAAAAAAATCGGCCTTTACCCGTATTTTAACCTCGAACCCCGTATTTTCAATGCAGTTGTCCCTTAAAACCGGAAATCAGATCTGGTCACCCTAATTGACACCTAATTCCAAGATTAGGAACTAGTTTTACGAAAGCGGCTGCCATCTAGCCTTCTAACCCAGAGAGAAAGTACCTACATAGTTGGGATTAGACCGGTTTACTGACGATATTTTCCGTCACCGAAAAGCCACTTGAATATTACGAACATAAACATTTTTTTTAACCCCAGAGTTACAGTCAGCGTCAAAAGCAACTAAATATGCATGTGAAGAGGTCAAAAGCTCTTATTCCCTTACAATAAAGACTGTACGAGCCAGCGTGCGAATCAGGTGCGAATAATACGGGGAGCTCTAGGATCTCAATACTGATCGCACTAGACTACAGTACCTAGTGGCTCAACCACCCTAAACCTAGGGAAGGGTGTGGAAGTCAAATATGTAGAAGATGGAAGTTTGTGGACGGAGATGGCAATACAACTAATGTCAAACGCGTCAAAGTAGCCGCGTTCCCGTCTAGTCGCATCATAAAGTATAGAAATAGAATATTCGCGCTCTTTTTCTGACATTTCAGTTTGAATAGATAAATTGTGTTTTACAGCCAAGAACTTGTCACTGGATGTAATTTTTCAACGGTTTTTTTTTCAACGTTAAAAATAACTGACTCATCATATTCATCATACATTTTAATACAATGCAGTGAGATAACAAACCGTAGGTCTGTAAATATGTTTAATTAAGTACCTAATATAAACAGTGAATGACTAATTTCGAACATGGTTATAATAATCCAGTAACTACACATCAGAGCTGGCGTCAAATCCGGTAGTTCTGATTTTTTGCAGACTTGTTTATGATCTTGGCCCAATGAATATTCAAAGTTTGTGACCTCGAGCGCCGAGCACAACTTTGTCAAACGTCTAAAAAACCGATTATAACCCTAAATGACTAGTTTTTGATAGTACCTTCTCAGGACGTTTATAAAGTAGACTAAATTTGCTACAATATGAGACTAGAATTGTCTCAAGTCTGCAAAAATCTGAACTACCGGATTTAACGCAAAGTACCCCTGTACTTACAGGCAATAAGGTTACTGGAGTATAAAACAATGTAGGTAAAGCACTGGTACATTGAAATATGTTATAAATAAACATGTAGACAATTCATTATTAAATATCCCAAGGCTGTCTGGAAGAGACAGCTCTTTAGAAACGAGGTAATTATTTCCCAGAGTTATTAAACTGATATTACAAATGTCCATATCAAATATTTTCAGCCTGTACTTACAATACAAGCTGTACTGGAAGTCAGAACATACAAGAATTTGGTACTTCAATTGTTTAGCCATATCTAATTGTTCAAAAGTATTTACTTGCATGCAATTTTCTACGTGTATAGAATAAATTACTTTGGAAAACAGTTTAAATAACAAAGGGTACTATTGTTGAATATACGGCATATTTTTTTATTGTATGTGATTCAAAATATTGTATTCATTCTATTATTTAAAAATAGAATCACAGACAGTAAAGAACCTTATGACATTTAAAATTGTGTGATGTCAGATATTATTACTGTAGCAGTCTCCATTAAAAAAAGAATATATTTTAGTCTATGCTGTTGAAAATTTGATGGGTTTGAATCGGGAATGTGTTTTGAATGACTGTGTTTGTTTCTTGGCAGCATTGAAATTGTTTATTTTGTTTAGTTAGGTAATAGTGACAATAGGCATGATACCTATGTTTTCTATTTGCTGTAACAATTGGCATTTAGACTTGAGACCTGAGAGTATGTTTTTTAAACAAACATTGCACCATGGATTCAAGAAGTTTTTATATTAGTAACAAATTGATTTTTGTGATTTTGAATTACGGACCTTTCTTTTTGCAAGCTTAATATTGTATTAGTACTTGCACAAGTATGTGGTCCGTTACTAGATTATAATTAATAATATCAAGCAATGAGACAAAAAGTTCCTAGTCCTTCTTTCTGTAGTGTCAAAATAGCAATGCACCTTTGACTTACTGAAAATTTTGAAAAAGTATAATATTCCCTTTACTAAATATCACAAATATAATACAATTGTTATGAATCTAATAGACTACCTTATATAAATAAATGAGAAAATGTAGCTTTTAAGATAAAATACTGAGAGTATAATACATTGCAAACAAAAACTGACTAAGCCATCATCTCCCGGTGAAAAAAAAACAATAGCATTCTTTTGTTATCATCTCTGGGATCCCAGGGACCGGTAGACGACGGGTTAACTAGATACAGCCCAATTTAAAATTACTATATTATATATTTGGATTGAGGAAAAATTAGTTTATAATAAAACTGGAAAGGTCAATCATGACTCATGACTACAAAAAACCAGTCCGGCCAAATAGGATATGAGGTTTTTACCATTATTAATTGTTTCCACAAAACTAATTGGGAACTAAAAAACATCTTTACATCTACATTAATTTCAAGTTAATTGGATTATTTATAATATACTTATGAAGGAAATACTTAGAAGGTAAAAGATTTGCTATTAAACTTCCTTAATAAAGTTCAATATTATTCAAGAATTTTGTAAGTTGATATCAACAACTGCCTGCGTGCACGAAAATCATATATAACAGGAAAATACAATACATATGAAGACCATTTAGAATCTAATTGGTTTTGCTACATGTTATGCTATGACCAGGAAAAATTGATTACCCATATTAATGTCAGTAAAAATATTTCTAAATGGTCACACCGTCCGTTACAACAGAAACCCCAAACGATTGGCAAGCGCCTCCGCTTTGTAAACAAACAATGTGTATTTTTAATTTCCGTGCAAATTACACTCTGACAAAAGATAACAATCAAACAGCCAGCACACTTACCATATAAAATCCTTGCAGTGGGAACAAAACGTCGGCTGCTTGAAGAACCTCGGCATGAACTTGTGATCCTTCACAAAATAAACATTCTTTTTTTTCAGGGCACCCTTTCGGCCTCGCTGCCTGAACGCCTGCCCCAACTTCAGATCACCACCATCATCACAGTTGTTCTCCTCGTCCGCCATGGCGACGCGCGGTGGCGAGTTGGACGCCGATGGATACGGAAATTATTGTTTCACTGAAATCGCTAGACTACACGACCACACGACCGGACCACCGCCGCTCTCAGCCGAACGTCATTGCGTTTTGTGTCAAGTGTCAACCTACCTAACCCATAAATGTTTCGGATTGTCACATCTGTCAGTGTCAAATTATTTTAATGTTGCCAGTATGTCCTTTTTTATACCTAGAAAATACATTATTTTTATGCAGAAACATGACCGAGACCTTTTCTAGGTCACGCAACAGTTCATTACGTACTTTACGTAGGCAAATCATTTATTACAATATTACACTACTTAATCAATGTGTTTCCTATGCACCAGGTTGCGACCTGTTTACCCGTAAATGGAGCAGACTTCGCTACACGATTTTACAGTTTTGTGGAAATTATTTGTAATGTCTCATTTCAGATTTTATTCCGTTTATTGGCTTTGCTGTATGTCCTCTATGTTAATAGAATAACTTTTAGTTTATCAACGTCATGGCATAAGCTATTGTTAACTATTATTTGTTAAATTAATAAATAAATTAGAATTTCAAATCTAAATATTACAAGTACAATAAACTACCTATTTCGTTTTCGGTTTGCGGTAGGCCCTCTGGCTAATGAAAGTTAAAACTGATTTATTTTACATTTTAAATGGCAACTAGCATGATTCTGGTGGTGTATAGTCAAAATCATAGCAAATTCCATATTCAGTATCAGACTATCACACACAAGACAGTCCCCGTTATCTTTAATCGAATCTTGTGTCTGGTAAACTTATGGCATAGTATATATTCAACTATGGTAGATTGCACAAAAAATCCCACTGGATCGAAGTGCATCCGCAAGGGCCCTCATCTAAACAAGATAATATAATATATAAGATGTGTTCAACTATCTACAGCTACTTAGTTCAAAAAATGTGTTTTTGTTGGCATATATAATTATTATTTTGCCACATATTTGAAGTAGAATCTATCTTTTTAACGTTCATCACTATCAGTATAAGTAAACGGAATCATTTTACATCTTGGAGAATAAAAACATTTTTTTTAATTATAATACTTTAGCCAGTTTACACTCCTTGTAAGTGGAAGACGATATCCGCATTAATTTTAGGTTCACCAGTTTAGCTTTTACAACAAAAACAAAACCGATTCATGCTTTTCACAATACCTAATTGTGTTGAATAATTTTAATCAAAAAGTTGCATTTAAAACTTCAAGTCAAACCCATTTCAACAAATGAAATTAAATTCTCAATCTTGTGTTGGTGATTTGATTTTAAAATACAGGCCATAGCTACATACTTAGGATGAACTCTTCCACATAATTATACTTTTATGCCAATTCAATAAAACCAGTCGATTCAATTGGTTTTCCTTTTTTTAGAAGTGACTTTAATTTTGAAATATGTTTTTACTTTGACCAACAATGTACTTTATTTATTTACCCCGTAATCATAGCTCACGTATTTTACATGGTAACATTGCTCGTTCAGAATATTGTATCGTATTCGTTTTCTTCTCGGTATTTGTACATTAAATTGTTATAACATAAAGAACTATTATTTCAAATATAAATACATTTTTCGTCGTCTATTCTATTTATTTAGTACAATTAATTAAGTTAAAATTTATACACGTAACTAGGTTATTCCAAACTTGTAACTGTTCATTAATATTAATATATGTTTAGTTTTGAACGCATTTGTAGAATTCCCACTCCATGCATGAATGCTCAAAGCAAAGCCGTTAATTTTCAAGGTTTCGTTCGGTTGTTTGAGAATTGGGAGTGGAGTTGTTTTTGAAATTAAAATCATATTTAGTTTTCTCTTGAAATGTGATATTTCCTTCAGAATTTGTAATTTATGTTGTTTAGTGTCCAGTGTAGTTAGTGTATTATAAAGCAAAATGAGTTCAGCAAATTCCGATGTGGAGCAAAGACTGACCCTGTCGATGGTTGCACAGTTTGATGATTTAAATCGACTGAACAACGTTCTCAACGACGAATACTCGGAGCAATGTGAGTAAGATTCAATAAATAACTTCTAAACTTTACCGTCAATTGAATTTAAGATTTTTAAAGTTTGCTATTGTTATTATGTGGATGGAAACTACCTTCCACTTCCAAAATCATGTTAAGGAAAAGACTAGGTATGTTACTCGTCCATATGACTTACCGGTCATTTGACTAAGTTGAAATAAAAGTGCAATACAGTAAGCTCAATGAGTTATACTTTCATCATCAAAATTGTATCAGTAAATTTTGCTGTCATGGGTTTTTTGCCATCATGTAGTTAGTTTTTATTGCATAGTCGTTTAGCAGTCTTGCACTGATGCATTTGGTGCTTGTTGTTTAATTTTGAGTAGGGTCTGTGTTAGTAATTCTGTGGTTTGTTTTGTGAGCCCTATAGAGTGAATATTTAAGAGAAATGTTATGAATAATGTTTGATTGCAGCACTAGAGAAACCCCTAATTTGCAGGCATAAACTTTCTTGGATTTAATTACTAATAAACATTCCATCTGCTTATAATATACATTCTCCACACAGGTTTCCTAGCATTCGTGAAGCAGATGGAATGGGTGCGCACCCAATGGGCTGCGGCGGAGGCGGAGGCTGCAAGACTGCAGACAGAACTGATGGAGGCACATCAGACGCTATCCAAGTGGGAGGCCAAGTTTGCACATGTCCGGAAGCTTCTGGATGGGGAGAAGAGAGAGAGGAACATTGTTATGAAAAAATATAGTGAATTGGTGAGGATATTTCTGTTCTGCTGGTTTTTCTCAAGCTTCTGAGGAATTAAAATGTTGCAGAATGTTATATGAGGCACCAACTATTTAATATTAACATGAAATCACAAATAAACATACATAAGCCAGAATGATCTTTGATGTCTGTTCAAAGCTAACTTAACATATTAGTTCTTTTCTAGTTTTAAGATATTAACACATGTAAAAAGTTACGTTAGTTACAGTAGAAAATTCCTTCCTAATTTAAAGTAAACAGAAGACAGATATGGCTAGAATTTTGCTCTTTATGATAACACTAAACACATGTACAATCTCTTTGAAAATGATGAAATACTTGAACTTATTTTGGCTACTTTTTCACTATAGCTAGCTTAGCTGCATTTCCAAACTACTAGCACATTGCTGTTATTAGTGTATGGTATAGCTAGGCCAACTAATTAAGGATTATCTTATCTTTGGTGAAAATCCAGTCTTCTCCCTTGATAATAAAGTTGTAATTACGTATTTTCTACTTCTATGCCTTCTAATTCCAGAGTAAGCTTTTGGACATGGCTCGGGACCTCCTCTTCAATGACAACCGAGCCAAACTGAATGATGAAACACTGCAGAAACTAGCATTCCTCAACGGCACCGCTCATCAGGAGCATAATGCGAGACTTACGGGAGTCCCAGAGCTTAATTCCACTGGTAAGCAACAAACCATGTAATACAAGATTAAAACTCAAACATTTACCATACCACCATAAAATTAACTGTACTATTTTACCAGCCCCCCTTTTCTCAGCACCCATGTCATGATTAACCACCCTCACAGAGTTCAGTGGACGCTCCTAATATTTGGCCCGGGCCTACTGGGCCTTAGAGCAAATTTGTCACTGAGTGTGTTACTTATCTCATAGTGCTCTGCTTCCTGACTATTATAGTCAGCTTGAATATAATGAAAGAAGAAAGAAAGAAAGAAACATTTATTCGCGACAAACACAAGACATTTACATAGATGACAGAACAGAATAACATATTGCCACGAAATGCAGATATGCGTCCACAATATTCCAAGAAACAACTTTAGATTTTAATTCCAGGTTGAGGCTCGGTTTTATAAAGATCCGTTAGACCTTACCTCGGTTTGTTATGTCACAAAATGTACAGAGTTACTGAAATTTGATCTGACATTTGGTCTAACGGTTCTTTATAAAACCTGGCCTTAGTCCTTATTCTTTTGTTTACATCAAGTTAACCATTAATAGTATTAAATACTAGTAAGTTAATTCCTAAAGACTGACAAATGTGTGTCGGACCCCGAACAATGAAGGGTTCCGTCCATACATATTACTACTAATCCACATAAAACCACTACCCTATACTGTGAATTAAAAAATCGTATCCCCATAGGAAACAAGGCACTTCCATCCTTTTGTTTCGGAAAAGTAGTTTTTCAGTGATAACTCAAAAGCCGTTTGACCTATCTGTTTAAAACATTTTTCGGTTCGGTTTCGGGCAGTAAGTTAAGTACTGATTTATTCGATTATAAGTACCTAGGTACTTCATTTGTGACTGTGCCATGTCAACACAGTACACGAATTTGATGATAAACTTTGACCTCTTAATTAAATTTAATGATGACTAATTTTGCTCTACACGCGGAAACACGTGATTGGTTATGTGTGCGGTATCGCTCAAGATAATGTTCCATGGAAATGTATAAAATAATGCGTGGTGTAAGGTACAAAATTGCATATTGTTCATGGTTTGGTATTATAATGCGTGATGTAAGGTACAAAATTGCATAATTATTGTTCATGGTTTTGTATTAACTGCACGCTCGGCTAGCGGCTAGCGCGGGCTCTGGCACCTACGTAATAAAATCACCAAAAAAAAGTACCCTTTGCTTGGGAACGCCACAATTTTCCGTACTAATATTATAAATACGAAAGTGTCTGTCTGTCTGTTATTTCTTCACGCTTAAACCGCTGAACCGAGATACATGAGGTATGGTGATTGTTTGAGTCTAAGGGAAGGACATAGGATACATTTTACCCCGGAAATCATCCCTTTAGTGGGTGGAAGTTTATGTGGAAGAGCGACGGCTAGGTTAGCGCCTGATATAAGAAAATAGCAACGCAGACGAAGTTGTGGGCAAAAGCTATATATGGGCAAAAGTATAAATAATAGACAATAAATATCCTGTCGACACATGTTCCGCTTGGAAACGATCACGCCCTTTGGACGCTGAGAACGCCTTAAGGTGTTTAGTAGGTATTGTCATGCTCACGCCACAATGCCTAAACGACTATAATATTTAAGTTATAGCGTTCTTTGTCAAAGTCACCTTCATGCTTTCAATTTGTAGTCAAGTGCCATAGCCCATAATATTAATCACTATAATCCTCTCTTAAATATATCGAAACCTTAATTGGCCGTCATAAGAGCCTGACTAACGCAACGGTGGTAAGTGACCCGTTTATAGCTTTCATGAACGTTTATGAATAAGGAGACAAGCCTTTACTTATGAAATTATTGCTCCAGGTACTCTCCTCTCTGAGATGTCGTACTCCCGTTCGGAGGAGGATCTGGACCTGTCTATTGCGAGTACGCGGCGCTCGTGGGTGCAGCGCGGCGGCTGGCAGCCCCCCGCCAGCAAGAAGCGCCGCTCATCCTCCAGCTCCGCTACCAAGGTCAGTGGGAGACTTGCTTACATACACGGCGGGAGGACAAGAATAGTGGAGTTTTAGTAGGTAGAAGTACACCATAACCCAGTCATCCCCTATGCCGCCGCTCCTCAACCAGCTTCGCTACCAAGGTCAGTCGGAGACTTGCGTACGTACAGCTGCAGAGGAACCTGACCCCTCCTGCATACAACCTTCTATGCAGATGGGGTCACGTTTCTCTGCAGCTGACTACACGCCCGGGTATTGTAGTGCTCGAGGTACCCTCCTGTCCGAGATAGCGTTTACACGGACGGATGGTGTTTACCTACAGCGTTTCACTAGTCTACAGACTTGCCATACGAAGGTCTTCGTAGTTTTGTTGCCGTTGATACCTTTGATGAGTTGTGAAAAGTAACAGCCCGAGCACGACTTTGCGCAAATTGCGGCCCGGCAAGCGTTTTCTCTGTCCATTGACGACCGGTTTAGCCTAGTGGGTAGTGCACCTGCCTGTGTAGCTGACGGTCCTTGGTTCGAATCCCGGTCAGGGCAAATATTTGTGTGATGAGCATGAATATTTGTTTCTGAGTCTTGGATGTTTTCTATGTATTTAAGTATTTATATCTATTAAATATATCGTCGTCTAGTACCCATAACACAAGCCTTCTTGAGCTTACTGTGGGGCTAGTTCGATTTGTGTAAGATTGTCCTCTAATATTTATTTATTTATTTATTGCACGGTCGAGACGCGCAGCGCACTGTGGTTAGTAGTTATCACACGCAATGTCGCACCGGGCTCCTTTCTTCTCACGGCTTGCTTTAAATCCGCAGCCCCATAAGCTTGGCACCGATTTTTGCGGATGGGGAATTAGGGATGTTAATAAATGATGCGGAAGAATTTTTTTTTTATCCCGATAATCCTCAGACGGTGGAGCTGCAGGGCGGCAAGGTGCTGGCCACCGCCACCACCACTTTGACGCTGGAACGGCATCCCACCAACGTTGACATCAAGCCGCCCAAGAACTTCGTAAGTTCACATTGCTTTATAGCTACAAATTGCCTTAATCTATTCTTCATAAACTAACATAAATATAGTAATTAAGTATACTTATGTTTAGTTATAATCTTACTCATAACAATTTCTTCATTTTAGAACATGCCCCCTCTATGTCCCGAGATAGGCGTAAATAGCTACGACACAGTTTGTACTGTTTTACATGTGTGATATTATGTTCAATAAATTAACTTAATTCACCTAAAGCTATTGAAAAATGTCAATCTAATGTCGATCATGCTCATTAAAATTACATGTTTGACAGGCGGCATCCGATCGATATAACGCTTATTATACTAAAAATAGGGTTAAAATGATTAGTTTTAGAATGTTTTTTGGTGTGTTCATAGATGGCGTTATTGTGTTAAACAGATGTCTATATAAATGTTATACGAATTGAATGGTACAGGGACCCCTCTATATTTAAAGTAACTACAGTGGGCTCATTATTTCAAAGTTCCGCCACGTTATTATGCCTGCGCATATACCTACGACCCAAAGATGTATCAGAAGTTCCCGAGCCACACTTGGCCAGCGTGGGGACTACTGCCCCCGTTCCTTCACATCTATGATGGGAGGAGGCTTTAGCCCAGCAGTGGGACAATATATAGACTGATGTGTTACATTTTATTCAGCAACCAATATCTGAGAGCAGCGACGAAGCGCCGCCGCCATCGGCTAGCAAGACTTCAGCTCGTCTGTCGGCCAAGCGACTTAAAGAAGAACATGCGACCCCAGTCACGCCCTCCGCACCGCCCAGGACTACCGGTAATAGGCATGATGACAAAAAAAAATTCTCAATCTCTCATGCTCGTAAAGATGTTCTTTATGTAGAGAGAAGGCTGCAAAAATGGCTATTTATTTTCTTGTGCATAAAGTAATTCTTTACGTACTTTATGTTCTTCTTTTTTTTAGGCTACGGCAATTAGGCCTCACAGCCACATACACAATACCACCTTCATTTATTAGATATTTTTTTGAGATTTAGGTGTATATCTTAATTTAATTACGACATTGTATTACCATCTAAACACAAATTTAAGATTAATACGGGCGTAAATTTACGTAAACGCAAATATTTAAAGCCTACAAAGCTGGTGGGCCCCGATTCGAACCCCGGTCAGGGTATTTATTTGTACGATGAGCACGAATAATTGTTCCAGAGTCTTAGATTGTTTTCTATGTATTTAAGTATGTATATATCAATACTGGTTCTCGTGTTTTTTCTCGGCAATGGTCTTCTTTTGAGACACGCTAATAGTTTTGACTTATAAAAGTGTCATTGCGGCCTACTTGCAGAATCAACTCCATTTATATATTTCACAGCTTTGCTTAGTTCGATTTTTATAAGATGTCCAAAAATATAATGATTATATTTTGTATATTTCATAGATACGGACACTGCATCAGACACTCCGGTCCGTACAGTGCAGCGCACGCCGTCCTGCGTGTCGGCGGCGTACGGAGGCTCGCCGAGGGTCAGGCCGCGGCAACACAACTTTGTGGCCAAGAACTTCTACAAGCGGGAGACTTGCGGGCCTTGTGGGAAGACGTGAGTGGAACAGTCTTTTCGCACTGGACTCTGTGGATCGCAGAGCCTGGAGGTTTATTATCAATTGTACGGTTGTAGGAACTATGCTGCAGAGCCTAGCACATAGACGCCAAGTAGCATGTTTGTGCGTCTTTACAAACTGTACTTCGGTGAGTGTGCTCAGGAGCTTCATGAGCTCATACCGCCTTCTCCCTTCTTCCATCGGACATCCAGAAGTACGGCTGGCTACCATCCTTACCTGGCCAAAATTCCTCGAACCAAGCGTTTTTCATCATGTTTTATAATGCGCACTGCTAAGGTTTGGAATTTTTTGCTGGCGGCTGTATTTCCGAGTGCATATAACCCAGACCTTAGGTAACCGCGTGCTTGGTTTCCGCAACTCGACGTCAAATCATGCGCCTATTTTGCGTGATGGGTTAGTGGCACTACTCGTGCCAACCCTAAACCCAGACCTTTTTAAGGCACGAGTGAATAGACATCTTCTGGGAGAGCTCGCTTCACCGTCTGTCCATCCAGATCATAATCCATTCAGAACTTTTTGCGTGATTTAGAAACAAACATCTAAACTTTCCAATTTATAATATTAGTAGGATTCTTATAATAACGTTCGGTTTGTTGCAGCATTAAGTTCGCGAAGGTGGGCATCAAGTGCGAAACATGTCGCGCACAAGCGCATCCCGAGTGTCGAGCATTGCTGCCTTTACCCTGCGTGCCGCCCGGAGCCGCTTCTAGGCGGAACAATGTTATGGTACTCACATTTTTGGGTCCCTATTGTATTTAAGGTCCACAATTGCCTACGATACGTATCTTAAACGGGACTTATAATTTAACTAACCTACATGCACCCACGCACGCACGCACGCACGCACGCACGCACAGAGAGAGAGAGAGACAGTTTTACGTAATTCAGAGTAGTGATGAGCGACTTCGAATGATTTGTCTAGAGTTTCGAATGTTCAGCGATTACTAATGTCAATATTGGAATGGGTACACTAATGCTAATAATCGAATGATGACTACTAAAGTAGTTACTAGTCGACTCGGGCGGGCGCCGATGAGTAGTATCACCAATAATAGAATGATTTTGAAATTAGTCGACTTATTCGAATGATTATAATAATCGACTTAGTATCATTCAAAGTCGCGTCATTATTTTTATTCAGAGTTATTTCAACCCGTTGACATCAAGTAATTTGTTACCACTGCCCACCGTTGGGAATTTTCCCAATCTGATAAATCCCAGTAGTACCATTAAAGGCTATAACAATAATACTTTAGCGTTAACAGCTGGAATTACCCGCCAGCAGTTGCCACTGCTGTCACCAATGGGAATAATTCATGATACACTGATAAATTGAATCTTATTCATAAATGAATATGGTCAGCGCTGTCTCCCGAAGATCATGCATTGACAGTTTTCTCAGCAACACCATCATCATCATCAAAATTTAAGAGCTTCGCTCTTGTCGGTGGAATAACTGCCACTCTTCTCTATTCGACTCGGCAACTTCCTCCCTTGGTTAAAGTAAGTCAATAATATCATAATCCTTTAAAACTCTTGAGAGATGGAATTCTGAGCAATAATGACATATTGAAACTTTCCAGATACTTTTTAAACCGAATTAAGGGTTCTTCTCATTCCGCCGAAATCCTAGCTGGCACAGGACAATAACATGGCCAGCTCCACAATGGAAACAGTTATCGATTATGTCTGAGCGACCGGAAATGTTTTATTTCCCCGAAGTGCCTGCCAGGATTACGGATTGTCCATTGCGTAGGTAGAAAATGATCGTGGATTCAACGACAATGATAATAACGTTTATATTGTTACCTAGGAGGGCTGCATATCCGACTTCGCTCCGAGCACACCGCCCATGGTACCAGCACTACTAGTTCATTGCATCAACGAGGTGGAGAAACGCGGGCTCTCAGAGAAAGGACTATATAGAATTAGTGCTGTTGAGAAAGACGTCAAGAGGTTGAAGGTAACGTCTATATATTTTTCACGCCACTGCTTGTAAATATGACAATAGATGGCGGGAATTGAGTCGTCAAAATTGACAATAGTAGCCGAGCTCCTGAAGAGGACAACCATGAACCAAAATCACTACAATAGTGTCATAGTTGTAGTGTTTAAATCGTACAATCAAAACACGCCGGACACTTCATATGACACAAGATCAACCAATGACAATTCGTAAAAAATAGGTATTTTTTAATGTCGCCGACTAGGTGTGTTGCGAAAAAGAAGGTTATTTAGAGCTCCTTACTCCAATTATGACAAACATTTATTACATAAAAACTACTTTGAATTATATAATAACCACTGGCCATTAAGAACGTACTCGAAAAAAAGGTAAACGCAGCGCAGGGACTAGAGAGAGACAGAGTGATGTTGTATAAATATAATGGACTTCCACAAAGTAGATAGTAGTACCTTGTATAATGTTTTGGCGACAATAATTTTTGTTCAAGACCTGATTGATTTGTCTGTAGGAACGTTTCCTCCGCGGCTGCGGGTCACCCCAGTTGTCGAACGAAGACATCCACGTGCTCTGCGGCTGCATCAAAGACTTCCTGCGTTCGCTCCGCGAGCCGCTCGTGTCGAGCGCGCTGTGGCCGGACTTCATGGCGGCGGCGCGGCCGGCGGAGGCGGGCGACGCGGCGGCCGCCGTGCTGCAGGCCGTCAGCCAGCTGCCGCCGCCCAACCGCGACACGCTCGCCTTCCTCGTGCTGCATCTGCACAGGTCAGTGCCTTTAAAATCTGTTGGACCCGCGGCCTCTTCACCTAATCGCTAGAGTCCGACCACGCTAACTCTGCAATTCACCTAATCGCTAGTGTCAATTGCAGTCTGCAAGGAATAATTTGGTAACACTGCGTTATACGTCATATTTGTATGAAAATGTGACGTTTGAGGTAGTGTTGCCAAATTATTTCAATGCAGAGTTAGCGTGGTCGGACTCTATCGGCTTCCATAGTCGTGCTTGATCGTCATTGTCGTCATCATCATTGTCATTACTATCATCGTATGTTCGCGTAAGCAATATCCACCCCAATGCGCTCCATTAAAGACTTCCTAACCTTCCCGATTCTACATGCATTTGCAGAAGTCACACTGCATCATCATCTTTCAACGTCATAATCATCAGCATTCATCGCCGACGTCATTATCTTCATCATCGTCATCGTTTTCATTTCATCATCACCCAGAGCATCGTCGTCATCCTAGGCTACAGCGTGGTACCAGGCCTGTTCCGCTTGCCGCTTCGGGTAAACTCGGCTCTGACACACCTCCGTGGTGTCCAGATACCCTATCGTACTAGAAACGAAAGAATACGTGCTATGCGGCGAGCGAGTGCGAGAGCGGGTTGCCATGATTAGCTGTCAAACATCGGTTTTGTTACACAGACTACCTTTTGTACGGAATTACTATTAGTTTTTCTGTGGTTGTACTAAATGAACATGCTAAATGGACGTGTTATTTACTTTAAATCCATAATTTGGTATGCCACAATTAGGTATATAAAATTGTACTATCTCCGCTACCCAAAGGTTGTCTGGAAGAGATCTATATTTGGTGCTTGTTGTTGACCTCTGCTTCAAACCCAATGTTCTGTACTGTGTTCTTTTTAGGTGTGCAAAGAAGAGTATTTGTATTGTATTGTATGAATTTGTTTAACCCTTTTCCAGGTCGCACCAATCTGGGAAGGCTGTACAAAAAAAAACAGATGTATTAAAAGTAGTTACACTTTGATGATTCAATTCAAGTCACTTGTTAAGAAAATGTAATCTAATTTTAGCCTATAACCCAAGAACTAAGATTGAAATTCTATTGACACGATAAATCATACTATGCCTAGAAAATGGTTAACCGGTTGCTTATTTATTTTAGAGTGGCTGAGAGTCCGGAGTGTGAGATGGGTATAGACAATCTGGCTAAGATCTTCGGACCCACCGTCGTTGGCTACGGCATGATGACTCAAGCTGCCGAGATGTACAGTGCCACTGCGCAGATGGTCACTGTAAGTAAAATTTAGATATTAAACGCAAGGATGCATCGACAAAAATAATGTAAAGTATTTTTTGGATTAATGTGAGAAATACTTACCAGCTTCTTAACTTCCACTCCCTATTTCATCCCTTCGAAGGATCATATTCGGAATTAAAAGTGCCCTGTAAAAATAGGTGTTAAATCTGTCAGCTCCTCACTTGGAAATTCTTGATTTATGAGCTCATCAAAGTATTCTTTCCACCACATTTTTATGGCATATGGCATGAAAATTCTATTGGTAACTTTCTATTTACATATATTTGAACATTTTTGCGGATCTTTATGATTTTGATTAATTTGTCTAAATTAATGTGTATTGTCATAATTTGATGGTTTTCTATCTACATACAATAAATTTTAACGTTTGTGAAACACCCCAATTCTTGTTTGTGTATGTGTTCATTCGTCGTTATCGTGTGTATCACATAAACATATTCACACAATGTCACCCCCATTATACTCTCCGATAAATATCTCCTTTTATCTAACAAGAAACTACGGCTTATTTTTCCGTGGCAGGTGATGCAGCTGCTTTTGCGTCTGCCCTCTGACTACTGGGCACAGTGGGCGTTCCCTCACGACTCAACGTCCCCGATAGCCGCTTCTCGGCCTAGGGGCTTTTTCTTCTCTCCTGTAGATACTGGGTAAGCATCATATTAGGTGAGGCAGCTGCCTTTGCGTCTGCCTTCGGACTACTGGGCGTACTTTCGT
Source organism: Epiblema foenella (assembly GCA_963556455.1). NCBI lineage: Eukaryota > Metazoa > Arthropoda > Insecta > Lepidoptera > Tortricidae > Epiblema > Epiblema foenella. Next base: position 7,694,921 of record OY747108.1, on the reverse strand, counting down.
TCTCTCACGACTCAGCGTCCCCGATCGCCGCCTCTCGGCCTAGGGGTTTCTTCTCTCCTGTAGATACTGGGTAAGCATCTTATTAGGTGAGACAGCTGCCTTTGCGTATGGCAACGCGAGCAGCGCTTCAGGTGGCCTTTGGTGGTAACTATTTTTTGCCGTACAAATTGAGACTAAACGCAACGCGTTCGTTTGTTTTTTGTTTTAAATAACTTTACTAGAGGCACAGAGCTCCTGAGGATACGCTGTGTTGAGAGTGAGGGACATGCATTTATGTCTAGATGTCTATACAACGAATACTCAAATCTAAAAAGGGTTATTCCAAGTTATTCTAGAGTGGCAAGCATCCAAAGATCTATCGTGTATCTGTTATCGCCCGTATCCGTACGAGTATTATAAGTAATTTACTAATATTTAACTTTTATCCTTTCAGAGTTCAAAGGAAGAAGCGTAACTATTTCCAGTGACGAAAGCAATAATTGTAGTCGTCTGCACATGCACAGTAAGGTTTATTTTTGTTTGTTCGTGTAAGTGAACATTTATGTTAACCAGTTATTGTATATTTCCCCTTATCTAAGTAGACATTAGCATAGTTTTTAGTGTAAAATCAAATTGAGTTTTTACTATTTGATTAGGTATTTGTTATTCACTTATTCTGTTAAACAATTTATATAACCTTTTATATTAGATTTGAAATATGGTGTCTGCATTTAACAAGTATTAGTAATATTACATACATTTAGCCACTGTGCAGAAAAAGCATGATATTATATTTATTTAAATCTTTAAGTAGATTTAATGTATCAAAACTATTGTATCGTTTTTCATACACTTGCTATAATAGTTACGTAGGAAAAAAAATACAGTACATACATTACATAACAGTAATACAGTATGTTTTATATTATTTTGAACACCATCAGCTCTAAATTTTATTAATTAAATTCGAATAACTCCGTCTCTATTGCTCTTACATTACTTGGGTGACAGAGATAGATATATACGAACTTCGATATTCGTTGTAGTGTCAAAATTTGCTACCAGCAATTTTCAATAAACAAGTAATAGGTAGTACATTTAAATTTCCGATTGCATTTTCTTGTACACATGATAAACGTTGACATATTGTTCTATTTTATTATTAAGTAATTTGATTGTAAAATAATTTGGTAGTTTATCCCATATTTTACATCCATGTATATCTGTATATCTTTTATGGTCGATCCGGTACGTCAAGTGGCCGCCTAATTACGCTTATGTATATATCAGCTATTGTACGACTTCACAGGTAGGATGAATGTTTTCCACGGGCCAGGCGAAATTCAACCTTATAGGGTAAATCGACAATAACTCTGGCCACTTCAATGTCATTCAGTTACTAGGCACGAAATTTTTGCAGCGAAGACCGCCAAAATACATGAAGTCAGCTTTGAACCCAGTTATTTTAGTTTTATTTATTTAGGGTCGGTTGCACCAACATACGATCACAGGCCGGTCATCGTCAAATATGGCGCCGGCAGCTGTCATCGCATAGAAACTTGTCAAACTTTCCATACAATCAGATTTTAACGAACGCCGTTTACGATTACAGACGGTTTGGTGCAACCCACCCTTAATTTCAGAAATACCAACAATTGGTTTGCTCTGTGCATATTTTTGCGAAGTGGCCAGTTACTGGGGGAGTGGCAATTTACCCTATTCGCTGTCGGCAGTTCAGTTTTTCGTTTTTGAAATATTAGTTTTGTACTGTTTTTATTGATAAGGTAAATATTAATTGTTTCTAAGTGTTTCTACCAAATCAGAATAGAGATGATTCCGTGATTACTCTAAACAATTTTACGTCAAACCATAGATTAATCTCTTATTCCTGTTTGGTCGTGGCTTAAAGCAATATGTATTAATTGAGTACTTACATCACAAAGGAGGGAGTAAAACTCATTTAGTTAGTATTTATATGCATCTAGCAAAATATTTGTAGTAGATTTCAATAAGATAGTATTCTGTTTCTCATACAAAAGGGATAGACAAGTACGTTTGTCAGAATGGGACGCAACTATAGTCGTTTTCATACCAACATGTAACACATGATACTTGTATTGAATTTTTTGCACTCTGCATTTTAATCCGTCGTCTCCCAGCGAAAAAAATAAATAATAGCATTCATTTATGAGGCCTGGGATCCCAGGGACTGGTAGACGACTGGTGGTGGTATTTTTTTCTAATTATTTTGCCAATTAATGACTGACATGTTTATTATTTCTCTCGATAAATTCTTAATATGGCCGTCAAAAAGAATTTATATGTATCATCTGAGATTGCCTTACAATTTCAAAAGAATATAGATTTGGCCATTTGACTTGTCGAGAAAAAATTCTAGTTGACATTTTTTGCCAATTTATCTAATCGTTTTTGTCATAGATTATTAATATATAAACCATTGTGTGATATCCCTTGACTTACAGTTAATAAAATCGTGTGCAAATACTTAGTATTTTATTTTATACTATAATAGTCCTAATACCATGCGTTGATTACATTATGGTTCAGACAAGTTTCTGTCATAAAATTATGACATTATTTTCATTCAGACTATTTTTTAGGGTTCCGTAGCCAAAATGGCATAACCGGAATAGTTTCGTCATGTCCGTCCGTCCGTATGTCACAGCCGATACAATACAATTATGAAATTTGGGAAAGTGTATTCTATGAACTGCTACATAAAAGTGATGTGTAATTACAAAAAAATATTAAATTGGGGGTTCACCATACATGTAACCGGTGGATGAAAAAAATAAATTTTAACGCAGTCGTGTAGGGCTATCCATGGATAGGCCTTTAAAAATGATATGGAGGTTTCTAAAAAACTTCCATTTAAGTCAACCGGAACCCTTAATTGTGCCTGATTCGACACGCACTTGGCCGGTTTTTTTGAAGTCATCATCTAACCGAGTGAGTTCCAATGAGTGTAAACAGCACGAGTTTATCTTGTGTTGTGTTGTGTAGTTTAGTAGTTGCTATGGCCACCTTCTGTCTCCATCATCAGTTCGGTGGTGCCATAATATTGCGTTGTCACCGAACAGTCATAAGTATGCCAAATTTCAGCTCAATCGGACACTGGGCGGGATTAAAGTTAACTTGCAAGATTTGATTAAACTGGGATACTTAGATGAAAAATAACCTCTTCACCGCCACAGTCATGTATATACGTGGTACAGATGACAAGAGCCGTCGTGCCTACAACGCCAGTGTCATGTATAGATGACAACACGTACAATGAAAAGGCAAGTTAGACCTTGGCATGTGAGACACGACTTACGTAATTTACTGTGGCAGTCAAGAGTTAAATAAAAGCGTTTAGAAAAGAAAACTACTTTCGATGTAATATCACAACATAGGAAATAAATTCCAATATTGTTTATTTATTAGGGTATAACAAATTGAGCTGGTTATAATAACAAAATACAACAATAGAATGCTGATGTGTCCTTAAACACCGGGCACATCGCCGATTTAGTAAGGGGAATATTTCCAAGTAAGTCACCAGCACCAATAGCTGTCATAAATAAGTGCGCGTAAATACGACTGTAGCGCTGTTAAGACGTCAGATAAGCTTTGTTTTGACAGATATGCTGGTGACTACGAATACGGAATATTGCGGATAGCATGTCACACAATACAAATGAAAGTTAACCACTGCAGGCCTTAACCTCTAGGCACCCCAAAGCGTCCTCTTCAAAGAAATTTATACCATTCCATCCTAAATTGTAGTTAGTTTAGCTTCTCTTTAATTTGTAAATAAAACAAATGCTACATTGAATTTAATCCTAATTTGATTCCTTTTTCTTCTATGGTGGGCGGCTAGAGGTTAAAATTTTTTTAACAACAAATGGGCACGCGAAGTGTGACTATTTTTATGTTACACAAAAAAGGCATGTATTATATAGTAAAATGGATTCAAATTAACTAATAATTATACAAATAAAAAGGGATTTTGACTAAATAATCCAAAATAACAAATGTAAATTTTATTAAAATGTGTTCAAGACAAGATTAAAATGCGAATATTTTTATATTACAAATTAAATGCTGGGTAAATCGACGAACAACTGGACACATTAAACATGTGTCATACTATACAACAACATAACCTGCAAAGTGTATAAATAGGGTTATCTGGGATACATTGCGAAACAGTGACGTAAGGTTGTCATGACGTGGCAGAAATAAAACAAAATTAGAGCATGTTTAATGTAGAAATGCCCCTATAAAATTACTATAGTATTCGGTATGACGTACAAAATATTAAATTTCAGCCAGTTATTTGCGATTTACCCCAAGTCACGTGAAAAAAATTGGTCATAGTTTTCATTTAAATAAAGGAGTAAATTATTATGAACCACATTATTTAAATCTTTATATAAAAAGGAACTTCTAAATCATGACTTATTTCTCTTTGGTAATCTCAAACATTATAACTTAATAGACTAGTAGAAAACCTTAATCTATTATTACTATATTATAATGATAATTCTATTACGATACGTGAACGTGATCTAAAATCATACCTACGATTTATGGCTAAGATTTGTTTATTTAATTTTATTAATAAATAGATTTCAACTACTCGTAGTATTAATTAGACCGCCCAGTGTATAAACTGTTGAAGACTTCATGTGAAGTTCCTAAATTTTTGCAAGTGGTTTTAGCACATAGATATGGTGTCCAAAAGGTTAAAATTATGATGTCGCGTAGAGACTACGTGATTTCCTTATAAAATGATTAATATATTCAAGTCATACAACTGCTTTCAGTAGCTGCTGAACCTTTTGTTCTAAAACTCTACCAGTGTACAGGGCGGTCAAAAGGTTAAACATAAAAAATACATCTGGATGAGGACCAAATTCTTGGCACATAGTTAAGGGTCGACTCCCGGCGAAAAAAATAAACAATAGCATTCTTTTGTAATGAGCCCGGGGATCCCAGGGACTGGTAGACGACGGGTTACATTTACTAATGTAGGTGTATTAAATGCTAAACTATGTGCTAAGAATTTGGTCCTCATCCATCTTTAAAGTATATAAAATTAAAAAAAAATCCATGTCATAATATTTGGATTTTAGAATCAACGTAATTGTTAAATGGGTGGATATTAACAATTTAAATGCTCCAAATGACCCTGGCGCGAGAAACGATGTGACTAATTTACACTAAGAATAATTAATATTAGGCTAGAGCTGGGTATTTTCAAAAACAGTTTAAGTCATGGTCAGCTAAACCACAAACAATAAAATTCTTTGTTCTAATCATGAATAAAAGGGATAGCTTGATTTTAATTACTATTAGATTTAAGTGTTTGGCAATGCGTATATGAAATACTTCAAAAACAGACATCACAAATTTAAACTAATTTCTATACTAGTTATATTATGCAACTATTTACAATAGCTTACGAGTATTTATATCTAAAGTATATATTAGAACACGGTTTTGCTTACATAATTATAATGATTCATAATTTATCTATAAATCAAACATACATATTTAAGCAATGCTTCAATAAAATTACTATGTCTAAAGTCAAATATACAAGACAATATGGTACTTTATATACAATATATTAAAATTATTAAAGTTATTGACTGACCTGTAGGCCTTTGGTATATGTTTTTATATTATCATGGTAAAAAAGCTGTAAGCTTTCTTAAGCTTAAAAGGTTATATGATAAATGAGTCAGTTCAGCCCAATTAATCAAGTTGATAGAGATTTTTAACCATCCACGGTTAATAGTTCGAGTGTTTAGTAGAAAGAGAAGTACTAGTTTTTGTAATATCACATCGCGACAGTCCTCTGCGTAAGACTAAACGCATTTCACTTATAAGTAAAGAAATATACGTATGAGATCAGCTGACGCTTACTACAATGCGAGGTCGATCCATATGGCAAAAAACGAAATAAAATTATGCGGTACTGAAACCACACTACGCAAAATTAGATTTAACCATAATTTTACTAATATCCTTAAACGTCGCATACAGGCCTACCATTTAACATAGACGTCGCCTGCGCGGTGCGCGGCGTAACTAGGGCAGGCCTGTTCCTCTTGTCACTTTGACTAAAGTCGGTTCTAACACACCACCGGGGTGTTAGATAGCGCGAGCGAGGTAACTTCTGGCTTTTTTGATTTTCTCTTTCTACCATATATATTACCACAAATCAGGATCATAAACATTTATATATTTTTTGTGAAATAAAATATAAATGTCTATGATTTTTCTTTCTTTACATTTCACTTAAACTTATGACACAAATAGGTTAAAAGATTAAAACTACGGAGTGGCTTGCTTTGTTTCATTACTGCCTACTACTAGTGCATTATTTTTGGTTTCGCTATAACCGTACTTAATACCGTACGGCCGTAGGTGGTAGATTAGGTAGTCTAATATGTACATCTCCTGTGGATTCACGTAATGGAAAGAGATGGCGTGGTCTGAACAGCAATCTAGGCCCTGGAAAATACAACATCCTCAATTATTTTGTGCAATATTTAGCATTAACTCAATGCAATGGTTTATAAAATTATTTGGATTAATAAAATTTCACTCGAAACGCCATTTGATGCACATTTCTAGCGGTATGTATTATATCTTCATAAAACATACACCAGTATTACATAGCGATTGGTACTGATTTAAGCGATATAATAATGGGTTTTGCAATCAATATTCGGGTTATTACGTATAGTTTCCGCTACATCCTCCATCAAAGGCTGCAACATTGTATGCGGTTTTTTTAGAAAAAGTATACAAACTTTGTAGATATTTCAGGGTATAATGTTAGTATTTTTTATTTAGTATATGACCACGTCAGGTAAGTTAGCGGTTTAATGGAGCCGACATCGTCTTTATGAGAAAAGCTCCGCAAACAAACAAAGATTTAAAAAGAACTTTTAACTTCAGGGGGGCTAGCACAACTACCGCTGCGACGCGACGCGAGTAGAGAAAAATCTAGCCTCCTCTTTCTAACCCGCACAGTTCGAGCGAGACAGGAATCGCTGAGTCGCGCGAGATACGATTTGTCAGCAAGTTGTGCTAGCCCCACAGGACGCTATGATCAAAACGATATATATAATGTTACTAGCGACTCGCTCCGGCTTCGCACGGGTGCACTATAATGGATGTTATTATGCATATAAACCTTCCTCCTCAATCACTCTATCTATTAAAAAAAACCGCATCAAAATCCGTTGCGTAGTTTTAAAGATTTAAGCATACATAGGGATATAGGGAGAGAGAAGGCGACTTTGTTTTATACTATGTAGTGATTAAAAAATATCGTTATACGGAAAATTGATATTGAAAAAATGGCTTACCGCCCAGGCGTTTTATAATATGTCAGAATTTTATAAGACGAATAATTATGTAAATTTAATATAAAATCAATTATTCAATTTCTTTTGACATTGTATTCTAATTCATTAACATTTTAATTCTGACTTCTTAGTTGTTAATTATTATTCTACTTTATTTATAATCATCTTAAAATGTATTTAATTAAATCTTTGACGTACCTATTCAATTTAAAATGTTTGACATGTAAAATTTTATATTTTATCAATAAAATGAGTATGAGTATAACAAAATTAATAAACATTAATTAATAAACTTTAATCTCGTTTTTATTAGGGTTCCGTAGCCAAAATGGCAAAAACGGAACCCTTATAGTTTCGTCATGTCCGTCTGTCCGTCTGTCCGTCTGTCCGTCTGTCCGTCTGTCACAGCCGATTTACTCGGAAACTATAAGTACTACAGTGATGAAATTTGATGGGAATATGTGTTGTATGAACCGCTACAAAATTATGACACTAAATAGTAAAAAAAAGAATTGGGGGTGGGGCCCCCCATACATGTAACTGAGGGATGAAAATTTTTTTTTCGATGTACATACCCGTGTGGGGTATCAATGGAAAGGTCTTTTAAAATGATATAAAGTTTTCTAAAAAACATTTTTCTTAAAGTGAACGGTTTTTGAGATATCAGCTCTCAAAGTCGTAAAAAGTATGTCCCCCCCCCTCTATTTTTATAACTACGGGGTATAAAATTCTAAAAAAAATAGAGGTGATGCATGCTAATTAACTCTTTCAACGATTTTTGGTTTGATCAAAGTATCTCTTATAGTTTTTGAGATAGGTTGATTTAACTGTAATTTTGGTTAAGTTATTTTTGCTGTTTTATAGATACTAGTACGGAACCCTTCGTGCGCGAGTCCAACTCGCCCTTGGCCGGTTTTTTTTTAATAACGTTTTAACGTCTGATGGATCTTTATGTAGTCAAAGGTGATATTCGTACTGACCTCGTCCGAAGGATAGTAGATGTACCTCCAATACCAGAAGTTTTTGTCCTTGCTGGGGAACAGGTGGTCCCGCGGCATGAATGGGAAGAATCGGCCGCGGCCGAGGCTGTCGCGCGTATCGAGCGCCTTCACGCCGATATGTTCTAAACATATACCTGTAGATAGATAGATAGATAGATAAATTCTTTAAGTCTTTTCCACAACATACATGGTAAAAATTGAAACACAAGAAAAAAAAAGTTAAAATATCAAAGAGAGGCATGCAGCTTAGAACTAACGTTAAAAACAAATTAAATACAAAACCATGTGTCGTGGTACAGAATAGGCGCTGGCTCAGCATAATGATGTGGCTAGGCCACATCGCTGGTATTCTGCCAGGACCTTAAATTTTGTGCAACGCATTTTTATTTACACAGGCTAAAAAAATGACCGCGTTGTGTGTGTACGTGTACCTGTAGACAATGTTGTTGACTCAAAAAAACTACTCCAAAAGAAACAAAGCAAAAACATATGCCAAATGCTGAAAGTCCTATTCAAATATCTTAAAAACTAATGAAGCACGCTACCACCGTTTTAATGTTGCTAGTTAGAGAAAGAGTGAAGTGACGTCATGGACCTCTAGCGCATAGTATATGACGATCGTTTCAATACAAAGGTGCGTTTTAAGGAAAGCGGACAGAAAACAGAATATACTACCTATTGTAACTTTGAAGACATAACTATGATGATGGAGAATTTGATCGGTTTTATGGGCGGGAGTCAAAGAACCCAGAACCAGGGCCTGTACTCCGAACTTCGAAAACCGAACTTCGTAACGTGCCGTCGCTTTCACTCTCTTGTTATACACCTATATGAGTGAATGGGACGACATGATGCGAAGTTCGGAGTAACCCCTCTGAAAGGACGACGCAGACGGGGCGGGCTTAAACGGAGTAGACGGAATGATACTTCCTCGGCAATAGGGTTATTGACTCAATTTTTTTATGACCTCAAATAAAAAAAAAGCCTGATGAAGAGATGGAAATCCTATCCTAATAAATCGAAAAAAATGACAAAGTTATAACTGTTTTAATGATGCTTGTTTGAGAGAGAGAGAGAAAGCGCTGCAGATGTGACGTCGCAAATATCATAGCTTCATAGTAAATGACGATCGTTCCATACGAAGGTACTTTTGGCGCAAAAAGGACAGGACGACTTTGGACACGGTAACTTTGTGATTATTTTATTCTATTCTTTTTCACGAATTATTTTTTTAAAAATTGTTATTTGATTCGTGTTATTCGTGAACCAGAGGCGCGGGTTCGATTCCGATCTCAGGCTGCGTGCGGGATCACGGTTAATTTTTCTTTGTAAGTATTTGTTCTCTGTATCAAATAATTATTTATTCTCATAGCCAAGGAGGCTATACTATATATGATTCTAATTTTCACACTCATTGGAGAAAAATTGAAATTATCGTTTTTTTTTTCATTTATTTAGGAAGGTTGTACACAGGCAGATACACTTATAATGTATGCTCTGTTCATTATACCAGTACAATAGGGATTATGACTCATGTTAGAATTTATAATAGCGTGGCTATATATATATAGAAAACCATCAAATAAATTATCGTAATAAATAATAAATTATACAAATTCATTAAATCATATAAGATATGCGACTGGGTGATTCTCCTTCCAAAATTTAACATTTTCTTAATTTGTCCTTACCGGGCCCGGATTGTTAACGACTCGTGAGTGATTATTTCTGATTTTAACTATTTTAACAGTTAGGGATCCAGGTTTAGAGTAAAGTGGAGTCAACAATAAGTTTAAATTGCACTCTGATTTCCTTAACTTTCACTTAACGTTCGGACCGGTAAGGACATAAATTAATTTTAACGATGAGCATCACCCGATTGTGCAGTTTCTCAAAAATTTTATTTTTAGTTTATTGACCAAATGTAAATTTAAAGTTACCAATATAATTCTCATGTTTCAATAGAAAAGTAATTGTATCGCAACTATGTACGTAAACGCAATGTTTCACGGTAAAAACGGAAGATTTGCCTTTTTTTCATACAACGGTAGTACGAGGCCACGCAGGCGTGACGTTACGCCTGCGTGTAAATCAGTATGGAGCGTTTTCAGTGCTCGTTAGCTATGCTGTACTTAGCCTCTCATTTTCGTCTTTTGTGTTGATCTAATTGTACTTGGTCCCATACAAACAGGACTTTTTTCTCATCTAGGCTATTATAAAGCTAATGTTATATGTATGGCATTACCCATCTCAGCGTCCTCGGCGCCGTGCTCGTTCGAGTTGCACAAATGCGGCGACGGCAGCCCCTTGTTCACGAAGCGGTCGAGCGCCTCGCGGCTCAACACGTAGCCCGCGCCGCCGCTCATGTAGCCCTGGAGAATGGAGCTTATTTGTAACGCGGTAAAATTCAATTTAGGAAGCAGCACGACAAATCAGAAGGTCGATTACGTGTATTCAAGCGTGCAGCGCATCACGTAGCCCGCACCGCCGCTCATGTAGCCCTGGGGAATGGAGCTTATTTCTAACGCGTTAAGATTCAATTTAAGGGTAGGTAACTGGTTTTCTGCCGACAAACTGCTATGGAGTTTGGCAGATATCAGATATATTGTAAAGATTGAAGTAAATTAAAAAAAATGTGGGTTTATAAAACGAGCCGGAGGCGAGTTTCATAATAAAATCACACGAGTGTTTTAAGGCCGAATTATGTAGAGTTGCATACAACAACTAATTTAATACTAACCTGTGTAGTAAAAGGCTTGAATCGGCAGCCGAAGTAAACCGGATCATTGCTGTTGTACTCCGATAACATGAACCGTAAATTCTCTACAATCACGTACCTGAAAATATACAAATATAATTATTCTACCATTATTATAAATGTGACTTTGGATGTGTTACTCAATCGCACATAACGGAAGGATCGATTACACTACCAATAGATCCTAGTAACTGAGCCATTAACTGGGTGGCATGTTTGACTTACTTTGGTAACCCTAGGATTCGATAGAGCACGTGCTATGGGATAAATAGCAAAGGCGTGATTCGGATTATTTGTCGGCTTTGTTAGACAGTGGCTCATCTATGCGTACCCATTACTTATTTGGTGCTTCACTTACGTGTCGTCATCGGCCTTCATAAACCAGTCAGCTTCTCTCCTATGGTGTTCGTACACGTATCTAAAGGCTTCCTTAGTTTTGGCCCAGAGGTAGTCGCGCCCTTCAGAGACTGGAAGCTTAACCGCTGGGAGATTTTCATCTGAAATTAGACAGTTATTGTAAAATATGTATAAACAAAATCACTAGGGTGTGGTCAATTTAATGAGGCACCATTTACAGTCCTGTGGTCTTATACTTTTCGGGTTCGAGTGACATCGTTGAGTTTAACAAAAAAATGTTTAGTTGCGAGTGTAACCTACCACTAGGTGGGAGTTGAGCTAATTGACTCACCAGCCTCAGAGCTCATAAATATGAGCTTGTTGCACCTCTTTCCCCACGTCGCCTTCACATGTCGCGCCTTCTTCTCATGGTTGCTGGGCTGTGTCATGATCCAGCACAGCACGCGGACCTTCTTGGCCAACTCGTCCGCCTCCGTCCGGTCCTCGTCCCGGTGGGCCGGCTCGTCCGGCCTGTGGTCTTGGACATCCGCAATGGGGTGCTTGTCGAAGTCCCTGTAATGTACGACGTTTCATAAAACTGCCATTCGATTTTGAATGTTCTCGCTGGGATGATATAGTCGTTTTCTGAACGGTAATTTGAAACTAACAAGTCAAATTATTTTAAGTACTTATAAAGATCCTTTCTGGTTCGGATTGTTTAGGGTGAGGTTGTTTTTGTTTTGAATTGAAAAGGTTTTAGATCTTCTCATTGTTATAAAACAAATGTTTACTAATGCAGTGAATATAAAATGTCAGACATACAGACAAACGGCACAGTCGCCAGCATGTGCATTAATATCTGCCACAACAAGACGTACATAAATATCAGAGACCAGAGTTGTTCCTAAACTCACTACCAGTATGATAAGTTGTAAGTTGTAATGGTGTTTGGAAAGTCAGCTTGAACGGTTCGATTATCCCACGGTTTTTCCTTCAAACACTCACATCATTCATTCTTCATGGCACTGTCATGTACATTGGTATTGTCCTAAAGTACATTTATGCATGAATTTTAAAATAAACGCCACTCACACATATGATGTAAGCATTCTGTCTAGGTTTACTAGGTTGCACAATACACAGAAACAATGTCTATACTTAGGGGGCGTAAATATTACAATCGATTTTTATTCTATCATAATATTTGATTTATACAGTCACCAACATAAACCAACAAACAGCGTGCAAATTAAGTCATTTAAAAGAAGCAGGATTATTAATGGGTACTCAAGCCTAATTGGTTAGTAAAGATCCGATCGGTAACTTAACATGATAACAAATAAGGAGAATGAAATGGCCATGGCCATTAGACACAGAGTTTCATGGTAACTGAACGCAACATTATTCAGACATTTCAGACCAATCGTAAAAACACATCAGAGGGGCTAAAATGATCGCTTATATGTAAGTGCGAGAGGGACGAATGCTATATGTCCGACAACATATAGCATTCGTCCCTCTCGCACTTACATACTGACAGTAAGGGAGGAATGCTAAGTATATGTCCGACATAAATATAATCGAATATCTTAGCCCCCTCGGATTAGGCATAATAAGTTAACACTACTCAGCAAAACAAATAATTATAAAAAAATTAAAGAACTTAAAAATAACAAAAACAAAACGCTGAAAATAAACCATTTCAAATCCTTAACACAAACATATAGCTGTGACATTCTTAGCGTGAACTTCTGTCATACATTAAGCGAATTGAAAGCGAAAATTACATAAGTACAAAATGTTCTAGATTAAATTTAGTCTATGTATGTAAATACTTACAAATACCATCATTCCAATTTTTTATTTTATTTATTATACTTATGTTTTTTACATACATTATAATCAATTATAAAATAGCATGTAGCATAGCAAATAAGAGGTCTACACCATTGAATCGATATAATTTAGAGAAGTAAGAAATAAATACAAAGTTGTTTTATATAACTACTCTATGGTCAACGCCAAATATCAATAAAAAAAATAAAACTCTTATTTCCCCATCCTGTATATTATCCAAATAACAAGTGAATTAACTGTCAACAAAATAAAGCAGAAATATATTAGATAAAAAGCATTGTACCTACCTGCATGGCTAGCATGGACGTGTTTATGTCTGACATAGGTATAGCATTCGTCCCTTACTAGAAAGTATGTAAGTGCGAGGGGGATGGACCAATCGTAATTATATGTCTGAATAAAAGCGATCGTGCTAGCTATGTTGTGGTATTTGTAATTTTTTATACTTTCTAGTGAATGAGGAATGCTTTAGACCCGACATAAAACTGCAAATTGGGCAATATATCTAACTAGACCGGATCAAATCACTCAAATATATCTGACATAAACCTATATCATAATCATCATTAATCCATTATCATGTCATAATTCTCTTATATTTCTACTTAATTAGGCCACATCATACATTTTTCAGACGTAGAAAATACACTGCTAGCTTTGTACAGCTGTTAATCCTATGGTGACTTTCAATGGGTCTGCAACTGCATTCCAGGCTAAGTAAACGATTGTATTATTTCGACACGAGGCACGGGACAAATAGGTCACAAAAACATAGGTAATTGAGTGAAGAATAAATTAGGAAAATTATGTGCCAATTATGTGAAAATTAGGTCGGATGTAATGAACAATTTATCTGTAACAACCGACCTTGTGCTCTATATATTCCTTTCTGAGTTCTTTGGACACCGCCTCCGTAGGTACTGACTAAAATAACCGACTTGGTTTAACACTACATCTCAAAACTTTTTCGATGTAGAAGATCTGCGTTGCGAGACTTACATCGTTTTTGACGACCGGTTTAGCCTAGTGGGTAGTGCACCTGCCTGTGAAGCTGACGGTCCTGGGTTCGAATCCCGGTCAGGGCAAATATTTGTGTGATGAGCATGAATATTTGTTTCTGAGTCTTGGATGTTTTCTATGTGTTTAAGTATTTATATCTATTAAATATATCGTCGTCTAGTACCCATAACACAAGCCTTCTTGAGCTTACTGTGGGGCTAGTTCGATTTGTGTAAGATTGTCCTCTAATATTTATATTTATTTAATATATATAATATTTTACATGTAATGTTTTTGATGGAATCTCATCTCTTTTTGTAAGGTCCTTCCTTTTCTCCACTTCATAATAGTAGAAGTGAGTAAGACACGAATGCATCTTAATATTATATCGTATTGTTTTCAGGTCTGTAATGCCATCGTAAAATTATTTCGTATTGATTAAAGTAAGTATAGCTTACTTAATTTGATCGATACAGAAAATTCATATCGACGTGATATATTCGCCAAAATCAATCATAAATCATGAAACCAATTGTAATATCAATGTTATTAACTGTAATACCAATTCAATTAACTACAGTATGCTTCAAAGAAAACGATTTATGATTTCTGATTATTAAAAACCGTTTGGTTCAAATCACATTAAAGATTAGTAACACTTAATTCTTTGAAATCATTGAGGTACATATAGAACAATGCGAAAACTATACCTGAACAACTGAATCAAACAAAATTGAATCAGTTTTAATTAAATTGAGGTGAGAGTTGTCAGGCAGAATTGCGTTAAAAAAATCAATTCTGAAAAACCGGCCAAGTGCGAGTCGGACTCCGCATATTCAGGGTTCCGAAGCTAACGCAAAATTAAGTTGGTTCTAATACGAAAAATATTTTTATAATAGTATTTGTTGGTAAAATATACGTAATAATAAACATTACCACCAAATTTAAAGTTTATGGGTTAATGGGAAGTAATTTATTTTCGCGCCCTCTTTAGCTTTATCCTTAAAAACAAATAAAAATAAATTTTAACTACTTGTATGGCTTTGGATCAATAAGATGCTTATACTTTGAAAATCATTCAACCTTTTGCTCCAACCATTTAGCTATAAAACCAGTGTGACAGGCGACGGACGGACGGACGGACGCGTGAGTGACAATAGGGTTCCGTTAAACCCTTCCGTTACGAAACCCTAAAACGGTAGGTATTTTCACAAAGAAGTTCTAAATTCAAAAATCCTGTAGATTGACTCAGGATCGATTTTATAAAGATTCGTTAAACGTTATATCGGTAATATATGTCAAAAACAGTAGGTACTGGGTAAATTTGATATGACGGATCTTTATAAACCCCTACCTAAACACTTGAGGTGTTGATAATTGTTTGTTGTAGATTCTTGCTAATCTTGCTATAGTCATATACTACAGTAAGAATTCATCAACTATTGAAATACTTAAGTATACCTTATCTGTCGAGTGTTTAAAGAACTGATAAATTCTTGCAATAGTTATGTACTGCAAGATTTGCAACAATCACTTATAATACTAGTTTAATAATAATCGTTTATTCATACCAAAAAAAGTTGACTATAATTAATTAATTACACACTTCTGCCAAACCACGGTGCGGTTTGTTGGCGTGGCGGGCTTGAATATTCTGTGTTATTAAACTTATCTGTGTTTAATACTCGTAGACTGAGTCAGTCCACTGGATTTTTTATTACGAACTTCCTTGTAAAAATGCTTTAATTGAATTTTAACAAAAAGTTCGTAGTCTTTAAATATAAATCGCCTTGTGCTCGACTCATGCTCAGTTATGTTCGACCTTTCCTTGTCTATATATATATATATATATATATATATATATATATATAGTAATTATGTGGCTAGGGTTGCCATATGAATAAAATTAAAACCCTGATGAAAGTCCTGACATGGCCCAAAATTTCCTGATATCTCTCGTACTTAAAATAATATGTTAAGCACGTCACGCTTCAGGCATCAAACGTGCTTAAGGCCCTTTCTTGTTTTGGGTGAGGAAAAAGCGTTTTAATTCTAGTAGTACGCGCGTGGAAATTTCGAATTTCTATGAAGATCCGTTGTTAGTGAAAAGGCCTCTTAAAGCGTTCAGGTCCTACCCTTCCGTTTTCTACGCCGGTCCGCAGCCCGCAATCCACTGCCTCCGCAAGTATTTCGATAGCCTATAGCTTTGGTCAATCGGTCGCGAGTGACGTGTGCTTCCAGAGTTCTTAATATTCCTGACACTAACAAA
The DNA here is from genome assembly GCA_963556455.1 of Epiblema foenella. NCBI lineage: Eukaryota > Metazoa > Arthropoda > Insecta > Lepidoptera > Tortricidae > Epiblema > Epiblema foenella. The sequence continues at coordinate 7,678,331 of OY747108.1, read as the reverse complement.
CTCCAGCCGCATTCCTGACAAAGGCTCAAATACCCTGACATATCAGGAAAAATCCTGACGTATGGCAAACTTGTATGTGGTCATTATTGCGATTAGTTCCACTTAAAGAGTCCTTATCAGTCGTTATTACATCAGAAGTCTCATTTTCATACATAAAATTTATAAGATTTCAAGCTATGTATTGGTCATTTACATTAGAATTACGATTTGAAACGTGATATTTACCATTTATATCGGGAACTCAAAAATACAAATATCCCGTTTCAAATCGTAATTCTAACATAAAATTTATGAAATTTCACGTAGGTGAGAAAGTCAAAACGAACGGCGTAAGTGTAATATCTTAATTCAAAATTGGTCATATTCCAACGATAGAATATTCTTATGATTGCGAAAGGTTAGGTTTGTTGCTTAGCTTGTATTTTAGTTTCGGATGCCAAACGAAAACAATCCCATTTTGATGCAAATGTAAACTGGCATAAGCGACGTAAGTGGAATAAGTCATTTTTGCAAAACGTTTAGATGAGAATTAATTAAGGGGATGCCTCGATTCGATCAGGTCAGCCACACGCTTATGTCTTTCGAACACGACAAATCGGGAATGGCTTTTTTAGACAAATCTCGATAAACATCTGACTGTGTGCGGTTTTATTAAATTTCCTCTTGACAGAGTTTAGATGAGGTGAAATACCATCATTTTAAATTAATTGTGTCATTTAATAATGCGTTGTTTTAGTAGGCTGAGTAAAACTCAACTTTGGTTTTTTTCTATAGAGGAAATTTTAAGCAATCATGTTTCGGCTATTGTCACAGAAACACACAGTCATATAGTCAAGAATCATATATCTGAAGAAAATCAATCCTTGTTGTTTCCTCGTCTGGGCAGAACAGCGTTTCAAAGAACGCAATATTTCACGTCGCATGGCCTTAATCCAAATGTGTGAAAGTATTTGCCTATTAGCCATATTATTCGTCAGTAGTAGACAACTTTGTACCCAATAATGATATCCTAAACAATAATAACTACAACGAACGACCTAGGTAAATGCCACATATCGTTAGTATTAAATATATCACGTGAATGGCATTTACGTACGTAATACCTATTTTTATTGCATGTTGCAAATACAAAAACAAGTGATACGAACCTATATTACATAGTAAATAGTGCATACCTTATCTCTCCAACATAGTTTAACAAAGGATAGTAGTATAGTTTGAAGGCGTCCCACGGCTATAAGCAGAGATGTTGCATGCAAGGAATACGGGGCCATAAAATACCGTCATATTTCCTAAAATAGTGCAAACTTGTACAGTTTTTTAATCCTGTCATGATCTTTATTCAATTTTACATCTAACCTGCAAACATAACAGTTAAAAAAAACTTTTCCAGGTTTAAATCGGACTCCTGTTTTAGGAGTCCATGTTAACGAAGCGAGATATCGCAAAAATCATCAGTTTTCGAGATTGATATTTTTATGATAGGACCCCGGGAATTGCTAATACTGTTGGGTATTACGAAGAATATCATGTAAATAAAACTAGTGAAAAATATTTAGAAAAACATAATGCGGTTATTTAATTTAGGTGATCCGAAATTTTTGACCACGAGTGTATATTTCATAACTCGCCAACTTGACAACTACTCAACTCGTCAAATGTATAGAAACACATCATCCCACATCTCTGGCGAATAGTCTCCGTTTCAGCTTGGGCAAAAGGCTGTTCTCCTCTACAGGTAGTATTTTTCAACCGATTCTCGTTAAATTTTGTGAGCAGAGGGCCTACTCTGAACTTCGTATCGTGCCGTCCCTCTCACGGATATAGTGAATAACACGAGAGTGAAAGGGACGGCACGATACGAAGTTCGGAGTACAGGATCTGGTTCGATCATTATAGATTTTTTATGGTACAAGTTTATAAAAACTTTTAAAAAATTAGCACTCGCAAGGTGGTCACAGAGCCACTAGTTTGCCGACCCCTGCCCTAACTAGATGAAAGACGTTTTTTTTTATTCTAAATAGGTTTGCGCTTGACCACAAATCACCTGATGGTAAGCAATATTGTGGTCTAGGATGGAACACGCTTACCTAGTAAAAACCGATTCACTCTCGCTTTGAAGACCAAAAGGTTGTAGTTTACGGGAAACAAGGATTCCGGCAAAGAGTTCCACAGCTTGGCGGTTCTCACAATAAAGGTGGAAGCAAAACGCTTCGTGCGAGTTTTCGGAACAGCCACCGTATACGGTAGAACAGGGTGTCATGATTTGAGTTTTTTCCCCGTTAAACATCGCTTTTGTTACTTTTGTTAGATAGATGACCTGTTTTTCTGCACGTACATAAAATAGTACTATTGTTTGTCCTAGAGCCTTGTATAGAGCGGAATCCACTCAAATGCCTTGCATTTGAATACTAGGTATTACGACTTAACCCTGGAAATCATCTGGGTCAGTATAACAGTTAAATTACTGCATACTTTAACAAAATAAGGCATATTTTAAACACGTGGGAAGATTAAACGGAATATTTACTGCTTTTTAAATGACCCATAAAAGTGTATACGCCTTTGTAAATTTTATTATACATTGCTTACATGATAATTTTTGATTCCAATTCGCAAAGTATTTTAAGCACGCGGTTAACCACAATAAATGAAATAAGCACGACGGGCGACTACATATACTAACACGCGTTTGCAAGTTTATCTTCACTGTATGACATTAATTTTGTTATAATTGTAAACTCGAAATTATTATTCCTTCTTGAACTGTAAATTAATATTTTGACATGAAAAATGTATTACTTATTATAGTCAGACTTTCTTAAATTGTAAATTATATTTTGACATGTAAAAGTGCCCTTGTGGCCTATTTGCAGAATAAATGTTTGATTTTGATTTTGAACATAAGTGAGAAAGCATTTGAATAAATTATTTACTTAAAAGACACATGTCACTCAAAACATATGAACACCCGAGGTAGGTACCTACTTAGAAACATTGCACACTTTACTCATTAGTCTCATTACTTTACTGATAGTATAAGGAAAAGTAAAAAAAAAAACCGGGCGAGTGCGTGTCGGATCACGCTCGATGAATCCGTACCAACACCTAGTAGTCCAAATTTAAAACCACTATCCAATACATTGAATCTACAAAGGTCGTATCTTCATAGGCAACTCGCGGCACTTACGACCTTTTTTTTGAGCACGACAATTTTTCAGCGACATCTCGAAAACTGTAAAACCTATCTTTTTCAAACCAAAAACCGTTGAAAGTTTTTATTAACGCACACCACCTTAATTTTTTTTATAATTTTAAACTTCATAGTTTGGAATTTAGAGGGGGGGGACACTTTATGACTTTGACAGCTTATATCTCACAAACGGTTGACTTAAATGGAAAAGTTTATTAAAAACCTCCGTATCATTTTTAAAGGCCTATCCATGGCTGCACGGTTAATGGTTGTGCGTTGAATTATTTTTTTTCCATCCACCGGTTACATGTACCTATGGAATGCCCCACAGTAATATTTTTTTGCTATTTCACATCATTTTTGGTAGCGGTTCACAGAATTACACCTTGTTTCATAATTGTAATGCTTATTAGTCTCCGAGTAAATCGGCTGTGACGTACGGACGGACGGACGGCAGACATGGCGAAACTATAACGGTTCTGTTTTCGCCATTTTGGCTACGGAACCCTAACATGGCGTTAATCAACTGAATACTAATAGGGTCACATTGCCTGTTCGCGTTCATTTAGTAGAGTTGGTAAGTTTGAGAGAGAAAATAAAATTGTGTAATAGATTTGAAGGAAAAATAAGAAAGATGTCATTATTCCTTACTATATAGTCTTTTTAAGTTTACTACACTCTTCTGAACAAACATATCTGGATCAGGCTACTTACCCATTTTGCATCAAAAATTTTGAAAAACAATGGAATGAGAAGCCATTTGTAGGTAATTGCTTAGAATTAACTTTCCCCCTTTAAAATCTCATTGAATATATTCATCCTAGCGAAAAATTGTGTAGAACCTTTTTTGTAGAGATTTTTTTTTGCTATGGGCCACCGTATACGAGTTTTTTACGAAAAAACTAAAAATGGTACTTTCAAACCCCCCCTCCCCCGCGGCTCAAGGGCTATGGGCGGGGACTTTTGATATGTTCTCCTCCTAACTAGTCCAAACAAAGTTATGATGCCAAAAATTGTGTTCCAAGCATATACCCTTTCGTTGCCTGGCCTACTAAGTTACAATTTAATTTATTTTAGGACTAAATTAATGATATATGTTATTCTTAGGTACTTTAAAAGCCGAGTTCAAATGTTGAATACAGTGTGAAAGCTTAGTATCGCCTTTGAAAGACGTCGTAGAAAGAGTGAGATCTTTTTTTTTTTAAAAGTCTGAAACTGAGCATTCGATAATAAATCGGGGTGTACTTTTTGGATATCATTACAAACATAACGATTAGATTAGGATTGTGTTACCGACCCGTACAGTTTCGCTTTTGCTGTTTAAACAAATAAGTCAGTCATAGTTTTCGGAATAGAGGCTGCATCTCCTTGTGTTCAAACATATCTGAACGCGCACTTTATCGCCTTGACAAGAAAGTTCAGTTCAGATGTTTCTAAGCACCTTGTTCGCTTCGATGTATGTACGAGTTTACCGGCAACTGTTTGTGATTGTGTGGTGTAATTTATTATGATTATTTATGTATTAAGCTTAATGATAAAACATTCAATGTGAAAAATAACTACCTATGTTATCTTCGGGAGCTTATCAGGAGCACGGAATGGGAGAACAATATGCTATAGTTATATGACCTCGTCAGAATTATGTACAGTACAATTGATGAAACTTACTATTGGCAATCATTTGTAGACCGTAACTCAATGCAATAAAGTTAATAAATTCGCTCCTCCAACTTCTGCGTCTGTTGGTTTTCATTTATCATACTAAATGTTTTATAATTAATTTCACAATGTTCTACTTACTATATATTTTCTATGGCAGCGTGATATAAACTAAACACTCACAGTTATACAGTTAAATTGTTTTGCTATGATACAATTAGGTCGTTATACAGACTACAAAAACAAAATATTTTTTACTTTTAAGGGGCTCCACGTGCTATACTCGTATTCATCGATTGTTGACGGGTTTTGAGTTGATATTTCTCCGTCAAAAACTATAGATATATCTATGGCACAAACTGTTCTTCAATCCTTTATCAACATTTGCGAAAGCCACATTTTGAAAACACTGACTACTTATTTTTTATTCATGATTTATTCAAACATGGTCCAAAAAAGCTCTAGTTTCGATACTAGTATGTTGTTTATGCACTTATATATATGAAATGTACATGTAACTGTTCCTTATTGACGTCTCTAACACAGGGATCGGATACCGGTATTTTCTCCATAGAAAAATACCGGTATTATTACGGTCACCGGTGCATTATTTCGTTTTTAATGGGACAATCTAATAATACGACGTTGTTACCTAAATACATGATTCAGCCCTACGTAAAGAGCAAAAAATAATCCAAAATATTGGGCTAATTCAGGGTTTTTTAAAAATACTGGTATCGGTCCCTGCTCTAACAACGCAAGAGAGATTTTTATTTACAACTCAACTTCACAAGTTAAATCCAAGAAGACAGTGAGTTTTGAAGAAAATATGGTATATCATTTCGGTAAACCTCATTGCTCTTATACAATAAGCTATAAAAAAAAAACGAGAAAACGGAGAGTTCCAGATCGAAGGTCATTAGGAGCTAGGAGCCCCTTAATGAAATGAAATCATTTATTTGGGAAGTTTTCGGTCGTCGGAGATAAACCTTTATAAATTACTTTGAGAACCTGTACAAAAAAACATTACTCAATGTACGGCTTGTACATCTTGTACGTTGATACGTTGTACTATCGACGACGTATAGGTAACTGACCAAGATAAGGTCTACTATCTACTCGACTACTATCTATATGTAGTCGAGTAGGGAGTAGAGACTATGATATCGTAGACAGGTTTAACACACTCATAATAAGCATGTTTGATCACTTAGCCCCTTCAACCACGCGAACCTTTAAAGAACCGCCCACGCCCTGGATTGTGTAGTCAATCATGTATGTAATCAAAATTATGATGAGAGAGAGAAACGGAGCTGAACTCGAAGCGAAGGAATCTCGGAGCCCAGGAAGTAAACGCAGATATCAATCGCTACGAAACCTCGTAACCTTGACAAGGCGAAGCGAGAAGACTGCATACCTACGGAAATAAACATATTCACAACCCCAATATATTGTGGGGTGAAGTAAAGAAGGCAATTGCGCGATTTTATACCCTTACATTTGCATGCACCAGATCAGGTCAATAACTTTTTAATCAACTCAGCACCGCCTCCTGGTTGCGCGCAGCGCAGCAAATCTTAAATTATCGTTCCACCCACCTCAGGATCTAGTTATATATGCGATACACTGGAGCTGAAGAGTGTTACTAATGATAAAGTGATTCGTATTATTGATTCCCATAGCTCTAAAGCAATCGGTAGCGATGGTGTTTCAATAACCATGATTAGGTTAACACTCTCACACTCTATCTAATTCTGCAAGTTTCGGAAGGCCTGGAAAACCTTGCCTGGAAAGCCTGGCCTCTATAGTAGAACCAATTCCTAAAAAACCTAATCCAGAGACCTACAGTGATCTTTGCCCATTAGTATCTTGTCAGTTACCCCTAAAGTACAGGAAAAGATAGCACACCAGCAGGTATGGGCTCATTTGGAGAAAAAAATAATAATATCAGAGACTCATTCTTTGGACGAGATCCTTAAAGCGTCCAACAGCTTGCAACAGTTCTTGTATTGTTAGATTTCAGCCGGGCCTTTGACTGTACTTAAGTCCCCGCTTTGCTAAGCAAAATGAAAAGCAATGATGCTCAGATTCGGTATGTAAATGATTTTCAAGCTATTTGTGTCGCAGAAATCAGATCGTGGATGTCCTAATGCCGATGTGACACTTACGCGTTCATTACCTCTGAAACTCGAGAGAGGAGTGATTCAGGGTTCAATCCTGGGACCGACATTGTAGATACAGCTTGTATACCGCAAACCTTCTTGACCTCATCTAGCATTACTCTGACCATTGGTATGCGGATGATACGCTGACTTTTAAACATGCATATCCATCTAAAGACAGCGTAGACATAGCGTTAGCGCAAATTAATGACGACCGCGCTCTTAAATTGATTTTCGGACCTCGGGGCTGCCTATATCAGAGGAGCAACAAGTAAAAAACTTAGGATTCGTCATTACAATTCGAAACCAATTTGATTACTAAAATGTCGAAATGCTACGGGGCTTTAAAATCGTTGTATAAATTGAGACCATATCTGACGAGAAAAGTTCGTTTACGGTTGGCAGAAGCGCTCATTTTGTCACAATTAGATTACGGAAACTTATAGTCTACGGACTATGGGCCTTGCTTGCTGAAGAGAATCGAACGAGTCGACGCGTACAGAACTCTTGCATGCGTTTTTGTCAAAACATCGCCCAATGGGCTCACATACAATAATTCCAACATGCTTAAAAAGTCAAACCGGCGGTCCAGGTAATTTTGTTGATTTTTTATTGGAAATTGGCATCAATCATTATCTCTTTGAAACAGACAAGTGTACCTCCGTATTTTGCACATAAACTTCAGTGGTGGACAAGACGAGATGCGAAAGGTTTTACAGCTCAATCATTTTTTTACTATATATTAGTATTTGTAGGTAAAATATACGTAATGATAAACATCACCATATTTTAAGTTCATAGGTAAATAAGAAGTTTTTTTATACCACGTCGGTGGCAAACAAGCGTGCGGCCCGCCTGATGGTAGCGGTTACCGCAGCCTAAGTCAATCAGTATCTATAACTCTTGCTTTGGCGTACAATGCATTTAGTTTTAAGCCACGGAGTGGCAGAATAACAGCGTATGTTGACCAAGATTCCTTAGTGTTGTTATCTTGGCACAGATACAAGCTGAGCAACCTCTACCTTTTTAAATGTATGTATGTTTTTTTATTGTACCATAGTAGTTGTTAAGTTATCATCTACCTATACAAATTTTGAATAAACATCCCTTGACCCATCCATCTAGCAAGTTTCTTGCGGTGTTGGTCGAGACTCTTCGCTATTAGCCTGTCCGCAGCGACGACTATCGCTATATATATATAATTATAATTACATAGAATAAAAAATAAAGTAGGTTAAAATAAACATGCAACAGGCGACATGCTAAGAAAATAGTTTAGTTACCTGTAAGGCGAGGTTCCTGACGATGTTAACAGTATGTACGCGAAACTAAATCCTGCTGAGATCCCAATCACCAGTGTTAGCACAAAACGACGACCCATCACCCTGCCTTCAGCCTGCACAGGTATTAGAGGTGTGTACATAGTGCTTCCGTTCGAAAATAACTGGCTAGTAATACTTGATTAAATGCCCAATTTAGCTGACGGCCATTAAAACCAAAACTTGTCGTTTAGAACAGCGCTATTAAGTAATATTTTGAAAATAACTGGCCAGTAATATTGAATAGCCAGCTGAAGGACATTTTGTTGTAAAAAAATTTAGCACTAGCTGATTTTATTTTCTTAATTGTCGAACGGAGGCTGACGCGAGTGTGTTCACGCAATGAGCGTTGTCGCGATTGTAACATACGAGTACAGTCCAATAAATTCAGGCACTGCCTGATCTGAACAGCTGTGTGTATATACACCAAACGACGAACATTTAAAAACAACAAATATTTCTCACATTTCAGCATTTTACACTTATTTCAGCCACTCGTATCGCTGAATGATAGCGAGTTTTTAACAAATAAGCGCGTTTTGCTACGGACACAGTTATAGTAAGGAGATTAATTACGTAGGTTCCATTAACGTGGCTTGTTAATGCGGAGTCGTTTAAATTAATTTGACTGTTCCCATGAAAAGAAAAAACAAATGCGGAATTATTATTGTAATTTGGCATATTTTATACAGGGAGAATAGTGTAATTGGCTTTAGTGGTGTACCATGGCATGAGCATAAGAAAAGGTAATGGAGTAAACTGTAAATTGGATAAAAGAAAGAAAAACCGGCCAAGTGTGTGTCGGACTTCGCACATTTAGGGTTCCAAATCAACCGCAAAATTAAGTTTTAAAAGATTTCAAAGATAAGTGAATATATTGGTATTTTTGTTGGTAAAATATACGTAATAAAATAATAAACATTATCACCAAGTTTCAAGTGCATAGGTCAACGGGGAGTCAAAAAATTCTTCGGGACAAAATTTTGTAAAAAAAACTGACTTTGGTGTCTTCTTTATTCCTTTATTTTTAAATATTTTTTGAAACAAAAGAAAATGATATGTATCTACTCAACGAGCTCTAAACAACGATAGCCCACACGATGCGGTAGGTAAAATTTTCTTTTTGCGTCCCCCTTTTGTTGTATGGGGGCCCCCATTAAAAACATTTAATAGTTATTTGTTCAACAAGAGAGCAAAGTAGATTTTTGCTGCAAGTGTTGATATTGAGTCCCGAGCAAGCGAAAGATTCTATAATTGAATCACGAGCGTAGCGAGTGATTCTAAATTAGAATCTTGAGCGTAGCGAGGGACTCAAAGACACGAGATGCAAATATCTTTGCTCTCGTGTGATACATACAACTTTTCACCTCAGCGGCGAGAACATATAACTCAATGGAATAAAACGCCACATAGAATAAATCAAATCATTTTTATGTAAAAAAATCAAACAACAAATACATGTGAAATAACAAACATTAACTACAATTACTCTTTCCCATAACATTCACTTTACATGACGTTAAGAAAAAGCCCACTGACAACCGTTTTAGAAATGCAACTAGTTTTGGGTACGTTTCAATATGTATATTGTGTTTCGTCTTCATCGTCGCTAGAGCATCGAATATTGCTCCACAATGGTTTTCGGTTGTTTGTTATGGGATAACCTTACTTACTTATACTTTTTCAGAGATAATGGTTGCTCCTTTATTCGATCGTCATTTATTGAATATTTCGTGTCCTTTTAAATACTTCTGTCGAGACTTTTCGGGCATAAAACACAGTTCAGCCTCTTTGACGGCATCTCTCAACTCTTGAGGAGTTAAAACATCGGCTTCGTCAATTTTTTCACTCATATTTAGTACAGTTTTTGGTTTAAGTTATGTTTTATATCCAAGAAAACGTAATACGAATAACATTTAAAAAGTTCAATCGCGCTAACTTTTTAAAGAATATAAAATGCGTTCTGAATCTGTATATGAATATATATTCGTTCACCGTATGAAAAAAACTAAAGACTTATAATAATTAATGTTCGCGATCAATATCGCATATCTTCATTGTATTTTAAGAATAATGAAATATTAATATGATTATAATAATTAGATTTAATATAGGTTAAATATTTTTATACGACTTTAACACGAGTTCGAATTTTATTTTGTTTCGGAACGAGTTTTTCGTTCCCGCTTTTTAGGGGCCTACTACGAAGTTTCGAAGTCGAATGACGAATCGACATAGTTTATCTCTCTCTCTTTTTTGTAACGGAGTGAAAGTGACAGAGAAAATGAAGTTTAAATGTTCAAGTTTGTATTACACCCCGCAGTATGAAAAGATGACCTGTGACTAACCTACGATATGAAAAATTAAAAAGTTAGTTTTCTTCACGCTCGCAGCAAAATTGCATTTTGCTCACTGGTTTCAAGCAGCAAAACCGCCGTGTTTGAGCCACTGAGGTGAAAAAATATTTTTTTGTCAATTTATATGGTTTTGGGTCAACAAGATACATATACTGTGAAACTTTGAAGACTGTAGCTCCAACCGTTTGGTTGTAAAAGCTGACAGACGACGGACAGACGGACGACAGCAATAGGGCTCCGTTTGGACCCTTTGGGTACGGAACCCTAAAAACTAAACCAAACTTTCTTTGTCATATGCATATAACAAACCTTATTTTTTACTGAATAGCGCCTTCATTTTACATTTTTGTAGAAAATATATATCACATTCGGCTCTGCTACCTCACCGTTTTGCCATGAATGTCAAAAACCATAGTAGTGCACTGGACTAACTCTTGTCTTATTACTAAATGTAGGTATTCCTAAGGCCACATCCCTGCGTTACGACGTCGCAACGCGTCGCATGTGTAGAAATCTACGTACAATCCAGTACGTCGTTTTTGCGATGCGACGTCGCAACTCAGTAATGTGGCCGCGCCCTAAAGACAGGCATCTTGTCCTGTACCTATAATTTCTAATTAATCATAAATCACTATCGTACGTCAATCTATAATTACATAAGATACGAATTAAGTACTATTTAAGTTCATCACACGATAAATTAAATGGTGTTGAGTCCATAAAATAATCCACATTCAAGTGCTAGATAACTATCGAAATGTATTGAAAATGTACCACATAAGGACTTACAAATGAGAAATATGCAACATCGGGCCATGGAAAATAATTTCATAGCCATATTTCTACTAGCTTTTGCCCGTGACTTCGTGCGTATGGAATTTAGTTTCGGAGGACATACTTTTAATAAAATGTGCTATATATCTTTATATTTAGCCAATTATAAACCATTCCGTCCGCCTACTTCTTTTTTCATCGACTATGGGAAAATACAAGTTGTTTTTGTGTAGGTAACAAATAGTTCGACACTCTTATGTTATCCGACACGTTCGATTAATGCCCACGCGCGCGATTGGACCGACGGTACCACAGAAGGCCTACTCCGAACTTCGTATCGTGCCGTCCCTTTCACTCTCGTGTTATGCACTATATGGGTGGCAGGGACAGCACGATACGAAGTTCGGATTTCGAAGTTCGTAGTAGCCCCTCAGCGCTATGACCATCATTTTCCTTTCCGTCATTACGTAGACCCCTGAAGGGTCGCCATACTTGTTACAAATGCCCGGAAATTTTGTGTCACTATCTCCCGGTCTATATGTATATATGATGGTCGACATTAAAATTGTTAAAAGGGACTTGTATTCAAACAACGGCAATAAAAGCGTAAGTGGTAGCCATTAGGTAGCTTTCAATATGCACTATCACATACATATCATCCAACATAGATTGGAACTTCTACAATATATATACATTGTTGCCGATAAAACCGAATAGGAAATGTGTCAGTGTAACAATGACTCGAGCAATAAAGATAGCTCGTAAAACGTTGTGCACGATTAATTATTGGTACTTATGCAGTCTCTTTTTATTCATTTATATAGGTTTTTTATATTTATTATCTACGTACTTTTTGAATGATCTAAGACCTATTGATATATGATTTTATTCATTATATGTATACCTTTCCTATATGTATAGTATGTTGTGTTGCGTTCCGTGGATCACGTACGGTGCTGTCTGAAAACCAGCGCTGCAGGTGTCAGACACCTCGGCATAATGCTGAGACAGCGGCCGATTCACTGCCGCGAAGACGCACTTTTTAACTGTATGTTCATGTACTGAGTATATTATATTTGTAACGGTGTGTCTTTTGATGCAGTGAATAAATGCTTTCTTTCTTTCTTTCTTATTGCAGGAGTCTTATACATGAACCAGTGACAGTGTGCATCTGCTTGATTAACGGTTTTTAGGGTTCCTTGCCAAAATGATAAAAAAGGAACCCTTAGGGTTTCACTTTGTCTGTCTGTCACATCGCTCAATATCTCAAGAACTACTTATGCTATCCATTTGAAATTTGGAACAATTATGAAGAAGGGTAACCTAGATACTTGGAAGATGTTTTTTTTTCTGTGAAAAATTACAGATAACAGGTGGTTCAAAATTTGAAAGTCCAGGGAATATGTCAAGTGGGATGTCATATGAAAGGGCTTGAGTTGTACGTTGACTCATTTTCGATTTATGAAGGAAAATGTAATAAAAATACTGTTCCAAGTACTGTTACCAAGGAAAAAATATGAAGTTAATGATATTAATGTACATTTTACAGGAAATATATAACTATAGCTCTGGTTTTTCTATTTTTTCATCAAAAAGCGTTAGTAATTTAATCATCTTTGCATATATTTTTGTATTATGAATTCCTAAGCGATTTTGATGAAAGAACTTCTTACAAGTAAAAAAAAATTAAATCGGTTCACGTGATAAAGAATTATCTTTGAAAAATCACCATACATGCTAAGTTATTCAGTAGCTCAAATTTTGTAACAAAATTCGCCTATAGTGGTGCTGTACCCATGGCATTAAATTTCTACACCATGTTGTTGAGATTTTCCTGAATTAATAGCGTTAAAACAGATGTGTGTGTACGGAACCCTCGGTGCGCGAGTCGGATTAGCACTGGTCCGGTTTTTTTTTACTTTATCATTAATCCTTAATGCAGACTTGCCTAAATGAAATACTTCATATTTAAGTAAAGCTTCCCCCGTCATCTACCAGTCCCTGGGATCCCAGGGATCATAACAAAAGAATGCTATTGTTTTTTTCGCCGAGAGACGACGGCTTAAATGGGTAGGTACTAACCTATTTATACTACACCACAATTTATTTTTGGTCGAACATTCACGTGCGTATTTTTAGTTTTATTTAAAGTTGTTTAGTTAAGTCACTTTGCACTAAATATATAAACAAAAACACATTGACATGAACACACTTGCGATGGCGTTTAGTGGACCATAGACAGGACAGCGGCCAAGGCAACCGCCACCAAAACTGAAATGTTATCAACATAAAGTTATCTATAGAGCTAAATCACTTGGGTTATAGGGTTGTCAACTTTACAGATTCGAGGTTATTTTTAGTGTGGAATTGGAAGTGAATATTGTATTCATTACAATCATCATACAATTTGGATACAGGTTTCTCAAAAAAGTGGAAGGGTTACTTCGATACTTAGTGTTCAGTTGGGTTTTTTTTGCCCTCAGACCAGCGAGTCGTGGCACAAAAAATAAGGTAAATTGAAAATAAAAAATACGTGCTGGTGACACGAAATATATTACACAAAGCTTATTTGTTAGATAAAATTGTTGCCATATAAAGAATTTGAAAAAAGCTTGTACTCGTTGGTGAGTCTACCACTATTTTTGAGACGCCTGTATAAATTACATTTTAGTGAATGAGGATACAATTTTAATAATTAGAACTTTGCAGTGCTCGGGAAATAAACTTAAGACTAGAATTAACAATAAAATTAAGCACCGATAAAGCTAAAGTAGCATAACATACTTATAAAATTCGTATCGAATTGCATCAAAGAGTCAGAATGGCCCACATTTTCCTGAATTGTATCTTTGACGCACCTTAACTACTAATAACAAGAGCAGTGGTTGTATGAAAAAAGTCGCAGAATTTCGTCATTTTTAGACTAACCAAACTCGACATCAAATAATAATACCACTATCGAACGAGATGGTCGTACACAAATTTAAATTCAGCGATTTTAAGCAAGTTTTAAATTTAGCTGCATAAGAGCTTTTCCGTGCTTTTGGGGTTCCTGCGTATGTTAGAGTCTGGTTAGTTTAGGAATTAACTATAGTAAAAAAACATATATATATTACTAGCTTTTTCCCGCGGCTTCGCCCGCGTACTCAGTGATTTTTAACAGTATACAAAAAAGGAGGTTCTCAGTTTGACCCGTATGTTTGTATATATGTACATACGTATGCATGACATTTCCGTAATCGGCACCCCGAGGAACCAAAGAGATGACACCGATAACGATTTTTAAGAAAAATAAATTTCCGCCATCTTGGATTTGGTAATTGGCACCCCGAGGAACCTCGAAGATGACACCCACGTCGATTTTTAAGAAAAATTATTATCCGCGCCATCTCAGATTTCAAAATGGACGTCATTTTCGTAATCGGCCCCCCGAGAAACTTCGACGATGACACCCATATCAATTTATAAGAAAAATAAAATGTCCACCATCTTGGAGTTGAAAATGGATGTCATTTTCGTAATCGGCACCTCGAGGAACCACAAAAAACACACCCATATCGATTGTTAAGAAATATAAATGTCAGCCATCTTGGATTTGCAAATGCATGTCATTTTCGTAACGGCACCACGAGGAACCACGAAGATGACACCCATATCGATTTTTAAGAAAAGCAGATTTGCCCCGCGCACAAACTTGGAACCCCCTTTTCTCTTCTTTAGGGGAGCAATTTCGAAAAAAATTAAAACATGTTGTATTTAGACAGAGAGTCTATATACAAAGTTTCAAATCTCTCACGTCAATAAATACTTGTTTTCATACAAAATTTGGACCCCCGTTTCACCCCCTTAGGGGATGAATTTTGAAAAATCCTTTCTTAGTGCAGAAGGTACCTACGTGCCAAATTTGGAACCTCAAGTACCAGCGGTTTGGGCTGTACGTTGATATGTCAGTCAGTCAGTTTCTTCTATTAAATATTTATAGATATCACTTTGGCCTTCAGTAAAAGGAATATGAAGAGTGTAACAATCGTTACATTGCATAGGTTCAGAGATAATCGTTATTGCGATAAGAGGTGCGGTTCGGTTATCTGCTGTAAGTACCTAAACTAAATAGAAATTTGATGGCATATTGATAATACATAGCTCATTTGTCATTCTACAGGTAAATATTAATTTTATTTGAAATCGAATGGCTTGTGCAATTGAACAATAATAATTTATACTAAAGCGACCCGCCCCGGCTTCGCACGGGTGCAATGCTGATGCATGTATTATACATATAAACCTTCCCCTTGAGTCACTATATCTATTTAAAAAAACCGCATCATAATCCGTTGCGTAGTTTTAAAGATTTAAGCATACATAGGGATATAGGGACATAGGGACAGAGAAAGCGACTTGGTTTTATACTATGTAGTGATATGTTTATGTATAAAATGATCTTAGATGTATCAAATAATTCACAGTACGGAAAGAGAGCAGGCCCTGTACTCCGAACTTCGTATCGTGCCGTCCCTTTCACTCTCGTGTTATACACTATATGAGTGAAAGGGACAGCACGATACGAAGTTCGGAGTAGCCCCTCAGGCACGGGATATTAATTAATTGTTGAGAAAATTGGAAAAATTTGAAAAAACTTAATTATTTATTTATAACTATCGGGTATCGTGACTTATGTCAAGAATTACCTATGCGCCATTAATCTCCTTAAATGTTTAAAACTATCACCTCTACCGACAATTACAAGGTATGATAATTTTATTATGATTCTAAAATGGATCATAGTCAGAAATTAGATTAATATTTTAATCAGAATTGTCTTAGATTAAAAAATCTTGTTTAAGATTCTAACCAGCGAATCGAGGCACAAAAAAAATGCGGCAATTTAAAAAAAACATGCTGGTAAGGTAACACGAAATATGTACTGCTATGTACGTATAGGTGATAGGTACTTATAACCAACAGCTTATTGAAAAAAAAACGACTCGCTGGTAAGACTTAACCGATTAAATAGGGTACTTGACAGATTTAATTAATACTGTTAAATTTAGTTTATAATCCCTAGAACCTAAATTACTAGTAACATTTCAATGAAAATAATTTCATATATTAATATGATTTAATAAGTTTTTCTTACCTGCGTGTCAATGATCGAAACGACGCCATGATTCTAAGTGACGTCATAAACAGCTGCTGTCACAATAAATTTGTAGTTGAGATACAAGTCTTCGAAGAGTCATGCGAAAGGCTTTATAGCAGTGTGAGGCCACACAAGCACTGCATCGCGGTTTAGAGCGACAATTTAAATTAAATTAAAAATGTTTCTTTTTTATTATTGCCGAAAAGTTTAATTTACAACATTCTTAATATTTTAAAACAAATCTCTAAAAATTGTCAAGTACCCTATTGAATTTTATAAAAGTAAACGTATTATTTATTTCGGTCGTGAAAGATATAAGTGAACAACCCCAATGAACTATGTAATCAATATCCCATTTTCATATAAGTATTACGTTAGTTTTGTGTCAGCCATATATAAAAAAGTAATTTGTTGTTGTCTGGAAAAAGAGAGTAGGTATATTATTGTTGTAAAAAGTACGTGCTAAAAATGATATAGTTATTTTTTAATATGTCCCTACGTTTATGTTTAACTTCATGTGCTTAGTTAAAAGTAGTTCACAGGACAAGGGCGTGTGACATTATAATACATTTTTGAGTGTATATTATATTAAATCAAAAATGGGATTGCTCTTGACCAACGTCTAGCCATGGGGCAAAGATGGGGCCGACTGTAAAGCGAACTCACCCAGAAGATGCCTATACACGCATGCCTTAAAAAGGTCTAGGTTATATGTACTCGGAAATACCGTCTTGTCGTGTCACCTACATTTGCAGCTGACTGTACCTATTTAAAAAAAAATATGCGAGAGATATTCCAACCAAAGCATATTTTTTTTAATATTTCAATATAATCAGTTGAGAATCGACAACCCTAACCGGGATGCTGTCACATTGTGAAAACTTGAAAAGAATTTTGTTTATAAACAACGCTCGGTTACAATTTCGTCATTTGGAGTACCTTACACGTATTGGTTTACGCGTTGTGACAATCAAGTACCTACGTCAATTAGATTATATAAATTTATGTCATTTTATATACATTTATTACAATCATTGTAATTTTGTATAAAGTTTTCTAGAACCATCAAATATGCAACTAAGTCAGCAATCAACAACCTGTCACTTTATATAACATTTATTACTATTATTGTAATTTTGTATATTTTTGTCCTTTTTTATCATTGTAATTTTGTATAAACTTTTCTAGAACCATCAAATATGCAACTAACTGTCAGCAATCAACAACCTGTCACTTTATATGACATTTATTACTATTATTGTAATTTTGTATAAACTTTTCTAGAACCATCAAATATTTTATTTATTCCGTTGTAACTATGTCAGCAATGAACAATCTAATCTACTTATCTAAAAAACAAATCATATCCAATATCAATGCACAGTTTGATAAGTTTATGTAGAATCGAGAGTAAATTATTAGGATATGGACATTTTAATGCAATATTTTTTTCTTAATTTAAAACACAAGATAAATTCGTTTCATAGAAGACTTTGCTCTGACTCTATACGTTCATTATTTGAGTCTTAACATTACCCTCGTGCCACCCAGCGTACAACAAAATGTACGTATTTACATTCTATTTTAATGGAATTTAGACCATTCATAACAAGTTTAAAGTTGTATTTATTTTATTTCAATTATAAAATTAACTGATTAAATACGACGTCTGGGCTTCGAATGGGCTTATGAATTATATTCAATATTTGTTACTACGCAAATCTTAACAATTGATAAACGTCATACGTAATGGCATTTATTTACTTTAAAGTACTTAACAGTTCCACTGTATAACACAAGCTAGTGAATAAATAGGTATTAATTTATATATTTGCTCAGTTGGTTATGCTGCCAATAGTGATTAATTGTCTATTTAGTCATTCCGATCCGAAATATTTATACGATTTTACGTCAGTGTCGACTAAGGGTCGATTTTTCAATCCCCAGATAAAAGTATCTGTCAGATAAATGTTAGCTCTGTCCTGTCCTTTTCTTTTATATGCCATTAGAAAGTGACAGCGATAACTTTAACTGACGGATAATTTTATCTGGCGATTGAAAAAACGACTATAAAGCAATAAGTATGATCTTCGGACAGCTTGAGAATGTATACAAGAATCAGTCAAAGATACCAACTCGCTTGAGAAAGTGTAATGCCAATAGGAGGGCTACTCTTTAATCTTTGAAAATTCGGTTTACTTTTTACATCAAGCGACCACCTTTACGTGACGAGTCGTACGATCCAGAATGGACTTCGAATTGTCATTGTCAGATGGCAATTGTCAAAATAGACCTGGTGTCACCCGCAGAGGGGACCCGAAGCTACACAAATTCTTTTATACAAATAATCCAGAATAAAAACTTCACAATTCCTAATGAGAACCGAACCGCATTACATAAAAACATGTTTAGCTATATGAAAGAGACTGGACAACTAACCAAGACAGTATAGGGATATTGACATCAAATAAGAAAATCAATAAGTGCGAATTTTATCCAAAAAGGATCAAAATTAATCAAATGGCGAAAAAAGTAACACCAAAAGAATAAATAATTACATAGTTATTAAGTCTTCAAAGTTTTAAGACAGGGAATATTCTCTCCCTTTTCCGCAAGACGCAACTTGCGTTGGAGCGAGATCAATGACGTCACTGATCTGTCACGCTTTCTCTCTCTACGCAGCAACATTAAAACGGTTGTATTTAGCTTCGTTAAATTTTTAGGAATTTCACCATTTGGCATATTTTTTGCCTTGTTTCTTTTGGAGTACCTACCTAGTCAAATTTTGAGTTAACAACCCTATTACAGCGCGGTTATGTCCGCCTTTATGTCCTACAGTCGGCTCCATAAGTAGCTGGACAATTTGGTACTTTATCGCTTTCATCCGTTGGAAATTTATCTAACAGTTCAAACATGACGTTAATGCGACAGAGTACAAAGGTATTAAGCCCGTTGTGAGGACGACCGTATTAGCATTCGTCCTTCACTAGCAAGTTTACAAGTGCGAGAGAGACGAATGCTTTATGTCGCTCGTAAACGCGATCATAGAGTAAAACCAATCTTAAACTGAACGTGTGTCTCCTCATATTTAAATGAAGCATATAGGCGTTCATTTTGAAATTGGTTTTACTTTATATCTCTTGCAATTAACGAAGGCGAGTGGATTTGTCAACATTAGACTTTAACGTTATAGTAATAGCAACCAGTCCACTCGCCTTCGTGAATGCAAAGAGAGCTATACCAGTGCTGAGCTTTGAGTAGCGCTAGCTCATAGAACATATAGCTCGCACTATGTAGGACTGCGATAGTTCCCCAAGTGCGACAGAGATAACATATTACAGTTGAGACGTTTCGTATTAGCCGACATTTTATAAAACTGTTATTGGATTTGAAACTTATAGCTAGCAAAATTAAGTCGCTTTGTGTACATCGGCCAATTCAAATAATTGAGGATCGGACGATCGAGTGCAAATGACATATAAGGAACAGGACTAATGGAATAGAAATCAGTGTTACATTTTTTTATGCAGTCGATAAATTTGTTGAATATTTCGAGTGGCAGATTGGCATTTTCTCAACAGGGGTTGAGAAAATGCCAATCTGACAAATGATTCTTTTTTTGTCTTTCTAGACAGGGAGAATAGTGTATATCTAATGAAATAGGTTAGAAGGACATCAATTGTAAATAAAAAAATAATATTCACAAATAATTCGCATTGGCTGCGATAAAATGTATCCAAATTTATCACTATTGATAACGATGAAATAATTATGTAAACATTTTATCTACGAACCCAGAGACACATTTACCAACTGCATAAAAAACTTAACACTGATTTCTACTCCATTAGTCCTGTTCCTTATGTCATTTGCAGGCATCGTCCGATCCCTATAAAATAATCTAAGTATATATTATTGCTTTAGACATGATACTGTCCGATTTATATAAACACTGTCTTACACCATGTAACTCCATTTTTATCACAAAAATTGGCACTGATAAAAATAACGACTCAACACAATGCTGTAGAAATACTGACTTATACAATTAAAAATATTTTAATGGCCTCACGTAATAGGGAACATTTTATGTTCTTCAATAATCGATAGGAAACATTTGATGGGTTTTTATTAATGAAGAAAGGCTAATAGATGGGAGTCAAAGAATTATATTCGCTTTTCAGTTCCGTACAACTTCAATATTTGATTTATTAAAGAATATTGCTGGTTATATTAAACCAAATTACGTGCAAATTCCCAATGCCCATGTTTATTTGATTATTTTTTTAAATACATATATACTTACTTATATTTAAGTAATTTTAATGAACATAATGACAAGATACAAAATAGAACATGCGAGGGGTTGGTCAAACCTAATAAATCGAGATAATTGCTTTTTAAATAAGAACTCCACGTACATAACACTACATTCTATTTTCAAAAAAACTCTTACGCGACTTAACGGGTGACCAAGCACCCCTCGAATGACAGCCTCTATTTTTATATAATTAAGTATTGATACTCAATATACTCATCATCAATATCATCATCATCCTAGCGTTTTCCCGGATGCCCTAAGGAGCTTCTTTTATGATTGATTTTAAGTAGTTCAACAATATTTTTTTCTATAATTACAGATCTTCCTAATCTCCTTCAGACGACAGAGTTTTTCTAGATATACAGATTTGATTTACGATTATGTCCAATTAAGAATGGTGCAATTTGATAAGATTTATTGTTGCGTTAAAGGCTTGGTCACAATGCAGGTAGTCATAGAAACCAGGGCCTTAGAATTATATATATATTATATAACTTCTAATTTGAAAACACTTGTGGCGACTAATAAGTATCTAATAAATATATTTGTGTATATTGTGTATAATACACAATATATTTATTTGTTACAATGTATGTACAATTACATTTACTGCTAAGAAGTCAAATCTGATGTCAAAATTACAACTCGAGTAAATACTAAGTTGTTCAGCTATATAATAATAATAGGATAGGAGGACTTCACACTGATGCGGTTTCCACAGTGCAAGGGGGACATTACCATGCAAGTCTATAGAGATGTCCCACTCACACTTCGGAAACCGCATCAGTGTGAATACCGCCTTAGGGTTAGGTGTGGCAAGAGTAGTGTAAGCACCCCTGACATAAATCTACAGATATTGCAACATCTCACATCCTTTTTACAAAGTATAGTAATACATAGTTTGTTGCCTGGATATAAGAAGTAGATTTCGAGGTATTTTATGTGAAGCACACTTATGCTTATGCTGCTGATAGACCCAACTGACTATAGTTGCAATTATTTGAGATGAACATTTGAACTAAAATAATTCATTCTACCTAATTGCTATCTGATAAAGACGATTCAAATAAGAGTTTTTGGAAGAATTTAAATAATTTCAACTATATAGTTTAGCATATTTTCCCGAAAGACACCAGCCAGAAATAACAGATGAGTTAGGAAAAATATTGTTAGTTTGATTATTGAAAATTACATTAAGACAACAATCTATTACTTCATTTTTATTTTATTTTTACGGTTAAGCGTACGGTTCACCTGATGGGAAGCGGACACCGAAGCCTATAGACGCCAGCAAGTCCAAAGGAGTCACATGCACCTTGCCAACCTTTTATAAAATTTGAGTATTCACTGTTTTGACAGCAGAAGGGACCAACATGAATCTCTAAGAGAATGCTTTGAAGGAATTAACATTTTAATGTAGAGTCCCAATACATCTATGAGAATATTCTTTATGTCATAAAGAACCCAGAATCATTCTATAAAAATTCTGATCATTTTTGAATTTTAATACTAGGAATAAAAATTAAATTGCCACTAAAATGTTTCATATCTGTAAAGTATAGAAGTCTTTTGTAGGTTGAAGTGTCCGTTTTTACAATAAGTTTCCCAATGAGATTTTGCTTCCTTTCCTTTCTTTCCAGCTCTTAAAAAATACTTTAAAAAAATATTGATGTCAAAGGCCTATTATAGGGTTGAGGACTATCTAACAGACAGAAATGAATGGCCCAAACCAAATACCTAAATAGCGTAAAGAATCATGTATAATATTTTAATTGTATCTAGTTCACACAGTTCTTACAGGAAAGTATATAAAATGATTTAATGTCTAGGTGAAATATTTTCCATTATTAATATAAAGTTTCCACATGTTTTGTTGATGAACTACACATATAAGCCAGTCCGTAGATGCTCAAAGCCGAGGGCTACGTTCCAAAAGGTGGTGTAGAAGATTTTATTATTTATATATTGTGTATATGGATGCAACTGAGTAAATATCAAAAATGGTAGGACATATCTCGGGACAACTTTTGGCAGCTACAAAACCTCGAAATTTTCGGACCTTTCGGTGTCTTGCTCATATATTCAATATTATGCATCCATCCATATCCACAATTTAAAAAAAAAAAAATTCTGCACCTTTTGCAACATAGAAATATTGTATGGACTGGCATAACTGTTATTAATTTCTCATTAAAAAAAATTTTTTTTTTGTTGTGCCTACTTGCAGATTGAATGTATTTCATTTAAAGTTTTCAAAAGTATAGAAGATAACTAACAAAACCCAAAAGTTATACACAGAAGTTACTATAGACCTGTAAATTTGTCATAGTTTCATGTCATAGTCCCATGAGACAACCAAAAAAGTGTTCCACTAATCAGGTATTAAATAAAACAAAAACTTAAGACTGTCGTATGTTTACCTACATCATTGAGTATTAATTAAAAAACAACAGTGTTATAATATTTTTAACACAAACCTGGAGTGCTGGAATAAACAAAGATATAAGAATGTAACATTCAGTTTCGTATTTCACGTAAACAGGATGTGCGAGATTTCACAGAGATAAGGTAGAGGTACCTATATACTTAATAGGTATGCAATAATTTATTACATCTCTCACTAATAAAAGTGTCATATTACAAGCAAAGATTATCAAATAAGCCTGTACATAAATAATTAATGATATTGTTATGTTATACACGAAACTATGGGAAACCAACAAGATATACGGAATTACTACACTACAACTTACGGTCATCGTTGCGTCTTCACTATTACTTTCGTTGTCAAAGTTTTACCACTATATAATTCATTATATGTGTTGCTTCAATGAGTTTAACTTTGCGTTTTTAGTTATTATAAAATAACAAAAATCGACAACACGGACAAGACGATGAAAAGATGTCAAGCGCCAAGCATGTCAAAGTCAAACAAACAAATGTAAATGTCATATAGAGATATAGAGATGTTCTTTAACCTGTTTAACTTCAAGACAAATGTTATTTATTTAAACAATATGAAATATGGATGGACAGCCTAGAAACTAAACTTAAAATAAAAAAATATTAAATGCATAAGCGTTGCTATACAGCGAGTAAATGCTGCCAGTATCTTTGGCAATATGCCGCGGGGGGTGACCTCTTATTTTAGATTATTTATTTTTAAGTTTTTATTTTAAGACAAATATAATCGACTTTAACACAGGATTTTAAATTGGATACTGATGAAAATAATACAGTTTTCGGATAATGGTCATTCACTGTACATAGAAATGTAAATCACTGATGACACATAATAAATAAAATGAAAAATTACTCTAGGGAGTCTAGAGGGACTACCGCGAACCGAAAATGAACGAAGTTCGAATATCTTTCTCTGTCGCACGAATGAGCAAGTGCGACAGAGAGGGAGGTATTCGAACTTCGTTCGTTTTCGGTCGCGGTAGCCCCTCAGGTTAAGGCGTATTCCACTTGACTGCAAAAAAAATCGAATGTTAATAATTAGAATAGTAATAGAACATGCGTTGCTGAACCACTTTCTTATTGTTTGTTTTACGTGTTACAAGTAAACAATTAATTTTCTGAGAACAATATCTAATTAAGACGCATCATGGCACTATCGACTTGGATCGATAAAATTAAAAAAAACAATGATCCAATCCAATCGTCAGTCAGTCGCCTTGCATTCGCTTGCATTCGCCATATTGTTTTTGTAGCGATTTGGGCTCCGTATTGGAGTGTAAACAATTTTTACTACGTTTTAGTTATTTTCAGTTCATTCCGATGGTTTTTATAAGATCAATTGAGTGAATGGGCTCGGAAACATGAAAATACAAGAAGTGCCATAACCGTATACTCCATTAACCGGACTGTTAATATGCGGGCTTTTCGATTTGTGTTTTTGTTTTTAGTTGTTTGTTCTTTTCAATATGTTTCTGGGTCGGGACCGCTGTGTGTTAATCAGACTCAGAAATGCACAACTGAGGTATGAGGACTACTGCTTTTGCTTATAAATTACAGAAAAGTGATGTCCAGTGTAACAGTTATTGATTTTCCTGCTATACTCTATGAGTATTACCTTAGACGTTCATCTTATTTCAATAATTAGCATATACACCTCGAATCATTCTTTAGTTTTCCTCATTCAGCTTACTTTCAGATGCAGTCCACGTGAACCGAGTGTATTGATATTACTATACTTACATGGACGATTCTTACATAGTGTATATGTATTTCATATGTTTTATAATAAGTATGATATTGCGTCATTACGGTTGTTTTATGGTTATTTTCGTTTTGGACAGGCAATGAGTCATATTGAGATAACTGGATCATGATTATATTTGAAAGTACCTCCTCCTCATTTTGCTATCAGTTATTTTCTTTATTCTAAATATAGTATGTGAATGGACTGAACCGCATAGGAAAACAACACTTTAATAGTTCATATAGAAAATAACCTTAATATACATATTATCATGTAATTGAGTCTATTGCATTTTATCATGCCAGATCTATCGAATGGGCCATGATGGTCCTACATACAGAACTCAGTTATGGGGTGGAGTGTGGGTATAATCCAAACTAATATTTTATGTTTCTATAAATTGGGGATGCACAGCCACCTGCGCCAGACTCCAGCTTAGCTAGAATCATGTTTATGTTAGACATAGCATTTGTCCCTTACAATCAAGTATGTAAGTGTGAGAGGGACAAATGCTAAATATTTAATTGCACACCTCAATTAAAGGACACAGTACAGTATAAAATCACAATAAGTAGAGACAACCTTAGGGTAGCAGAAATCAAATCTAATCATAACAATTCGTAGTTGGTGGTGGTTTTTATTTATGGTTTACTAAAACTCTTCTTTCCAGGTACTCAGTCAGTCAAACAACGACTATGCCTCCTGCACCGTAGAGTACTTTAACCGGGAGGGCTGCAACAGCATGAACTTTGGCCCGATTACCTCCAATGCACACATCGGAGGAGTGAAGCTGAAACCACACATATTGACAAGAGAGATCAAAAAGGACTTGCTAAACTACAACCAAAGCTACACTGTACTTAATATTACATTCAGCAATATCAAGTGGAAGAGTATGTTGTTTTTGTAGATTTTTAATGTGCATTCACATAATTTCTTACTTTTCAATGTAATACGACACTCACTGTGGAAGAACTGAAGAGTGTCAAGTACAGTTGAGAATTCAGATCTTTTGTGCTGGCCTGGTATAACTGTTTTGAATTTTCTTACTCCTAGTGGACAATGCTGACCTAATGAAGTATGAAGTCAAAATTGTTTTGACATATGTATCCAAATAATAAAACATGTATTTTAGTTGTTAAATAAAGGCTTATATTATTATTATTATCCAAATAATTAGCAGTAATTATCCTAGGTTTTACATAGAATTATGAAATATCATGTAGGAATGCTTTGATGTTGTATCTGTTCTATTTCGTTTCCAGCGATCAAATTCAGATTCGAAGAACAAAGCAAGAAACTAAGCAAGCAAAGCCACTGCAGGAACATTGTGCTGTCAAATGAAGCTCATATTGATGACCAGTCTGTGCTCTACTATGATTGCTATTGGCCCAACATCCACAATAGTGTGGGTCGATCGCACATACTTGACTTTGAGGCTTCTGATGACAATGTTGTGAACCGGGGGCAGTATTACTTTAATGTTCCGTCTGCTGAAATGCTGAGTAAGTATACCACCATTTTAAACAAAATATTGAAATATTATGAAACTGGTCACTCATATCTTTGAATATGGCTAGACGGGAATGTACTACATAAACGAAAATAAAGAAAGAAATGTTTATTTGGTGTTAAATCATTACACAATAATAAGTACATGAAATGAGACTAAGGATGCCACTCAGCATATGCCAATAGCAAAATATGCTAAGGAGCTGGTATTGACTTAAATTTTTTTTGTTGTTATTCAGTTGCGTGAGTGAGGCGACAACAGCCAGAGACTTATTAACTATTTCTCTAAGAATTATGTTACTCCCAAAATATAATAACACAAAGAAAATGTTATTGAGTCCTATATATTTAATACACTTTCAGGTAGCACAGTCAACGCATCAGACTGGAAACCGTTTGTCTACCTTGAGATATTGTCTGGCAAAATCCGGCTTCACATAATGGCCCCACCAGATCAAGTCAAAATATCCTCCTATCGCATCCAAGTGGTCAACGAATGCAACGGGAAGGACCTTGACATAGTCAAGAGTCAAGTGTTACAAATGCAGAACTATACAGACGAAGTGACGTACGACTACAGTTTGTTGGGGACTCCAGGATCTTATTATTTCATCGTGATGCCGCAGCACGAAGGATGTAAGACTGGGGAGGTGGAGTGTCAATTCGTTCAGAGTCCACGGTTCAAGATTAGTAAGTATATTTCTACTAACAGCAAAAGCAACATGTTTTTTTTTTACAGTTTCACAAAGTTTTAGTTAACATTTCAAATGACGTTCATTCAAAAAGAGTGAAGACAATTTCGTGCCTATTTACAAATTGTAACCTGGTGTTGCGTGGAAGTAATTGAAGTCATGCATTTATCAATATAGTTTAATAATTCTCCTTATAGTGAGTTGTTATAAAGACTTAATTATGTTTCTTTATATTGCAGGTAACAACGTCCACAGCCTGAACATTTGCATAGCTAGTATTTCCGCCTTGATTGTGGCTACACTGTTCGCCTACTACATAGTACTGCGGGTGCTTCGTCGGTATTGGTGCAGAGACTACCGCCTTGCTATGGGTAACTTATTTATTCTCTAGTCAATTGGAATCATATTTGATTGAATTTGGTGCTCAAAAAATTGAGTTTGGAGTGTGCGGTATTGCAGACTACTAGGTACACAGTGTTAGAACTGCCTTGTTATAGGAGTGTCACTTAGGCCACAATAAAAAATTGGCACTCAGAAAAATAACTATTGTAATTTTTTTTCCCAATCATTTTTGGACCATCTCTAGTTAGTAATGCATGACATGACAAATAATTTTATAATTATTTCACTATAGTTACATCTATCGGATATCCTACCTCCACATTTGCATGTTTAAATACTCTATTTCGTTCTATTTACAGTTCAAGAAATACCAGCTCCAACAAAAGTTCTAGTCATATACTCGCCAGCTAATCGCCTACACGCCGAATGTGTAGCATCCTTCGTTAATTACCTTCGAGCAGAATTCGGCTTCGAGATCATGTATGATGGTGACATATCATCCACCTCCGACCAGGATCCATACATCTGGGCTGCTGAGGCTTTCAAAATTGCCACCCATGTCATGTACATTGTTGGCCCTGCAGACATGAGCAATCAGTACAACAACATCTACGAAAAACCGATTCTAAGCGCTCATAGGAACTTGGACAATCTTCAACTCTCCCTCCTAAAAGCGAATAGAGGATCGAAGAACCAGAAAGCTGTCATAAATGTGATCTTTGAGCACTCTAACGGTCTGATACCGACGGAAACGAAGCATGGGAAAGTGTTCTATTTACTGAAGGAATATAATAACCTGATTTCTTATTTGTCGAAGAATTTGCTTCCAAAGAAGCAGCTGGTGCGTACAGAGAAGGGTAGGTGTTTGCTAGAAGATTTGACCAAGGCTAAGAAACTGTTGAATAGCAGTAATTTTAATGTTTAGAATTGGTTAAGGAAAAAACTGTTGGAAGAAAAATTGGGATAGCAATTTGATGAAACTATTATACAGGTATGTGCACTGTTACGTTAAGGCACCATCGGGTATAGGTAGTGCCACGAGAGTTGAGGTGAATGATTACGCACGCAGCTACATGAAGTAATGATTGCAAAAAAGATGAATGAATGAAATGAATTAGTGAATAGATATATATACATATATAGCTTTCATTGTTCATGTAACTCATCTATTTGAATCGGTATCTATAAATATTTAAACAAAATAGATCAAAATATACTTAACAAAATAGTTTAAACAAACTTTTTGGTCTATCTTGCAATTCTCTGTTGAACTTGTTAGCCGTACGAAAAAAGAATAGTAATTTCAATCCCGCTGTCATTCATTACATGGCATGTTGTGTACGTGACCTCAACTCTAGTGGCACTACCTATAAGTTAAGGTTTCAACTAGGACGGAAAATTGGTACAGAAGAATCATATCAATTATTAAGAGGAAAATAAAAATTACCTGTCTGAGGATATGCTGGTTTAGAAGAGTGGGCCCTGGTTTTGACTAGTAAAATCGCGTTACGGAAGTAGGGTGTTATATCTAGGCTTTAGGATGGAAATGTAAAAGCCACATTTCTTTCGTAGAGTTTTAGTAACAAACGAATAATGTGCTATCTACTGTGAAGTTACTGGAACACATGTGCAGTTAGTGAGTTATAAAAAGTTCTTTGATATCCAGGCAGGCCTGGAAAAGTTTGGTTCAATATTATTATAAACTTAGTTAATTGTGCTGGCAACCCTGTTTGTATCATCGGGGGCAGATAACTTTTTTCTTTAGCTTATGGATGTTAAAATGTCTCCGAGAATTATTATTTTAAAGGAGAAATCCTCAAATAAATGATTCTTCTAATTCTGGTGGTGGCCAGGAATGTTTTTCGAAAAATACTAAACGTACCAATGATAGTTTCTGGGTCACGGTACAAAATTCGTTGCTAGCACAAAATAACTTTGTTTTCAACACCCAACATGTTTGTATTAAGGCGGCATGCGAAGTTATCGAATGTTTCAAGGAAAAGTTGATATAAACTGTCTTTTTGTGTCTAATTATATTGATGTGTAAGAACATAATCTATACGGTATTGGAGCTCTTCTACTGGGCGTAACACATAAATATCACCAGTGCTATTTGTCACATTACAGTTAGATGCAAAACTTAACAAGTTTCACATCAGTTGTCTATTGATGTTTTCATGCTTTTAGAAATAGTATTTATTGATGTCACTTTTGCTCCAATACCAAAAAAAAGAGAGAAAAAAAATATTACAAAGAATATGTTGTGATTGTTATTTAAAAATTTTGTGTATTCACATCCCAGTTTTCTGACATACCGCTGTCTTTTCTTAAGTTAACTGTTACTGATTGGTAATTAAATAAAAAGGAAGATAATTTAAAATAAGGGCCAATAAACTTTTTCATGTTACTTGTTATTTATTCCAAATAATGTTTGCCTTTGTGGTCACTATAAAACTGTTTTATAAAGAAGATATGGTTTTCAAGTGTATATGCAGGGAGTCCATGTTGATATTTTTTCTAAGAAACTGTCACTGTTGTCTCCTCGCTTACGGGCAGAATACTAACAAGAAAATGTTGATTAACTCGTAAAAAGCGGCAGGTGTGGTAACACCTGCCCATCTAGCTCGATAGGTTTTATGGTCATATTTTAAATGACGTTTTTTATATTACGGCCGTAAAACGTGATCATAAAATCTATGGTGCTATGCTAGCTAGGATGAACATATTTTTATACCTAATCTATGAACAATTAATATAAATTAAGTGTTGTATGCACTCGAAGTATGCATGTTTCGTTGTATCCAGACATTTAAAAATGTCAGTGATTTAAATTAGTGTAGTAATATGAAGATTACGTATAAAAACTAATAAATAATTATTTACGTCGTTCACTTTTATTTATCTGTGTAAAATTAAGCGGTATGTGTCTCTTACAATTGTATCTTGACTTCGTGATCTCAATTCCAAAACTGTTGGGGTATCGTGTTCTACATCTCTATACAAGACTTTCAATTAAGCTCAATATATACCTTTGTGATGTATTTTTATAATATAGAATCGTATTATATACACTTGTGTTTCATTTCCCGGTAGTAGATTCTTAGCATAAAGAATCAGGAATGTCATTAGATTGAGAGTGATAATAAAAAAAACATGCGTATCTTTATCATTGGTTTATTAACACTAAAATATTAGACACCCTAAACTTGGAATGGGACATTTCGTCTCTTATTTGGATCAGTCAGTCAACTTTTTTGCTACTCGTTTCCATGGTAACATATCCCGGGTCACTCTTGATAAGTATTGTTTATGAGTTTTTTTCCATAAGTAGGAAGTAGATCGCAAATAAAAACAAAATTAAATACTTATGCTGTCTCCTAGGTCACGGAAGAGAATAACAACAAAAAGTTGATTGACATATCTATAAAACTCCTAATAATTATGGTACACGCAATACTGAGCAAATTACGGAAGCAAATATATAAAGATATTTCAAATGCGGACAAATACGAGTAATTTCTACTATAATAACATTTAATTACAACGGAATTAGGAAATAACTACATATGTCAATTTACCCATCCACAAGTCAAATCATAATTATAATAAATTTGTTACAAACAATTTTCTAATTATTATCCAAATATAGCTCGGTCTGGAATATTTTTTTAAATTAAGTCTACGAGTAGTTTACCAGTTTGTATATTCAGATTACAATGATTTTACATTATACCAAAATGGCAAATAACTTAATAATAGCATTTAGTAATAAATGGTAGTGTTTTTGTTGATTTCCACGGATACTAAATTAAAAAAAATTAACAAAATAATAAATAACCGTACAGTTGTCTATTGTTGGCCACTCCCCAATAACTGGCCACTTCGCAAGCCACCTATTTCAGACGAGATATTTTAATAACAGCCAAATAGTTCGAGGCTGAAATGGGTGATATCATCCGAGTTAAACACTGCTTTTAATTTTGAATACGAGGGTACTAAAAAAAGGTAACGGTAGTTAAAATGGGTTTGATAAACGTCCATGAACATTGGGATTAGACTGTATCGCTATTTTCACCAATTGAAATACATGAATTTTAATTTGGAATAATGATTATTGATTAACATTATTATCTCCAACTTCAATGCATAAAACAAATTCGTTTAAAAAAATAACAATCATTAATTCTAAATTATTCGCCTAAATAAATCACTAGTACGAATTCTATAAACAAGACAATAATGCATTCTGCTGTTGATGAGAACTATGTAGATTTTACCATTTAAGTACCTTACGAATTTAAGGCTGTTCAATGTAATGCAAGCCATACAATAAGAACTTATTTTCAGACATGAAATTTTTCGTACCAGTAATTTATTTTGGCTATACTCTTTTATAAATAATACATTATGTACGTAATAATAAAACCATAGTAGCCCAATCACAACTCGAATAAAAATCCTATGAAATATATTAATTTATACATTATTTATCATCATGTCATGGTGATTCGATAATGAAGATAGGTTCTTTTTCCGGTATAAGTTGATATTTTATCAACCGATAGTCGTAACTCTGGTAGATAAAAGTATTTAAAAAAATAAGCGCTTCGCATGACGTAACATGCCCCATAATAAAACACTGCTTTGGTTTAAAAAAACCTGCCTTGATTTGTATATTCAAGCGACCGAGGCCCTTCAAAAGGAAAGAAAGATATAAGCAGCTTGAAAAAAAACCCAATATTTCCGGCTTTTTTAAATGCGTGTTTATGTGTGGCATTTTTTAATGACTACAAAGCGGCGCATTTAAAACAAGTACTTAAGCCGTCGTCTCCGGGCGAAAAAAAATAAACAATAGCATTCTTTTGTTATGATACCAGGCGCCACTGAAAATCAGCGCCACGACTTAATGCCTAATAGCTTATTTCGTGGCACCAAGCTGAGTGGCGACCATTTTAGCATATATATTATTTTTATTTTTATTTTCCTTTGTTTTATTATTATTTTAATATTGTATATGCTAAATAAACATGTTTTCTTTCTTTCTTATGATACCCGGGATCCCAGGGACCGGTAGGCGACGGTAATAGGTAATACTAGGTAACAGCCGTCAATAGCTATAACAATCCTTTTTTGTATTATTCGTTCGGTTGAAGTTATTCATACAGTGCATTGTACTAAAATAAGGTGTAGGTACAAATAGCCAACTATAATTATGGTACAGATTATTACAGATAGACCTACTTTTAATTGAGACTGTTCTTGCGGTACATACTTGTGTGTAAGTAGCATGCGTCAGAGCTAACCTAACATAAACCTACCCATACCGCTCAGCTTCTGAAGAAACCAAATCTGTTAAGAGCGCTTTAATAAAATGTAACAGGTCCACTAGCGCCACTCGTAAATAATTGTAATTATTTAAATTTAACGATATATAACTAAAAAAGGGGGCCGCTACGTACTGTAGTTTGTAGTTAAGTACTTTTTGAATCCACCAAACTAGTTTTTACGTTGCTGGATTCGTCAGTCGATGCGTCCAAAGTTAAAACGGCCGTTTTAATTTTGAGCTCGTAGAGAGACGAATCTAGCAACGTAAAAACTAATTTGATGGATTCAAAAAGTACTTACATACAAACTACAGTACGTAGCGGCCCCCTTTTTTTAGTTATATATCGTTAAATTTAAATAATTACAATTATTTACGAGTGGCGCTAGTGGACGCTAGTGGACCTGTTACATTTTATTAAAGCGGTCTTAAATAGTACGCCCTAAAGAACCTTTCTAATGTCATATCACGAATGGCGACCGTTGTTGTCATTTTGTAGGACACAGTTGGACTAGATGTTTCAGTTTATGTGCTGAAAGAAGAATAAGGGTGAGTAAAAGCAATCAAAAAGTTTCTGTGAAAAATTATATCTATGACACTTATCACATCGCCAATGATTTGTAATTTTCTCGACAGAAAAAAAAAAACACGAAATTATTTCCTTATTTCCCTTTGTCCAAATATAAATTCACAGAACAGTTTCTATATTTTTTGTTTCATGAGGGAAAAGCATAAACGTGTCTCTTGGGTTTACGAGAATCGAGGAAGCGCTCTAAAGGAGCGCGATTAAGCGCTTATTACACCATCCTGAATTCAGAATCCTGACTGAGCTAGGAAGCAGATTCAGGAACGTGTAATCGCATTCAGGAAGCAAGGATCCTAAAAGCTTCCTTCCTATCCCCTCCCTCGCGTCCTAGTTAGGACGGCTGATTCAGGATAGTGTAATAACTGCTTTAGAGAGTAGAGGTAGCTTGGGCTAGGTGCTGGCCAAGACGAAACCCATTCGCAATAAAAAAAGAATAAAAAAACTCACATGATCTCAAGGCTGCTGTCGCTGTTCTTAGTAGCATGTTCTCCTTCGCTAGAGTTAGATCCGCCTGACTCCGAGCGTTGACTGCGGCTCCTATGAGGCTTCTTGTCTTCGACTAGTTCTGTGGATGTGGCCTCTTCGGATTGGCGCTGCCAAGCGGGTATGGATGGCGGCTCGGAGCGGGTCTTAATTGAGGGGAATTGGTTTCTGAAATAGTGATATCATAGGTTCGCTAGTAACACGAGCGTTCTTCGAATGTGACCATAACACTATACACACTAGATAGGTACAGTAAAAATAGTCTTAAAATGAAAGCCCCTCCAGTGTTTCCAATACACAGGAACTCAAACATTAGGTATTAATGTATGTATGTATGTAAGCACTTTATTCATTATAATAATATCATATTTGTAATGTGTGCAATAAAATATTTGAGTTTGAGTTTATTGTACACAATAACAAGTTAAAGCAATATACATGTCACATAAGATTAGAGTACAAAGGCGAACTTATCCCTATGAGGGATCTCTTCCAGCTAACCTTAGAGGGATTGAGTGGAGAGTGGGAGAATGAGATAGATAAACTTACACAGTATACTAAAACGTTTCAATAAGGAAACTTATAGCTAAAACCAAAACTAAATATATAACAACTAAACATATAATTAAATACATATTATAAATATATACGTATTTAAATTAATATACAAATAAATATAGGTACATAGTATTCAACCAAATCACAAGTCGTTGGAGAGCCACAATTTCTTCAAATTGCTCTTGAGTGAGGCGACAGACTGGGACTGTCTTATTGACAAGGGTAACTCGTTCCACAACTCCACAGCGCGCACCGTGAAAGATCTAGAGTATGTTCGCGTCTTATTAGACGGTAGGGCAAGAGTAAGGTTGGCGCTGGACCTCAGACGATGACCATCAGCCGTGTATCTAAATCTCTCAGTAAGGTATGGAGGGGCAGTAGGATTAAAAAGTGTGCCGAGTAGAATTAAGCCGGCGAAAAAAATTAATAATAGCATTCTTTTGTAATGAGTCCGAGGATCCCAGGGACTGGTAGACGACGGTTTTTTTTTGTTATTGTACTAATTTGCACGCTATGGACTGTGCCTATGGTTCCAAATAAAAGATTATTAGGGTGGATCAACTATTTCTTGTTACTCGTTACCATGGTTACGTCTCCTGAGTCACTCTTTAAAACTGTGATTTTATAGGGTTTTAATATACCAAACATGAGTTTAAGCGATGAACACAAATCCATTTGGAGATGGGTCATCTCTTGAGCGTACTTGAAGTCCATATTATATAGATTTTTCTAAGAAACTCGGTTACTGTTGTCTCCTCGCTGACGGGACAGAATAACAACAAGAAAATGTTGATTGGCCCAAATATACAATGTCTACTAGGAGATGGGCATTCATTTTATTGGTTTTACTCTACAGCAATTTGCACTTGACGGTTATTATAGGGATTGTTATCGCGTTTCGTCTTTATCTGATTAAACATCAAAATTACAGGCTAATCTTAGAATAATCTGGACGCGATGCGCAAAAATCTAACGCAGACGCTGTGTGTTAATCCGAAACTCAAAATTGTAGCGTAATGTATTGTGCCCGGCGTCTATGTTGGTTGAGACACTATAGCGTAAAAGTGATCAACTATTCTTAACACGTCATAATGACCTTAAAACTCTAATCTTATCTAATAGGAAATCAATGAAGCGTCGCAATTTGTATAGTAGGTGTAAAGTCAGTAACACCTTATCTAACACCTATTTATAAGTATATTTCTTTCTAAGTAGCCCAACGTCAAAATATTACTTTCGGCTTTAAAGTATGGTGAATAAGATCCATATTAGTTTACAATTTTTAACTTGAAAATATAATGTTTAGTGGATAACCTTAATTCCGTGGCTTTCATATCTTAATGTATAAATTTAACTAAATACGTGGAATACAATAAATAACATCAATTGTAATGTAGGATTACAACTAGGTACACAATATCGTTAATTTTTTTTTGCTGATATTCTGTACCGTAATTCGGGAGACAAAAGTAACTATTTTTGATCTATGAAAGCCGTTTTTATTTTCGTCCTCAGAAAGTAAAAATAGGTACGATAAAAAAGACTACAAGATTAGACTTTACCACAATATCTAATGTTCCCTCAATCAATATATACCTCATAAAATCATGGTTCCAAAAGGTGACTTAGGAAACATCATCGCCATGGCAACACAGTACAAAAAAAATAGTATGCAGTTATACTCTTGTAGTATTCTATCCTGAAATCCATCCTCTATGGGGGTGAAAAAGGGATACCTACTTGTTTTGTATGAGTGCAATTAGTGATTTCTAATCAGGGTAAACCGGAAAATTACAGACGCCAAAGCCATTATATTATCCCTGTATCTGATATCGTTATTAAAAAAAATAAAGCTAATACCATCATAAGTACCTAGCTACCCACGTTAGTAGTTGACCTTGGGCGGATAATTGTTGTCAAAATATTTGACAAAAATTAAGTTATTCGCTATTCTGAAGTCATATTAAGTGACCTTTTGGAATATTTGGAGAATACATTTGAATTTTAGATTTCCATATTATTTCAGCGGTTAAAAACTGCGCTTTTGCAAGGCAGATAACACCGTGAAATCACTCGACGGGTCCCATCGGAAGACCAGCGCTGGCGATTGCCCGCATTATGCTGAGATGGTACCGTTTCGAGATAACACAACTTTTTTTTTGTTTATTTTTATATTCTATCTCGCTGTGTTAATTGTTGTCTTTGTCTCGAATAAATATTTCTTATTTCTTGAACCCAAAAAGAGTGGACAACGCGCCGGTGACTTATCTGTAGTTGCAAGCGACCATAGGTTAAGAGTCCTTATCAGTTAAAAAGCGCTCATCTATTTAGGTCATTTTCTGTGTGAATTGACTCGATGTTACTATCTAGAACATGACCATTGCGACCTTATGACATAAATTTTTAATGTACTTAAGTATTTTTTGGATTTTCATTACGAAATATCGTTTCACATATCACTCCAAATCGACCATTTTCAAGTAAAAAACTAGTTTTTTTCGCTTAAATTCTACCACAGACAATAAAATCAAAAAATGGTTATGTTACTATCTAAAACTAATAAAATCTTAGTAGCTTCTAATCACTTTATTGGTATTATCAATGCTTTTGTCATAATTTGAAATCAAAACATTTTAAAACTTATAAGGCCTCTTAAAGTTAACGCTAAAAATCACATGACCGTATGCCACCATCGTGGAAAAACTCACCTATTCAAAAGTATTCCTTTAACCGAAGCAATATCAGCTTTCAGCCCATCAAGCTGTGTCCTCAATGAACTCTGAGCTGATGCCTGCATTTCACCACGCATTGAAGTCATACTGGTGTTCAATATGTCTATGGATTTCCTGACTTCGTCAAGGCATTCGGCCGTCGTTTTGCGTTTAGGCTCTTCGACGAATAGGAGGTGACGAATGCAGTTCTAGAAAAAAAATCGACAATGGTGAGTACTGAGGAACTGGTTGTAAGATTTGCTTGAGAAGATTGGGTGTTTTAATTTTATTGAAAACGGCTGAAGCTAGGAGAAACAGTCAAGAGATAAAATGTTCTTTAAAAAAATATCTATAAAACCTTTGGATGTACCTATGTTGATAGGACCTATAGTTTTCAAAATATAAAATATGCTAACATTATTTGGGGTAAGTACAAGAGTAGACTTGCTAACCCGCAGATTTCTAACATAATTGTGCACATCGGGTTACAAACATGTAATTTCTTATTTTCAGATGTGGATTCGTCCCCTGTGTGCGGGGAGAGCGGGGTGAATGGGACCCAAGTACAACTCTATTTCGTTTTTTTTACTGATCAGTTAAGTGGCTTGTGTGGTATCATTTTCGTGTAAAACAGATATTAGGAATTAATTTTTAGGGTTCCCAACCCGACGGGTCCAAACGTAACTCAATTGCTGTTACTCATGCGTCCATCCGTCGTCTGTCACACAGGTTTTATAGCCAAAGGGTTGGAGGTATACTGTGAAAATTTGAAGCCTGTAGACACAGTATAAGCATCTTGTTGGCCTTCCACAAGCCACATAAGTTGTCAAAAATATTTTTAAATGTTATGAATGACAAAATCCATTCACGTTCACACGAATTACACTAATAATTTCAATTTGATATGGTTCTATCATCATTATATGGAAGAAAAAGACATGCTGCGCCGACCCCAAATAAGTGGGAAAAGGGCAAGCGAATGATGATGGTTCTATCATGATTCATCAGAGCCTTTTTCTAGTAGTACTAAGCAAAACAAAATCCTAATAGAGAAAAATCGTATATCTCTCACCTTATATATCCAGTAGCAACCATAAGCAAACCCTCCATAAACCAACAACGGTACAACATGGTCTTTAAACCATGACCTACTCGAGTGTTGGAAGAACATTAATTCGGAGGTTATTGAGGGTTCAAAAAGCTCTCCACATTTCTCCACAGCCTTGGATATCTCCAGGTCTGTGAGGCCTTTGGCCCGGAGAAAACGTTCCTTGCTTTCCATGGTGCATCGGTTGACATTTGGGTTTTTAAGAAAGTTTACTGCGGTTGTTACCTGTAACACAATATGCATAGGTCTAAATTCAATTTTCACATGGTATTTACGTCAGATGTATGTATGGATTATTATTTATTAAGTATGAGAGGGACAAATGCTTTGTACAAATTTAAAAATAAAGGAAAAATTGAAAAATTTAGGCACGAGCAGGATTTGAACCTGCAACCCCCCGGCACTCATGGCCAGTCGCTCGTGCCAAGAGGTCGCAGGGTCAAATCCTGCTTGGTGCCTAAATTTTTCAATTTTTCCTTCATTTCTAAATTTGTTTTTTGCGTTAGCAGCGTTACTGCTTACTACAAAATTAATAAATTAGGCTACATGCATGCTAGATAGGTTCAGGTCAAGTCAAACACATTACACTTAATTAGTGTTAGTGTCCTATAGTAGGTATCTTATTATCTACATCAGATCATTAATACTTGTAATGTATGTAATCAGGCTAAGTGGTATAGATACTGTTTCAAGCTTCTAATACAATATCTAATTGTTTAAAGTTGTGATGTGAAGAAATTTCATAAGTATAGTTATTTTTTTTACTGTGAAGTAGATGTAACAGTATGGAATTATACCAAATAAGCATAGAATTCAATAAACATATGATTTTGTTCATACTATATTCATGGGTACTTGAATACAAACATATTCAAAAGAAATAGAAATGTAAATAACAAATAATAACATATTTAAAAGAGATAAGCAGTCAAAATACAACAAAAAGTATGTTTTAAAAACATAAATGTTGTTTCAATGTATTTTCTGGTGAACAATAAAGAATATGCATGCTCATTGTAACATTATACTATTGATATCAACGTCACCAATGTGACCCAGGAAAGAGGTGAATTTTTAAGCTAAAAAATATTATTAAATTGCACTAGCATTATAAACAGTTAAGAAAATTCTAAATGCGGGCCAATACATTCTAGATATGTGCATCACTAACAGTTTGACACCAGTAACATCAGTGATTTCACTTACATTACACAAGACAACTTTGACATAGACATACATTTTTAATATATACTACACTATAACAACTCCTTAGCACTTCAGGACTTGATTATGTTGTGCTTGATTGCATCTAATGATTAATTCAAACAAATGTGTCACTATAATAACTTTACAATTTACATTAGTATGTAATAGGATCAGTGCAGATAATAGCCTAGCTGCATGAAGTGTAACATTACATTTTTGTATACAATGGTGGCAAACAAGCTTACAGCCTCAGGTAAGATTTCAACCCACATCCTCTAGAATCCATCAATTGCTCTTAATCAACTTTGATTGAAAATTGTAAATTTGTAAGCAAGTGCTTCTGTTTGACAAAATAATTCTTAAATGTTTCTCTTAAAAAGATTTTTAAATATAGAATGATTCTTAAACTCAGAAAATATCTCGCTTCTACTTAGGTTTGCTATGTTACAGATTCTTGGAGTATTTTCGCGAGGTTTATTTATTGGTAATGTAAGACTAAAGCTCTGGACATACTATCCCACGTATGCAATGCATTATTGAATTTCTGAACACTGAATATGTAACAAACTGTGTTACAAATTTCAGCACAAATTGTGTGTCCCGATCTTAATTTAGTTTTATTGTTGACAACATCCCAATTCTTCTGGATAACTAGAATGATCAATCACAGCTATGAAATGTTTAGCAAGGAATAAATCATTGTGCACTATGTTGCACAAAAAAAGGGCTTCATCAGGATATAAATATTGGAAGACAACTATATTATATGGTCATCAAAAACAATATACAGTATTGATGATATTTTTTGTTACTTTAGATTCGATCAATTACTGTTTTCACTTTAAGAAATAATTGAATATTACGAGAGAAAAAAAACATTTTCCTGTCAGTAGTAAAAATATAAATAACACAAATTCACTATTATTGACATAGATGTGCAGTATTGTGTTCTAATTGAGCATGAACTGAAAATCGCGGTAATAAGGCACGGACGCGAAAGATAAAGTCAAGAGCGAAGGTCACCTGAAAATGTACGAACAGAGAAAGTAATTTATGAAATTATATATTCTATCTTTCACGTCAACCATACTATAATGTTATTATCAGAAGCTTAAGAGATACCTGACGTATAGCTATAGCAATAAACATGAATAGGTCAAGTAATTACCAAATTTTCCCGAACTTCTGCAGCCGTATTCATTATAGAGTCTGCCGACATATTCACTATAATTTAAACGTCAATTGCCTTGTTTGCACTTATTGTTTCACAACAATATCCTTCTAAGGTAAACAATTATTTTAATGTAAAATAAACATAATAATCACAATCGTAGAAAATATTAAACGATAAATTATAATAGGTACAACTTGACAATGACACTGAGTGAAGTGAAGTGACGCAAGTGACGGAATGGAACATAGAGTATACTACAGAGGACAGTAATAATGTACGGCCATGATAATGTCCTGCCCGATGACTGCATGCTATCGCATTGCCGAGTGCATACAAATTAATTTTAATACTTAGTGTGCAGCCGCGATATTTTATGACGCCGAGATAAAGTTTGAAAATCGTAATTACATTAATGTAGATGATTTGAAAAAAAAAATGCAAAGTAATTTAGCCAGTATAATTGTAACAAGCTGCGGCCACCAAACAGGATCGTTGGACCAATGTGTAAGGATAGTCTCGGGAAAGGGAAACCAACGAGGTAATTTTTTTTAACCTGATTGTGGCTTGACTGTAGCCGGGCTCAATAAAGCGACGAGGTAAAGGAGATAATAGCTTATACCGTCTGAGAGGCTACTCCGAACTTCGACCTTCGTATCGTGCCCTCCCTTTCACTCATATAGTATATAAGGGTCATTGTCAGTTGTAAAAACAAAAGTTGTTCACCCGGTGGTGAATAGTTAACAGCTTATGTACATATAAGTTATGTTTTTACTACATGGATTTATAGTTGTGGACACACCGTTTATGCGGGTTATTAGACCAATCTAAAATTAAGCTTTGTGGCCCTTACCTTTTGATATGTCCACCGAAAAGACTCGAACCTAAATTTGACAATGACCCATAACACGAGTTCGCAGTTAGGTTAGAGTTAATTTAGCCCTAGGCTGAGCGCGAAAGTGTACAGCCTAGGCTGAGCGCGAAAGTGTACAGGCGGTATTTCACTCTCACGCTCTGAGGGGCTACCGCGACTGAAAACGAACGAAGTTCGAATATCTCCCTCTCTGCCGCACGAATAAGCAAGTGCGACAGAGAGGGAGATATTCGAACTTCCTTCGTTTTCAGTTCGCGGTAGCCCTTCTGCCTGCCTCGATGTGTCTCGCCGAGAGTGTACGGCGGCATTACCGCTTCAGCAAAAGAATACAATTTGCATAAAACTCCCCTCTCCCAGTTAGCATTGCAAATATCATAAGTACACCTTATGATATTCTCCACGCTAACTGGGCGGGGGTTAA
Source organism: Epiblema foenella (assembly GCA_963556455.1). Lineage (NCBI taxonomy): Eukaryota > Metazoa > Arthropoda > Insecta > Lepidoptera > Tortricidae > Epiblema > Epiblema foenella. The sequence continues at coordinate 7,636,212 of OY747108.1, read as the reverse complement.
CTTATCTTTTCATAAGGGTTGAAATGCGTTAGGAAAGTGTATCGCATATTCGTTAAGTGAAAGGGATTTTCAGGTCTTAAAGGGTGAATTGCAAAAAAATTGTACATTCCAAAAAATAAAATGTCCTCCTAATTAAAAAATCTGTAAAAAAATAAGTATTCTTAAAAGCGTTTTTCACAGCGATTTTGACGAATGTGGCCATATTTAGGCTAGGACAATGCACGACTCATACTTATGTATCCTACTGCGAGGCGGAACCGAATGAGTCCCGGGTCGTGCAGAACTTTGAGGTGTTACGGAATTCAACACTAGCCGACCAACCGAAGATCTATATTACTATGGTAAGAGAAACAGCTCCGGCTTACAAGACAAATAAATACTCAAGGTACAATAATAGGTAACGGATGTACATTCTCGTGCGAAAGTGTACAGGCGGGTCTCATCCAAGTTTTGCCGGCGATTCCCCTCCGTCCGCTCGCAAGAGATTGTGCAGCGGGTAAGTATAAAGAACACTGAGGCTGGGTTTTATAAAGATGCGTTAGACCAAATGTCAGACCAAATTTCAGTAACTCAGTACATTTTTTGACATAACAAACCGACATAAGGTTTAACGAATCTTTATAAAACCGAGCCTGAAACAAGTGAATTTTAATATTTTCGATAGCAACAACGGATATATCCACACCGTAGGTTCGGTTCAATGCCGACGATGTATACATCTGTCACTGCGTGCAGTGCGTTATCAACCTCCATGCAATTTTATAGGGTTAAACTTTGGGCGCTTAAAATGACGATGTCATGACGTGTGAGTTAAGGCGCGTATAACCGCGAACGACCTTGCGCGTTGCGGCGTGGCGTAGCCTTTCCCGCCGCACTACCCGCGCACTATCAATTTCCCGCGCACTATCAATTTATAATACTTACTCGTATAAATGGCACAACAAAACAAGCTATATTATGAAAAAATATCTTTTATTAATTGTAAGTACACTGGTAGGTACACATCACCCACATACACATACAATCATCGAAGTAGTTAGCTTATTATGTGCAGTCGGGTAATACATGTGATTGTATATTGTATTATTCTTATTACTATACTACAGTGACATGTATATAACAGAGCTCGTTATCAGTTTTCATATCATTATATTGATTATATCGTTTTTATTAGAGGCAGGGGCTATTTTAAAATTCAGCGCCCCGGGTTCATAACTTTCGCCTCCCAGTAAGTAAAGAAAAAATATATATATATACCTAATTAAATTTTAAAGGGCATACCAAAGCTGCGAAAACTGTGACCAATTTCACCAGGGACAAGGCTTTTCTTTGTGTATACGTTTATGTTTTCTGAAACTTGATGGATGGGCAAATGTCTTGTTGCAAAGTTGGCACTTAAACGGTTTCTCTCCAGTGTGAACACGAGAATGTAATTTTAAGCCAGATAATATTCGAAATTCCTTTTTACATACTTCGCACGAATATGGTTTGACTCCCGTGTGGAGGCGGGTGTGGAGGTTTAAAGCAGACTTATGTGAGAATTGTTTATTGCATACTTCGCAGGAATAGAATTTTAGGCCTGTATGCACAAGCATATGGCTTTTTAGATGTGTTCTCGTTCGGAATGGCTTGTGGCATACTTCGCAGGCGAAGGATTTCTCACCTGTATGAGTTAACTTATGAGCTTTTAAATTGCTTTTGAGTGTAAAACCTTTATTACATATTTCGCAAAAATGTGGCTTCACTCCCATGTGTCCATTCATATGCCTAGATAATTCACTTTTGCGAAAAAATTGCTTTCCGCAGACTTCGCAACTAAATAGCTTATCGCCTGTATGTGTAAGTAAATGTTTTTTCATAGTCGACTTTAGTTTGAATTCCTTATTACATATGTCGCAGGAGTAGGTGAATTCATTTTCCGAATGTATTAGTGCATGAGTTTTTAAGTTACCCTCTTGAGAAAATTGTTTACTGCATACAATGCAGGAAAAAGGTTTTTCTCCTGTGTGAACTCGAATATGTTTTATTAGGTAAGCTTTCTGCGTGAACCGTTTATTACACACATCGCAAGAGAATCTATAATCGCCAGTGTGGTATTTAAAATGTGCGTTTAACGTACATTTTTGTGTATACCGCTTGTTGCATACATCGCAAGCGTAAGGTTTGTCACCAGTGTGTGTGACCTTATGGATGTCTAAGCGAGACTTGAGCGTAAATTTTCGGTCGCATACGTCGCAAGAATATCGATAGTCGCCTGTGTGAGATTTCATATGAGAGTTTAAGTATCCTTTTCTCTTAAACTCTTTGTTGCATACATCACATGAGTATACTGTCTCTCCTGAGTGATCTTGTGTATTGTCTTCTACTTGTATGGTGGACTCTGTCTCGTGTTCGTGGATGCGCGAATGACTCGTGAGGTTACTTTCAAGGTCAAATGTTTGTCGGCAGATGTCACACGCGTATGGTTTCCTGAAGGAGTCAGATGATGTCAGCTCCTTGTCTGGTTCGCCGTGCAATATCACTGAAAAAATCATAGAATTAAAAAATATTAAAAATCGAATATATAAATTACATGACCATCATCACCACTTTCACCATCATTAGCAGAGTACTTTGGAAAAATGGGGACGGAGCCACAGGGATAATTAATAGGGTAATGTACATACATGACGCCAAAACCTCGTCACTTGTAGAACCATCGTCCCGGTATTCTGACATCTCCAACTTGACCAGCGGTTCTTCCTCTGAATAAAAAAAATAACTTAACCATATACTTAACACTGAATCTTTAAAATGCACATATTACTAGTATTTTTTTTGTTTCGTTTATTTTTAATTTGCTTTTCAATGTAGTGCTAGTCTGATTTTTTAAAATTCTATATTAGTGTCATGCAATTGCTCTAAGGTTAGCTGGAAGAGATCCCTTAAAGGGATAAGCTCGCATTTGTACATTAATATATTGTGACAAGTATATTTTTTAACCTGTTATTTGTACAATAAAGTGCTTACATACATACATACAATTTGCTAAGTTTACAGTGTTGACCAATACAATTGTATGTATTTGTTTCGAGAACATTTTGCTGTCATTTATTAACATGTCTTTTTAACAACATTAGATATATTCAATTGACTAAAAAAATTGTATAAAGCAAATGCAAAAACCTATGCAATGCAAACCTACTATTTCTGGGAAACCCTATTGAAACTTGTATCACTGTCTTGTTGGTCACGGATATGAACAAAAAACACACTTATGTTAGTTGTAACTATACTAAAACGATAATAAAAGCTACTAACGTATATCTACACGTATGGTTACGCGAGTCGAATCTGCGTCAGACTTCTCCGACTTGACAGTAGGTTTCTTTTCTGAAGTGAAGAGAAAGAAAGAAAATGCAGATTAGATTATCGGCGACAATAAATCAAACTGGCCTTATTAAAAACGTGATAGTTCTTAGCCAGCATCTATATCAAAATTAAGTAAAGTATTTCTCTGAAGCAATTCAATTACAAAATTGTGCTTGTGATTACACAATTAAGTAGATTAAGATTATGCAAAAGTGCAAAGATTAGGACAGATTAATTTAATTTCATGTAGTTTTCCTACAGTCCTTTCAGAAGATGAGTATTGGCTGTTATACTTTTATTAACCTTTTCGACACCAACGACGTATATATGCGGGCTATTGGTTTGACGCCAATTACACATATCCGTCATGGTTTCCAATGTGATATCAATCTATGTATATGCATTTCTATAGGGTTCAGCTTCACGTTTGCCATTCTCATATCATAGAGTTTGAGTGACAGCGTTTGTATTTGCTGAAAAGGTGTAATATCTAATGAAATTGGTGCACCTGTTGTGTTGAGTGTTAAGAACCATTATTGCTTTAGTAGTATTGCTTACTTTTCTCTTGCATAGCTTTCTCCAAACAAGCTTTCAGCTCAGTCTGACCCCGCTGTATCTGCAGTTTGAAGTCAGTCACATTCCGCAGGCGGCACACACACACCTCACAAATACCGCAATCATCATTGCCCAACGTTATCTGCAGATTAAATAATAATAACACAAATTAATTGTTTGGTGCGGTGAAAAGAGAGAGAGCCCCATTGGGCTTATTAGCCCAAGCTTCTTGTATCTTTGCACCAGCTTATTTCTGAAATGTTTTTTTTAAATTGTGGTGTATTTTCTAAAGGTGTTTAAAAGTTCACATAGGTAAACAGGAGTGTTTCTTATTGGATAAATATTACATATTTGTCTCCTTAAGTAGATTGTTAGTGTAATTTGGTCATATGGCCTATTTATGTTTTTGGCCTTAAATATTCCATTACACCGGAGTTAAGAGGAAGCTTATTAGTTAATATGTTATTTTTACATCAATATTGAAGCATTCTGTGATCATATCCGAATATATTTCAGTTCTGCCGAGATGGGTGTACAGCGTTTTCAGGCCCTTGTCAGGTGGACGTAGCAAACAGCACCGACACGCTTGTAACACCTCCATAACGTCTACATTCTCAAAGTCAATAATTACAGCAAATGCTTCAACAATAAAACCACTGTTTGTGGTGTAAAAATGAATTACAATTTAGTAACCACGTATCGATTGTTTTGTATTGTAATGCAACTTTTACAGAAAAAAGCAGAAATGTCAAAGTAGTGATCACAGATTAAATTAAACTATTTACACATCCGACCAGACCATGTCATACGGACCGTCAGACAAGAAAACGTTTTAATTCCTGTCGCAACAAAAAACGTGTTATAACTGTCAGTGTCAAATAATTGTTTTCGTGGGTCGAGTAGAGAATACAACACATTTCAATTTCAAAGATTTAAATTAAGTCTTTAAATGAATATATTGGTAAAATGAGTGATTTTGCGAATGCTACAGAGGCAGCGTCGCTCGCCGTTAGATTCGATCAAGCTGGGCAGGTGGATAAAGCGGTAGAATGCTACAGAACTGCAGCGCGACTATTGGACAGGGTTCGCGACCAAGTTCCACCAGAAAAACAAATAGAGCTGCGGGATAAAGTACGAGAATATCTTCAGAGGGCTACCCTCTTACAGGAACAAAAAGGTAATTGATACAACTATCTATATTTTATAGATTTAGGGAGTTTTAATGTGGTGTGTTTTTTGTTAACATCATTGGACCGAGTGTTGTCCATCGATGACTCATGCGACTATGACTATGTAAACGATTTATTATTGGCTTAACACGGGTATATGAACCATTATGTCTGCTAAGATGCCCTCAATTTAGGATTTAATAGACTGTACTTTTTTAGGCAAAAAAATCACTGTTAAGATTCGTAAATGAATAAAAATGTTTTTGTATAAAGTGTGGAAAAAAGCGTAATCTGCAATATTGTATAGTCAATAATTCTTCACAGTGTATTTACAATCTCATATCATAAGTCTCTACAAGTCTACACAGTACAAATTTAAATCAAGTTACAAGCAGAACTTTGTTACAGAGTACATTATAGTAATTTTCTACTCATACCTACTAACGGTCCTCTGTGTAATTTGGGTATATTGCACTTAGGAAGTACAAAAACCAAGTTCGCCGAAGCCACATCTCTCTTTATAATGTGTTTTCCAGACAATGCACGGCAAGCTGAGAGTGAGCGGGGGCTGCAGCAGTGCTACTTTCTCTTGCAGCAAGCCTTGGATGCTGATGAGGCTGGGCTTGAGGACTTAGCTCTGCAGTTGTACACACAGGCCGTAGAGCTAGCTGTGACTATTGTGAGTACATTTTTTTTTAAATAAAAAATGGTATTACTCTTGGCCAGCATTTAGCCCGGGGGCAAAGATGAGGCCGACTTATTGTATAAGGTGCTGTTTGTTAAAGGATGATGAAAGAAATGATCTTAATGTTTGAATTGTTTACGATCGGTGAAAGAGTTGATGGATGACTCTGTAAGGGATCTTGTATGGGAGAAGAAACTGGTTTGGAGGATTTTATTATAAATGTAATTTATAAAAACGGCTTTTACTTGGTCAGGCTCAGGCGTCTGTACATAGACTGGTAGTTAATTCTAAAAATCACTCACCTTTTCCATGTCAACAGCAGTTTTCAAAAAAAGGCTGCTGAAACCAAATTTTGCCAAGCCGAATTTTAGCTCCTTTGTTGGAAACCAGACCAGATTCGAGTCATTCGAGTTAGACAATTTTATAAGTTAGACCTGATTTTGGCCGCTATCTTGTTTGCATCCATCTATGGTATCCGGACTTACGTCTAGTTATCCAAATCGAATTCAGCGAGCCCCAAAGCCCATGCCAGGGCACCTCACACGACCAGGTTCGAGTTACAGTATGGATTTTTTAAGGTTTTTTCGCTATTTTGGCTGTCATCTTGAATATTGAGCAAAGGAGTCAAAATTTCGGCTTGGCAACATTCAGAATCAGATTCATTAGGATTTTCTACTTTGGATAAGTCATGTTGCCAAAATGGCTCATGAAATGCCGTTCAACTTGAAATAATCTTGTATTGTGTAATAAATGAAATCTAAATCTAAATCTAAATCTAATGTCATATAACCAGTATATAACATAAATAAAGTTGAAACAGGTAACATTGGATTGGTAATAGTGTAGAAATAAAGCCGAAAAATGGTGAATCGTTTCATTCTAAGAAGATGCATATTTAAAAATATTAGACACAGTTTGTAACTTGCATGTGACACCCCTATAGTTGGAAGTGTCTAAAAGCAGGCGGCACAAAGTAGAACCAAGATAAAATCCGATGCATATAGCTATGCATCAGATTTCCTACGATTCTACACGCTTTAACTATCTATCTGTCCTTGTCTCAGAAATCAAGTGACTCGGAAATGCAGACTAAAGTAAAGAACCTGGCACGTCAAGCTCTGGACAGAGCAGAGGAACTGAAAGGCATCAACAAAGTGGGGGCCATGTCGATAACGGACGGGAAGAGGCCGCGTAAGTTTTCTACTATATTGTCGATAAATATAAAAAATACATGTAAAACCTGTGAAAGCTGTGGTCTCCCGGCGAAAAAAATAAACAATAACATTCTTTTGTAATGAGCCCGGGGATCCTCGGGACCGGTAGACGACGGGTTAGCTGCAATAGTACTTTAAGAGAAAATGTTAAAATACGTGTCAAACATTGCAAATAGCCTAAATATATGCATGTTTAAATGATAAGGATTCTTAAAGGCCAGGACACACCAGATGCGTGCGCGTGAACGTGCACGTAGACTTGCGCGTTGTAAAAGTACGAATCCTATAGTAGATGTCACACCGCACGTCACGCAAGCGGTGTGACATATATTATGAGGATTCATACTTTTACAACGTTCACGCGCACACAAACGGTGTGTCCTGACCTTTAAACGCCAGGTCCAGCCAGATGCTATGCGCGTAATATATGCACGTAATCATTTGGGTCATGATACTTTGACAGAAATTGGTCTATTTTTAGCGCCAAACAAGGCCCAGCTGCAAAGAGAGCAAAGTGTCCACCTTAAAGTGAGCGGGAAGCAGGTCTACACGAACGAAGAGAAAGAGGTTCTGCGGCAGACCTCCAACATCAACAACAACTGTTTCCTACCGTTCATGGACATAGATCTTTCGGAAAGGTACACTAAATTACTGTATGAATCCATACTACGTAGATTTTAAATGTTCTCTCTTGGACAGTAACGTTTTTTGAACGTACTAATTTTCTACAGTTCGGCCTATTCAAATGATTTTAATCATAAGTAGATACAGTACGATAACTTTAAGTTAGACACTATAATATGCTGAATTCCATTGTTTGTCTACAGATTCCAATACGCCATACCGTTCGAAGACCGAGCTAGCGCACTGAAGTTGTCCTCGAAGCAAGCGAGCGAGTTCGACCGCTGGGTGCGGCCGCACGAGATCAGTACGGACCCCAAAATGATAGTCGGGGACCATGTGGACTGTTTCAGTATTAAACAGACTGTGAGTTTTCAGCGTTTATCAAATAAGCACTCGCTAATAGGTAACTGTACCTCTAATTCAGGTCAAATGCAAGTTAGACTCGCGCACGGGCATCCACGCGCGGATCCAAGATTTGGTTGGTTACTATAAATTGGGTCTCTATAAATAAATAGGTAATAAATAAATAAATTAAAGATTAACAGACAACGAAGGCGCTATCATTAGCTTTTTAAAAAATTATGAAAATGTCCTGTGTAAGGGGCACCTGCCTATAGTTCATTGGTAAAAAATCAATGATATAAAATCGGTACAAAGTTACAGAACCAGCCTGGGTTAATGAAAGGTATAATAGTCTATTATAGCACATTATGTTCCTCTAGATATTATTAGATGAAAAAGTTATTAGTCCATTTTTTATATGTACAGTAAAAATGATTATGAGGGTAGATCAACTATTCTTTGTTGCTCGTTACCATGGTTACGTCTCCTGAGTCACTCTTTAAAACAGTGATTTTAGGGTTTAAATCCACCGAACATGAGTTTTAGCGATGAACATGAATCCAATTGGATATGAGTCATCTCTTGAGTATGTTTGAAGTCCATATTATAAACATTTTTTTAAGAAACTCGGTTACTGTTGTCTCCTCTCTGACGCGACGGAATAACTACAAGAAAAAGTTGATTGACCCATGAATTCCAGATAGTGTCCGACTGTTCGTTCGTCGCCTCACTGGCTGTCAGTGCACTATACGAAACCCGATTCAACAAGAAAATCATCACTTCCATTATATATCCGAAGAATAAGAATAAGGATCCTGTTTACAACCCGTTTGGTAAATACATGGTCAAGTTGCATCTCAACGGAGTCAGGAGGAAGGTGAGTGCAATTCGATATATATATATATCTAGCCTGTTCCAGCGGCTTTGTCCTTGTTAACTTCCACTCCCTATTTCACCCCTTCGAGGAATGATTGTCGGGATAAAAAGTATTCTATATGTTTATTCATAATAACTTAATAACCGGGTCAGCGGCAGTTTTTGCGTGATTGACTATTATAAATATCCAAACATCTAAACTTTCGCATTCATAATATTAGTTGGATATTAGGATTAGTAGGGAACACATTATTAGCGCATTAAGGGTGGGTTGCACCAAACCGTTTCTAATCGTAAGTCGGTGTTCTTTTAAATCTGATTGTATTAAAAGTTTGACAAGTTTCTATGGGATGACAGCTGCAGTATCGTATGTTATAGATCGTATGTTGGTGCAACCGAGCCTAAATAGGGCACAGTAGAAAGTCATCTGTATTTCGTTTACATTCAGAGCAGCACAACTGGGAAGTACTTTTTACAAAAAACCATTAATTTTACGTAAAAAATTAAACATATCGAACAGAGATGTGCGAAGCTGTGTTTTAATATATTCGATACCTTATATAGTTTATTTAATTACTTGCTATCCAACATAGATTTACAGATAAACTAAACATGCAAGTTATAGGTTACAAAGGCAGGTTAGGTTAGGCTCGCAGGAGTCGCAGGTTTGACAGCCAGGTGTAAGATACATATATGAAAGCATCTGTTGAACATTTATAATAAATAAAAGAGTAAAAAATATCTCAGACGGATATTCACCCTTTGTAGCGAAATAGTTATAAAACGAGACTTAGGAACAAAAATAATTTCAATTTCTGAATACAATCAGAATACTATAAAAATGCTTTATCTCAGTCCTCGCTACTCATACTAATCAAATACCTTGTTTTTCTTGAAATTTAATAGTATTACAATTAGTATTATTTAGCATCTTCAATCATCAACATTTCATATTAAACATCAACATTTCAATGATCCAGTATCTTTAGCACTTGTTCAACATCTGACTCACTATTGATTGAACCACCAGCACCAGTTCACTTTTAGGCATTGCTCCCACTGTTTCACATTCACTTGCTAATTCATTGAATACATCACTCCGACCACCTATTTTATTTGTAACATTCATTTTATTAGCTAAACTAGCTAAAGTGTCTAACTTTACTGCCTCTTTGTACACATTACTGGCAAAATCTCCTGTTTCTTGTATTTCAAATGGTATTACGTTAGTTGCGGCATCTTGTTTTTGAACTTCTTTATCGGAATCATCAGTCATTTGAACCATTTCTTCTTTTATGCCAATTGTTCCTTTGTCTCCGTATATGATGTCTTTCGTTAATTCTCTGGAATCATGAATTCTATCAGCAGAGAAAGCCTTCACAGGTTCTTCATCAGTTCCTACAAGTGGGTCTATCTGACTTTTATTATAAAATTCGTATTTAATTTCATTATTATCAATTTCACTGCCATCATCATCATCATCGAGGAACAAATGAAACTTGGGAGACTTATCATACTAGAAACCGAAAATGTTTGAATTTTTATTTTTTACTGGCGCCACCAGGTTTTTTGCATTGCAGCATCGCCATTTCGTGTTCCCCCATGAATGACGTGTCTTATTATATATATACCATCTGGGAGCTTAGTATAGAAGGTCGATTTTTGAGTTTGTATCAAATAATATTTACTACGGATTACGGAATGGCCAGATGGTCACTCCTCGACTCGTTAACTAGTAACCTTATTTTCGCGTGGCAGTTTGACTTTTTTAATAGCCTACATTTTGTCCCACTGCGTGACAAAGACTTTCCTTCTTTTTCTCCACTAGTTACTTGTCTCCCGGCCCACGCGTTGTTAATTTAGTTACACGGAAGAGCTGATCGACTCAGATATATGTATATTTATGTATTTGCAGATTATAATAGACGACCGGCTTCCCTTTAGTCGATATGGACGGCTGTTGTGTTCGTACTCGAGTAACAAGAACGAATTCTGGGTGTCGCTCCTCGAGAAGGCATACATGAAAGTCATGGGAGGCTATGACTTCCCCGGTTCAAATAGTGTAAGTTAGTAGGTGTATTCGAATAATCACTGAGATTAACAGAATAAAAAATAGTTTGTCTCTTGGGTCACATTTGTAAATATATTTAAATTAAGTCTACCAATAAATTGTAGTTGTTAGTAGAAAATGTTTATGACCTATTTCTTCAACATAACTTCAACTTATGCCTTTTGTCCCCTGAGTCACGATATAGTCTGGTAACACTCAAAGGTTTTGCGTTTCTACGTTCTGTAGTTTGATGGGATTTAAACCTTTCTTCCCATCAGACATCCAGCATAGGGCCTATGCTTGTTTGCCATTGATAAAAAATAATACATGTAAATATTTGTGCACAATCTTACACAAATCGACCTAGTGCCAAACTAAGCCTAATATAAACAAGGTATTTGTATTGTAATTACAGAATATAGACCTGCACGCACTGACCGGCTGGATCCCGGAGCGCTGCGCCATCCGAAGCGAGCCCGACTTCAACAGTGACGCCCTCTACGAGACAATACGGACCAGACTGCAGCGAGGCGAGGTACTGATATCGAAATGAAATTAAATTATTTATTCTTCAATTTAGGCATATTACACGCACCTATGAATGTCAAAAAAACTACCATTATTTCTATCCTTGCCAAGGCTATCCTTGGTAAATAGGTCGTAAGTTCTGTATGTACAGGTTCTTTGAGAGATTCACCTTCGTTGTTTAATCTAGCGGTTATCCAATTTTTTATTTATTCATCCCGCTATTCCAGAACCTGTTTTATATAAGTATCTTGTACAGTCCATATCACATAGTAACAAACAAGATAACTAATAAAATAATGATACTAATGATGTATTAAGTAAGGAGTAAGTTGGAATGATCTGGTTACTTTATGTTACCAACTAAAACAACTATATTCTGATTTTGAGAATTCTTTTCAGGTACTTGTGACGGCCGCGACAGGTACTTTGAGTGACGCGGACGCGGAACGGACGGGACTCGTAGCGGCGCACGCATATGCCGTACTCGATGTCAGGCTCGCTAACGTGAGTACAGTCTTACTTCCAATACATACCTATATACATACAATACCATTACCTACCCTTTATTGCCCACCTCGATTTAAGGACACACATACTTATAATCCCGCCTTTGGGAAGCCTCAAAGAGGTAGGCAGAAATTACGGAAATCTACTCGCTACGCTTTTGGCAAAGTCCCCCTTGTTTTATTTACTTTCATACCGGAACTTGTAAGGTTTCTTAAAAGGCTTACAGCGTCAGAATCCCTTTGCTAAGTACTTTTATTTTCAGCATATAATTATTTTTCTGTAGCTCTCATGTTTTGTCTTCTGAGTCACGTTTATAAAAGATCTGAATTAAGTATTAAGTAAATATATTTAATAAAATATACACGTAGGTATTATTACATAAACAATTAAAGGTACACTCCGAGGAATAGAGGTGGCAAAATATTGGCAAAACAAGATTTAGTTTAAGTTATTTGATCCCTTCACACAAGAAAGAAGAAGACATAAATATTAAAAAGTTTGTTCGGAAGTGTCCCCTCAGTTACTTTGTAACTGGAGTTCCTTCAAAAATTGTTCTATAATAAGGTAGGGATGTAACTTTGCAGGGCGTAAAACTGTTGAAGCTCAAGAACCCCTGGTCTCACCTTCGCTGGCGAGGTAACTACTCCGAATTGGACACGCAACATTGGACCCGAGACTTGCGAGCTCAACTGAACTACGACCCTGACAGTGCCGCGCAATATGACAATGGAGTGTTTTGGATAGACTACGCGAGCATATTGAACTTTTTCGATGTGTTCTATTTGAATTGGAATCCGGACATATTTCAGTTCACGTATTGCATACATCAGTAAGTTTATTACTCTTAAAAGTTAGCATAGAGAAGCTTCGACGTCTCTCTCGTAGTTTTATATAACTTTTAGATTCTCTACACTACTCCACTAGTATATAAAACTAAAATAAAGATTCAAATTCATGTTACTAGGCCAAGCCACATTTAAAAACGCCTACCTATATAATACAATTGGGTCAATCAACTGCTAGGAGACAACAGTAACGTAGTTTCTTAGAAAAAAAATGTTATCATATGGACTTCTGCATGCTCAAGATCAATCATGATGACCAACGTCAAAATGGGTTTATAATCATCGTTAAAACTCGTGTTGCTTAAAATTAAACCTATAAAGTCACAGTTTTAAAGAGTGACTCAGGAGACGTAACCTTGGTAACGAACAACAAGAAATAGTTGTTAGACCCAATTGAACAGAATTGAGTTAGTACTACATGACAGATAATTTAATTTATTGTAGAACCAGCATAAAAAGGTCATTAAAATTTAAAAAAATGTTTTTAGAAAATGGGACGCTGGCAATGGTCCCATCAAAGATGCTTACAACATTGGCGAGAACCCCCAGTTCTCCCTCCACGTTCAGGGCAAGGGGGCCGTGTGGTTGTTGTTAACCCGGCACATCACGCAGATAGACGACTTCAGGGACAATAAGGAGTACATCACGTTGCTTGTGTATAAGAATAATGGGAAGCGGGTGTATTATCCTTGTAAGTATGATTATTCCTAATCTTGTCTAATAACTTGTTATTAATAATAAGTTACTAAACAAGATTTTCGATAAAAGAAGCTAATTTTAGTTTAGAATGAAATGTTCGATTCGGTAAATATAAATTTGCGAGTAAGTAACAATTTTATATGTGTATTATTCTGTCGCTCGTTGCTTTTGATGTCTCCTAGGTCACTCTTGAAATTATTTTTTTAAAGGGAGTAAGTAGAACTTACTGTACACTACACAAATAGGAGGGGTATATTAGTAGCAAAATGTTGTCTCCTGGGTCACGAGACAGGGTAACAATAACAAGGAGTTAATATTTTGCTTTTTTCCGACTTCACTTTAATTAAACGGGTTTTAATCAGTGTTAGGGCCATGGACATTGCAAAACGTCTGTAACATCGAACAAATAATTCACACTCATTAAGTGCCGTTCAGTTAGCCCACACCGATCATCCCCCATACCCATCATATCCCATGGCCGGATATATATCTATTCATTAAAAAATACCGCGTAGACGATGGCTTAGAAATGTATTGTCCCGCAGTATGTGGAGAAAACATTTCTTTGCCATTACTGTATATATTTAGGGTGGATCCATTTTTGTTTAAAAAAAAAGGAATTGAATGACCTGTATTTATTATTTACTAGCGACCCGCCCCGGCTTCGCATGGGTGCAATGCTGATGCATGTATTATACATATAAACCTTCCCCTTGAGTCACTCTATCTATTAAAACCGCATCAAAATCCGTTGCGGAGTTTTAAAGATTTAAGCATACATAGGGATTTAGGGATATAGGGACAGAGAAAGCGACTTTGTTTTATACTATGTAGTGATTTTATATATTTTTTTAATTATAGACGACCCTCCTCCACATATCGACGGTGTCCGCATAAACAGTCCCCACTACTTGTGCAAGATAATCGTGGGCGAGAACAGTTGCGATCGCTACACGCTTGTCGTGTCGCAGTACGAGAAATCCCGCACAATATATTACACGCTCCGGGCGTATGCGACCTGCCCGATATCTTTGGGGAAGCTGGAGAGCTATCCGCATACTAAAAAAGTGAGTAATATGCAGTCTGTAATTGTAAGCGGTGTTTGTTAAAATTTGGGTACGAATAAATAAATAAATAATAAATAAATAAATATTTTTGGACAATCTTACACAAATCAACCTAGTCCCAAACTAAGCAAAGCTTGTACTATGGGTACCAAGTGACGATATACATACTTATATAGATAAATAGATATTTAAATACATAGAAAACATCCATGACTCAGGAAGAAATATTCGTGTTCATCACACAAATACATGCCCTGACCGGGATTCGAACCCGGGACCTCCAGCTTCGAAGGCAGGGTCACTACCAACTAGGCTAAAGCGGTCGTCGAATGCATGGTAGAACCCAAACATGGAGTTAACGTACGTCAGCACCCATGTGGCGTTGATCAGCCTGTAAATTTCGCATGTTGGTGCAACCTGCCCTTAGTGTCAATTCGGCCAACTACGATAGAGATAAATCTAAAAGTAGCCCATGTAATTTTGTTGTTTAATCTCGTTTTGTCCTAATTTGGGTGTGGTCAAATGGGGTTATTTGGGTTAATTCGACTCTACTATCCTCAAACCAAACTGAGGACTGGGGTAATAAACGCCGGCGACGGTAGGGATGGCGGCATGTCGATACAGGTTTTACTTAAACGTCGATAAATTACTTATATTAGTTTAATAGTTAATGTTACTTTAATGGGTAGTTCAAGTTATCAATGGTTTTATTGCCCCAGTCCGCAGTTTGGTTTGAAGATAGTATAACCGAAATAAAGCTTATTCTAAAACTTGTCCAAAAACTTTTAACGTTTAATATTAGTTTTTGTCCTTAAGTCAGTTCGTAAAGGAATTTTAGTGTTAATTTGACCAACCAAGAAAAATAAATATTCTATTCAATTCATACACTTAACATAATTTAACTTAATTCCCTCTTGATCACGAGCACTGCAAGGTTACAAAACGTTGGGTATATTTAAAATGTTTTATTTCATTAACAACTTTAGTCGTAGATTAACTCCGTATTGCCTAATGGACCTTAACGTTTCGGTTATAAAGTTGATTTTATAAATTTCAGATCTCCGGTGAATGGGCTGGTCGAACGGCCGGGGGCTGCGAGAACCATCGCGACACATACAGGAATAATCCCAAGTTAGTTAACTAATCGTAGTTCAGTTCACATTGTTAGAGGTTTGTTTGGGTAATCGATCAAAAACGTCATTTTTCTCTATTCCTATATCTGTATATATTTTTCATCTCCTGTTCCGAAAGTTCGATTTTCATAAGTAGATAACCGGGTGTAAAGTTGCTTTTTCGACCCTAGGGTGGAAAGTTTTTTTTTTTTTAAGTTCTGTTCTATAGGCCGAAGGCGCGCGCCGTCCACGCGCATGGGCCGCGGGGCGCGGCGGCATCCGCTGCTGGTGTTTTTATTATTGAATCCTTAGAATATCATTTAATATTACTTTTATTTCTCATTTATTTTCGTCATAGTCGAAATGAAAAGTAGAGTGTTTAACTCGGGTGAAATAGGTCACTTTCAACCCTTGGTAAAAAACCTACTATTGTTGCAAGTGAATAGGCTAGATTCCTTTTTTTACGGTGTCTTTCGAGCCAGTTTTAGAGTGGGCCAAAAGTATCTATGGGATTAAGTTTTAAAATATAGAAGCCATTAGGTATATTAAATTATTATTGTTACCACGTGTGTATGAATAAAGGGGTTTATCTTCATCTATGTATTCTACTCGTAGGTACTATATCACCGTGCCTGAAAGCAGAGTGCCTTGCCGTGTAGTCGCGCAGCTTAAAGGACCCAAGCAATACCAGATGGGTTTGGACGCTAGGGTCGAGTCCTTAAACGATCCTAACGTGACTGCGCCCTTTGTCAGGGAGTCTTCAGGAGCTTACAGGTGTGAACTACTTACATAACCCACGTCTTTATTCCCTAAAAGGGTAGGTAGAATGCATGAAATTAAAAATTAAATTTTCAATTCCTCTTTTAGCAAGTTGCAGGATTAAAGATGGCGAAAATGTGATATTGCAGTGACAGGTTACTAGGCCATCGTCCACAACACGCTTCAATCGTATTCCCATAGTCGTATTTTAATGCGCCTTTCGCGCAAATTAAACATTAGTGCCTAGAATTACGATTGTATTTGTGAGTTTCCGATATTTCGATACTGTTGCAAGCAACAAATATACATGGTAAATATCCTGTTATTAACCATGTGAGCTTGAAATCATTAGTGCCTCATGTGTAGAAATTATAGTAATAGAAGTGCCCTTATGACTCTTATGAGTTAAAAAATGCTTATCTATTTAGGCCATTTTTTGTTTGAATTTACACGTATCTTGACATTTTCTCAATGTTACTATCTAGAACAGGACTATAGTATTTTTTGGATTTTTCATTAAGAAATATCGTTTCAAACATCACTCCAAAATGACCATTTTCAAACGAAAAACGGCTTTTTTCCGCTAAAATTCTACTACGCACAATAAAATCAAGAAATGGCTGTCACTGTGTCACTATCTAAAACTTTTATAAAGTCATCGTATCCTTTAATCACTTTATTGGTTCAATACTTTTGTCACAATTTGAAATCAAAACATTTTAAAACTTATAAGGTCTCTTAAGTATATAATTAACTTTTTCACACAGATCCGGCTTCGTAATTCTAGAGCTACCAGTGCTGCCAGCAGGGCGGTACACCATTATGGCGTCAACATACTATCCGGGGCAGGAGGGCCCCTTCATTTTAGAACTCAAGTCCACTATAGAGCTGACATGTGAGGTGCGCGCTTAGGCGCGACGAGAGAGAGCGAAGATTGACGATACTATAACCTAGAAGAAGAAAGAAACTATGACATAAATCGCATACAACGTGTCACAAATACTCACTTCGCGCGCTAGTTTTAACAGGTTAGGTTAAAAGCGAGTGAAGCGGAGCGAGAATAAAATTCTAATGTGATTCGGAAGCGATGGACTAAAATATACCCCTGAAAGAAAAAAATAGTTTTGTTTGAGTGACAGTTCGAGAAGTTTCGATAAACGTACGAAAAAATATCAATATTTGCTATTTAAAAAATACATCATAGATTCATGGTGTTGACATTGGCAAATATAACACAATTGCGTTTTCATGGGATATCATAAAATTATATCGCTTTAGCGGTTATTCAATTCAATTCAATTCAATTCAATAATTTATTTATAAAAGGAACTTTTACATGTCATTAACTTAACCTACTATACAATAATTATTGTAATTTCGTTACAATTTTGATTTCAGAGGAATAACACTGTCTATCACTTTTTGTTGTTGCTATACTGTCCCGTGACTAAGGAGACAACGTTGATACAGTTTCTTTAATACAAATACAGAATGCTAATCAAGAGATAGTTCATAAAAAAAAACTTTTTGATGAATTGTATTCCGTTTGGTCATACATTTCAACGTGACTCGGGAGACATTGTTATAGCAGCAAGAGAAAAAAGTAATCAAGTGTTTACTTATATGTGATTCGCGTGGGCAACTGACAAGGTTAGGCATAATTTTATGAACCTGATATGAAACATATGAAATTTAAAAAGCCTAAATTAAAAAAAAATGCGTCCGCTATATAGAGGCCTTCGTACGGTTAAATATGTATATGATTTTAAGCATTATTCCCTGCTCATAAGGTCCAAAATGTTTATTTTTAGACGTGAGGTTATCTTTTCAGTAATTATTCGAAATGTAAAGTTATCAGCTTTCAATTAACTGAATTATTTTTTTATATAAACATTCAAATTTATAACGTAAGTCACGCATTTTAAGGTAGTTTTTCAATTGCTTCTCCACTTTCGCCTAATCGCGCTTTGACACGTCTATACTACTCTGTGATGTTGTCGCTTAAAATTAAATGAACCGCAATGACTGGACATCAATCCAATTTATACTTTAAGATAATGGCAATGAAGATTAAATTTGAAGTGAATGTTGTGTCAGTTTGGTTTACTTTTGAGCGTGTTTCAAAATTAATGGCATAATGCAAATAAGTACTTATTATAGTAACTTTTAGAAATGAATCTAATAATCGATAAAAAAATTTTTTTAAATCTTAATGCATTGTTTGAATTGTTTCATTCTTTTTGTGTGATACTTTGTAGTTCTTAAGCATCACAGTTATATGAAGTTGGAAAAAGATTTTTATATATATCGTTAAATAAATATTTTGATACATATATGTGTTTTATTGATTTATTTCATATATAGGGAAACTAAAATTAAGTACGTCCAGTACACGTAAAACTAAAAATATCTAACGTATTCATAAATATCTAGAAGAGAATTGAGCCGTTGTTAAGATATTTTTGAGCGTACTGTACTATCAAGAGCACGGAATATCTGGGCACGAGAACTGAAAGATTATCTGTTATATAGTGTAGTATATAACAACATTTTATGGAACAAAAACTTCCTTCAAAACTTTGATTTATTGAAATATTAAACAAATAAAATTTGTAAATGAGTGCTCGAAAATAGCTCTAAATAACCTAACCTAACATCGAAATATTTTTAAGGAGGCGAATAATTGATTTAGCTAAGGTAGAAAAACTTGTTCGGGAAAATACGTAATATGTCGGGTGAATGTGTTCCTTCTGCTGTCAACACAGTGCATCCTCAAATCTTATAAAAGGTCGGCAACACGCACGTGACTCCTAAGGAGATGCGGGCGTCTATAGGTTGCGGGGGCCGCTTATCATCAGGTGGACCGTACGCTTGTTTGCCACCGGCGTTATATAAAAAAAAATACGCCGAGCAACGCTCGGTCTCCCTGATACTCCCACATTGTAAGATAACATAATATACCTGTATATAATTATATACCTGTATTATCGAGCTGAAGCTAATTCACCTACGTATATGTAACAACAACAACATATGAGTATGTACTTACAGCAAATACAAGAACTAAGAAAGAATACTCCCTTGGATACACCTATCGCCTCCCATAAACCAAAACTAACATATTCCGAGCCATTTTCTATATCGGGCCTGTAACCAAATCCACACGTAATCTAAGATCAAATACTCGTTTGCATAATTCCGACATGCGATATTGGACCTTGCCGCCCCTGTAATAAGGAACTTTGAGGTTTAACACGCGAGCCTTTCGCTTATCGTCGTGTGGAGTGTACCGCTTAAGTTTGAAGCGGTTAGCGGTATTACATACAACAAACATACTAGAGTAAAACCAAAGGTCGATTGCATGAATTGTAACTGATATTTAACACTTATTTAGTTCAGTACAAAACCCAAAATTATGATTGGTGTCATTTTTTTGTTGGTAAAATATAATATAAATATAACAGGGGCATTTGCCCCGCCCGTGAGGCCTTCCCCGTATAAAAAGTTCCCCCCTCCTCCGCTCATCGGATAGTGATCCTGGATGCGCGCCTGGTGAGGTGTGCAATAAAGTGGAATCTTCGGCTATTGGTGAGTGAAGATAGAGGTCTGAGATGCTTTCGTCGAGTCACTAGGCAGCTTGTCCCTCAAAGCTAAGTGTCTTAGCTTTTAGTTTCATAATTGTTCTAAAGCTATTCCTTAATGATGCGATTTTTTATCTAAGAAAAAAGTAACAATTTACGTATACAAAAAAAATCCATAAAATTAAAAATTTGATGGCGCGACGCGCTCAGAGGGGCCACTTCAAAATCCGATCTTCGTATCGTGCCGTCCCTTTCACTCATATAGTGTATAAAATGAGAGTGAAAGGGACGGCATGATACGAAGTTTGAGTTTTGAAGTAGAAGTCGGAGTACAGGCTCAGTTTCTATAGGTCACTCCGTAGAATACGTTGCAAAAGGTGTAGAAAATTTAATTTTTTAAAATTTTCCTTTGGTATGGATACAACTGAGTAAATATCAAAAATGGTATTATGTAATATCTTGGGACAACTTTTGCCAGCTACAAAACCTCGAAATTTTTGGACTTTCTACGCAGGCGGAGTTGCGGGCAAAAGCTATTAGGATATAAATCCATTCGCGCCATAGGAATTTTTATTCCTTTTGCGACAAACTTTTCAAACTTTCCATACCATCGGATTTTAACGAACACAGCTTATGGTTACAAACGGTTTGGTGCAACCCACCCTAAATATATTTTGCTAGCTTAACCTCTTCACCGCCACAGTAGATTTCGTAAGTTGTCTCACACGCCAAACTCGCAGAGCAAACGACCGAAAATGAACCTTACTTGATAGCACGTAGGTTGCCTTACATCGCCTTGACATGAAGTCATGGCGTGTGGGGCAAATGTACTTTTGTTTTTAAATAAATTAAAATATTTATTGTACAGAAAATTACTACATACTAGAACTAGACAGTACAACAGTAACATATACTAGGTCAAAACTTCCGACCCCTAAACTAGGTGTAAACCTGTGTTATAGGGATTTGAGTTCGTAAAATACAGAGTCGTAACTAACGTGGTTTGGACAGCAATGCGAAATATAGTAAGTAGTAGAAGAGTGGTACTGACTATATCAAGTCAATGGCGGCGAAAAGGTTAAAAAAGACCCTCAGAACATGAATACGATTTATTCGCTCGCCTCTTATGCCTTAGTAACCCAGTGTAAATGTTTTATAAGGGTGTGCATCAAAATTTAATTCCAGCAGCGAAGTAGACGCCGTTGGCAGTTTTTCTGCAGAGTAGTATACCTACGTCAAACGTTTGTTTGGAATATTCCAGAATAGATAATAGGAGCGCTCGTGGCCCAGCGGCGCCTGCGTACTGCGTGCGGTATGCGAGGTTAAGCTAAGTTGGCTGAGGTTAGTTCTAAGATGGATGGGCCGCTTTGAGTGGTTATTAACTGAGCGCTCCCGTGCTTTGGAAGGCACGATAAGCCGTTGATCCCGGCAGCTGTCTATGATAGCAGTCGTTAAAAGGCCTTCGGGCGGCTTGAGAACTTCTAACAGTCAAGTTGCCCACTCGACAAGCCTAATTCGGATAAGGTCTGGTTTCCCTTCGGTTTGGAAGGTCAGATCAAAAATCAAAAATCAAGGTCAAACATTTATTCTGCAAATAGGCCACAAGGGCACTTTTACATGTCAAAATATCAGATGGCAGTCGCTTCCGTAAAAACTAGTGCCTACGCCAAATCTTGGGATTAGGTAGCGGACCTCTGGCACGCTTCAGGATGCAAATGTACTGGGATAACGCTAACAGGATGATGAGATAATATGAAAACAGGCTCGTACCACTAAGTTTATCAAAAACTTACACGAAATAACACGAAATAAAATTTGATATTTAACAGTAGCCCTCATTCTGACGAGACTGGTCTATTGTCTAATCGCATAGTGGTTTATTTTTCCGATAGTTTTCCCCCTGTGTTCGAACGTCAGATAGCGTCGTTTACGTCAAACGAGTGCCTTCTGACAAAGAGGACCACGGGCACTTTTAGAATGGAAAACGCTAGAAAGGATGAGACTTATTGACTTATTTGACTACATATCATACTAAGTGTAGTGTAGGCTGGTAAGAAGCATTTAAGTGTCATGTGTCAATCGGTCATGAGGCACTTCAAAAATAAGTCGTCACGGGTAGGAGCGCGTTGAAATAAGAGTTTGAAATATGTCGAGCGATATTCGACCTTAAAGACTTTAAGTGACCCGTTTATATATGTAGTTTAATACATAAATATCACCCAAAGAGCTGGAGCCACTTGTTCGAAAAATATAAATTATTGTGTATTTAAAATGATAACACGACGCGATTTGCAGAAATATAGTAGATTGTATGACAAGGGTCTAAAATGAGCCATATTACCACGAGATAGTTACCTCACTTCGTTCGGGAAAATAGTTCGAGAGGTAATATGGCTTTTAGACCAGAGTTATACACTCTACTTTTCACTTCGATTGCGAGAAAATAAATAAACAAAGGTTAGCCATCCAAAATTAACAATTAATTCCACGGCGAACTTATATGTAATTTGGCAGCATGTTTTTTTTTCTAAACTGCTTTCATGCTTTGACACACAAAGAGACACCGCGGTTCGCTAAAACGCTAACTCACCTTCCATTGAGCGCTTCAAAGCGTTGCTCGAACGAACTAATCACTTTTTTAATTATTGTGAAATAGGGACTACTACAAACTTAATCTTTAGACTATTTAGAGAAATGAATTCTGTTTTCTGATTGGTCGATTTTAGTAAAGCTGTATTCTGGTTTGTTAATACCCAATACCAAATATTTTTTAAATTAGTGTTTTGTGATTGGTAGATTTAATAGGTGAAGTATTATGATTGGTCTAAATTGAATGTTTTGAAAATCATAAATATGTGTTCATATTTTCCCTAGGGGTTAAATATACTACTTTAGCCCCGCTTGACAAGTCTAATATGGCACACTTTTCGAGCATAAGAAGTGAAAAAGTTTATTATTACCTATTTAAAGTTTGAGTCGAAGAGGTACAAAACACTGGCTAGCTGAATAGAAACACAAAACTAACAGTCTAATACACTACACACACTAATTTAGGCCCGGCTAAAGCCTCAATAGTTATTTAACAAGAAATTACTGTAATTAGGATAAGTTTTACATCGAAAGATGCGCGTCGGTTCTAGGTTCTAGCCAGAGGTCAGACTAATTCGCGGAAATGGCCGCCGCTCAAAAATGGGCGGGTGCCGCGCGAGTGTCGACTTTATGTCGTTTATGCCGCGATGTTTAAATATCGGGAGTTTGGTATTTTGGCGCGCGTGGAACGGCGAATAGGAGAAGTATTTACGATAAAATAACGCAAAAATATAAGTGTAGTGTAGTAGGCTGGTAAGAAGCATTTAAGTGTCATGTGTCAATCGGGATTTAAGCCAAATAAAGGAAGCTGCTTATCCACATTCCGTGCCTCATTCTGGCCCCAGGACTCGTCGTATTTTACACTAAGTTGCCATTTAAATCTCAGTCTGAACTTTCATTAGCCAGACTGTAGTTAATAAGCTGGACTAAACATGCAATCTGGACTAAAAATTTGGATATTTATTGTCCCAAAAATTATTTCCCAATGTATGACCGTATATTGGACTTGGTCATATAGGTCGGTCATAGAGAGATTTAGTTGTGCATGTTTCGCGAGGACATTTTCAAAGTCGCAAAATTAAGGGCTTAAAACCTAATTATCCGTTTGAAAGGCGTAGGTAAAACAGGCACGGAAAAACACGCGAACCAAGCCGCAAAAGCCCAAACCCAAAGTAAATAAAATGACGCGCAGCATCCTTGTCCAAAAAAGTTTATTTCGGATTTAAAGATTCAGTCCATTCATCCTTCAAGTACATCCGGTCATCGAACAAAA
Source organism: Epiblema foenella (assembly GCA_963556455.1). NCBI lineage: Eukaryota > Metazoa > Arthropoda > Insecta > Lepidoptera > Tortricidae > Epiblema > Epiblema foenella. The sequence continues at coordinate 7,612,386 of OY747108.1, read as the reverse complement.
CCAATTGTGTCCTACGTCCGTCTCAGCTGTTACCGAAAGAACATTTCCAAGGACTAAACCATCCACCCAACCAACAAACAGACAGACAAGACACATCCAAACTTATTTTTATTTTCATACCACCCACATTTACGACGATCGTCAACCGAGTTGCATTCCAAGTCGTTGTAACTTTTAACAATGTCGTTACCATGGCTATGCCACGGAGAAAAGGTCTTAATCGCCATACTAACACAATAAACTTACTACTTTTTGCACTAAGTCACCATAACTACGCCGGTCTGTTTTGCTAAGAGAAGAAGTCGTATCAATGTATGAGTTTCATAGGCACATAAGACCTTTTGGTTCGGTTCGATCGCTAGTTGTAAAACACGTGGTCCACAAGTAGGTTAGTGGCTATAATAAGCATAACACGGAAACTATCTTACTACCCCATTAAAATACTGGAGACGGACTGTATTAGCAGGGTTTGGGAGTTCGTAGCCTATTAGCGGCGCTCGCGTGCCGTGGGCTGCATCGTGGGCCGGGGTCAGTTCTTGGATGGGTGACCGCTTTGAGTCGTTAATAACTGAGCGCTCCCATGCTTTGGAAGGCACGTTAAGCCGTTGATCCCGACTGCTGTCTATGGCAGCAGTCGTTAAGCCAAGTTGGAGGCCTTCGGGCGGCTATGAGAACTTCTAACAGTCAAGTTGCCCATTCACTTGACAAAGGAGGGTCGAAGTTGCACCATGCCCGTAGGGAGTACCCACCGCTGCTCGTGACCCCGGTGGTGCTAAAAGTGCAACGAAACTGGCAACCCTGCTTCTTCTGGAAGATCTCACGGTTCTAAATAATTGCCATACGAAAAATAAAAATAAGCAGGGTTTGGGAAAGAACGGAATGTTGAACACAATTAAGGTCTGAAAATATTGATAGGCTGATGCTGGCTGATCACGTAATAATATGTCACCCACACTACTAACCGATATACCGGATTGCCATACCTGGCGGAGTATATTACTGTATCATGCCTAATACAAATATAATACAAATACAAACATTTATTCTGCAAATAGGCCACAAGGGTACTTTTACATGTCAAAATATTAATTTACAATTTAAGAAAGTCTGACTATAATAAGTAATACATTTTTCATGTCAAAACATTAATTTAAAGCTCAAGAAGGAATAATAATTTCGAGTTTAACAATTATAACAAAATCAATGTCATACAGTGAAGATAAACTTGCAAAGTTAATATATTAATTACAAATATTAAGTTAGAGATGTATAAGGTCTCAAGATTAAACAAGGAGTGAAATTAATATATTATCCCAGAGATGTACATGGTCTCTGAGCGTCAATATTAAAATTAATTTAATATTGTTAGAGATGTATATGGTCTCTAAGTCACTGATAATAAAAACGAATCCACAACAGGATGATGTCTCTCGTCAATCCCCTATAAAAAGACACTAGTATTAACGTAGTCACTATGTCCTAGCAAGCATGAACAGACCGGACTCCACAAACAGCACCCGATCACGAGTATGACGCGTATCTCAGCCATCGCCTATATTGTTTGGTCGAATAGGAAATTTCGGCACTCACTGCATCCGATCGACAAGAAACGAGACTTTCTTTTTCTTAAACCCAGTGGGACGAGCCGGGGTTCGAATCCGCGACCTCCAGGCCCTGTACTCCAAACTTCGTATCGTGCTGTCCCTTTCACCCATACAGTGTATAACACGAGAGTAAAAGGGACGGCACGATATGAAGTTCGGATTTCGAAGTTCGGAGTAGGCCCTCAGGGGCTACTCCGAGCTTTGAACTTCGTATTGTGCCGTCCCTTTCATTCATATAGTGTATAATACGAGAGTGAAAGGGACGGCTCTATACGAAGTTTGGAGTACAGGTCCTGGAGGTCGCGGATTCGAACCCCGGCTCGTCCCACTGGGTTTAAAAAAATGCAGTTATGAAATATTTGATATTTCACAGTGGTTTTTGGGTATAGCAAAACAGCCAACCAAAAAGACTGTTTGGCTCGACCAGCTATGCGATTCACTAAGCATCGTTCTCACTAGTCCCGTTTTATATGGAAACTGTCAAAAGGTGATAAATGACATTTGACAGTTGCCATATAAAAACGGGTGAGCTGTAAGATGACAGGTGCGGACGAGTCGAGATGTAAATAATCGCCCTTAGTTGCTACATCTTAGTTAATCTACTTCTAAAGGTTTCTATACCTACAAAAAACAAGTTTAATCAATCTGATTTGTTGTTGTGTTTGTTGTCGTTGGCTTTTGGCCGCTTTGTGACGTTTTCCTGCTAAAAGATTACTCGACATGCTTACAACGCCAAATATCCAATTCTATTCTTCCTCCAGCCAATTTGAGATCAAGTAACGACCCTGTTTTTCCTCACTTTTCCCTAACATTTCGGATGAAATTTAAATGTAACATAATTTCAGGACAACCGATGTTAGTGGTGGTCGTAAAATTTGCCGCCCACGTTTTTACTGTGTCCGCTCCGCCCTTTTAATATGGCGTATTTTAGTTTATGTTGGACAGTGACTTAGTTAAGGTACATATTGTCTATGAACCTTTTTCATTTGACCGTCAGTAAATTAAATACCTATTACAAGCCAAAACGGCGTACCTAAGGCTTATTCAAGGGGATAGTTTTGGGGGTAATAATCAAGCATTTTGGCGCCTCTAAGTTTTTGTTACATGTGCCATTTTGGAGCATACTCGTAATGGGATAAATATTAAATACCTACAAAGTCGCTTAGTCCAAGATTCAAAGAATTGATTTGCTGAGAATATATGATAATATAAAAGATGTTGAAAATAAAACATGTCCAGTGCATTCAGCGTGCAAACATTATTCAAGAACGGCATTTGAAATTTTCAAAAACCGCCTCTATAAAAAAAATCTATATAACTATCGAACCTGCTCACGTAATTTCACGAGAACCGGTTGAGAATTGCGACCTGCAGGCTAATCACGTAACTTTATGTACTAACGGTAGATAGATTTTACTGTCAATTTTCGACCGTTCGAACGCCTGTCAAAAATTCGCACCAGGTAACTTTATGTACTAACGTTAGAAACACCATTTCCACAGACTTATAATAAATACAGACGTGACTCGGTAATAATAATACCAGTTCCAAGCGAGAAGGTCATATACAAATCTCGCTAAGTGCGACAGAGAGATGTGTATCATTTGCTGTCTTTGTCATAGTTCCACTTTTTGTTATTGGGCACAATGTCAAAATTAGCATCGTTGGGCTCAACAAAAGGTAGTCAGAAGTGTCATCTCAAAAACTAACTGAATTAATTAATGTTTTTGTGCATAAAATAGTGCTTTGGGCAACAAATGATATAGATCAGGGTTTTTGTGGTACAGTTTCTATAAAACAATCGTAGTTTGCTGCGTGATCGGCTGTAAAAGCTGCAGAGAAAGATGCGAAGAAAATGTAACCTTTCACACGTAATTATACTATTTTATACCTTTATCTAAGCGCAATATGTGTTATTTTATTGGTACAATTAAGTTTCATTCAAAATCTTGTAAAATAAAGCGATTAATATTGAAATAATAACATTGTTTACATTGGTGATTTTAGGTTAGAAAATTTTTGTTGACGTTATTATCCGCCTAAATTACGTAGGTTGTTTATTGGAAGCTGTCAGAAATGTTTAAAATTTGTTCTTAATTTAGCTTCCCTGCAATCCATTTAGGGATACCAGCTAATAAGATTTAAAAGTAGCCCAATTATATGGTAATTTAGAGTTCTATAAAAATAACACTAGTCAATTTTATTATGTAGCAGCAAAATTGTAGTATTTCTTAGAAATGGACAAGCAAATATATAATTTTCTTTTCTAGGTTTCCACTAAATGATTCTACCCGAAATAAGTGGATAGCAGCGGCAGGTCGGCAAAACTGGAAGCCGTCTAAAACAGCTGATTGTGTTCAAAGAATTTCGAATTGCATTGCTTCCGCAAAACACTATCAAGAGTATAAACTCTTCTTCTTCTAATACTTTCTTTTCTGTTTGCCGTGGTGGTCTTAATCGCTTATGAAAGTATTAGAAAAGTATCCACAAAATTAATATTATTCAAAGGTCAGTAAGTGCCCCGATCAGGTTCCTGAATCTACCGTCCACTCTTTAAAAAAATCTTATATGTATAATAAATGTATGAATGTGTATTTGTTTGCCATTTCGTTCCTTAGTGTAATTATTTTTTCGCCTTATATATATGTAATTGAGTAGTTAAGAAAGTGCATCATCAATTTTAATTAGAGAACTTCCGTGAGTCGGACATATTGAAATACTCAACATGTTTCAGACCAATACGTCGTCCGTAGTCAATAAGAACCAGTCGCGATGGCAACTCGTCTAGCACTGCCTGCTAAATAAATCTTGGCGGCGGCTGTAGCGAGGCTCCGTTTATTATATTTCAATATATCTGAGACTCACGGCAATTTTCTAATTACACGCCAAACCACTCAAATGTCAGAAAGGTATGGAAAGCTATCTCGCTTGCACAAGCATGACAAGCACCATAAATAAAGTAGGTACATGTTTTGTTAACTAGTCGTCTACCGGTCCCTGGGATCCCAGGGATCATATCAAAAAATGCTATAATATTGTTTATTTTTTCGCCGGGAGACGACGGTTATACCTATTAGTGACAATAACTTGTACCCAATTTCGGAGCATTATACCTACAATAACTTCCACGTAATAATTAACTTATACACTTTAACGAAGTTATTTAGCATGGAATACCGTTAAGTAACACAGGGGCGCTACCGCGAACTGCAAACGAAGTTTTCGCTCTCTGTTGCACTTGCACGTTCGGACGTAAGTGGGACAGAGAGGAAAAACTTCGTTTGCTGTTCGCGGTAGCGCCCCTGGGTGCCGAGCGATTCTCTTAACTTACCGGTCATATTGTCGTTTACATGTATAACGACAATATTATACTTTTTTCAATTATTTCAAACAAACAACTTACTTCTTCTATCGCTCATACGAGATCAATTACATAATGCCTATAATGAGTCGAATTATACAAAATAAACAGAAGCCATGGGGTAATTTTAGTGACATGGTCATCCCACGGGAGGTATGTACTCTGTTGTCGTCCCTCGTTGCGGCACGCGTTTAGCAGCTCTTTAGAAATATTTATACTCTAAGACCATTTCGTACCGTACCGTTCACAAGGTGAATGAGATTCGACGTTCTGTTATTGCAAAGGTGATCCAATGAACGAATGGTTGTTCCTTCCAATGTTTTGCACAAATTTACTATCATAATAACCCAATTCAAAGCACTTTATCTAAAATTAAGGAAAAATGTGATCATGATAAATGAACACGAGTTATTATATTTAAATCACAAATACTAAACATGCAACCGATAAACACAAAACGCATTATTACAGAGAGAGTATGACAGAAAGACAAATGTAAATGTGACGATGTAAAACCTTTGTAATATTTTAAATTATTTTCTTTTAATAAGCCTTTAAATAATATCGGTACAAATAAATACATCAATTTATATTGTATCATTTAATAATATTTATTTTAAAGAACTAAATGCCATCTAGTAACGAATAGGAGAACTTGTTGACAGTTAATTCACTTGCATTCCATAATATTGACATCTAGTATGCAGTAGGAGAACTATCAGGTAGTAAAATAATGTTGGCTATACACCGAAGCCTAGACCCGCACCGAATTATAAAATGAAAAGTGTGGTGAAATTGCATTATCATAACAATATTATTATTGCAATAATCTTATATCGGTATAGTCTTTCAAATCAGTCCAAAAAGGTTCAAATTTTAAGAATTGTAGGCATAACCTGCCTATTTAAGTTAACCGGTTAATCGCCATGCGTCATGTACGGCAGTGATCCCTACAAACAAACTCATTTTCCATAAGAGATTGTACATGAACTTTAGTGTAAAGCACGAAGGTCACTTTGACAACGTACGTGACACCACACCACACCACACCACCAGGTAAGCAGGTAACACCTATAGGCGTTTTTGTCATATCAAGAGGGTTAATCTACCTACGTCCCCAAACAGAAATGAAACGAGCATTTATATTTCCCAAATTTAATACATAATAGCTCTGGACGTTCCTTGAATATCCACAATAGACAGAATGTTCTCTATAATTCAATCGGATCCGACATCAGTGTACACTAAGTAGGTACATGAAGGCAAAGGCGTCCACTATCGGCACGACACGGCAAAGGGCTCCTCAGCCTCACACATTAGACTAGCGGGATAGACAATGCATGCCAAAGGTGTGCTTGGGAATGCCGAGGAATGTTCGGCATGCCTAATGAGGCCTGGGCATGCTTAAGGATGGCTGCGCATGCCTAAGGATGCCTCGTCATGCCTAAGGACGCCTCGGCAACCCCGGCAATCCTAACCACATTTTGGCGTGCCCGAGGAGGAATCCCTTGGCGTGCCAATGCCGTGCCAATAATGGGTGCCGGGCCTAAGGATTTGACAAACTTCTGACAAATTGAAGGTCACACTGTAGGCTTGCCTAGTTATTGCTTCATGACTTTACTTCGTAATGGTCCATAATGATAAACTAAAAATCATTCTTTGCCCGTGGCCCTACACCGTTAGTCCTAATGATTGTACCACAGGTAATTTTCTTTGTCCTTGGTTCTATCAATCTGACCATAGACACCTAGCATCCTCTTCTCCAATATGTTTGACTGTCTGTTTAACCAGTTGAACATATTGTATAACTTTCCTTCAATTTTTAAAAAGTAGTCGAGCAACTTGTTACTTAAAAATGCAATAAGTTCAATTACAGTATTATGACGTTAAATAAAATGAACTATTCTTACGATATATTTCAAAACAATAGAGGAAAGTTGTCCAATATGTTCAACTGGTTAAACAGACAGTTTAGTATATTGGAGCAGAGGCCTAGCATTACCCGTATTCCATATATCTCTACCACTACATTTACCCTGGTAGCTTACCGTTAGATTTCCCTCCTTCCACTTGGTGCCCAAGCCTATGATTCCATGGAATTGCAACGTAATGTTTTTGTCGCTATGCTCCCATGGTATCATTAGATGTATTTTGATGCCGTTTGGCTGCCATAACACCCATTGATAACTAAATATTTTTCCGTCATGCTTCCATGCAACTGCCCTGTGGGATCCAGCGGTGGTACTTTTCCTCGTCTCTCCCAAGCCACTGCCCAACGGGATCCAGGGATAACGTTATTCCTCCTGGTTCCCATACCGCCGATTTTCCCTCTTGGCTCCCATACTGCTGCTGTTTGGGTCCCAGGAATTTGTTTTCCTTCTGGCTCCCATACCGCCCACCAGGGTAGGCAGAGGTGGCTGCATGCCAGATATACAATAGCTTCGACTACTCCTACTACCGATATCTTTATATGAAAGTAAGGGAATGAATATATTCCTGGATGCTATTGAGCTGTGGCGTGGCTTGGGAGTGGGAGCCAAGATATCTGGGATACCAGTATGCAATAAGTTCCATCCTATCCTTACCTGTGATTTCTAATATCTCCCCCCGAGGGTCGCTACAAATGAAACTACTGACGTCCACCTACATCTGTTAAGGGTGGTCGTTATAAAAGTAGTACGTTTGACGACCATCCTTAAAAAGAGGTGTAGGCACGACGACGAGCGAAGCTAGGAGGAGTGTTCGTAAAACTGTGCGACCCGACAGGTTGCAAATAAAATGGTCGTTAGAAAAGACTGTTCGGTTCAGGTGCTTCGCCGGCCGCTGCCGCGGCACGGTCGCTTTGCTTGTAATGTCGCAGTTGTACCAACACTCGTTGGCACACTGGCAAACAAGCCTATTACCCGAGGTCCCACCAACATGTCCCCCTTGTGGATCCACGGGTATTTTTTTTGACCCGTTGTCCTACCGCTCTAAACAGTGTTCTTCAGTGGGCCTACGGGCAATTTATTTTTACCATGGTCCCACTGCACTACGTATTCGACTCTAATGCAGCGAAGCGAGGAGTGTTTAAGCAGAACTATGAGCCTACAGAGCCGGCGAAGCGCCAGAACCGAACATTCGTTACAATTGGTTAGGTCAGAAATATTACTTGTTCGCAGTTCTACCAAACAAAATAGCTAGTTTTTAATTAATGTTTACCGCTTAATGCAGTGGGACCGTGGTAAAAATAAATTGCCCGCAGACCCACTGGCGAATACTGTTTATAATGGGTCAAAAACAATTACCCACCAGGGGGACATGTAGACCCACCTGCGAACACTGTTTCGAACTGTAGGACGACGGGTCAAGAACGACGGTAGGACAACGGATAAAACAAATTACCCGTGGACCCACCAGAAGGCCTTCCTTAACCGTGGTACCATCAGATAGTACCATTGATGGTTCTATGGTTTTTTTTTGCTATGGTAGTATTAATGGTACAACCGAAGTATTTTATTGCCGTGGTATCTGGTATAATTGATGGTAATACGGTACAATAAATGTTTACTAGTACCATTGCATTGCAATTATAATGGTCAATGATCAGCCAGTCAGTGAAAAAACTAATGAACTTTGACCTGCAATCGTTCAAAAACCACAAGTTCAATTGAATCTTATAATAGAAAATGAAATAAATTATGAATGGAGCTTTAGCCAGCACAAAATTACAAGAGGCTGAAATTGGCCTGAATGGCTTCGAGAAATGGATGGTAATAGCGGTATTGCTCGACTTGGCTAAATAATAATAATGTTGTTTTCTATATTTCTATGCAGTTATTAAAATAAGATCTTTAAATTATATGTAAACATTATCTACATGAATTAATTAATTACCAAATTGTCTACTATCCAGTACCACGGGTAACAAAAAATAATATTAGCTGTAATTCCATTGACATAATGGAACCACGGCAAAACATTATTTGCCGTAGTACCATCTGATGGTACCACGGTTAAGGAATGGTTGGTGGGACCACGGGTAATAGCCAAATAATATCCCTACCGGTAGAGAAGAAAGTAAAATGTCCACATTTCTCTAACAGGCGGGATGTGTCGGTAGAGACATATGGAATAAGGGTAAAGAACGACTATTTGCGGTAAGAAATACGTCGGGACCTTCATACCTTTAAAAGTATTTAAAACCTTTTTTATTAGGGATCTTTCTATTATAATAAAACAACACATAAATAGCATTTATTACTACCTAAATAAACAAGTACCAAAAATAACGGGTACACTTTGTATCGATTTTTCTATGGAGAAAGTATATACCCATTACTATTGCTCTTGAATGTATAAAGTATCGTTACGTTCTGGGTCTGCCGTGATGATTTGAACGTTGCGAGGAAGACCGTAGCAAGTCATAATTTGTAGTAGAAAAACCTTCTGTTTGCAGTTTTCAAGCATTCCTGAAAAAAAAACTTGATCTGTAGAAATTGCTTTGTAAACTGAATTGTACCTATTCATATACATCATTTTACAATCCGAAATTATTATAACAGTAATATGTAAACTGACATAAGTATAAGGTACGAAGAGCTAGTCAATAGAATAGAGTTACTAGTTATTTACTGAAATTGCGAGGCATCTGGTTCACGTAAGTGGTGACCGAAGACCTGGCGACTTCCTCGTACAACGTATCAGCATTGCCATATAGCGAGGAAATACCGCAAGCATCCTCGGTACGCCTCCCTCAAGGGCCTGTTTTAGATTGAAGATAGTTTTAATATTATTTCATATATTGTTGTTATGTATTACACTATGTATAAAAACTAGTGCCTACGCCAACTCTGGGGATTAGGTGTCAAAGTGGACCCCAGGATCCTTAGGGCACAACCGGAAAGATGCTGTGAGGATAATGACCCCCGATTTGGTTAACATTTTGAGCAGCCTATAATACTGGAAAAGTATGCTACTCCTTGGAGAAGCCATAATAATAGTATATAAATATAGCAATAACACATAATTACTAACACATGAGGCGTTGTGTTCCTGGCAACCAAGAATGCCAGAGCTTCAGAGGTGGAGCTGTATTGAGAGCGACGGACCGCTTGATCTTAGCTGAAAAATAGTTAAACTGATGTTAAGCAGGACGCATTACGAGGATATTGGTTGGGCAACACGTTTGTGCGATTCAATACATACTTACTTTCATACCTATTGGTTAAAAAAAAGTTTAACAAAAGCAAGGTTGGAATCTCCTTTTAAGTAATAAATGTACTTGTGTCAGGAGACTACGCTCGCCCAAAAACCATGTAAGTACATGTATGTACATGCATACAAACCTCATGACCTTTTTATTTAAATAAAAATTATAATTATACAAACTCTTCGCATATTCAATATTGAGAAAATCTGTAATACCATGGACTGCAAGGCGAACAAACCAGTCCATCCAGCTACGTTAAGCTGTCGACTATCGACAGTATGTCAGGACCGCATCCTCATATATATTTGGAACACCTCTCACGACGTTTGGATAGCCAGTAGATAAATATTATGACGGGAAAAGTTGAGGGCCAGAGGTCCCGAGGCAGACTACCCACTAGACGGAATACCCAAATCACTGGTGGTATCCTGTAACTATATCTGCACGAGGCCATCCATAAGGTGGGTGACAGGAGCCTATGGAGGAGTCTGGTCAGCAAGAATTGGACATTGTGTCCTCAGCATTGACGGAACGACTGATGATGATGATGATGATGTGCCGCATCCACGTTGTCCGGAAAACTAACTTAGCTAGCAGTCTACTATTAGGCATGGTTTTGGTCCGGCATAATGTGACAATGGAAAGGAACTGTCGTTTTTTAAGAACCCTTTTTTACATGTTTTTGGTGTTCCTAAAAGAGGCACAAAATTAAAGAAATGTATTTGTACCTTCAGTTGTTCCTTTTCTGAATGAGAATTTCCATATTTTAGCGGCGTCGGAACGCCGCTACGGGACTCTCGTTTAATATATATTTCTAATATCACATTACTTTTATATAGCGGTTCATAAAATACACTTTCTTACTAAATTTCATAATTATAGTGCTAATAGTTTCCGAGTAAATCGGCTGTGACATACGGACGGACGGACGGGCGGACGGATGGACGGACGGACGGACGGATGGACGGACGGACGGACGGACGGGCGGACGGACGGACGGACGGACGAACAGACGGACAGACATGACGAAACTATAAGGGTTCCATTTTAAAAATGTCCTCGATTTACCATCTAATACTTTGTGTCAGTTTTGTGACGTGTCATATAAAACTATATGAGAAATGCGCCACAAAACGGAATCTTTTTGCACTTTGTATAAGAGTACCTTGTTTACTACTTGTTTTCTCTCTGACCCTGACTGTACCTTATAGGAGACCGCAGCCATAATAACATCACTGCTTGCTCTTTAGGTATACGATGTTGTGTTCCTGGTAGTGAGTATATAAAGTCACAAGAACTCCCGAGGATGCACTATTTTCAGAGTGCGTCACTTGTCTCTAGCTATCAACACAACAAATCCTTATGTCAATAAAGGCTCGGCAACGACCTTGTGATTCTTCTGGAGTCCCAAGTGTTCATACTGTATTTTAGAGATTACTCAATAAAAAAACTTACTTGCCTTGAGGTAAGGAAATCTTGTGGACCAGGCAGCAGGGTGGCGGTTATAGATTTTCATTTTATCCAATTATCATCATAACCATGTGTTGATCAAAGAAATAGTCATCTTTAACATGTTGCCTAAAAATACGCAATTCACAATTGCTGCACTGAAAGAAGAAGATAGAGCATAGTAATGAACTTCTTGAAATAGCATCTGAATTATCATGACCCTGGCTACAGATTATGTATATTATAGTAGCCGTAGAAACTAAAAATGCTACAGTTTATAATAAGGACATTCCTCATTTGACTCAGTATTATTATCAGTATCACCCACGCATCCATAGTCTCAAAAATCCGCAATTTCATAACACCAAAATACCCATTTACAGATCCCTGACCCTGAATCCTAAACTTAATAAGGCTCGGCAACGTGCTTGTGATTCTTTAGGAGTCGATAGCGTCCATAGGCCATAGCCTATGGACGCTATCGACACCATAGTGTCTGCTTAACCCACGCCAGCGACTTTTCGAGTGACGAATGCGTATCGAATGACGCAGTGAGTGAAGGTTCCTTACGAGGTGGCCTGATGACGTTAGAGTCAAAAGACCTGGAACGACACGCGACCGATCAGCAAGGCATTTTCCGGGAAAGGCCTATGACCAGCAGTGGACGTCTATTCAGCTAATGATAATGAGTTATGCCATGGTGTTATGTTGTAACATGCACACTATTTATTAGTGATATGTAATAAAATTACTTACCCTTGGCGCGTAGTAGCAGATAAAGTCGTTACTTAAGTGAACTACCATAGCCAACTATTCGATACGAGCCATTATGAAAAAATGATTTTTATACGCGAAATTCACCAAATAAGTGTTTAATATTGCTCTGGACTAAATATTACATAATAATTGTAAAATGTATTTATTTCGTTGTACTCATTTTTTCTAAATTGTTATGTGACACGCCCTGTCAGTTTATTATTTTTAAAAGTTAAAGTACCTATCCAGCCTCTTAATGCTAGAAGAAGACTACCGGATTTTACCGTTGCTTTTGTATAAAACGAAATGGGTTCAACTAGACATCTAGCGTCAAGTAGAATAAGTTATTGCATATACATTACTAGTTACTTCATTGAGAGGTGATTGAGGGAAACCCCAGTCTTTGTAATCTAGTTTAGCCTAGTGGGTAGTGCACCTGCCTGTGAAGCTGACGGTCCTGGGTTGGAATCCAAACATTATTGCATCTACAATATTATTCGAGATTAATGTATTTTAAGCTCAACTACGTAATCGTAATAGTCCCTTGTCTTCTTGTTCTCGCCAAGTTTATTGCTCTGAGCTGATCTATACGCTGCTTTGGGTGCGATATGTGCCTTGATAGTAATCTATGTACACCCCACAAGCTTTATAGACCTGCCCACGCGTCGCTACCGTTTGAATAGAAAAGATTAATGAAACTCCTTCTTCATTATATTTGCAAAGTTAGAGTAATATCATTTTAGAAGAATTTTATGAACATAAGTCGATGCAATAGCATACACACAATTTCAATATAGTGTATTCGTATGTACCTGCTTATACCTAATGAATGACGAAACGTATTATTTAGGTATTTAAATAATGTAAACAACAACGAAAAAATACAAAAATATATTAAGAAATAACATCATGTCTTTATACAACTTTCTTCTCTCTTCATGCGAGTAGGATTTTTTCTTGGCAGTAAATCCGCGCGGAATTAAAAACTCACCAGCACCAACGACGGCTTCGCAATCTCGTTGTATCATCTAAAACATTTGACATTTGTGTATAACTCTTGTGTTACTTTACCTACCTACCCGCGCGGATCCGCAGGAGTATTATCTATTTGGTAGGGACAACAGGTAGAGGCGCGGGATATAATACATCTTATGTACATACCGAAGATTCACATTACACGCTGGTTACAAAGGAAGACAGAAATAGCATCCCAAGTGGACTTAATAAACTCATGTTTAAAGGATTCGGAGACTAGGTAATTTATGTCGTCCTATTACTTTTCATAAATCGACAAGCATACATCGACACGCGGGGCACGTATATGAAAAAGTACATACTTATAAATTAACACTTCTATATTTCAGCGATGAATAATATGGCATGCTATTTTGCTTGGTTCGTGTTACTTCATAGTTTCCCTCGTTTTATCTTTCACACTCTGCATCTTGCAGCATCGCGTCACCACCAAGAGATGGGGAATCTGGTTTATGTACATCCTGAAAAGAAACACATAATAATACCAAATATATTAGTAAATACGAATGTGAGCAAATAAATACCACATGACCATGACATTTGTTGTTACTTACTTTTCGTTTTATTTAAAGTGCTTAGGGAATTTTAAACTCGATCGTGTGTTTTAAAGACATTTCAAGGAAATTTGGGGCATTTTCACTAATTAATAAACCCAAATCATGACCAAAATCTTTGTTTAATTCATTGTTATGACATGACAGACACGATGACTGACGATGACTTTGTCACGCAGTAATTGACATATTTATACCGTACAATTTTACCGTCAAAAAGTTACGTGTTTCCAATCATTTGATCAATTTCTTACTTTAGTATGGGATTTCCATTCAATCGTTCATTCAATTATGTACTAGCGTCGGGTACAAAAAACATGACATTAGCTCAGCAATTTATACTTCAAAATTGACATTAAAATCTATCTAACGGTAGTACATAAAGTTACGTGATTACCCCGCTGTAGACGAGAACAAACGGAAATTCGGACATACGAAAGAATTTTTGTCGAAGCTGAAGCAGAGACCTTCGTTTCACTCGGTCAATAAGTATGTATGTCGTCGACTAGTACCCATAGTACAAGTTTTGCTTAGTTTGGGCCTAGGTCGATTAGTGTCGTCCCCAAATATTTTTAAATACTTTATCTTTTGTCGCGGAGGACCGCGATTAACCAACAATCGGTAAGTCAAATCAACTATTTTACCTTAATGTTGTGGTATTCTTTACTCGCTGGCAACACTAACCTCTATAGTCGTTGGTAGGACAATGATAGACAAAAATGGGGTAAAGGAAGAGAGACTGCAACTTATCATTCTCCATGTGGTGAGCATGTAAATGTGATTGTTGGAGCTCAACCATTTTCAAGATCATCGGTTCTGGTGAGTGTTTATGAATTTATATACAATGGTTAGTAGTGGGACTCAGCAAATACGGCCCGACCAAGGGCGTAATAACAATAGTTGCACAAGCAAGAGTTAAGAGACTCGTACGGAACCGATGCGAGGCAATAAAGGGTAAGACTATAGGGGGAAGGCAATGGAGGTCTTACGGGGCCCACTGGGGCCCCACACATTCTCCCAAGTAAGGGATCGTATACAGGCCGGAACACGTAGTGATTGTTCCTTGCCCCACAGCACATGGTTGTGGCGATCCCTGTGATGTCGTAAGCTCGTGTAGACGAGGCTTGACCGTTGCCGTGCGAGTCACGGGTCGCTTGGGATAGATTACAATACGGGTCCGTAGTTTCTCTGTATCAATACTCACAACAATGACCTTTATAAGAAAGGTAGTAGATCAATGCTGAGTCCCAAAACTGAACTATATACATTCAATGCAGATACTCGATTTAATATATTTTGTCGTCTCTTACATCCTCACAATTCAACGTGGCGACATCTTTAAATATATAGATTATACAAGATATATAGATATTAAAAGGTAGTCAAAATTATAATAATTATCTCCAGTCTTATCTTTACTCATGAAGTAAAGTCGCTTCTTAGTTCGCACACAGATTAAGTGGAAACTTAGGGTCGGTTGCACCAACATACGATCACAGGCCGGTCATCGTCAAATATGGCGCCGGCAGCTGTCAATCCATAGAAACTTGTCAAACTATCCCTACAATCATATTTTAACGAACACCGCTTACGATTACAGACGGTTTGGTGCAACCCACTCTTACACATGCAGCCCGCTGCATGCAGAAAGGTGAAGCTAGTGTGATCCGTAATAGGAATAGCCTATGTTGTCTACAGCTTAGTAAATTCAGTGGAGTTCATATATGTATGACACCGTTTTTTTTAACCCGATTGTCGCTTTATAGGCCGGCCCAATAAAGCGGTAGGAGTGCGCGGTTGGAGAGTAGTCTGAGGAAAATCAAGAGCAAACCTCCGAGACGACACTGGAATACTCTTAAGAATTTGCGCTCCAGTGAGATTGGTTGAGCGGCGTCAACCGAAATGCGAGTGGAATCGAGCTACAGGGAGTTTTGTCGCTGGTTCACTAAACCTAGCTTAGCTGAGAAGAGTCCAGGAAGAAACTCAGCTAGGCCGACCTGGGTCGGACTGACTCGTCGCGATCGTGCGGTGGACGTCCCCGCCGGCGGGAATGCCTAAGTGTACGCGTCGTGTCTGAGTTGGACGCCGTAATCGCAGCGTTCCATCTTTCGATGGACGATGTGATTACGTCGTCTGCATCCGTGAGTGTGTACCTACTGCCACGGGGCACCAGTCGCCCTACTCGCAATAACAAAGCCTACATGAAACAAATTATCTTTTATATATATTCCCCTGGCACAATAAATGGATGGTCGAATTGAGGCACGCTTACACTTACCGTCAATTACAATTACCTCTTTACAATAGATATTATTTGAACGGAGTTAAAGTTTCGTTTTGCACAGCATGAATAAAACAACGGTACATTTAAGTCGGTGAAGAACGTTAACTAGCCACTTTGCAAATCAACACCTAAATATCGAGCGGTTACATTTGCAATAGCGTATCGCTTCAGAGCGTGCATCCTAAATTTAAACATATGCCGTAGCAAATAAGGTCGTAATTAGAATGTTAAGACTGTATAAAATAAGTGTTTAGGGAGGCTATGTCTGGTTATGCTAGGAACTTTTTCGGCGGCTGGCAGAAGAGTGATGGCTCATTTGGAGGTGACGGCGGCTGGTAATCTGGATGCCGCGTTCAAATCCCGGCCCAATAACTTTTTCTAAATTGGTTCGCGTAAGATTGGAGTGGTTAGCGAATTGCGAGTGAAAAACCTTTAACAGTATTAGTTGCAATATTAAGTCATAGGGATTTCAAAAAAAGCCTTTGGCTGACACGATTTTTACTAAGTAAACACGTTAGCAGTCTTCATAAAAAATATGTTAAGGAGAGACACACGTTTGTAATGTCTGCTTTTTGCAAGCCCTGTGTTTTAAAAGGGGCTTCAGAATATTGTATTAATTCTTAGTATAGGACATTTCACTATGAAACTAAGTACAATAGTAGTGAATCAGCGCTGTAGGTGTCTGACACCTCGGCATAATGCTGAGCCAGTGTCCGTTTCACTGCCGCGGGGACACACATGTTGTGGTTTGTTTTCTTCTGTTTTTTTTTTTTTGTAATATGTGTGTCTTCTGTGTCTGTGAATAAATGTTTCTTTCTTTCTTTTTTCTTTTTACAAAGTTCCAGAAATACTAAATGTCATTTTCGTAGAAAAAATCTTAACACATTCTACAGCGGTAACGGATATGGCCGTAGTTGCCAATCAAGTTTGAACTTTGCTGTTTTGCAGTAAGGCCATCACTATTAAAGTACTTACCGCCAGCGAAGGTGCGTGAGGCAGAAATTGACGTGGACGGTACACGCATAGGGAGGTTGCCCCACATATATTGCCAGCCAAATTCAAATAAGGTCTGGTTTCCCCTCGGGAAGGTCAGATGGCAGTCGCTTCTGTGAAAACTAGTGCCTACGCCAACTCTTGGGATTAGGTAGCGGACCCCGGGCATCCTTTAGGATGCAACTGTACCGAGATAACTGTACTAGGATGATAATGATGATGATGATGACAATAATAAAAATATCATTAATTAAATGTGGTATTACATGCCAAAAATAGGACTAAGAAACTAATAACAATCCAGATTTGTCAGTGATGTATAAAGGTCTCTAAGCGTCAAGATAAAAAATAATAAGGTATATTAAATATACTAAAATATTGTGAGATATCTCTCTAAGCGTCAACATGAAAATAATACAATTTAATAAATAATTATCCTCAGAGATGTATAAGGTCTCTGAGCGTCAGTCTAAAAATAAAATCAAATGAGAACAGAGCGAAGTCTCCCTTCATGTCAATTCCACTGAACACTAGTACGAAGTTACTAGTCCTTGCAAACATGAACAGACCGGACCCCACAAACAGCACCCGTTCACGAGTATAACGCGTATCTCAGCCATCGTCTCCCTCGAATAATAATAAATCTCTTTTATTTTACGGTCGAGTATTGCTCGATATGTCATGATTAAGGGCCACGTATTGGTCCTTAGACGTGACGTGAGTGACCCGTTTATTATATTTAAACCTCTTTTATTCCTTTATTAAAAACTTTTACTTGCAACAAGTATTTCAACTTTTTTTTTTAAATAAATAAATAAATAAATATTAGAGGACAATCTTACACAAATCGAACTAGTCCCACAGTAAGCTCAAGAAGGCTTGTGTTATGGGTACTAGACGACGATATATTTAATAGATATAAATACATAGAAAACATCCAAGACTCAGAAACAAATATTCATGCTTATCACACAAATATTTGCCCTGACCGGGATTCGAACCCAGGACCGTCAGCTTTACAGGCAGGTGCACTACCCAGGCTAGGCTAAACCGGTCGTCTTGCATGCATGGTCTAAGAAAACAAGGTTTGATAATCCGGATCATGACATTCGTGACACCACATACGTCACTGTTGACGACACACACACGTCCGCATACCGTCGATAGGCTGATGCAAGGTTGATGACGTAGGCCGTGTCACCCCCACTACTAAGCGATGTGCCGGATTGCCATACCTGGCACAGTATGTTGTTGGATCATGTTATATTATACTTGTATAAATATTCTGATTCTGATATGTATACGGGGTGTTCGGCACGTGGACCGTCAACATTTTTAGGGATTGTGGTAGGGTCCTTTGCTACCGTTCCACCCTTGGACCGTGTCTCCATGACTGTGACTCTTGGGACCCAGGGTCCAAGGGTGGAAAGGTAGCAAATGAAGGGTCATTTGCTACCTTTCCACCTATTTTTTCCCCGAAAAATTTTAACGGTCCATGTGCCGAGCACCCTGTATATATATTTAATTAAGGCCCCTTTTGGGTAAAGGTCTCCTCCAATTTTTCCCATAAACTTCTGTCTCATCGGCTTCCATCCAGGTGCTGCCAGCCACTTCAACTATTCGTCTGACCATCGTTTTTCGGCTTACCTCTTTTCAAACGAATCATAAAAAATTAATCGGCTCATTTTAACCTTGTAAGCAATCAATTAAAGCTTTGCGCCGCAATAGCTGTGACACACAATTATAATGTCGCGTTTCATCGGGGCCCAATGGGACGTACGATATTCGTCGCTCCATCACTGTTCGAACGAGAAATGATACGATACTTTAGACGGGAAGTGAAAATGGAAGATGCGTAAAATGTGACTTTTTTCAACTTTTATTCAATAAATACAAATACAAAATCAACTGACATACACTTAAAGGTAACTTATAAATAAACATAAAAATATAATTATAAATAGAAAATGCTCCCCAAGTCGCCTTCGTGACTTATGGTGCCCAGTGCCCTTACCATGAGTTTGCATGGCCGTACTCGCTAGCGACTGCGTAAACGATTTAGTCTGCCGATTCTTAATTCTATTGCGTAACCGCCAGACGCCTTTGCCCATATTTTTTTTTATGCAGTCGCTAGCGAGTACGGTCATGTAAACTCTGGTTAAGGCATCGAAGATTGGCAGCGTTACCCCTTTGGATGGCCAGACTTAATCTCTGGCCGAAGTAGCTGCCAGCCCTCTGGTCACCCGAGGTATCTATCTTTTTCAAGTTTAATTTATTTTGGGCTACATCTATATTCAAAATCCTCATATCAAAAGAGGAGGAGTGCCTGTGATTCTTCTACAGTCGTAAGTCTGCTTACTTGCCTAAACCCCACTGAGATGACATTTTGCATTAATTTTAAATTAACCTCCCTCTATGAATTCATAAAACTTACCAAACCTAAGCTGACTAAAATGTGTTTTGTCTCTTTTCACAAAAGTAAATGTCAAAGTGACGGATAAGGATAAAGGAATATTAGCGGCAATTTAACTACAACAGATTATGAAATAGAAAAACTATGGATTTAAAAGAAGATTTTTGTATGGACTGACGACCGTATCTCATCATTCTCCTCTCGTTATTCCAATACAGTTGCAAGAATGCCCGGGGTCCGCTACCCAGGGCTCGGAAATCAGTTTCGTCTTCATACAATTAACCGGTTAAAAATTTCGGTTAATTGCGTTTTACGATATTTTTACGTATTTTAAATCATTTATTTCATAGAGGCTAATAAAAACAATTTTTAAATTAATAATGGAGATATGCTATTAGTTAGATATGATATTATTTAAATTTCGAAATTTTTTCAAAATGTATTTAGAATAAGCACTAGTATTTAGTTTAGCCCTCTCATGTTTGCTATGCCCTTGCAGGGCGTCACATGTATACCTGTATTATTATTTTTTTTCACCTGTAACCTGTAATGTGACATGCAATAAAAAATTCTATTCTATTCTATTCTATGAAAAGTACTTTAGAAGATATTTCAAGAGTTGTAAAAACCGGTTCCAAGCCCTGGGTAGCGGACCCAAGATTAGGAGTAGCTACTAGTTTTTACTGAAACGACTGCCGTATGACTTCCAAATCAAGGGGAAACTAAACCTTATGGTATTAGACTGACCACCGTATCTATATTTCCTTATTTCGTTTTCATCTAAACTTGACGATGGACGAATCAGGAATGATACAATACAGATATTATTCAGCTAAATGAGGCGGACTGTCCATTCGTCCATTTCTTGGGCCTATTTATAACGTGTTTGGGATGATTTGTTTTGGACAGTAAGATTAGTTGGGGGCGTTACATTAAGGGAACAGTATTCCGGACAATAAGGACGATGACTCATGGTACAATTTATGTCATAGTGTGGCTATATGGATGGAAAACCATCAAATTATCATAATAAATAGTAAATTAGACAAGTGAATTAAAATCATAAAAAGATAAGACGACAACCGCCTTAGCTTAGTTGGTAGTGACCCTGCCTACGAATCGTATAAACGTGATTAATTTTCCGCGTTTATAGTTAATGGTAAGGAACTCTTAGTGCGCGAGTTCGACTCGAACTTGGCCGGTTTTTAGTTATGATGTGTTATGTTCCTGATAGTGGGTAAGGCCGCCAGATCTTGATTTAAGAGTGGCCGGGGGTGCATATGTTTCTAGATGTCAACACAATGAATCCCCAAGTCAAGCCAGACTGTAAATCAGCGCTGAGCTTGCAAGCTCCAGCATATGCTGAGCCTGGTACCCATTGGAGCAGTCATAGTTTTTAAAATTAATTTGTTTTTTTAAGTGCTGTTTTTTTATTGTAATGTTTCTTTTTTCTTTCACGTTTTTTTTTAAATATCCGCTTTTGTATTATAGTTTTCTCTGTTTTTACATGGCAATAAAGATTTATTATTATTAATAATAACAATGCGGTCGGCAATGTACTTGTGATTCGCAAGCGTTCATAAGCTACGATGCTTCCATGCCATTCGGCAGGCCGTAAGCTGGTTTGCCACCGTTGACATTTTTTCTTCGTTAGGTACATCTAGGACAAAAATGTCATTTCAAACATCGCTCCAAATCGACCAACTTCCACATATACTTAGTCCCTATTCGCCCCGGTGCCGCTGCATACCGGGTAGAGGCAATCCGACCCAGGTCGAGCCTTGCTGAGTTTCTTACTGGAATCTTCTTAGCTAGGCTAGGTGTAGTGAACCATGCGACAAAACTCCCAGTAGCTCGATTCCCTTCACACCTTAGATTCTGCTGAAGCTGCTTAACCAATCTCACTGGAGTTTAAACTAGTGTTTCTACCGCCTGCGTAGTCGTGTCGGAGGTTTCTGGATTTTCCTCAAATTACCCTCCACGCACTCCTGTCAGTTTATTGGAATTATCAAAACCTACTTTTGTCCTAATTGGAGTACAAAACATTTTAAAACTTGTAAATGTTTTAAAGTTGCGTTGGTTCCCAAAGTACAGTTAAGAGCACAAATATGTGTATATGTTTTCACCTTATTCAATTGAAATAAGGTCCGAAAATGTATCCATAAGGCTTCGACTGTACTAATGATTCTGCTAAAATGGCAAATACGAGGTATTATCTCAATTTCAACGCTTAACTGTTTTAGTCGGTTTAGCGTTTGAACCATTAACAGACAAGTGTCGGAGTATATCCAGTAATAGGATAAAGCTTAAATAAACTGAAAAAGCGTTAATCATAAAGCTTTAAGTAAAAGTCTGGCTATTGCAAGTTAAACCAACATTTTTTTTTATATCAGCCCACACAACATTTAGGTATTTATTTATTTTCTTTGATATGGTTTCTCCTCTGCTTTCATGTGTGATAGTGATTTTATTTTTCCTATAAGTATGTTACAATTACATTGCAAAACTCTACAATAGCCAGTCAGCCAATTTAAATACTTAGGAAGTATTTACCAATGACTCCAGATGCACCGCAGATATTATACAGAAGATTACTATGGCTGAGAGAGCCTCAATAACAAAAAGCAGTTACTTAAAGCGAAAATATCGAAGAAAGTAAAAAAAAACAACTCATTAAGCATCTGGAGCATTGCGTTATATGGATGTGAAACGAGACGCTGACCCAGAGGGATAGAGGAGACTGGAAGCATTTGAAATGTGGTGCTGAAGGAGAATGTAAGAGATTAGTTGGACGAAACGGAAAACAAATGGAGAGGTTTTAAGCATCGTGAAAGAGACGAGAACTATGATAAAATCATCTTAAATCAATACAGAACAGGAGAGGAAGGAAGATTGGACACCTGATGCGGCACGACAGTTTTTTTGGAGGGCAGAATTGAAGAAAGAAGGGGTAGAGTTAGACCCAGATTGACATACTTCAACCAAGTGAAGGAAAAAATTGGTGCCGCTTCATAACAGGAGGTTAAAGGCCGGCAGAGAACCGGGGAGACTGACCATTACTCCAGAGACGAGTAGCTCTCAAGTTTAATGATGAATGATGATAAGTATGTGATAATCTTGTATCTTGTTGTACATATAAGGCAAACGCCCCGATGCTCGATACCTTACTGCACACTGACACTTATGTCACCTCCAAAATTTTTGTTTTTTTTTTTAACCTGGCTGTGGCTTTAAGTGATAGGAGTGCGCGGTTGTAAGAGTACTCTGGTGAAAATCCAGGGGAAAACTAATCTAACTATATATTCTTAAGTTTATTTTCTACTATGTACTTGATTTGTGCAATAAAGTGTTTACTACTACTACTACTAATACTAAAACCTCCGACACGACCACGCGGGTTGTAACTTCTACGTCTATTTTTTAGACTAAATAGTTTTATTACTAGGTATTTTACAACAAGACCTTATTTCCAGCTCGTCCATAAAAAGGACTTTTTTCAATACTTTTTGACTAAATTTTATATTAAAGTTCAAAAGCAGATTATCTTATTAGCAAACTGTACAAAACAATAAATCCAAGTTTACCAGTGACACAGGTGTATTAATTACACCGTTGTGTTGGTCATTAGTTACATGGGAACGACTAACGACTGAATGTTATGTGGAATTTTGTGCAGTTAATGGTTTGGATTGAACTGGTGGTTGAGGAGCCTAATCGGTATCATATGGTCCTACACAACCCTACATAATATCAGCGAGTCGATTCTAAACGTACGTCACAAGTTTAAATTTGTTTTTCATTTCACTTCAAAGTGTTTTAGCGATAATACCGCGTTGTGTGTCCATGTTTCAACTCAGTTGATTTTATTCTCTGTACTATTTTTGGTGAGCAATAAAGAATATTTATTTGATAGCTGACGTCACATTTCGCTGTCAATTAGTATGGGACGTTTTTGGGGTACGGCAGTTAAGCTGTAGTTAGACTCTCATTTTTCACACTGGAAACATAAAAATAATGAACATAATTCAAGAAACGATACATACAGAAATCCAATACGTAAACAAGAAAATACTTTATAGAGATTGAACGGACATAAAAGTACGGAAAAGTACACATAGAAACGTATTCTCTACTGACCCGTACTTTAAAACCTTTTATCCGACGACAAAGTCGGCATATCCATTTGCTTAATCTAACCATTTCCAGAACTACGTTCAGTTGTAGGCATTTACTACGAGACAAGATGGATGATCAATCACAGCACTGGAACTAGGCTTGCGAGGAATTCTACAAAGTTTGAAATCCAATGCTGTCTTAAACATGATACTTTAGCAGCGTATCCACCGTCGACGTGAAATGAACTTTGAAAAAGCGATAAATTCGAGATAATGTAATTAATGTGAAATATCGACGAGTTATTTTCCGAACCTCATTTATCTAGTGTTCGTTTGTAGAAAATTGAACTTCATTCTATTATGTACTCAGTCGGTTTAGCAGTGACCAATGATTGAGATACGGATGTGCCGTAGTAAATTGATAGTATAGTGATAGGTCCCCAGCTAATGGGAACAGAGCTGGCCTGATGTATGGTCTACGGGCTATTGGTTGCTACGAAGGCAGTGAGGTATCGTTGTTTACGCAGTTTTTTTTAAAGGAAGCCATTTCTAACGTGTTATTGCCGGTGTAATTATTGTTCGTGGCCCAGCGGCACTCACATACCGCGTTACCATGCGAGTTTAAGCAATGTGGGCCGAGGTCAGTTCTTGGATGAGTCACCGCTTTGAGAGGTAATTAACTGAGCGCTCCTGTGCTTTGGAAGGCACGTTAAGCCGTTGATCTCGGCTGCTGTCTATGATAGCAGTCGTTAAACTAAGTTAGAGGCCTTCGGGCGGCTTGAGAAGTTTTAACAGTCAAGTTGCCCACTCGCTTGACAATAGCATAATTTCAATAAGGTCTGGTTTCCCCTCGGCTTGGAATGGAAGGTCAGATGGCAGTGCCTTCCGTAAAAACTAGTGCTTAGGCCAAATCTTGGGATTAGGTAGCACCCCGGAGCTTAGTTAAGAATATCAGTAAACTAGTGGCTCTGGTGAGCTCTAGACCTGAGTGATATATTTTATTGATGATGATGATGTCAAACCCCTTGGCCAATTTGAAAAGAAAAAATTCCAATAATGGAATGAAAAAAAAAAAATTAGGTATATAATTTCGAACCTAATTACAAAATTACTCGAGAATCGGTTGAAATATGCGATCTATAGAGGAGCTGGACAGTGGACATCCGCAACACATGAAAAAGCATTATTGCTAGTTTTTAGCTTGTAAAAAGGAGTCTCTTCGCTTGCTTCGCTTGTTCGGTCAGTGATACTATGGCGTAT
This sequence comes from Epiblema foenella, assembly GCA_963556455.1. Classification (NCBI taxonomy): domain Eukaryota; kingdom Metazoa; phylum Arthropoda; class Insecta; order Lepidoptera; family Tortricidae; genus Epiblema; species Epiblema foenella. The sequence goes on along the minus strand of OY747108.1, from coordinate 7,587,371 downwards.
GGGGAAATTATTCTTTACTTTTCAGTATTTTATTTTGGAGTCGTCTTTTATTTTTTATTAAAAAAAAATATTTATTTTCTGCTTTTTAGTGAATCAACCAGAGTGCATCTCATGACGATTCTAATAAGCTCGAACACGGCTAAGATACACTGTTTTATTACGGGGTTCCGTTGCCTACCTTCCGGTTTCCATAATCAGATCAGGTTCATGGTAACATTACATCAAGACCATTTAAATTGGCTCCATCATAGTCTCTTCAGTATCTTGATCGAAATATCTTAGTGCTGAAACACTAGGAGTTTTGGATAACCATCTGCGGTCTTCTTCATCAGTTCCCTTTGAATTTTTGAGGAGTTCCCTCACTCAATTTCTCATTGAATCTCATAATGGGGTCCCATTACCAGAACTGGATTCTAGTAACAACGGACCAACCTTCAAGCATATGCTTTCAACCAAAGAAAGAATTCATAAATGACGGAGTTCTAAGGTAACACACATAAATAACAAAAAATTAACATGCAACTTAATTGAGAACCTCCTCCTTTTTGAAGTCGGTTAAAAAGACCGCTTGTGTTGTAGTAGGTATGCGATAGGCCTGTCTTTGATGTCTCTCTTCTTACGACGTACGGTCCGTTACCGTTCGAGTTAAATTCTCATTGAATCTCATAATATATGCTTAGGTACTATAATTTGTGATTTATTTAACGATATGTGTGTCGTACGGTTGTACCTACGTACTAAGAAAAGGTGGAAACGAACGGCACAGGACCGGTCTAAATGGCGAGCCTTGGGGGAGGCCTATGTTCAGCAGTGGACGTCTTTCGGCTGAAATGATGATGATGATGACTAAGAAAAGAGAAATTAGTTACTTAAGTTCAATTCATAACTCTAGCAACAAATAATTTTGTGGGCCATTAACATTATTTTTCTCTGTCGCTTTAAATTCTCCAATTCTATAGTATTTCTCACTCGCTCCCTCGTGCACTAAGCTCAAGTGTCAGATCGAGTGTGAAACACATTGAAATCAAATTGTAATGCCATATGGATTTTAGATTGACTCTCTGGTCTGTCGGTTCATCCTTTCTCGACGGATCGGCAATCAAGCAGAGTGCTTGTATACGTTTTTAATCGATTAATTTTAATCGACTCCAAGCTATTGAAAATCTGATGGATTACTTCTTGCTGTTGTAGGTATTAAGATAATTAAATCGCTTCTGTTATTTTCCTCAGATTTCTGAAAAGCGAGTTTTATTCCAGTTGGCGTATCGTTTTGGAATTGGACTGGTAATGGTGCTACTGTATGTATAGTAATCTCAAAATATCACAATAAATTGTAAATTAAAAAAGATTATCAATATCCTAAAATATGAAACTTAGAGATTTACAAAAATGGATTTTGTATCGCAACTGAAAAAATGTTTTTTGTTTTTTTTTTCAATAAATTTATAATATTATTTTCCAATAAATACAACGGGTGCCTCGAATATCTTTAAAAGTGCAACGTCTTAATTGTAGATACTATCAATTATTAGTAGCCGTTTAGGCGTCTAGCGACGAGTTTTTCTAATTTGACTAAATTTTTTTATGGTGCCATTCGAACTAGTGTTTAGGGCGGTCAAATGTTTGTATAGGACCATCTACAATTAGAGCAACACAAGACGAGTGGTAAAGTACAGCATTAGATGACGAGCACTGAAAACGCTCCATACTGATAGGCAATGAAATGTGACGTCACAGTGTATTGGCCTCGTAATCCCGTTGCATGGAAAAACGAGTAATTTGTAATTTTAGTCGTGAAATCTTACCATAGACGTTACCATACAATTTCCTTTTTATTTAAATATGGGAGTTCTATTGGTAACTTTCAATTTACCTTTGGAAATTTAAAAAAAAAAACATTTTTGAGAATCTTTGAAGTCCCATATATATGTATATATATATATATATATATATATATATATATATATATATATATATATATATATATATATCCCGCAATCAATCTGCCGTCCGCTGAAGGCGAAATTACATTTAAACTGGCGTCCACCGGCATAATGCGTCCGTATACCGGACGCCACTTTTTTTACCTATGCCACGTAAGTCCTTTTGGCCTTGGCTACCTGTACACCAAAAATCGATGGAAGTCAAAAAATCGGCCAGACGCTTGCAATTGTATTCTGAAAAGTTCACGGCAAAAACTCAGTCGACGTGTGGCGCTGCTGTTGCGCGGATATACGGCAGACGTATACTTCGATTATCTTCTGATGATGACACCGCGTATTTGGCGTCCCCAATGCGACGTTGCCAGCTCATTTACGCGGCATTAGATCGGGCGCAATATTGCAACCAAAACATATACAAAAATATAATAGTAGGTGGCGCATGGACATTTGTTTTTAAAACGTATGTTGTTGTTTGTTATTTAAATACCTAAGTGTAAAAAAATAGGAAATAAAAAATGAATTTACAGAACAAGCTTTTATATTAAAAAAAAAAACTAAAATTAAAAAATATGTATAGGCTGTTCGTAGAAATATGCGTTAAATAATGCGTATAATTTCAAATTGTTATATAAAGATTATAAAAGCCTGAGACGCTTACTTCAGTGCCTTAAAATTTTATAAGATTATATTACAATTAGAAATGATATATCTATATTACCTACGTTACTAGGCACTACTGTAGATTAAAACGTGGACGTCAAATAGGGGCGTAATAAATCTAAATATATAAAAGAAGAAACTGACTAACTGACTGATATATCAACGCACAGCCCAAACCCCTGGCTATAGAGATCCCGAATTTGGCACGTAGGTTCCCTATAAGGTCTAGAGGTGCAATAAGAAAGGATTTTTCAAAATTCACCCTCTAAAGGCGCGAAACGGGGGACCAAAATTTGTATGAAAACACATACTTATTGAAGTGAGAGATATGAAACTTTGTATATAGACTTTGTTTAAATATATTAATGAAGTATTTCAGCGTTTTTCTAAATTGATCCACTAAAGGGGTGAAAAGGGATTTCAAAGTTTGTACGGGGAGCAAATCTTTTTTTAAGTGCGATATTAAAAACTTCGTGAATAGACTCTGTTTAAAGAAAACAAAGTCTTTCAGCGTTTTTCGAAATTGGTCCCCTAAAGGGATGAAAAGGGGGTTCCAAGTTTGTACGGGGAGCAAATCTTTTCTGAAGTGAGAGATTTAAAACTTCGTATATAGATTCTGTTAAAATACAACAAAACATTTAAGCGTTTTTCGAAATTGTTCCCCTTAAGGGGTGAAAAGAGGGTTCCAAAATTTGTGTGGAAAAATCAATACGGGTGTTATTTTCGAGGTTTCTCGGGATGCCGATTACCAAAATGACAAGCATTTTCAAATCAAAGATGGCGAACATTCATTTTTCTTAAAAAATCGATATGGGTGTCATCTTCGAGGTTCCTTGGAGTTTCGATTAGAGAAATGACATCCATTTTCAAATCCAAGGTGTCGGACATTTGTCTTACTTAAAAATCGGTATTGGTGTCATCTTCGAGGTTGGACGCCGTAAGCGGAGCGTTCCATCTTTCGATGGATGCTGCGATTACGTCGTCCGGGCCCGTGAGTGTGTGCCTAGGATGCCGGACCGTGCGGCTCCTAATCAGTGATCGTCGAGTTACGACAGAAGGGTGGAGAGATGGGAACATAGTCGACAGCCTTCCTCAATAAAGGATTTCTATGATGAGGAGCGTTGTCAAAATAACATATGGCAGTCTGCTTAAAGAAACCATACATGGTGCTAATACCCATGTCGTGGTGCAGACTGTGGTTCGACTGGCACCACGGGGCACCAGTCGCCCTACGGAGAAAACGATTCTGAATGACCTGAAGCGGCCCGGGTGGGGTGTGGGTCCTAGTACGTTCCCTATAGTCTATATCAAAAGCTTCGATTCCTGAGAAAATATCGTAGGTTGAGTACGAGTCTGTCAGGCATACCGAGCTAATATAACTTGTATATCATCACGTAATGCCAGACCTTGTCGAAGCCTTTGATACGTCGAGAAAGATCGAACCGGTCCTGAGCCCCTGGAATCGCCTGAAAGCGTACAGCACGTGCTCCGTGACACAGTGCACCTGTTGGATGCACGAGTGTGCGGATCTAAAGCCGAAGTGCTCGTCGATGATGCCGTTATTCTCAGCTGTAAATCTAGTGAGAAAGATTAGAGTAGAATCCTAGTGAGAAAGATCCGCTTATACAGCTTTCCTAGAGAGCTAAGTAAGCTGATCGGCCTATAAGAGACAGGCGAGGTCTGGGGCTTTCCGGGCTTCGCAATCCCTATGACTGTTGCACCTTTCTACGCGGCTGGAAAATGAGCATTCGTTAACGTGGCATTGAAGATACCTACCAAAATGAGGGTTTCAGGGAGAAGTCTCAGGATACGATTGGATACACCATCCGCACCCGGAGCCTTCCTAACACGAAGACGCCTGACAAGGTCACTGACTTCATTAACCGACACCAGTAAAATGGGTTAAGTTACGGGGAGACGCGATCTCCTGTTCACTTTGAAATCGACCCATCTAATATGGGCTTCGTCGGTGTGTAGGAGACTAGGCGAACTTTGGGACTCTAAGCTACTCGCAAGGCATTCGGCTTACTCACTATTCTCGAAAGTAGGGGTAGGGTGTTCCGGCCGATCCAAGGGGGGTATGGTCCAACGGGAATCTGATCTTATCCATCAGATTCCTGACCGAGATCTCCCGAAATTCGGCAATTCTCTGTTTGGACTCGTCACTAAGGATAAGGCTACAGGAGTAAGTCCTGATTTCACGATTTTTCCTAGTCACTAACTTTCTCAATTCCCTAGTGAGACTTATGCAATGTAAGTTACGTTTATAGAAAATGGCTCATGCCATGCTGTAGAATAAAATATGGAGGTAAACAACAACACATGGAAAACATGAAACGTAATCAATAATATATACAGCTAACTGACGTCCGTATGCATTTCGAAAGCTGCGCGATACATATACGGATGTCGGATTGACGAATACTTTTCATACTGCACGATATTTGACGTCTGTATACATGAACCTATAGCACTACTTTAGAAAATTAATCGGACGTCGAATATGGTGCGGCATGAATAGTATATATCGTCAATTGACGTCCGTATACATTTCCAATGCTGCGCGATACATATGTATTATACGGATGTCGGATTGAAGCAGACTTTTCATACTGCACGATATTTAACGTCCGTATACATGAATCTATGGCACTACTGTAAAATAAAACATGAACGTCAAAAATGGTGCGTAGTGAATGACATATATGGCTAATTGACGTCTATTCTTCTACTTACTGGTATCCGAAGTGCCTTGACAAACAAATTACCTTATGTAGTCGTAAAATATGTTTACAAAAGCTTCTATTTAAAAAAGAAACTAATTATTACAAAAAAATATTTATAAGCTGTTAGTAGAAATATGCATTCTAGTAACGTGGGTCTGCTATGCTATATATCATTTCAATTTATCATATAAATATTATAAAAGCGTAGGCACTATCTAATATATATGTTACTTTACATCAGCTTTTATAAGATAATATTACAATTTGAAATGATATACAAGCTGTTTGGCAAATCGTCTGCCAAAAGACTAGGTTGGGTTGGTAGGGTCAGTAGCAACACATTTAGTGCCAATTTACACTCGTTCTACCCACGGTATTTTGTTTATGATTTTTTTAAATTATGTCTCGGCGTTTACCGAAAATATACCAATCAGGTTTTTTGTTTTTTTTTTTTAAGCTGATAGCCCAAAAACTTCTGTATGTTTTTAATCTCTAATTTATGAGTATCCTACAGAAAACTTACTATTTTTTTTATTTAAAAAAGTTATGAGCCGACATAGTGTAAAGGACAGAAAATAAAAATTTTCAAGCTCAACTACATGGCACAAAAAAAAGCTGGAACTCCTCAGATCTTCCAATATCATAAAAACTTCTCCATTTCATGGCTATTCTAACGGTATACCACATGTCTAAAATCAGTTAAAAAAATGGTTTGTGAGTAAAATGGTGAGTTAAATCACCTAGTACTTCTTTGAAACTACTTCAAAATAAGACGAACTTTATTAACTTGTTTTCTTTTTATTTTAGTACCTGTTTAAATTGGGTAATTTACCATGCAAAATTGTCTGGAAAAAATAAATTAGGATATTTTTGGTCGCAGCTTTCTTATTGGATATGGATAAGGAATTAGAAAAATAAATTAATTACTAACTTTAGGGTTATTTATTACTTTATGCATATACAGATGTCGGTTTGATGCATGCTTTTCATACTGCCACTAAATTTGACGTCCGTATACATGAATCTATGGCACTACTTTAGAATAATAATCGGACCCCGAATATGGTGCGGCATGAATAGTATATACTGTCAATTGACGTCCGTATACATTTCCAAAGCTGCGCGATACATATATGGATGTCGGATTGACGCATACTTTTCATACTGCACGATATTTGACGTCTGTATACATGAACCTATAGCACTACTTTAGAAAAATAATGGGACGTCGAATATGGTGCGTTATGAATAGTATATACTGTCACCTGACGTCCGTATAAAAATGGTGTTAGAAACCCTTTCCTTAGTCTCGGTGATAAGTAGGTTATCATACCACCTGCTCGACATTGCCAAAGTGTATATCTAATGGGTCTTATTGTTATATCCTTAAAGTCTAATTTCGTGAAGTCCGCACGGCGACGCGGTCCGGGGCGCTCGCCCGCCGCCAACGCGCCCCGAAAACAAGAGACAGCACCGACCTTATCCGATTCCGATTACTTTCAAAATTGATATCTGAGCGTCCGAGAGGCCAGTTAGAAAGAATTTCACGTCAGATTTCTAAAAAGTTACGACCATCTTGATTTTGTTTATTTAAGGTCCTATCACGTTCAAAATCGATATCTGAGCATCCGAGAGGCCAGTTAGAACGAATCTGACGTCAGATTTTTAAAAAGTGGCGGCCATCATGGTATTTTGTATTTAAGGTCCAATTGCTTTCAAAACCGATCCGAGAGGTCACTTGGAAAGAATCTGACGTCAGATTTTTAAAAAGAGACGACTCTGATTTTCTTTATTTACAGTCCGATTACGTTCAAAATCGATATCTGAGCTTCCGAGAGGCCCGTTAGAACGAAACTGACGTCATACCTTTGAAAAGTGGCGGCCATCTTAATATTGTTTATTTAAGGTGCTATATATTCAAAATCGATATTTGACCCTCCGAGAGGTTACTTGGAAAGAATCTGGAATTCTGAATTTTTAAAGAGTTAACTTACAGTCCGATTACGTTCAAAATCGATTTCTGAGCGTCAGAGAGGCCAGTTAGAATGAATCTGATGTCAGATTTTCTAAAAGTAGCGGTCATCTTGATTTTGTTTATTTAAGATACGATTACGTTCAAAATCGATATCTGAGCGTCCGAGAGGCCAGTTAGAATGAATCTGACATCAGATTTACAAAAAGTGGCGGCCATCTTGATTTTGTTCATTTAAAGTCCGATTACGTTTAAAATCGATATCCAAGCGTCCGAGAGCAACAAAAGTGAAAATGTAAATCATGAATAATTTGAAATAATACAATAAATTCAGCAACAGATTAATTAACAAATTTTAAATTTTAGGGACGAAACATCGGTAATTTCATGACTAATATTGATATTGACTCAAAATTTTACTACTCCATAAGACTATTCCAAAAGATAAGGCAAAAAAATATGCCGAATGTTGAAATTCCCATTTACATATCTCAAAAAATAACAAAGCTACAACCGTTTTAATTTCGCTGATTAGAGAGGGAAAGCGCATCAGATTAATGACGTCATTGACCACGAGCGATACAGGAAATGATGATCGTTCCAATACAAAGGTGCGTTTTTCGGAAAAGGGACAGACTATGCCCCCTCTTAAAAGTTTGAAGACATAATTATGTAATTATTTGTTCTTTTGAATTACTTTTTACGCTATTTGATTAAGAATTTGATCCTTTTTCGAGAAAATTCTAACTTATTGATTTTCTTGTTTGGTGTCAACATCCGTAGTAAGTGTAGTTCAAGTAAACTTTTACGCTGTAAAAATAATCGGACGTCGAATATGGTGCGGCATGAATAATATATACCGTCAACTGACCTCCGTATATAGCTTCAAAGCTGCGCGATACAAATACGGATGTCGGTTTGACACATACTTTCCATACTGCACGATATTTGCCGTCCGTATATATGAATCTATGGCACTACCGTAAAATAAAACATGGACGTAATGAATAATATACACCGCTATATCTGACGTCCATATACATTTCCAATGCTGTGCGTACTTTAGAAAATTAATCGTACGTCGAATATGGTGCAGCATGAATAGTATATACCGTCAACTGACGTCCGTATACATTTCCAATGCTGCGCGATACATATTATACGGATGTCGGATTGAAGCAGACATTTCATACTGCACGATATTTGACGTCCGTATACATGAATCTATGGCACTACTTTAGAATAATAATCGGACGTCGAATATGGTGCGGCATGAATATTATATACTGTCGACTGACGTCCGAATACATTTCCAAAGCTGCGCGATACATATACGGATGTCGGATTGACGCATACTTTTCATACTGCACGATATTTGACGTCTGTATACATGAACTTATTAGACCTAGTTTAGAAAAATATTGGGACGTCGAATATGGTGCGGTATGAATAGTACATACTGTCAACTGACGTCCGTATAAAAATGGTGTTAGAAACCCTTTCCTTAGTCCCGGTGATAAGTAGGTTATCATACCACCTGCTCGACAATGCCAAAGTGTATATCTTCTGGGTTTTATTGTTATATCCTTAAAGTCTAATTTCGTGAATTCCGCACGGCGACGTGGTCCGGGGCGCTCGTCCGCCACCAGCGCGCCCCGAAAACAAAAGACGGCACCGACCTTATCCGATTCCGATTACTTTCAAAATTGATATCTGAGCGTCCGAGAGGCCAGTTAGAAAGAATTTTACGTCAGATTTCTAAAAAGTGCCGGCCATCTTGATTTTGTTTATTTAAGGTCGTATCACGTTCAAAATCGATATCTGAACGTCCGAGAGGCCAGTTAGAACGAATCTGACGTCAGATTTTTTAAAAGTAGCGGCCATCATGATATTATTTATTTAAGGTCCGATTACTTTCAAAACCGATCCGAGAGGTCACTGAGAAAGAATCTGACGTCAGATTTTTAAAAAGAGACGACTATCTGATTTTCTGTATTTACAATCCGATTACGTTCAAAATCGATATCTGAGCTTCCGCGAGGCCCGTTACAACGAAACTGACGTCATATTTTTGAAAAATGGCGGCCATATTAATATTGTTTATTTAAGGTGCTATTATATTCAAAATCGATATTTGACCGTCCGAGAGGTTACTTGGAAAGAGTCTGACGTAGGATTTTTAAAAAGAGGCGACTATCTCATTTTGTTAACTTACAATCCGATTACGTTTAAAATCGATACCTGAGCGTCAGAGAGACCAAAAATCGATACCTGAGCGTCAGAGAGACCACTTAGAACGAATCTGACATCAGATTTTTAAAAAGTGGCGGCCATCTTGATTTTTTTTATTTAAGATACGATCACGTTCAAAATCGATATCTGAGCATCCGAGAAGCCAGTTAGAATGAATCTGACATCAGATTTACAAAAAGTGACGGCCATATTGATCTTGTTCATTTAAAGTCCGATTACGTTTAAAATCGATATTCGAGCGTCTGAGAGTAAAAAAAGTGAAAATGTAAATCATGAATAATTTGAAATAATACAATAAATTCAGCAACAGATTAATTAACAAATTTTAAATTTTAGGGACGAAACATCGGTAATTTCATGACTAATATTGATATTGACTCAAAATTTTACTACTCCATAAGACTATTCCAAAAGATAAGGCAAAAAAATATGCCAAATGGTGAAATTCCTATTCAAATATCTCAAAAAATAACGAAGCTACAACCGTTTTAATGTCGTTGATTATAGAGAGAAAGCGCATCAGATTAATGACGTCATTGACCACGAGCGATATAGGAAATGACGATCGTTCCAATACAAAGGTGCGTTTTTCGGAAACGGGACAGACTATGTCCCCTCTTAAAAGTTTGAAGACATAATTATGTAATTATTTGTTCTTTTGAATTACTTTTTACGCTATTTGATTAAGAATTTGATCCTTTTTCGAGAAAATTCTAACTTATTGATTTTCTTGTTTGGTGTCAACATCCGTAGTAAGTGTAGTCCAAGTAAACTTTTACGCTGTAAAAATAATCGGACGTCGAATATGGTGCGGCATGAATAATATATACCGTCAACTGACGTCCGTATATAGCTTCAAAGCTGCGTGATACAAATACGGATGTCGGTTTGACACATACTTTTCATACTGCACGATATTTGCCGTCCGTATATATGAATCTATGGCACTACCGTAAAATAAAACATGGACGTTATATAGCTAATTGACGTCTTCTACTTACTGGTATCCGAAGTGCCTTGACAAATAAATTACCTTATAAAGTCCCAAGGATCAAGAGTAAAAAGTATAAAATAAAATAGTATATAACAAAATATTTTTACAAAAACTTCTATTTAAAAAAAACTAAATATTACAAAAAAATATTTATAAGCTGTAAGTAGAAATATGCTTTCTAGTAACGGGGGTATGCTATGTATCATTTCAATTTGTCATATAAATATTATAAAAGCTTAGGCACTATCTAATATATATGTTACTTTACATCAGCTGTTATAAGATAATATTACAATTTGAAATGATATACAAGCTGTTTGGCAGATCGTCTGCCAAAAGACTAGGGTGGGTTTGTAGGGTCAGTAGCAACACACATTTAAATAAAAGAGAAAAATACTGAGATAAATTTAAAAAAGAAAATAAAAGAAAATACCGTGAGCAGGAACAGTGTTAATTGGCCCAAAATTTGTTGCAAGTGATCCTACCTACCCACCTTAGTCTTTTAGCAGACGATCTGCCATACACTCCGAATAAAATACCCACGTTAATAGGACGGATCTTTCTACTAACAGTCTATAAATGATTACAGGCTTAAATATTTTTTTCAATATTTATTTAATCAAATATATGAAAATAAAATACTGTACAAGTATATATTTTTATAAGGCTACAAAATAAAAACATAATTAAAAACTAAACTAAATTTAAAAATGGCCCATCCGGCATTGTGCCGAAGACGCTGGCAGCATTTTCTCGCTGACTAGTAAGCCAAATTTTTTGTGCGAGGTAGCTGCCAGCTCTTTTATTGCTTTTACTTTTTAGTTATTTTTTCTTTGAAATAAAACTTTTGAAATGTATTGTTTTAAATATTATTTAATTACCTTTTAGGTACGTAACCCTACAAATGACCTCGAGGTAGCGCGGACTTTTTCCAAGAGACCTATCGAACTGCAATAAGTCGGTCTGAAAATTCATTGCTTAGGTATTACTGTAGAATGTGAATAAATTCAACCCGTACATTTCACATCTTTAGAAAAATACACGGACTTCGTCTATAGAACTGATGTCCCTATGTAGTTTCAATGCCGCGCGATACAAATACGGATGTCGGTTTGACTTATACTTTTCGTAATGAGCGATATTTGACGACCGTATACACTAGTGGCTCTGTTAGCTGTAGGCTGTAGACCTCGTGAGCCTTGCAAGGCAAAATAATATATATATATTTGGATTTTATAAAAAGTGGCACGAAGAAAAAATTCTATGTAATAATCGAAACTCCTCCAAAATTTCACGTAAATCGGTTGAGAAATGCGACCTGTACAAGATCAAGCGCAAGCGCAAGCGGACACACAACCAGACATACGAAAGCATTTTCGTCCAATCTAAAACATATACCGAACGTTACACTCGGTCGATGAATGTATAGCACTGCTTTAGAAAAATACTCGGAAGTCTAATATGGGGCGGCATGAATAGTATATACTGTCAACTGACGTCCGTATATAGCTTCGAAAGTAGGCGACACATATACGGATGTCGGTTTGACGCATACTTTTCATGCTGTAAGATATTTGACGTCCGTATACATGAATCTATGGCATTACTTTAGAAAAATACTCGGACGTCGAAAATGGGTCGGCAAGAATAATATATACCGTCAACTGACGTCCGTATATAGTTTCAAAGCTGCGCGAAACATATACGGATGTCGGTTAGACTCATACTTTTCATACTGTACGATATTTGGCGTCCGTATCGGGTCGGCAACGCGCTTGTTCTTCTGGAATCACAGGTGTCCATAGGCTACGGTTTCTGCTTACCATCAGGCAGAAGGTATGCTTGTTTGCCACCGTCGTAGTATTTAAAAAAACACTGGAAAAATAATGAGACGTCGAATATGATACGGCATGAATAGCATATATCGTTAACTGACGTCCGTATATAGCTTCAAAGCTGCACGAAACATATACGGATGTCGGTTTGACCCATACTTTTCATACTGTACGATATCTGACGTCCGTATACATTAATCTAATAGCTCTACTCATTCCTTCTCCTATAAATGCATAAACTCTCCTGGAAGGGTTTCGCAACAATCAGATAACTAAACTTATAACTAGGTACACTAGTGGAACTGTGAGCTGTAGACCTCGCGAGTCTGTCTTTTTTGCATAACTCCGCCATTTTGAAAAATTTTCAAAAACTCTTGACACAAAAAAATCTATATAATTGTCGAAGATGCTCACAAAATTGCTCGAGAACCGGTTGAGAAATAGGACTTGTAGAGGAGAACAACCGGACAGCCTCTGGACAGCTGGACAACCGCCGTACAGCTGGACAGCCGGACATACTAATCTAAAGCATTTTCGTCTAATCTAAAACATAAATCTTCGTTAAACTCGGTCATACACTAGTGGCTATGTGAGCTGTAGACCTCGAGAGCCTTGAACGAAAAATTTTTTTTTGGATTTTCCAAGAAGTGTCTCGAAAAGAAATTAATTATCGCATTATCGAACCTACTCACAAAGTTTCACGAAAATCGGTTGAGGAATGCGACCTGTAGAGGAGAACAAACGGACAAATCGCGGCCAGCCGGACATACGAAAGAATTTTCGTCCAATCTTAAAACATAGACCTTCGTTAACACTCGGTTAATAAATGTAGGTATTTACGGGCAAAAATTGCAATTTTTGATATAGCGAAGAAAATTTTCAGGTTCTGATAATATTAACAAATATGTCGATATTTGGATTTCTTGGGTGTACCATTTAAATAGAGTTTTGTGGTAAGACAATCACAGCTCGATCGGGTCATTCCTGGATGAGGCTAGCTAGTGGCGTACCTTAAGTAGGTACTCGAAAATACGCTCAGCAATTGGCGATTACATGCTCAGAATAATCTATCAGAAAAATCTAGTCAAATTAATCTTGTAATAACATCTTGTATATATACAAAAATGAGAATAACCAAATAAAATGGCGGTCTACCCATCTCTCATAGGTTCACCCTATTAAAAAATAATTATTTAAGTACAATAGACAATACTTTTTGCGAGACTCCGTGAAAGAAAGAGACAAGTATAAATAAACGAATCACAATGCTGGCAACGTCGCACTTTCAAATCCCAACCGTCCTGATTTGGACGTAAAAATATCCGCGGCATGAATAAATAATATTGATATACGTAGGAGGCCGAAAAAGCTCCACTAGTGTGTGGGGTCCAAAAATGTTTGGGCCTAACTGCAAAATGAATATCGCGGAAAATAAATGACCAAGAAAATGAAGTATCCTATGGAGTAGGAAATCAAAAAACTAAGCAATATTCATCGAGAGATGATAAAAAATATAAGGAGAACTGGTGGACGTCGTAATGATGCACCACGTGCATGACGCCAAATGAGTTCCTGGATGTATATATATATATATATATATATATTTTCCGTTTCTTTGTTTAATCGGCGATCAGTCCAAAGACTATAAGTCGATGTGTTGATTGTCAATATAGCATGTCGAGTGTGCTCTCCAGCGAGAGCATCACCTCATATTTGGAGTCTGGTGCTATTCTCTATTTTGTAGCTCCAAGATGTTATGCCTTTTCAGTCGTCTTATGTGGTTCTGGACGGTCAGTTGTCGTGCTAATGTATTGGGGTGGTTTGTTAGTCGCTCCTTATATTTCCCCGATATGATTTTGATTAATTTGTCTAATTTACTATATGTTGTGATAATTTGATGGTTTTCTATTTATATATTCACACAGTGGTATAAATTTTAACATATGTCAAATACCCAATTGTAACGGTCTCAGCGACATTTGACATCATTTTCTTCCTAAAAACTAGTTCCAATGGCACCGTGCCTAATAATAATTGTCAACTAGAAATGTACACCGTAGAAAATGCTAATCTTGATTAATGAATTCGCAAGAGACAAACGGCCATTTGAGATTCAATTAAACTTTAGAAAACCATTCTATCTCCGCGAATTTCGCTCAATTTCAACTGTTTCGTCTCATTAAAAATGCGATTACACGAAACTTGACAACTTGTTCATAATTTCACCAAGTTATCCTGACCCGATAAAATAGGGCGCGTGTCTTACTCCTGTAGACATAAAGTCTGGTTTGGAGGATATAGTTTAACGCTGACAGCAAAGATAAATTTGGTACTTACATCAGCCATTCATTACTGGTTGTCACACAGAGATGACAGCGGCCGCAATCCACGGGTTGTTCATTCCATTCGTTCATTCGTTCAGTATCGTTTTGTTTTTCGTGGATGAAATTGTATCCAATTACTGAGAGAGGACTTATGAAGGCTATAGAACAAATTATTCTGATAAACAATAAATAGCTTCAAAGTTAAGGACACATGTTTCAAAAAAATAGCTACCTTACGGTGGAGTCAATAAGGCTTGTTTTTCTTACTGTCGTAATCAAAATTCGTACAGATTGACATAAACAAAGTGGGACATTTTCATTGAGAATGACACAGATAATTATTTTGAAATCAATCATTTTACATGGATTTTTAAACTAATTGTAGTATTAATATTTATGTTATTAAAAATCGCACTAAATAAAGGAGTACAAATGGCGGACTTAATGCCTCAAGGCAATCTATACCAGTCAACCATAGGACCAATCACAAACTTCAAAGGTGGGTGCAAAACACAGAGGTTACCAGTTAGCTTTCGTTGAGTATATCCATAAAAAATCACTAACTCTCGATCCTAAATATTGTCTTTGTTTACATGAATGCCTTATTATAAGAAATATAACATCTCCGAATTTAGGTCAGCATACTTTTGGTCCTGATTTATAGACTTCTTGGAATGTCTCAAAAAATCAAAATACACACACGCCGCTATTCAAGGCAATCAGAGCTTTTGTAGATAATATTGGTGAGCATACTCGTAGGTATTATTGCTGCTGTCTGGGAGTACTTGAGAATTAAATTAAATGCTGCCTTTACACTGTTAATTGGTTTTTGTCAATTCGAAATCAGAACAGACTTCGCCAAATAATCGACTCAACCCAAAATCTAATTTCAATCTTGAATAATTCAATCTACTCAACAATCCTGAGAAATATTTCATTTATCTATTATCGCCATATAGAATAAACAGATGCACAGGTTATTGCTGCGGGTTTTCTCATGAATTATCATACCACATAATATAATAGTTAGTAGTTTAGATTGAATAAATAAGATAAGATTGAATAAGATTGGACACATGGTTGGACAGTGGATGGCAAATGGATAAATATATTTACACAGTATTACAGATTTACTCTAATACACTGTGAAACGAAACATCAATTTAAAGGAACAAAACAATAATACTAATTATCTACGTAGGTAAACTAGATAGCCTATAATCTCACAAAACTTCAGACACCCCAGACACACAGCCGACCATCCCCAAGCAAGCAGATCACACTTGGATGCTGACACCAACAGGGTATTCAGCAGCGTCAGGACACGGAGGTGCGGCGAGTTCCTGTGCGACCCAGTGCGAGCCGGAGGCACTGCTAAAAGCGGGCGCGTACGAGGTCTAAGAGTGGGACTTTTGGAACGTGCAACCTCATAAATTGCCTCACTAGTTCTAGGCAATCTGATTCTCCCCGTAAAACCGTAAAACACGGTAAACAAAATAGAGTAGGCTGAAGTTCCGCCTCACTTCCAAAGAGTGGAAAGTTAGAGTTCCAAGAAGAAATTTAGTGGCATACAGGAATGGATAATATCCATTCATTTTTTTATATAGAAATGTTTTCTCAACCTTTTCTATAAGTATATTCGTAAGGGTTCCATATTATAGCATATGCTTCTAGCTTGCTTCGCACCAGAACATTATACAATAACTTTATAGCCACTGGATCATGAAAATCTCTAGTATTACGCATAACAAAACCCAGTCTACGGAAACAACTGGTGGCAAGATCCCTTATATGGTCATGGAAAGAAACCCGCGTATCAAATAATACACCCAGATCCTTGACGGAGGAGACCCTGTTAATGGGCTCGGAACCAAGAGTGTATTGTGCGTGAATAGGGGCAGAAAAACGACTGAATGTGCAAACACAACACTTAGGCCCGTTAAAGCGAAGCTTGTTTTTACACTCCAACCACCGCATGTGGTGGTTGGAGTGTAAATAACAAGCTTCGCTGAACACCACCGCAATATCCTCTTGAAGCGACTCGCAATCGGCGACCTGCTTCACCCCGTACACCAATTTCAAGTCGTCAGCATAGAGGAGGCATCTGGCGTTACAAACAACAGATCCTAGGCAATGGCCTTTTTTTTTTTTTTTAATCCGGGGGAAAAAACCGTTATGGATACCTCCGCACCGTGGGGGCGGCGCGGTGGTTATGTCGGACTTGCACCGACTAAAAACCCCCGCTTGTCCTCCTCAACCCATTTCGGGCGGCTCTGGGATCTCCTACGGAACGCACCAGTGCCGCCCTAGAGTCCACTTACGTGGGTCCCCCTATGTTTCTATGACGATCGTAGCCCCCAACTACGACCGTCTACGACCCCGAGTACCCCCTTTTAGTCGCCTTCTACGACAGGCAGAGGATACCGTAGCCATATTCTATGCCCGGGCTACAGGGCATAGGCAATGGCCTATGGTTAATGAACCATTACCCTAAATAGTAAAGGTCCCAGAACTGAACCCTGACTAACACCCGATCGAGTATGAAAATTAGGCAACGGCTCCAGTACTCTCTATGTTCAAACTGCTACCAATACCAACAGTCCAGCTCCTACTGATACCACCTCGAATAGATTCCCATTTTGCCTTTCCAGCGTCGATATAGTATTATGTACAGTCGAGTGAAAAAATATTGGTGTATGCAAGCTACTCAAAAATATGTCCCATGGATCTTATGTCTACGCATTAAGTTTTCAGTACATATTTATGAGAGGATTCATTCGATATTTTTACACTTGACTGTACCTACCTCGAATACGTACGGGTACTTTAAAAAAAATATATGACATGTGATAATGAATAAGAAAAACTGTACGTGACAAATACATGAACTCCCCATGAAGTGCCTCAAATTGTTAAACAAACGAAATTAAATCCCCATCATCCGTCAAATTGGTAACATACATACAAAATTGCTGCGCAATCAGTCAAGCCTCAGATCCAATCTAACTAAGTGATTGGCCCAGGAATTCAATTATTCGTGCACTTGTTTACTGGAAAATACGTTTATTCGGTCGAAAATATTTTGTGGAACCAGCAGTCTTGTTTACCGATGCTTCGGCTGTACTACAGCTGTGCTATTTACAATGTTCATCTTTTCACTTACCCTTAGGATATGGACGCCAGAACTAGCTAACACAACGTAATCACACGATCAACGTAATCATAAGAACGGAATCAACGTAGTCATAAATCCGGACTCAGAGATCCAGGGCCTAGTTTAAAAATTTCTGTCTCTGGGGCCCCTAAGCTGACTGAGCCTCTGGCCGGGGTCTTGTTGGCCTAGGCGGAAATCCGGCGCTGCAATTAATCGATGGACGCTTTTTTTAACCTGACTGTGGCCGGGCCTAATAAAGCGATAGGAGTGCGCGGTTGGAGTAGCCTGGGGAAAATCCAGGGGAAAACCTCCGACACGACCACGCGTATGGTTTGGAACACTGGAATACTCTAAGAGTCTGCGCTCCAGTGAGATTGGTTGAGCGGTTTCAACCAAATCTGAGGTGTGAGTGGAATCGAGCTACTGGGAATTTTGTCGCTGGTTCACTAAACCTAGCCTAGCTGAGAAGAGTCCAGCAAGAAACTCAGCTAGATCCGACTTGGGCTGGACTCTAACCGATATGCCCTGGTACCGGGACGAATAGAGGCTATATGTGTCAGTGTTGTCGCGATCGCGCGGTGGACGTTTCGCCGGCGGGAATACCTAAGTGTACGCGTCGTGTCTAAGTTCCGGACGCCGTAAACGCAGCGTTCCATCTTTCGATGGACGCTGTGATTACGTCGTCCGGGTCCGTGTGTGCCTAGGACGTCGGATCGTGCGGCCCCTAATCAGTGATCGCCGAGTTACCTACAACAGAGGGGGTCGATGGACGTAATGGTTCGCCTAGGGTGATGTGAAGCGTACAAACTATTAGAATGACATTGCAGTCGAGTTTTAAATTTAATTTTGTTTACTGTTTACATGATAAAGGTCTGTTCCTGTCGCCGCTTCCGTTTTGATGCTGGCACATATTCGAGGTGCAATTATTTCAGGTTAGTGGCAGATGGAGGATTTTGCTTGGGGAGTTAGCCCTTGAAAAATTTTGACCGTTTTAGCCTAGTTGGCAGTGCCCTGTCTACAAAACTGGAGGTCAAGGGTTCGAACCCCGGTGGAGGCATTTTTTTATACCACGTCGGTGGCAAACAAGCGTGCGGCTCGCATGGTGGTAAGCCGATGATGAGGTGGTGGTGGATTTCTTTGTGTGATGACCATGAATACTTGTTCCTGAGTCTGGACGTTTTTATCTACATATATAAGTATGTATATCGTCGCCGCGTACGATAGCAGAAGCTCTTTAGTTTGTGACTAAGTCGATTTGTGTAGGATCACTAATATTTTATTTTATAATAGAGGAACGGGGCGGGGATATTTCGGTTACTTATGTAAAAACCGGTCAAGTGCTAGTCGGATTCGCGCACGAAGGGTTCCACATCATTATCTATCAAAACGCTTAAATATTTATTTTATTCCTTTTTTAGTATTTGTTATTATAGCGGCAACAGAAATACATCATCTGTGAAAATATCAACTGTCTAACTATTCGGTTCATGCGATACAGCCTGGTGACAGACGGATGGACAGCGAAGTCTACCTTTTGGGTACGGAGCCCTAAAAAAGAGACTTCGATGAAACTGTGACGTCACTCCTGTCAACTGTCAAATCGCGCTATCGAAGTTTCTAAAATTAGTTGCATAAATATAACTTCCCAACAACTCTCATTGGACTTCGGTCCCTGAGAGATCTCTCTAATGTTGTGTCTTCCTGTGTTTCCTATCTATTGTATATATGTATATAATTTGTAGATACTCCTTTTCCTGTATATATGCAACGTTGTATATTATTCTTTATAGGAGCACATTTCCTACTTACAATACAATACAATACAAATACTCTTTATTGCACACCTCAATCAAAGGATACAGTACAGTACAAAAACACAATGAGAAGAGGCAAACAACAGGCGGTCTTATCGCTAAAGAGCGATTTCTTCCAGACAACCTTAGGGTAGCGGAAATCTAATCAGAACGATTCATAGCAGGTGGTGCAGAGTTAATACATATGAAGCCTACTAATAATTACAACAATAACTTATCCACAAAACTAAAAAAAAAATGACAGAGTCCCCAACATTTCAAGGTTTAACCATATCGGCTAAACCTAGTTTACATAAACGGTAGGTGTTTGGTGTAATGCAGCTAGTTTAATTAATATAACCGCTTATACAATAAGCCTCATTTACTTACCCACAGTAATACGATAGTAAAACCGCAACCAACTCTGGACTGAACTAGTTCGCACCGCGATACTAATGATATTCTAGAAACTAACTGGAAGCCATCTGGAAGCCCGGCTGGCCGTATTAAACAGATTTGTTTCAATTAGGCTGCGTGCTGAGTGAGTGAGTTAACATTAGGCGGGCAACACACGGTTCTATGATTTTTTTAATACCGTCCGCCGCGCTTGGCGACCGCTTTATATCCGGTTTACATTTATATTCCATAATATGTATTCCAGTGTCACTAGAACGTTCCAGAGGACCTACTTCGAACGTCGAAATCAGAACTTCGTATCGTGCCGTCCCTTTCGCTCTCTTGTTATACACAGTATGAATGAAAGGGACGGCACGATACGAAGTTTGCATTTCGAAGTTCGGAGTAGGCCCTCTGTGCTGGTTTTCTACTGGAATAAACGTGAACGAAGAGTTCAAGAATTAGCCTATTTGCTAGTGACCCTACGAAGCCGCTGGTTCTGCAGGGTAATCATGTAACTTTATGTACTAACGTTAGGCATATTTTAATGTCAACCCTAGTGTAAAAGTGTTTAATAAGACCAAGTGCGAGTAGTTCGGAAAACCTGTACGGCTAGATGTTCATGATACAATAGTATACTGCGCCAGAGGGGCTACCGCGAACCACATACGAAGTTTTCCCTCTCTGTCTCACTTACGTCCGAACGTGCAAGTGCGACAGAGAGCGAAAACTTCGTTTGCTGTTCACGGTAGCGCCCCAGGTACGGCAATACGGTTCATCGATTAGTAGTGTGGGTGACACGACCGTACTTCATCAGCCAGCATCAATCAGCCTATCAATCATATGCGGACGTAAGTATGAGTGTGTCGTAGACAGTGACGTATTGTGGTGTCACGATCCGGATTGTCAAACCATGTTATTTTAGACCATGAACTGGAATGCTACTGGAATAAACGTGAACGAAGAGTCCAAGAATTAGCCTATTTGCTAGTGACCCTACGAAGCCGCTAGTTCTGCGGGTAATCACGTAATTTTATGTACTAACGTTAGGCATATTTTAATGTCAACCCTAGTGTCAAAGTGTTTAATAAAGAGTTGGATCAACTTATTTTGTGTTGTTATCTTGACCCGTTTTCCAAGGGACAATACGAGTAGTGGCGTAGTTTGTTCAAAAAAATTGTATTAAGTTCTACTAACATGCTTAGTAGACGGACGATTATGGAAATAGCATATAAGTACCACAAATATTTAATGGTAGCATAAAATCATGATTGTATTCGAAATTTGTTCCCTGAACAACTAGACGTAACCACGGCAACGAGTGGAACTAAAAAGTTGTTATAGGCCAAGTGCGGGTAGTTCGAAAAACCTGTACGGCTAGAAGATGGAGATTCTTAGGCTAATTGAAGATGTTGATATCCGCTTACGCCAGTTAGCTCGCGACCACGGATGTTGTGATACATTCCAAACGTCGGGCAAACCTTGAAAAATCAAAGCTACAAAAGAGCACCGACGTTAAAACAGCCATTTGTGCCTACTATGCTTACGCAAATGCATGGTCCCAGTACGGCATAGTATTGTGGGGAAATAGTTCTGATTCAACGAAATTATTCATACTCCAGAAGCGATGCATCAGAATTGTTACGAACATTGATCATATGACAAGCTGCAAAAACACTTCATCAAGCACCATATCTTAACTCTACCATCAATGTATATCTTGGAAGCAAGCGTATTTGTTAAAAACAACATACTAAGTTTTTAGCATGTACCAACCTAGTCTTAGTTGCGTTGCTATACCTTACAGGGTTCATGTTGATACTATATATGTTTTTATTACGATCTCAATGTACACATGAAAAGCAATAAACCATTTGAATTTGAATGTAAATAAATTAGTACTGTACGCGATTAACTCCCGTTTTCCAATAACAATGTATTTTAATGTCAGCTCATAGGTTTTTACTTCAAAAATGAAATTAAAATATACTTACCGTTAGTACATAAAATTACGTGATTAGACTGCCAGGGTTCGAATCCTGGTCAAGGCATCTGTGGAGTGAATATGAAAGATTGTTCCTGGGTGTTGTAAATTATCTATGTATTTATTTTTATGTGTGTACATATATCATCGTCTACATAGTACCTATACTTAGTAGTAGAAGCTTTAGTTTGCGATTAGATCGATAGTGTAAAGCCAAGAGTAAGTAATTCCAGTTTATGTACTTAATCACTTTTTAATTCCTACGCGATTTTGCTGAAAATACCGTCTTTCATACCTATAAAAAAAATGAAATCGGTTGACGTAATACAGAATTATCCTTAAAAAACCGGCCAAGTGCGAGTCGGGCTCGCGCACAAAGGGTTCCGTAGCAGCAAATATAATAAACTTATTATGTCAATTTAATTACAGTTAAATCAACCTATCTCAAAAACTATAAGAGATACTTTGATCAAACCAAAAATCGTTGAAAGAGTTAATTAGCATGCATCACCTCTATTTTTTTTAGAATTTTATACCCCGTAGTTATAAAAATAGAGGGGGGGGGACATACTTTTTACGACTTTGAGAGCTGATATCTCAAAAACCGTTCACTTTAAGAAAAATGTTTTTTAGAAAACTTTATATCATTTTAAAAGACCTTTCCATTGATACCCCACACGGGTATGTACATCGAAAAAAAAATTTTCATCCCTCAGTTACATGTATGGGGGGCCCCACCCCCAATTCTTTTTTTTACTATTTAGTGTCATAATTTTGTAGCGGTTCATACAACACATATTCCCATCAAATTTCATCACTGTAGTACTTATAGTTTCCGAGTAAATCGGCTGTGACAGACGGACAGACGGACAGACGGACAGACGGACAGACGGACATGACGAAACTATAAGGGTTCCGTTTTTGCCATTTTGGCTACGGAACCCTAAAAACCACCCTGCATACTAAGTTATTCAGTAGCTCAAATTAGTAACAAAATTCGTCGATAGATGGCGCTGTACCCATGGCGTTCAATTTCTACTACACCATGTTGTTGAGATTTTTCCTGAGTTAATTGGGTCGGGATCGGTACACATTTGTTTACGGAACCCTCGGTGCGCGAGTCGGACTCGCAGTTTACCGGTTTTTTTACTACGACGGTAAACAAAATTACAGCTGATCGACATACTTATATGGTTTCTTGATTTTAAAAATTAAAAAAAGTGTGAAACTGCGGTACTTTGGTACATGTTGAATACAACGAAGGGTTAAGAAACGTTTAATTGAGTCATAATCAATTTAACCTCTTCATCGCCACAGTAGATTCCGTAACTTTTTCACACGCCAAGGTCTTTGTCGCAACTGTCATATAAAAAAGGTTGTGCTCGACAAAAGAAAGTAAAACTATGCCAGTGACAACAAATGATATGTAACTCTCTGTTGCTCTTAGAAAAAGTTGTATACGATCGTCTCACTCGGTAGTGGTATTATTTGCGTATCGTGTCTGGAAAGTCTGTGTTACTTTTAGTCAGTTTTGGCTTTCAACTGACAGAATATCCTGGGCTGTGTAATTCAGAAATCGACTCGTCCTCATCTGTCATCTAACCCCGCACCCGTTTCTATATGGAAACTGTCAAAAGTGTCAAATGACATCCTTAGTGCATCACATAACTGTGCTTTGTATTAAACCTATAATTAGATAAGCATCTGCCCCTAATTTAAACTAGATACAAGAGCATGTCCGTTGGTAATCCGTAATAAGTAAAAAAACTAACGTGTTATGAAGGTGTCTGACAGTTGTTGCCAACACACCTACACGAAGGGCGTTGCAAGGTTAAATGAAATAGTTATGCAAGCGTAGCGAGTGGTTCAAGAATAGAATCCTGAGCGTAGCGAGGGTTTCAGGACACGAGAAGCCAAATAACTTTGCTGCCGAGCGAAACACACAACTTTTCACCTCACCGTAGCGAGGAAACGTAGGTACAAGAAAACAATTCAAGTATTTTTAAAGAAAATTGCAATACGGGTATTGTTTGAATATATTACTTATTTTTGTATTTCCATAAATTAAAAAGTAGGTAAAATAATGACATAAAACTAAAATTGAATGATTTTCAATTTAATGTAAGTATCTAAAATAAAATGTTTCATCGGATGACACATTCCTTGTGCGAGCGAGCCGTCGCTATATACATGTATAGCGCTGTCTCATTCGCACACCGCACCATCGTGCGGAAACCGCATCAGTGTAGAAACCGCCTTAAGACCGCATGGCCGAATCATGATTCTGAACGCATCCATAAAAAAATTGGTAGGCGCGGTACTACGTCATGTTCGAATTTCAAAATCACTTTATCCGCTAGCGGATAAAATGGACTTTTGCACGCAGATTTGAAACGATAAAGTAATCCTTTCAGAGCGGGTGAGGTGAAATGTTATTTTTACCTTGTGATTAAGAATCGGGGTCCGACCCACGAGCTCCAGATTGAAGCATGCTTTACCGCTCGGCAACAGCGTCATCCAAAGGGTCACCGACTAAGGCATAAAAAAAATCGCTGAGTGTATCACTTAGTCCATGGTCACACTTTTATCCCGGTAATGAGCCGCGCGACAATGCGCTTTGTTCCCGAGCACATACGGCCATCTGCCTTTTAATTATGTACGGTTTCTTAACTAACCCTGGGAACATTTTGTAACGCCTCTATTTCATTTTCATTTTTATACATGTTGGGAGAAAAAAATCCGCTTCGGTTTAAATAGTGTTTTGAAATTATATGCTATTAAATTTACATTTTCATTTGGGTAGCAGTGCGTTAGTCGGACATGTCACGCCGCCTTTGAATGTTACAACGAAACAGACATATTACTGTGCCACCATGTCCAGTCCACTCGTGCGGCGTCTGTTACGTGGTCTTGTATTTCATCTGTGGAACGAGAGTGACAATGTCCATAGCATCTCAGTATATACACGATGATTTTTAATCGATGGTCAGGACCCAATATATCTAATTCAGTAATCGATGGCAATCATAGCCAGTTAGTAATTACCAAAAACGAACGTATCTTTTTTCATGAATAAATTTATCGGCAATTAGCATTTAATTAAAAATAATGGTCACTCTACCTTACCATAACTATAACCAATGAAAATTTGTACGATTCCTTTCTCAAACCAACCTAAAAATCCTTATGTCAATAATTAAATTATGAGTAATAAGTTGTCAATTGTCATATTAACATCATCAAGTAAACTTGAAATGTATTTATTGCAATGAAACAAACTAAGTATAGGTACACGATCCACAAATTCTAATAAGCAACATAGGCTTCGTCAGGTGCGTACAGAAACAAATCACAAATAAATCAGAGTCACCAGATATGAAAATCCGCAACAGGCTTTGTCAAATGAGCTTAACATAAAGGACCGCCCCGCCTCAAAAGTCCCCATAATACTGGCAGCGTTGCCGCGCTGAATGGCCAACGAAATCTGTTGAGCCAAGAACGATACACACCGAGGATCAGCCCCTCTCCCTCAGCCGTCGAGCCCAATCCCTTACAAAGTCCCTCAGCTCGGTCCCGCAGTCTCCACCGCCACTGGTACGTAGTCGGTCATTGTCAGTTGTAAAAACAAAAGTTGTCCACCCGGTGGTCAATAGTTAGCAGCTTATGTACATGTAAGTTATGTTTTTATTACATGGATTTATAGTTACGGAAACACCGTTTATGCGGGTTACTAGACAAATCCAAAATTAAGCTTTGTGGCCCTTCACTTTTGATATGACCATCGAATAGATGCGAACCTAAATCTGACAATGACCCAAGTCGTACATCGGTTCCAAGGCAGACAAGTAAATGCATACTTTTTCCCTTAAGGCATATCAAATTTCCCGCCACAGCACGCAAAGTTGACATGTGCATACACACACTTGAAGAAATGTAGGATGACCAAACATTTATTGGATTTATTTATTTATTTGTAAAGCAAGCAGAGATAAGTAAGGTAAAGTTACATGCTATTTTAACAGTTCACTTATTCCCTTAACAGCTCTCACTGAAACATGTACCCGCGATATCTCACATTCAAACTGTTTATTGCATACATATTACAATATAGTACAAAAATACACATAATATGCACCCTGCAAGACACAGCAATTAACTAAAAATCTACTTAATACTAACATATCACTAAACTAAATACATCTACGATTATCTATGATTCATTTAGGAATTCCTGTAATGCACAGTAACATTTTTCTAATAAACCTTTGTCGAGCTCTTTAATAAATTTAATGACATTTAATAATAACTTAAAATAATAATGTAATAATATCCTAACTATTAGAGAATTATTACAGAATAAAATACATAACTGTAACTTAAAACTAACTTAACCAATAACATTATCATTAAATTTAATAAAATATTTCCTGCTACCCAAAGGTTGTCTGGAAGAGATCGCTTTAAAGCGATAAGACTTCCTGTTGTTACCATTATTAATGTTACCGAATCTATAAATGTACTCCTGTATTAGTGGTGCAATAAAGAATATTATTATTATTATTAATCAACTAAGCAGCAGTATGAGAGCTCACCCATTCGAACATACGTTACTTCTTTATTAATATTTTTCGTCTCCTGATCGCCGATTAAAAATCATCGTGTATATTGTAGGTACTCTCGTAGCACAAAATAAAGATTCTATAGAGATTCTATACGCGTGCCACCAGGAGGGACGGGAAGTGTCTTATGCAGATTAAATTGAGAACATGTTTAAAATGGCTGACGGCTTACCGAAAATAACTTGCGCGGGTAATCGTTTGTCTGCAACTCATATCAAATAGTTTGTAAATAGTTCACAAATGATTGTTTCTCGGTCGCTTTTATACAAAGTTGTATACGTACGACCATCTCGCTCGGTAGTGGTATTATTTGATGTCGAGTCTGCTTAGTCCGAGGTCCATAGTTTACCCTTCCCAGTGAACGTTGGCCTTGCATTCAGTCTCGACCTATTTCTGTTTCCCTTTTTAATAAATCGCCCGTATCTAATCCCGACGACATTATTGGACTCTTATCTGCATAGTCGTCGGCCCACGTGTATAGCTTAGAAATAGAAAGAAGCAGCACGAAGTTTTCGTTCTTGTTGGCGAAATAAATATCATTACTTTAACCGGCGAACGTCAAAAAGTTACTCGCAATCTTCAACTTTGCCATCAGGAAGGTGTCATTTACACTGTCACTTTGTTTGATATATCAGACGATGGCGGTTAAGGGGTTAAAAGGTAAACATACCAGTACTCGACACTGCCATATCTTTTATCAAATCATTGAAAATGAACAATGGAAATCAATAATTATGTTGACAAATTTGAAAAAAGACAAATACAAATTAGAAATTATTGTAACTCCTATGACATACGAGTACCTATGAGTAGTGTTCAGCAAGTGTTGCCCCGCCCTCGCGAACTCTTGTGGAAATGTGGGGCTTAGTCTTTTTAATTTTCTGCTCCTAAATAATAAAACATAAGCCGGATTCGAACTTGAAACCTCATTCGAATTCTAAAACCATCCTGTGCACAGTGCATACCTCAACCGCACGGTACCTAACTGCCGTTTTAAAGCAATGATCTATCTTGAACGTAGTAATTTACGTTCAGTGGTAGTTATTTTTTACGCAGTTGCTTCCGTATTAAGTCAGGGATATTCAGGTCTTAGGCAGCATATAACGGTTCATCCTGTGTATATAAAATGGTGTATTTAATAGTCGATATCTGCCGTCGCAGTTTGCGTATTGGTAAGTTTAACTTTTCTGTAGGGATAGTATGGTGGATAGGCAATATTACAGTGGAATGGAGTACCTATGGTGTAAGACGAGAGGCACTAGGTACTTATTGTTGTAAATTGAAGTATAACATTAAGCGGTTGGATATAAAAGTATTTTTAATTCATTCACTTAATCCATTCAGACAGACCCTTATACAAACTCCATATGAAATTGGATCTGAATCCACCGGCCATAATGAACCAGTTACATCTGCATTACCGCGGGATCAGCCTTCGATCCCAATCGGCTGAATTAATTAATTCCATTTATACGGAGTGGAGTGAAATCGGGGCATTTCTAAAAGTATCATACATTAGCCTAGTGCAATGAGCTGGCGTAGGAATCAGACTCTCCTGGGTTCTAGTATCGATAAGAGGAAAACGGTATATTTTGTGTGACGAACTCGAATATTAGTCACTGATTCTTGGAGATTTTCGTTCTGTCAAAGTGATAAAACAACCACACGACAAATATTCGAGTAGGTATCTCCGTCTCGCCTGATACCGATACATACGATAAAGAAAGAAAGAAAAATCGTTTATTTGGTATACATACAGATAAAAAGAAGATATTACAAATTAGAAGTGGGTATACACCAAAAAGGTTGTCGCTCAGTATGTGCCACGACTGATGTGTCGTGACGCTGATTTTCAGGACAACCAAGAAATATATATATACTAGTCTTAACCTAATTAATATATAATGGGTGACGATACGGCCACTTTTAATAACACGGCTCAAATAACGTTTATATTGTATGGCAACACTAAAACAAACAAGTTCCATTTGAGTTGTTGTAACGGCCAAATCCTAATGAAAAGTAAAAAGATGTGAGACTTGTCTAGTACTAATTATTAATATTGTCTAGTACATATTATATTCCTATACGACCTTATCACAGTAGATGATATTGCAACAGTAAAAAACAGGCCAAAACGTGTCGGATAATGCACAATGAAAGTTTCAAACTTCATAGTTTGGAAATTAGAGGGGGGGGGGGGGCATACTTTTTATGACTTTGACCGCTAATATCTCACAAATAGTTAAATGGAAAAGTTTTTTAGAAACCTACATATTACTTTTAAGGGCCTACCCATGGACACGACTATGTGCGTTGAGACTTTTTTTTCATCCACCGGCTACACGTATGGAGTGGCCCCCCTAATTTAATATTTTTTTGGAATTTCACATCACTTTTATGTAGCGGTTCATAGTACTGCGGTGTGCTGCTAAAGAGGTACACGGGTTTAGAGGAACTAGGAGGATATCTTAGCTGAAAAATAAGACTGGTAGCACATATGAATCTATTATATTTCTCACAATTACTGAAATAAAATCACAAAATTGTTTCTTAAATAAATTACAGCACATACTCCGATGAAGTCGAGGAGTCAAGTCCACGGAAAACCACATGTTTCGAGAAGAATGCCGCTTTGACGCACTCTCGAATCGTATTTGAAAATACGATTAGTATAATATGTTATTATTCTGGACCTACGGCTAGCATCATACCGTAACAACCTCTATAGTACACACCTTCCTACTTATTCTGTAAGTCTCCGAGTAAATCGGCTGTGACATACGGACGGACGGATGGACGGGCAGACATGACGAAACTATAAGGGTTCCGTTTTAACCATTTTGGCTACAAAACCCTAAAAATCCACAAACGTTTTAATGCACTCACGCCTCCTCGCGTCGTTATAATAAACAAGAAGACACCTCAGGACGCGGAGGTACATATGTCACTTTATATATACCAGCCCATGTGTGCGTAGAACTGGTTTTCAATGGAGCGCAGGTCAAAAAGCGTCTTGCAATACTAGTTGAAATACTGCTTAACTATATTTACTGTGATCTCGTTGGTTTCCCATTCGAAATCATCGAAAACTCCCAAGCCGTTTTGGTGCAGGTAAATCCTATTACAGAAATTTAAAGTAGGCTTATACTTTCCCGATCGCCAAAAACAACAAAATAAAAATACTACCACAGAAAATGGTTCTTTTTGAGAAAAGATCTGCATAATAGTTTACTTCGTGGGTTGCGGTTAGAAGCGCGAAAAGGCTTTATTTATTTATTTTATTCAGTAAAACAATTGACACAATTCCCGACTTTATAATAAACTAGCAGTGCCCTGCGGTGTTATGCGCGGATAAAAGGTGACCTATGTCCTATTCTGATGTCTAAGCTACAATACTGGAAAGTTTCATAGAGATCCGTTCAGTAGTTTTTGAGATTAAGCGAAACGTACATCCATCCGCACAAACTTTCACGTTTATAATATTATTAGGATTAGGATACAGTGTCCCGAAAAAAATGTTTGCATAGTTTGATCTTAAGTTCTCTTAGTCTAATGTCTTTATGAATTATAAAGAACAGCCTTATATGTTATGGAAAAAATAGGCAGCTAAATATAAGGTGTTTAAACACTGTCGACTGTATTAGAACAAGGCTCTTAGCTCCCTTCTAATAGCCGCAGGTAAGGCGTTGAGTAAATATGGTAATCGCTTTTCGATGAGTCTGTCCCTTCCCATATCCCTTAGTAATTGCTTATTCAGCATACTTACCTGAAGCTCTGTAGGTGGTGCCATGTTTTTGGTTCATTTGAGATAAGTTGCTACATAATTGAAATAACTAATAATTATTATTTTTAGGGTTCCGTACCAAAATGGGTAAAAAGGAAACCTTATGGTTTCACTTTGTCTGTCTGTCTGTCACATCGCTAATTATCTCAACGGGTCGCCGCTTCGTGGGATTCGGTCTACTGTACCTTTACCATGAGTTTGCATGACCGTACTCGCTACCGACTGCGTATACGATTTAGTATGGAGATTCTTACAATGTTTTACGCAGTCGCTAGCGAGTACGGTCATGTAAACT
This sequence comes from Epiblema foenella, assembly GCA_963556455.1. NCBI lineage: Eukaryota > Metazoa > Arthropoda > Insecta > Lepidoptera > Tortricidae > Epiblema > Epiblema foenella. The sequence continues at coordinate 7,556,636 of OY747108.1, read as the reverse complement.
CATGGTAAAGGCACTGCTGATATTGAACAGATTTTTGACAAAGCCTAAGTTTGACGGTTTATAGTTCAACGATTTGCGCCATTCTCAGAAATAAATGAACTCAATGAGGACCTCGAGCGCATAGCTAAGTGGTCACAGTCGAAATCACTGTTACTAAATCCTACAAGATCTAAGTTAGGTATTTAGATTTAAAAAGCAATGGGGTCTAGAAAGCAAATTGATATGACATCCAAAGACAATTTTACAGTACAAATAAACAATTGAAAGGGACCTTATGGCGGCCGGCACTTACGCCTTTATTGCCGTTGTTCCAATACAATAGTGAATAGGTGTAACGTAAGCGCCTGCCGCCATAAGGTCCCTTTCAATGTGGATTATCACATATATCTCGACATGGTGCTAAACTGTTTGTACAGACTTCAAGTATTGTAAAAAATTGTGAATTTCTGGATATTGAGCTGAGAATAAGACTTTGTGACTCGCTGGTACTTGCAGATTTGAATTATGGTGTCATCGTGTACGGGCCGCGCTTGTAGGCGCGCGTCTGGCTTAACTGCATTCATTTAAATCTTACCAAAACAAAATTCAGTTCAGATCGTACGAGGTCAAATCGCATCAGATTCGAGTTACACGTGAGAATGTTGATACCGAGTAGGTAGACAGTTCCGTATTCTTGGGCTTGACTTTAGACAGTCATATTAACTGGAAAGGACACCTTGAAAAATATGCAAAAAAATAAACCGATTCATTTTCGTACTATGGAGACTCAGAGTAACGGTTTCACTCGACACAGCACTCAGAGCATATCACGGTTATATCGAGTCCATCATAAGATACGGGATCCTACTTCGGGGAAATTCGGTAAGCACAGATCGAGCATTTGCGGCAAAAAATGTTTAATAATTATTTGTGGGAAAAGACGTCATGATTTGCGGCTGAGTCTCTGGCTCAGTACGACCACCCAGTTAGCCAGCAGCAAAAGGTCCCTGCGCGGAAAGCGGCTTCAACTCAATATTAAAAAAAAAGTCAAGAGTAAAATAAACATACCTAATCCTATTTCCACTCTCAGCTCAAGTGGCTCCCTATCTGTTTTCGCCGTAATTCTCATATCCTATCTCTTTTGTATTCTAAGTACTTACCCTCTTTAACCCACCAACTCCAGGAATGTTAGATCGGCGCCGCTACGAACACAATTTAAATAAATTAACTACCTATTGGTAAAGTTGACTTTTTCTCAGTTCCAGAGCTCCGCAAAAATTTGCTCATCTCACAATTCGAAGGCGAAAGGTTTATCTATCTATAATTTAGTTTCAAAAGACAATAATCCTTAGATCGATCTGCAATAAAATCTGATAATGGCTACTTGAATCTACTTGAATCTCAGGTAACTGTAATTCTATTAGTGAAAATCCGTCCTAAGTAAATTAAAGCTGTATTAAGGCGCCGTAACTCGCTAAGGCAACCGTTATTAAGCTTGAATGGTAAAATAAATAAAACAGACTCGATCATCGTTACATAGAGGGGTTAAAAGAGGTTTCATTGTGGTACTCGTAAATTTATATCTTTCTTTGACCAAGAAACGTTGAAAGCAGGGCTTGAAATACCGGTATTTTTCGGAAACAGTGTGATCTTGAACCAAAAATCGGTATTAGACTTGACGTACCGGTACCAAGCAAATGTATAGGTATTGTAAAAACCGGTAAATTGATGAAATTTACAGTTAAAATACCGGTACTCGAAAGTACGAGTGGAGTTTATGTAAGCCCGCGACGCCCGTTAACTTAGTAGTAGTTAGTAGCTGCCACCGCCGCGCCGCGAGCTAGCACGAAACAGCAATGTAGCATACACTTGTAGGAATCTTTATAAAGAACCGGTATTTTTCGGTGCTAATATTTTACATTTAAAATAATATTTTACCTTTAAAATAATATTTTACCTTTACCGGTTCTCTTTAACCAAAACGAAAAAAACATTTAAATACCGGTATGTTACCTGTAATAAAATATCTGTATTTTCGACACCGTTTCCAAGCCTGGTTGAAATGCAAAATGAATGTTGCGGCCACGAAGTATGAGGTTATGTACCGAGGAGCTCCCGCGAACCGAAAACGAAGTACGTTAGTGTCCCTTTCTGGCGCTCGAATTTGCAAGTACGACAAAGAAGGGGCGAGGGAGTCCGTGAGCACTTGGGTCATTCTACTTTTTCATGACCATTTTTCTGTTACAAAAAAAAAACTATTATATGTATTGAATTAGTGTACAAAAATAGGATTTAGAAATACTTAAATATTAATATATTTCTGTAAAAGGTGGGTAACACAGTGGTAAAAAACCATTATTTCTTACAAATGGTGAGACACACTATAAGTCAGTGGAGTTACTCAATTTCTGGATATTAGCTGTGGTTCAGTAATTACCAAAAGTATCGAAAGTGATACTCTAATTAAATCTCTTCCTAAATAACAATACAAAAATATGAAATGAAGGATAAGTATTCCAAAATCTGCATTAAAAAATAGTTTCCGAAAATTACGTACATGAAAAAAAAGAATGGCCTACTTAAAGCAATGCGTCGATTCGTGTAAAGCACGCCCTATAGCTCGTGCAAGAGCAAAACGTGATGGACTCTTTGGGAATGACCTTTCGAACTTTCATTGAATATCTGACTTCGTTAAGTTTTCCTCATATTTCCTGAATATGAGATTTTAGATGAGGCATCATTTTAGCTTGATAGTCTCAATGTATTTGAGTGAGAAGACTGAGGTAATAAAATAAATATAAGGACTCACCTCAGGATTTTTTTTAATTTAAGCAATCTTGTATCACAAACAACAAAATACTTATATAGTCAACAAAAAATATATCCGGAAATTAATTTATTATGTCTCCCGGTTCAGGCAGCCTTTGCTATTTTTCTCCAAATTCTCCAATGCATGTACGGGTAACCATCTTCAGTTTTATACTTTCTTCTCGCTTGCTCTTACGGCTGCCGGTCGGTCAAGCCGTTTCGAAGATATTGATGTGCACACACGCAACAAACAAACAACCTCTCACCCTAAACGCATATAGCTTCTCCGTTCTGTCGTGGGTAAAAAATAAGCGATTTCACACGAATATAGTGTCCAATCCACAGATACTTAACGTTATTTTTGTATCATTATGCGGAGTACAATTTTGTTATAAACTAAATTTTAATCAGTAACGGAATTAACTTAATCGCTTTCTTATAACATTTAATAGGTGCCTGGTGGTATCTATTAATATTATCCCGTTAAATCGCTAGTTTTATGACGTCTGCGGACAATAATAAAGGCTGGTATAATTGCGCAACGGTTCACGCAGGCTGGGGTAAATGAGCTAGGCGCTCACCTGCAAATGTATACTGTGTTTTAATATAGGGTAAGCAAACTAGTATACGGGCAGCAAAGCAGTATAACAAATCACCCTCTTATACCTTGTTTTTTTTTAAGATTTGAAATTAGGTAATCAAAGAAGCAGTGGACACACATATTGAATTCGCATTATTCGCACGAAAGATCAGTATAAGTGACTGTTAGTGACTATAACAAATTACTTTTTTTAAACGCGCACCGACTTCTTACAATCTCTCCTCTTTAGGTTTTTTATTGTACCACTTTAAGATTAATGTAACGAAACATAACTGAAAAAATAATTGATGCCCTATCATTAATAAATACATATAAGTAAATATAAATAAAGGCATAAGTGTTTTCTTATTTTTGAGTAACAATTGTATAATATAAGATGAAGTAACGGTTTTAATATTCATTGAGATAACTTGACACTTGTACCACAAAACGTGCGTGATAAAAAACTCGTAAGTCGTTCTCTGTTATTCTCTCTAATGCTAAAAAAACAAGGTATACATCTCTCAACATTGTGATCAGCATTCGGTAGCTCATGGTTGACGAAGAAGACTTAAAACAAATCCGTACAAACGCAATGATTTCAAAATAGGACCTTAATATTTTTTGATTAATTTTATCGTTTACACCCGAACCAATTGACACAAAATACTCTAAATGTGGTGACTAACTTTTAAAAATAAATAGCGATGATGACTCATGTTACAATTTATAACACAGTGTGGATATGGATAGAAAACCATTAAATTATAAGATTTCAAGCTCACATGGTCATTTAAGTACATTAGAATTACGATTTGAAAGGGGTATTTACCAAGTATATTTGTATTTGTGAGTTCCCGATATTTCGGCACTGTTGCAAGCGCCATTATCAAGGATTAACTGACGTGCTGCGAGTTTTAGTTGTGGTCTACCCCACACACCATAGCGATCTACCCTCTTTCGGGTTCGCTTTTTTCGCACAGTGTCACCGTAGTTTCAAGTGATAAGGCGGACGGTGGTAGTGACGGAGTTATAAGGGTTATAAGGTTTCTAAAAGCATTTTTTGATTCAAAAATCGGTTGGCGTGATATTAAGCTTTGAAATGATATTTTTTGCTATGGTCAAGTGTCCGCCCCCCGCCCCCCCTGCCAGCTAAACGGTGACTACTAGGCATGTGAAAAAAATCATGGTAGTAGTATATACGATGAATTTAAAAAGGAAAACTGTCACAGCTAAGTAGACATTACCGTAAAGGGCAAAAATATGTATACAACACAACATATCAAAAAAGTACATCATCAGTACTAAGTCTGTGGAGTGTTTGTGGAGTCCGGTCTGTTCATGCTTGCTAGGACATAGTGACTACGTTAATACTAGTGTCTTTTTATAGGGGATTGACGAGAGACATCATCCTGTCGTGGATTCGTTTTTATTATCAGTGACTTAGAGACCATATACATCTCTAACAATATTAAATTAATTTTAATTTTGACGCTCAGAGACCATGTACATCTCCGGGATATTATATTAATTTCATTATACTCCTTGTTTAATTTTGAGACCTTATACATCTCTAACTTTACTGATGTTGTAATATTTGTAATAGATAACTTTGCAAGTTTATCTTCACTGTATGACATTTATTTAGTTATAATTGTAAACTCGAAATTACTATTCTTTCTTGAACTGTAAATTAATATTTTGACATGTAAAAGTGCCCTTGTAGCCTATATGCAGAATAAATGTTTGATTTTGATATTAAGATCAGTAAAAACCCTTCTACGGGTCCGTAATTCCGCATATGACCGGTGACGTGATGGACGGGCAACTACGGAACCCTACACTGTGCGTGGCCCGACACGCACTTGGCCGGTTTTCTTGCTCTAATTATAGTTGGTACCAAACGGGTTCGAACGAATGGCATGAATTTTTTTATGTCATCAATGTCATCATGCCTGTATTACATGTAACATGATATAACTCGAAAATAACAGCAGTAATTTGCAGTAGAGCCGAGTCAGACTCGTATCGTAACGCTCGGGTTGTATTGTCTTACTATCATCATATTCACCATTCGCCTCCTAGCGTTATCACAGTACAGTTGCATCCTGTGCCTTTACCATGAGTTTACATGACCGTACTCGCTAGCGACTGGGTAAAAATTTATGTGGGCAAAAGTACAGCGCCTCTGGCGGTTACGCAATAGAACTAAGAATCGGCATACTAAATCTTTTACGCAGTCGCTAGCGAGTACGGTCATGCAAACTCATGGTAAACTGGTAAAGGTACTGAAGGATGCCCTTGATTCGCTACCAAATCCCAAGATTTGGCGTAGGCATTAGTTTTTATGGAAGCGACTGCTATCTGACATTTCAACCCCCTTGGGTTGAAAGGGAAAACTAGATCTTATTGGGATTAGGCTTGTCAAGTGAGTGGGCAACTTGCTTGTTAGAAGCGCCCGAAGGGCTCTAACTGGGCTTAACCACTGCTATAAAATGTGGGTACAAACTACTTTTTACACAGTCGGAAGTGGTCTTCGAATGGTCTTGCTCTGTTAAAAAACCGGCCAAGTGCGAGTCGGATTCGCGCATGAAGAGTTCCGTACTTATAAAAACGGCAAAAAAAAGCATGTTTCTTGGATGGGAGCCCCCTTCAATATTTATTTTATTCTGTTTTTTTTTTGGTATTTGTTGTTACAGCGGCAACAAAAAACATTATCTGTGAAAATTTCAACTGTCTAACTATCACGGCTCATGAGATACAGACTGGTGACAGACGGACGGACGGACGGACAGCGAAGTCTTAGCAATAGGGTCCCGTTTTACCATTTGTGTGCGGAACCCTAACAACGAACAACTGATACATGGCCCATACTAATTTAGAAAGCCAACTGACCAATGGAGCGCAGCACAGGTCTAAGAAGGTCTTAAGAGTCCATAGTAGACATACTGCTTTAGCTAGATGTACTGTTACACGGGTGTTGAGCACTGGAACATTTGCCTTATGCATTTTTGTCTTCAATTTTAACGGATATTTATGTTTAGGTGGCGTTTAATTTTAGCGGAGCACTAGTACTATAGTTTATGCATTATTACGCCCCTACTATCGGTAATTTTGTTATATTTCTGCGATTACGCCCGGTAATTTTTGGGCGCACTGCAGTCTAAAGTAGTGTACACATACAATGATTGTCATTGACCGAGTGAAGCGAAGGTCTTCGTTTCGATTCTCGTGAAAAATGCTCAACTGCATGGCTACCCAATTTTTAAATTCTCTAGAAACAGAACCGAAAACAAAGTCATATTAATTATCGAAATAAATATCAACACTTTAAGAGAGGTTGCGAAAAATCATCTAAATGTCGCCTTTTTTAATCAACCCAATGATTTCTTAATCGTCTTTCCAACAAGGTTTAAAGCTAATCCAATTAGTTTAAACGTAGAAATTGCTAATACAATTAGAAAAACGTTTATTGCCTTGGTACAGCCAAGAGCACCAATATATACATATTTTCACCTTGTTCCATTGAAATAAGGTCCAGAAATGTATACATATTTATGTCCTTGTCTGTACGACAATTAGTAAAGATTTAATTATGTAAGCGAGAGCTCGTCTGCCCGCCACAGCAATTCATTTCAAGTCAGTATCACCCATTTGCAATTCATTGAAGCTACCGGGCTATGTTAATACAGGCTATGCATAATAACGTGGAATAATCTAGGAAATAAATTTAATAATGGTGAATAATAGATTTCATGCCAATTTATACGTTTACATATAGTTTGTTAGGTGATCTAAGGCGGCGAGGCCAAGCGAGGCCGAAGGCCGAGCTCCGCGTAGGGCCGAAGGCCCGAAGCGTTCCATCAGAGCGCGCTCTCCACGCGAGCCCGAGGACCGCTTGCGGCCTGAAGGGCGAGCCCACACGGACACGCCCTATTCCCGTCACACTTGCAAGTGTGCACTGAGGGCCGAAGGCCCGAAGCGTCCCATTAGAGCGCAGTCTCACTCACTACTCCCGTACTCTTTAGCCATAAAACATAGAACGATAAAACTAATTGTACAACAATAGCAGTTTTTATTACGAATGGTCACAAGTCGTAACACGAACTTTTGAATTACAACCTAAGCCTAGCTTCTTTAAAGTTTAAAATACCTTGTTTATTCTGTAAACAGAGATTAGATATCTCAAAAATTACAAATAATATTTTTTGTAGCATTACAATTTTTATTGGTGTCATTTGAAATTGAACTTTAGTGCAAAGTTTTACCTTAGCTTTTGTGTAAGAAGTCACTCACGGTCTTTTGCAATAGATTAACTAATTAGCTTATCTTTACGGCTGTTCGGCCCAACGTATGAACTTATACGATAATTCGCGTACCAGCGGTAAGGCACGCGAATTTGAATCTAGAGGTCGCGGGTTCGAACCCCGTTTGGGCAGAACAGCGTTTCAAAGAACGCGATATTTGAAGTCCTAAAATGTATGCATGTTTATAATGCTGATTGTTTTCATCATCATAACTTAAAAACTTCGCTCTGGTCGCTGGAGTAACCGCCACTATTCTCTGTTCATTGTCAGTCTCTTGACTTCCTCATACACCTCGACAGCAACTTCCTCCCTTTTAAATAAACGCCCGTTCTCAATTACTATTACTCAAAACTTCTTAATTCGTCTTTTTATCCTACGCCAACACCACATTGTATAGTCGAGGAATAAAAAGGTTCCCCAATTTCAGACTTCATTTTAATGACATTAAGGTTCAAAAAGTGACAAACATTTAATTCCACTACTTTAGGTACTCGCTATGCTCTGGACGCAGAATTCAAATATACACACAAATTTAGCAAATAATGCAAATAGGAATGCAAATACTATAACAAACTTGACAGTGTAATTAGAGTCTATAAAAAAGGAAACTTGACATTGAAATTAGAATTTATGAATAACAAAACTTGATATTACGATTAGAATTTAAATATTTTTCGTATGCATTGTGTTCTCTTAACAACTAGTAAACATGCACTATCTGGGTGTCACGTACCTATCAACTACATGTAACATCTCCTGTAATGCACTTATCATAAATGTTGAATAAATAAAATAAAATAGAAGTTGGCATACAGAAGTTATCCCTCAGACTCCACACTAGGCTGAGCCTGTATCTTGGACGTCTGCAAATAATCTACACGAGTAAATACCGAACTACGGTTGATTGCGTAAGTAAATAGATTAATGTTACCCATCTTAAACAGATAACATATTGTAAAGGTATCCTTTAGAAACGGTCTTGATAGAGGACGGAGCCGTACGTACGCGCTTAACTTGTTTCCTACCGGAACGGAATATTATTAATAGTTTTAAATAGCATTATCCCTTTGTAGTATAAGATCCAAACCAAGGAAATATTATTTTCATATCATCATCTAATTAGAAACACTAATGACTGGGATACTTATCATGTATAGGTATAGTTACTTAAAGATTTGTTTAAATGGGTCTAACGCGATATTTATGTATTTATAACCGACGTTTCGACACGGGTTGCACCGGTCATGTTCGCGGCAGAACTCGTCTCAGCAAATTCTCAACGGAGATATGGGTACACAACGTTTGACTACCCGACAAAAGATTATAAAAATGTGAAGAGTAGGGAAAAAAAGGTAAATACATTAATATCGCGTCAGACCCGTTTAATCAAATCTTTAAGTATGTGTACAAAGCGCGAGAGTTTAAAATATTATTAGGTATAGTATTTGTGAGTTCCCGATATTATGTAAATGACCATGTCGGCTTGAAATCTTATATTTACTATCTAATGAAAAACCTTTTCTCCTCATTTAACTGTCAGCTTATATAGATGAAAGTCAAGACGTAATCAGAAGTAATTAATTCCGAATATACAATTGATCATTTTTTCAATGCAATAGTCGAAAAAGGCATATTTTTTAGAGATTGCATTAATGTATAACCGAATATTTAAACCACGATCACTCGATAATTATTGATACATGCTGACTCGTGGTTAAATATCTAAGTAAGTACCTAAATTATTTTATATCGCTATCTACGCCAAATCTATACCAGACCTTGTACTATAGAAAGTTACATGAAAATTATTACCGGTCCCTTGGACGAACAAGGAACCCTTTATTGAATAAATATATGTACATTCCCAAAGTGACAAAAACATCTGTACCCTTTGCCCTTGTCACTCAAGTCATGTTCGCGTATTTTGACACTAAGAGTGCGTATAGATATTTTCAATGTTGACTGTACGATAACTAAAACTTTTTCACTGACTGGTGATGTTAATCCAATGGATATTCTGTCTTTATCTATTGAACGAGTGAAACGAAGGTCTCTGCTTCAGTTTTGACAAGAATGCATTCGTATGTCCGGACGGCGGATTTCCGTTTGTCCTCTACATGTCGCATTTCTCAACTGATTCTAGTGAATTTTTGTGAGCAGGTTCGATAATATGAATATTTCTTTGAGTCCGTTTTCAGAAAATTGCTAAAAAATAAAATAACTAGCGAGGTCTACAGCTCACAGAGCCACTAGTTTATTTATTTACATATAAGCAACTATGATTATAGGTTACAACCCTAAATAAGAATTTTACAATTACTTAACCTATTTATAATTTATTCTAAGACATAACACAATACATGCAAAGTTATTTTTCATTTCTCTTAGTCTGAAAGTGGGTCATTGTTCATCAAAGTGGCGTGCTGAAAGCGGTACATTTCTAATCTAGAGCAGAAAAGTATTAAAAAATAAATAGTATAGTGAATCGGAGTTAGGCACATTGGACTACTAAGAAAACACTACGTATTTTAATACACATAGTAAAGTTTCTATAGCGATTCTATACGCGTGCCACCAGCATGCAGATGAGTTGAAAAGTGAAACTATGACAAGAACAACAAATGTTATGTCTCTCTCTGTCGCTCTTATATAAAGTGTGGTTAGTCTGAGCATAAGTAAGATTAATTCATTCTTAAAAATAAACAACATAAAATGGTCCATACACAAACACCATTAAAAGCAGTCAACAGTTCCCGCCGAAATGGTTCTTTCACTGGTCAATGGTTTTTCGTCGGCCTCATCTTTGCCCCCTGGCTAGATGCTGGCCAAGAGCGATCCCATTTTTAATAAAAAAGAAAACTGATTCAGAAAATGTTTGTGCATATTTAGCATTTTTTAGTTTTCTCGTATTGGAAATGAAAAGCAGAGTGTAAAACTCTGGGGAAACCATCCATATCAGCCTCGAACTTTTATGCCCAACCTCGTCTGAAAATGGTGGCTTTCAACCCTTGATTAACAATCTACTATTGGGTAAATAAATTTAGCCTACGGACAGCACGGTTGACATCTTAACATCAATACAAAAAAAAGTATTTTTGTAATAAATACTTTATTATTTTTTTAACAAAGTTTATAATAGAACCTCTATCATATTAGTGTTAAAGTATAATATTCAATGGAATAAGAGTATATGTCAGTGGTAAACTTGACCCGTAACTATGTAACGTTAAAGTAATTTGACCCGTAACTATGTAACGTAGTCTCCATTCATTTAGTAGTCAAATAGTTTTAATTTCTTTAAAATGGGTTAAGTACTCAAAAAGTCAGACGCACGTCCCAACATAAACCGACTAGTTCCAAAGGAAGGTAACCGTACCTGTGCTAGACACTGACACAATTTCCATCTTATGTCATGATGACAGAGGTGAATAATATTCGTCGAGCACTACACGTTTACCTCAGAGGCTGCGGCCTGCGGTGTTACCCGGGGATAAAAGGTATGTGTTAATCCAGGGTATAAGCTACCTCCATTCCAAATTTCAGCCAAGTCCGTCCAGCCGTTTATGAGATTAAGAGGATCGTACATTCATCCATACATCAGCACAAACTTTCACGTACAAACGTGAATATTATTAGGATAGTTTCACCACGTCGTCGATTTAAAAAAAACTATCTAATTGTATTGAAAATTTTATTTCTCTGCAATTTAAAATTATAAAATACATGGGTGTAAATGAAATAAAAGGAGCCACCGTCTCGGTGCCCATAAAATCAAAATCAAACATTTATTCTACAAATAGGCCACAAGGGCACTTTTACATGTCAAAATATTAATTTACAATTTAAGAAAGTCTGACTATAATAAGTAATAAATTTTTCATGTCAAAATATTAATTTACAGTTCAAGAAGGAATAATAATTTCGAGTTTACAATTATAACAAAATTAATGTCATACAGTGAAGATAAACTTGCAAAGTACTTAACACATAACTTGAAACTCTACTGTGGAAGCTTGAAAATGCCTCCGTAAAACATAAAAGTATTTACTTCTGAAAGCAACCATTACGAATAGTGAGCCTATTCCATAAACGGTTATGCGTCTGGGCTGGTTTTACGACTACGTTTATTAGTGGCGCTTCCATTTGTTTTACTGTTTCTTTTTATCACTGACTGCAGTTCAAGAGTATTTACAGTCATTTAACAGACTGCACTTATAATTAAAGAAAAAAAAATGAACAAACCGCTTTGAACAGTGCTAATAAATGGGAGCGTAGCGTAAGAGAGGTACGGTACAGCAAAATGTCATCTTGCTCGAATTTGGAGCAGCCCAACTGGGGAAGTACCTCCGCCTTGCAGAAGACTACAGCCATAATATCATTATTTACTATACAAGTATGTAGTGTTGTGTTCCTGGAGGTGAGCAAGGTTGCCAGAGCTCCCGAGGATGCATTGTGTTGAGAGCGAGGAACCTAAATGTGTTCCTTCTGCTGTCAAAGTGCATCCTCAAACTTTATAAAGGGTCGGCGACGCGCACGTGACTCCTTTGGAGTTGCGGGCGTCTATAGGCTGCGGTGGCCGCTTACCATCAGGTGGACCGTAAGCTTGTTTGCCACCGGCGTTGTATTAAAAAAAATGTTCAAGGTTACTAAGTTAAACTTGCCAGCAGTGCTTAGATACAAAAATATTGACAAAATAATTGATAATTCAAATAAACGGAAGGACAAGATGCTTCTATTAAAGTTTTAGGCACTGGTCCCACCGCCGGCGAGTAGCGAGTACTCTCATAGTAATTCTATTAGCTTGAGCGAGAACACGATTAGAATTACTATGAGAGTACTCGCTGCTCGCCGGCGGTGAGACCAGTGCCTTACATAACAACGGAGCCGTTTTTTTGCTGCATGTGTATCTGTTGTATGTAGAATAATTTAAGCTGAAAAACTTTATTTCTTTGATAAGTATTCTTAATGCTCAATAGCTAGAAAAATTATCCTTTGCTATTCCACTACAAGAACATGTAGGTGGCAATGAACATCTCATCTCTCTCATCCATTTGCTTATTTCCGCATGCAGTTAATGCTCCCACCCTTTCCCTGCACGCTTAAACATGCAAGTAAGAGTGAATAGGCTGTTACTGAATCAGTGAGCTATATCTTAGGCCTTGTCATTGATTCCCATCAGGCGAGACTAAGGCTAATCGCTGTTCAGATTTTCATAAAAACAAGCAATTAAACTAGTGGCTCTGTAAGCTGTAGACCTCGTGAGTGAGTTTTTTATAATTTCCAAAATCTGACATAAAAAAGATCAATTATGAATATCGAACCTGCTCACAAAATTTCATGAGAAGCGGTTGAGAAATGCGACCTGTAGAGGAGAACAATCCGAAATTCGCCCGCAGAAACTTACAAAATCATTGATAGAAAAATTGTTTTTGGCAATTTCCAAAAACCGTCTCAACAAAAAAAATCTATATAACTATCGAACCTGCTCACGAAATTTCACGAGAATCGGTTGAGAATTGCGACTTTTAGGTGAGAACAAACGGAAATCCGGAAATCCGGATATACGAAATCATTTTTGTTGAAGCTGAAGCAGAGACCTTCGTTTCACTCGGTCAATAAAGTAAATACAACAAACCACCACCAATAGGGTGCGTTTTCACGTAGCCTAGCACATGTCTGGTGGGAAAGCACCCATAATGACAAAAACGTCGACACGTGTTTCTCCTCTCTCCGAGGCATCAGGAGATGCTGGCAGGAGAAGTTGCTTACGCCACGTCCGCCAGGAAAATACCCAATAAGGAAGCAAAAATCCATGGAAATAATTATCCCATTACTCTTGTAATATTGTCATGTCAAAATGAGGGCACCGGTATCAGATTAAGGAAGCAAAAATCCATGGAAATAATTATCCCATTACTCTTGTAATATTGTCATGTCAAAATGAGGGCACCGGTATCAGATGCCACACTGTAGATGTAATTAACAAGTGTCCGCGATTTTTAACGACGCCCGCACTACGTAAACCGCACGTTCAAAATATGGGCTATTATTAGGGCTCCCTACCAAAGGAGCCCTTATGATGTGATTCCGGTTGTCCGTCCGTCACAACTATTTACTCATAATGTAAAAAATCCGGCCAAGTGCGAGTCAGACTCGCGCACCCAGGGTTCCATACACAGATGTGTACCGGTCCCGACCCAATTTAATTAAGGAAAATCTCAAAAACATGGTGTTGAAATAACTTAGTATGTATGGTGGTTTTTCAAGGATAATTATTTATCACGTGAACCGATTTCATTTTTTTTTCCTTGTTTGAAAGAAGGTACTTTCAGCATAATCGCGTAGGAATCATAAAACAAAAATACATGAAAAGGTGATTAAATTACAAACTTAGTGTCAAAATGTTTTTAGATGTAAAAAAAAAACGAAAAACTATGTAGAGCTATAGTTATATTTTTCCTGTAAAATATACATTGATATTAATGTTATGTAATAATTCCATATTTTTTCCTGGTACTTCGGAGATAGGGGGGTGGGTAGGTATTTTTTTACATTGTCCCTCATAAATCAAAAATAACTACACGTAAAAAACCTACAAATTGAATTCATATGACATCCCATTTAATATATTGACTAGACTTTCAATTTTTGAAAATAATAAATATTTTCCTTTTTTATAAAAACGCCTTAAGGGAGGCGTACAGCGACATCTACCAGAAGATTCATGCTTCATTAGCGGCACTAACGTCTCAAATCATATTGAGAATCGTCAGTTACGATGCGCCATCCCATACCCAAATTTAAAATGAAGGAAAAATTGAAAAATTTAGGCACCGAGCAGGATTCGAGCCTGCGACCTCCCGGCACTCGGCGGTGTTTTTTAATAAATATTTAAAAAAAACTCACGTTCTATGCATCTGGGTTACATAACTATCACTATTATAACTATTCTAAATTCCAAATCGATTGGATAAGTTATTTTGTTACTTTTATCAAAATCATTAGGAATCCTTTATATACTAGTGGCTCTGTGAGCTGTCGACTTTATTGAAATTTGCCAAAAAGTGGTTCGCCAAAAAAAATCGATATAATTATCGAATCTGTTCACAAAATTGCACTAGAATCGATTGAGAAATGAGACAAGTAGAGGAGAACGAACTACAGTTCGCAAGCAGATACATACAAAATCATTGGAAAAAATGTTTTTTAAAATGCCTTCTTAAGCTGACACAACATAAAAATCCTGTAATTATCTGCTCACAAAATTTCACGAGGATCGGTTGAGAAAAGCGACATATAGAGGAAAACAACCGGCAATCTGAAAATCCGGAAATACGGACTTCAAGCTGAAGCAGAGACCTTCGTTTCTCTCGGGCAATAAGAAATTTATACGGGAATCAGGCGCACACTTGTCTGAGTGTGTTTTTTGTGCACACTGTCACAGTCGTTGATGTCACTGATATGTGTATAATTTCTGTCTTTTTAGAAAAATATGATAGTAATTGATTAATTATTTTAGATCAATAGATTCTGTGACTCTGGTGAACAGGTACAGGCCTTATACATTTATTTTTGTAAGACTTTTTACCCAACTGCGCGACGCAAAGGAGGTTAATGTGGTTATTAGTTCCAAGCCAGAGAGAAAACTAGAAATTGTTGGGATACGACCGCATTAAGATGTTTCTCTTCACCGAAAACCAATTTACTTATAATTTAAATTATTTAATTCATTAATTTTCATTCAATAATTGATTAAATCGATACAATGAACTTATTTCTGTATTTCTTTGTGCAGTTGGGTGGATAAATGGAACCAAGAGATAGACAAACGAAACAAAAATATACACGAAACGTAACCTGTGACGTAGTATGGCATTTTACGGCGCAATAAGCTAGCGGCCAACATCGTGGGACTGCTGTTTTACGGCTCTCATACTCTAGCACTGTCAAAACTATATGACATATAATAAGTAGTGGGACATGTAGTAAGTTCGCCTTTGTACTCTATATTTTATGTAATTTTTCATTTCTCATACTCTGAAAGTGGGTCATTGTTCATCTAGGTGGCGTACTAAAAGTGGCATTTTTCTGCTTTAGAGCAGAAAAGTATTAAGAATGAGTACTGTGAATCGTAGTTAGATTGGGAAAAGGCACAGTAACCCATAGAAAATTAAGTAGGATAAATTCTTAATAAAAAAAAATCAAATTGTCCATACACGAATACTGTTAATGTCACTCAACAAGTCAACAGTTCCCGCTGATTCAGAAAATGTGTATGTATATTTTGTAATTTTTTTAGTTTCCTCGTATTCGAACTAACTCGGGTGAAACCACCCTTTTCAGCCTCGAACTTATTGGCTATTAAAATATCTCGTCTGAAATGGATGGTTTTCAACCCTCGGTTAACAATCTACTATCGTTTCTTTTGTAAATGTTTTATATGTGCAATAATGTGTCATACATACATACAGGCTGTAACAAAACTAGTGAGGATCCTTTTAAGGGCATATTCGGTATCGTGTTCTGATTAGGAAAAAGTAGAAGATTTTTTTTTCTGACGGAATAAATTTTTGGCCTTTGTATGGACAGTTGGCTGACTTGGACGACCTGCCCCATAGAAAAAAAAATTTTGGCGTCAAAAAATTTTCTTCTTTTTCCTAATCAGAACACGATATCGAATATGTCCTTAATTGATTCCTCACTAGTTTTGTTACACCCTGTATACGAAGATGTGTGCTAGAGCCGGGTACTCACTAGCGATCTGTAACTATAACCGTTAGGTTAAGTTAGGGCAACATTGCATGTAATGTGACAAAACAATAATGATACTTGGGCACCGAAATAACATTTTCGCACTTCGCAAAATGAAGATTTATGATATTTGGGTGGATCAACTATTTTTTGTTGCTCGTTACCATGGTTACGTCTCCTGAGTCACTCATTAAAACTGTGATTTTATAGCGTTTAAATCTACCAAAATGAGTTTTAGCGATGAGCATAAATCCATTTGGACATGGGTCACCTCTTGAGCATGCTTGAAGTCCATATTATAAACTTTTTTCTAAGAAACTCGGTTACTGTTGTCTCCTCGCTGACGGGACAGAATAACAACAAGAAAAAAATTATTGACACATTTAAATATTCCGAGTCTGTTATGGAAGTAGCTATTCATGAGGAATAATATACTATGATACGATTTGCTGTAAAGTGCGCTCGTGGCCCAGCGGTGCCCGAGTGCGGTATGCGAGGTTAAGCACGTGGGCCGAGGTTAGTTCTTGGATGGATGACCGCTTTCAGTGGTTATTAACCTAGCGCTCCCGTACTTTGGAAGGCACGTTAAGCCGTTGATCCCGGCTGCTGTCTATGATAGCAGTCGTTAAGCCAAGTTAGAGTCCTTCGGCTTGAGAAATTATAACAGTCAAGTTGCCCATTCACTTGACAAACCTAATTCCAATAAGGTCTGGTTTTCCCCTGGGTTATTTATTTATTTATTTAAACTTTATTGCACAAAAAGAATATAAGTACAAAGGGCGGACTTAATGCCATGAGGCATTCTCTACCAGTCGACCATAGGACCAAACAGAAACTAGCAAATGGTTAGAAGGTCATATGGCAGCTTCTGTAAAAACGAGTGCCTACGCCAATTGTTGGGATTAGGTAGCGGACCCCCGGTATCCTTTAGCATGAAACTGTACTGGAATAACGCTAGGAGAATGATGATGATACGATTTGCTGCATCCTGTTTCAGACCCGTAATCATCATCATCATCATCATCATTTCAGCCGAAAGACATCCACTGCTGAACATAGGCTTCCCCCATGGCTCGCCATTTAGACCGGTCCTGTGCCGTTCGTTTCCACCGGATTCCCGCAACCTTCACCCGTTCAGACCCGTAAAGGATCAAGCAATGTTTGTCTCCATTGACACGGGAATTAAATGACGTTCGACACATTTGACATAGATACCATAGTTGCCATTTAAAAAGTTTGTAATACATCTTAGTCTCCGCTTTCATCAGCCAGACTAATTCTGTTACGAAGCGTAGCCCCTCTACGCCGCTAAGTTGCTACGAAAGTTCGTAGACTTGAGGTCTACGTACTTCGCACACAACTTTTTGTTAGTGAAATTGTGTTTACTATTTCTTAAGGAGTTCGAGACTTTGGATTCTATTAGGTAGTTGTAATAGGTTTTGGTATTTTCAACTATCTTATCATCCCCCTAGCGTTTCCCTGGTTGTGCCTTAGGAGCCTGGGCCCATGATTTGGCGTAGGCATTAGTTTTAGGAAAGCGACTGCCATCTGAATTTTCAGCCAGGGAAAATTAGACCTTGTTGGTTTTCTCACGATTTTTTTCCGTCACTGAACAGCAACAATTAAATATTAAATTATATTTCAAGCATAAGATTTTTCAAAAGTCCAGTGGTTAACTTTTTAGTCTTAAGTTGTAGTAAAATATAGTTCATATTTGTCTAGTTGCTTTTTTCTCATCTTTTTGTCACTTTTATAACATGCATCTTGTGGAAACGAATACAATATTTATTTATCTATCTATCAAAAAAGTAACTACTCTACTGTCTTATGAAGACGTCAAAAATCTGTGTTGTAAGGGAATAAGAGCTTTTGACCATATGTGTAGTTACTTTTAATACGAATTGTACATGTGTGGGAGCGCGATTTAACTTTACATACGTGAAAAACGCGTTCAAGCCCCATAAAGCTGTCAATTAACGAAAAATCAATTAACAATTGATGATCAACTCGAGAATGTAACAGAGAGGTCACTCCGTACTAATTAATCTTAAGTTACAGTATGATGGAATTCTTGGAGAAGACGAACTTCGTAATTATATCGTAAAGGTAACTGTCAAAGTTGCCGCGCTGGTACACAGCGTATATAAACAGACGATGCATTTTGAAACATTCCGTTTATCTCTAGCATATTTACAATGCAGTATTACACAGTTAGGTGGAAGGGCCTGGCGGATGTTTAGACTGCAATGCAGCCGTGGTCTCTGGGGTATCAGGTGCAAGGGTGTCATTTGACGACCGGTTTAGCCTAGTGGGTAGTGCACCTGCCTGTGAAGCTGACGGTCCTGGGTTCGAATCCCGGTCAGGGCAAATATTTGTGTGATGAGCATGAATATTTGTTTCGGAGTCTTGGATGTTTTCTATGTATTTATATTTATTAAATATATCGTCGTCTAGTACCCACAACACAAGCCTTCTTGAGCTTACTGTGGGGCTAGTTCGATTTGTGTAAGAATGTCCTCTAATATTTATTTATTTATTTATTTAATATAGATGGAAATGGTATGGTGGGTGTTAGTACGTTATTCTTAATTTTTGCGTGAGAGAGATGTTATTGTTATTGCTTTCGGAAACATGAAGAATTTTATAAGAAAATGTTAACAGGCCGTGCCAGGATTGGAGATCATTATTCTGAATAGTTTTATTTAATGTGTTGAGTAATGCCTCAGCTACGGTGCACCGGGCACCACGAGGAATCCGTTTTATTAGAGAGGTCGATTGTTTGAGTTTGCCGAGTAGGGACTGGAGAGGAACGGCTTGGTTGGATAATGAAGGTGTAAGGATTTGGTTTCGGGAATCTGTGGCGGTTAAATTATGAAGAATACGGACCTGATGAATGCGTGATTGATGTATGTGCAGGCGTCTTGATGTTGCAAAGACTTTATCGCAAAATATGATATTGCAGTGATAGGTTTCTAGCGGATAGCCCACAACACATTACAAACCGGTTCCCATAGTCGATTCTTACGACACCCACGTGAAGAAAGGGGGAAGTGCTATTCTAACCCGGCACCACACGAAGTGGTAGGTACACCACTTTTATGTCCCCGCGCCTGATACTGGCCACATGACACTTTCAAATTACAACGCAGGCTTCGTCAATTTCTCAAACAACAAGCACCAGCAACATAAATGCATTGCACACACTATAAACTGCCTAAATGGTGTAGTGCCTCGGGCATGTTTGCTGAGGTACACACCTATGACTTTTACGCTATAATGCGCTACAAAATTGTGTCATTAATGGGACGGATTAGGAAAAGTCACAACAGCATCCTGAACATGGTAGCTAACAGATTTGACTGCGCATTGTTTCAGTACTGGGTTGGGCAAGTAAAATCTGTAGCTAAGTATATTAAATAATACCCCTGTCTACTAACCTAAGTATAAGTTTTAATGTTACTAACATAAATTAATATGGGTCGATAAAGACCAGAAATAAAAGATTTCATTTCATTTCATAAATCTACAACGTTTCGTCAGTCTTTCATTCTTATGTCATAATGGTGATTAAAAAGGTATCATATATTGGGCAACAAGGGAACGTGCATCGGGACGTTTACCTCATTTTTTCGATAAAAACATCAAAACCCGGGCAAGTGCGAGTCGGACTCGCGCACGAAGGGTTCCGTACCATCTATGAAAACGGCAAAAAAATAATATTTGTTGTATAGGAGCCCCCTCAGGTATTTATTTTATTCTGTATTTTAGTATTTGTTGTTATAGCGGCAACAGAAATACATCATATTGGTTTGTTCCTTTAAATTGCTGTTTCGTTTACAGTGTTATATATGTAAATAACCCCATCATAGGAATCCGTTAGTTAGGAAGGCTGTCGACTACGTTCCCATCCCTCCTCACTGATTAGGGGCCGCACGGTCCGGCGTCCTAGGCACGCACTTACGGACCCGGACGACGTAATCACAGCGTCTATCGAAAGATGGAACGCTGCGCTTACGGCGTCCAACTCTGACACGACGCGTACACTTAGGCATTCCCGCCGGCGGGGACGTCCACCGCGCGATCGCGACAACAGTGACACATATAGTCCCTATTCGTCCCGGTACCGCCGCACACCGGGTAGAGTCAGTCCGACCCAGGTCGGGCCTAGCTGAGTGTTTTGCTCATCTCAGCTAGGCTAGGTTTAGTGAACCAGTGACAAAACTCCTAGTAGCTCGATTCCACTCACACCTCAGATTCGGTTGAAACCGCTCAACCAATCTCACTGGAGCGCAAACTGTTAGAGTAATCCAGTGTTCCAAACCACACGCGTGGTCGTGCCGGAGGTTTTCCTCTGGATTTTCCCCAGGCTACTCTCCAACCGCGGTCTCCTATCGCTTTATTGGGCCCGGCCTATAAAGCCACAGCCAGGTTCAAAAAAAAATGTAAATAAATAATCTGTGAAATTTTCAACTGTCTAACTATTACGGTTCCATGAGAGACAGCCTGGTGACAGACGGACGGACGGACAGCGGAGTCTTAGTAATAGCGTCCCGTTTGACCCTTTGGGAACGGAACCCTAAAAACAAAGTTATTATAGCAAAACTCCCACTCAACATTCTCATTCCTCAACCGAAATTCAAGTTGTCCGATGTCACCGAGCGAAATCATATTATATATCAGGACGTGGAAATTGAAATACCATTATTGGAAGTTTCCCTTTCAGCGTGGATATTCGCGTGTTCCGGAATATATGTGGAATATTCCGGAATAACCGGGACACCGCGTTATTGAAAAGGAAGTCAACCGCGTGTGTTCCGATTTTAAGGGCTTTAATTTTATCCCTCGGGCCGTGAGATGTTATTTATTAATACAATAGAGGATTTAATTAAGGCGTATTGTAGGTATAAGTACAGATATGGCTTAATTGGGCTGAAATGTTCTTTATTATGCAAATTGAATTGGAATAAGGAGTGGGAAAAGCTACTTACCGTTCAGTAATTAATAGCTATTTTTTAAGGTTCCCTTAAAGGATTTTATTATAGTAATCAATGGCTGGTTTATTTCATACTCATACTCATACTCTTTATAAATCATATCATGTATTTAATTAAGGCATATTGTAGGTATAAGTACAGATATGGCTTAATTGGGATGAAATGTTCTTTATTATGCAAATTGAATTGGAATAAGGAGTGGGAAAAGCTACTTAAAGTTCAGTAATTAATAGCTATTTTTAAGGTTCCCTTAAAGGATTTTATTATAGTAATCAACGGCTGGTTTATTTCATACTCATACTCATACTCTTTATAAATCATATCATGTATTTAATTAAGGCGTATTGTAGGTATAAGTACAGATATTGCTTAATTGGGATGAAATGTTCTTTATTATGCAAATTGAATTGGAATAAGGAGTGGGAAAAGCTACTTAAAGTTCAGTAATTAATACCTATTTTTTTAGGTTCCCTTAAAGGATTTTATTATAGTAATCAACGGCTGGTTTATTTCATACTCATACTCATACTCTTTATTGATAATATGGTTAAATATTATACATGTCACATTACAATTTTGCACAATATATATAAAGTAACATTATCTTAGTACAATCATTATTGGATACAGTGTGAACAAATTGTTGTTAATTATTATAAATGTCAGTGAATAGCCATTATTAATTAATTTATACATAAATTAGTATCATGTAGTGTTTTAGTGTCATGTGTATTTTTTTAGGTTTCACTTTTTTTGGGTTCCGAATCCCGTGAAAGTGTCAAGTAGAAATACACCACGCCCAAAACTACGATTTAAGGAGGCAATAAAGTTCAACCCCCGATAAAAAAAATGTTTGTTCACAAATGACACTTACTGCCAGAACGTATCAATTAAAAATTTTCGAACTAACAACTATGGACTCGTTTAAATCCAACTGACACCGTGTTCTATTTTCTTATCATTGGAAAATATTTTACGTGTCAAAATTCATAATACCTACAAAATTTAATTAGCTACAAATCATGCGAATAGCTATGGAATCCTAGTATGCGAGTTCGCTCGCATTTGGCCGGTTTTTTTGTGGATAAAACCTGTGAGCACCCTAATCTGATTTAGAAAAGTCTGAGTTATGCATCTGTAGCTACTAAAAACTGGTTATATGTAATTCGGGGGACTCCATTGCAGGATCACAGGTTTATTATATTAATCTACTAGTTCATTTATCGGCCTAGTGTGCGTCCGACACACACATATGAAAGGTTTCGTATCATCGTATACCTACCATGGTACGTATTGAGAAACTCACGTGTCTTGTATGGAGGCATTCAATAATTTCTAATTTATTGTTTTTTAGGGATCCGTACCTGTAAAGGAAACAAAAACGGAACCCTTATATGATCACTTTGTTGTCCGTCTGTCTGTCTGTTTGCCTGTCAAGACCCTTTATCTCGGAAACGCGAGGTCTTTCGTGTTTAAATTATGACCATTGCCCTTGAAGCTATGAAAAAATCAAACTTCAAAGTTAATGTAAAAAAGATACGGCTGTTAATGCCGTAAAAAACGTATATTTCGACACTCTCAAGAGAATCAAAATTTATAGGGTACTTTCCGTTGACCTAGAAATATGAAATCTGGCAAGTAATATCGTCTTATACAATAAGTATAGGGCAAAATCAGAAAACTATACATTTATGATTATCTCCTTACAAAATATTCAAAGTACGGCCTCATTACCTATACATTTGTATAGAAAACTCGGTGGGCGAGGCCGACTTGCATATGTCCGGTTTTATCCGATTTTATAGCGACAACAGTAACGAATTAATATATATATTCCAAAAAAATGCCAACTGTCCGTCTATTACAGTGCCTTTACAATAAGTTTGCATGACCGTACTCGCTAGCGACTGCGTAAACGATTTAGTATGCCGATTCTTAGTTCTATTGCGTAACCGCCAGAAGCGTACATACAAATTTTTACGCAGTCGCTAGCGAGTACGGTCATGTAAACTCATGGTAAAGGCACTGTTCACGAGACCCAGTTTAGGTATAAACGCACGACAGCTGAAGGTAATTTACGGGACTCTAATTAAGCCCTTTAAAATATACGATAATTATTAATACAACAGACCCGTGAGTTATGACTGAATTATTTTTATTGTTTTCTGTTTCTTTCCTTTAAATATGGCTGAAAAATTGATTCGGATCCAAGTCGCTTCGGCTTTGAAAACTCAAAATAAACATTGATAAATCGTAAATTCTAAATTAGATTTGCAAGGAGGATCGCTCGGGTTACACCGTACTGTGACAGAAGTAATGGGTCGTTATTCAGTCTACTAAGGTAATTCTAATGTTACACACTTAATACTCCTAGTAAATTGACCTGGTAAAGGTCGCGGGAGTGTGCGGGATCTGGGTGGCGCAGGATTTCTGATCATATCTCCTGGATCCCTCTGTACAGTTTTGGTTTCCCGTTTCGTTGGGCAACCCACGCGCGGTCAGCTTTCTTGCGCAGGAATGCTGCCTACCAAGGCCACTAAATTTAGATAGGTATTTTTATTTTATTTTTAGCTTTAGTTGTTTTAATTGCAGTTAGTTATAGTTTTTTATTCAATTTATTAACATAAATGTATACGATAATTATTCTTTGGTTTTTTAATTAAGCCAGGCACATTACAAAACAATGTCATTGTTTGTTACTAAGACTCTCATGTCCGTCTGTCACCAGGCTGTATCTCATGAACGTTATAGTTAGACAGTTGAAATTTACACAGATGATGTATTTCAGTTGCTGCTATAACAAAAAGTACTAAAAACAGAATAAAATAATTTTTTAATCGGGCTTCCATACAATAAACGTAATTTTCTTGCCGTTTTTATAGATAACTAGCGACCCGCCCCGGCTTCGCACGGGTGCACTATTTATTGGATGTTATTATACATATAAACCTTCCTCTTCAATCACTCTATCTATTAAAAAAAAACGCATCAAAATCCGTTGCGTAGTTTTAAAGACTTAAGCATACATGGGGATATAGGGACAGAGAAAGCGACTTTGTTTTATACTATGTAGTGATAATGAATGGTACGGAACCCTTCGTGCGCGGGTTACGAGAGTTTAACTTTAGGGAGTTTAGGGTATCTGCTTGGCGACAGGACGGTGTGACGTGAGCCATCCTTAGACTGACTGATTCGGTTAGAACGGTCGAATTGGATACAAACCGTCTTTAATCCTTCTTCTTAAGCTTGGGCACAAAGTTGGGTGAATCTAATTCATTTTGAGGATACTTCGGGGCTTCGACGGACAGACAGACAACAGACACAAACAGATACT
The DNA here is from genome assembly GCA_963556455.1 of Epiblema foenella. Lineage (NCBI taxonomy): Eukaryota > Metazoa > Arthropoda > Insecta > Lepidoptera > Tortricidae > Epiblema > Epiblema foenella. The sequence goes on along the minus strand of OY747108.1, from coordinate 7,531,883 downwards.
AAATAACAGTAATAATATGGAACAATTGAGGATTTCTATCTATCAGAACAAGTAATTTCTGATCAAGAAAATTCAAATATTTAAGCACTTGAAGTGAAAACAGTGAGTTGTGGTTATTAATTTTAAATGTCATCGGCAATGATTTAATGTTATCGGTATCATTTTCATAGCGTCATTATTATCTCTAATTAAACGTGTTTTATTTGAGCCATGCCGGTATGAAAGGCTTTGGGAAGGGAAAGATTTAGCAAATTGAATTATCTTCATTTTAATTACATTATTTATATTGCATTATTTACGTAAAGGTATGATGCTACCTATTTTGTTCTTCATTTGTACGTTTTTGTTTTATCTGGGAATAAATAAATGAAATTAGAAGTGTATTTTTATTTAAGGAACAATGAATATAAAAAACAAGGACATACTAAACTAAAGATAAAAACCTACTTACAAATAAAAAATGGGCTCTAATTCAGAGCCCAGCGGTTGGGTGCCCAGAAGGCTGGCGGCATTGCCACGCTGCACAGCAAGACCGATGCGCTGAGCAAGGTACGCGCCAGCCTTTTGGTCACCCGTCGCGTCATTAGAAGTTAGTTTGTGAGGGGCCTCAATTCAATTTAACTGTTTTACAGCTCAATTGCGTATCATTTTTTTTACCATGTGAAAATTCTCATTTATTTATTAATTAATCAACTAATGTACTATTAATCCAAAAATGAAATCTACAACATGCTTCGTCAAATTAACTTAACATGATGGACCGCCCCGGATCGTAGATGGCTTGAAAGTTCCCACCGGCGGCGTTGCCACGCGGAATAGCCAAAGAGATCTGTTGAGCCAAGAACGATCAATTGGTTACTTGACTATTTTTATGGGATCAACCGTAATAAGCATGATGTCATTTTTTTCCATGCCATTCGAACCAGTCTTAGAGACCACAATGTTTGTCTGGGACCAACTACCATTACAGCGACACAAAAGACGAAAATGAGCGGCAAAGTACAGCATAGCTAACGAGTACTGAAAACGATCCATACTGATTCACACGTAGGCGTGACGTCACGGCCTCCTATTACAGTTGCATGGAAAAAAAGAGAAATTTGCCTTTTTTGTCGTGAAATATTGCGTATATGTACATACGAGCCCCAATGCAAAATAGCTCGTCTAGTCGCAATTCTGCATGCGTATTTTTTTTCAAAAACTAGTATTTCTACCCGAATCGACTTTGATGATTAATGGAATACACTAGACGCAATGTCACTAAAGCTAGCTTAGTTTTGAGTTGTACAAAGTGTACATCTCGTTATTTATTTTAAAATAATTTAATTATAAATATTACATCTCACACGCAAATAATTACGTCTGCTTCATATTTAAGGCAAAATAGGTCGTCTATTTAAAATAAAACCTGTTTACCAGGGTTCGTAATATAAAATATTATTTTCAAATTGAATACGGAATATTCTCTGTCATGTAAAATGACAAACCACTATATAAAAGGGCAAATTCAGCCTAATTTTTTATTACTCCAAATCGTTTTTCTATCGAGATGGCACGAGGTAAGCCAGTGACTGAAGAAGTGCGGAAAATTATAATCTCCAGTAACAATAAAGGCAAATCTACGTACCAAATTGCCAAGGACCTTTCTATGCCAAGGTCTACAATCCAAACTATCATCGAGCATCATCGAAAACACGACAAAATTTCTTGTTTAAAGAAATCCGGCCGCCCACGAATTACTACTAAAGCAGAAAACAGGATTCTGAGGAAGATCATCAAGAAAAATCGTCGTGCAAGAGCTGGAGAACTTACGGTACTATGGCGTGACGCAATTAAAAAAAACATTTCAGTGGATACTTGCAAGAGAGTGATGAAGAGGATGGGCTACGGTTTTTACACTGCTAAAGAGAAACCGTTACTTACACAACGGCAGAAAACTAACAGGTTGAAATTCGCCAAAAAGTACAGAAATTGGACCGTCGATCAGTGGCGTAAAATTATATGGAGTGACGAATCTAAATTTGAAGTCACAGTAGGCGATGAACGAAGTAAAGTCATTCGCGAAAAAGGAGAGGCATTTCAAAAAGATTGTCTTAAGCGTAAGGTAAAGTTTCCAGCTTCCTTAATGATTTGGGGCTGCATGTCGGCACAGGGTGTCGGCTGTCTGCAATTTATAGATGGAACCGTCAATGCCGAAAAATACAAAAGCATCTTACAAGAGAGTTTGCTGCCGTCTATACGTAAGTTAAAGTATAAAAATGCGTATACTTTTCAACAAGATGGTGCCTCATGCCATACCGCTAAAGCAACGATGGCGTGGCTGAAAAAGAAAAAAATACCTACCATGTCGTGGCCATCCAGCAGCCCGGACTTGTCTCCCATAGAAACGTTGTGGTGGAAAATGAAGAAGAAGTTGCGAAAGGACCCGTCCAGATCAAAAGCTGATCTTAAAGAGAAACTTACCTGTGTTTGGAATGAAACAACCCCGGAAGAGTGTCGACAGCTGGTAGATACAATGCCGCTCAGAATTAAAGCCGTTTTAGATGCAAAAGGAGACGCCACCAAGTGGTAGACGTTCTAATCTGCGTCGGTAACACTAAAGACGAACTTTTTTGCATTTTAGTACAATTGGTGAAACAATGTTTTTTTTATTACCAAGGAAAGTTCGTTTTTTTTTTCATTGAATAAATAAAATACGATTTATAACTTATACTGTTTTTATATTGCTAATTCTTCCAAACACCTTCGTCCCCCAGAATTTTTAGGTTAACGTTAGTTTAGTACATTTTTTTCCTACCAGACGTACTCATTTGCATTGGGGCTCGTAGTTGCCATACAATATCGTTTTGAAAATTGTGTTTGAAACATGAGAATTGTATTGGTAACTTTCAATTTACATTCGGCCAATAAACAAAAAAACCGGTCAAGTGCGAGTCTGACTCGCGCACTGAGGGTTCCGTACACAGATATGTCACGGTTCCAACCCTATTAATTTAGGAAAATCTCAACAACATGGTATAGAAATTGAACGCCATACATAGATACAGCGCCATCTATCGGCGAATTTTGTCACAAATTTGAGCGGTGCCAGCAATTTGGTTTATTAAGGATAATTCCTTATCACATGAACAGATTTCTTTTTTTTCTATATTTATTATATCGCGCAGGAATTTATAAAATAAAAATATATGCAAAGGTGATTAAATTATTTTTTTTTTTGATAAATCGAAAATGGCTTCGTAAAAAAAATGTTACAAAATAATGTGCAACTCAAGCCCTTTCATATGACACCCCACTTGACATATTCACTAGACTTTCAAATTTTGAACCACCTATTTGTCATTTATTACAGAAAATAAAATAAAAATATAAAAAAACATGTCCTATGCATCGAGGTTACCCTTCTTTATAACTGTTCGAAATTTCAAATCGATTAGTTCTTAAGATATTTAGCGATGTGACAGATAGACAGAAAGACAAAATGAATCCATAAGGGTTCCTGTTTGACCATTTTGGTACGGAACACTAAAAACAACGTTTTTGCGAATCTTTATAGTCCTATGGATCTTTATTATGATTTTAATTATTTGTTGTGATAATTTGATGGTTTTCTATGATATAAATTGTAACACGAGTCATCACTCTATTAAAGCACGTTAAGGGGAAATGATAACAATAATAAAGATTTCAGCCTTATTAAATGGAGGCTCTGAATTGCTATATGCCTTTTTGACGGCCATTCAAGTTCAACAATACCAAAGTAATCTCAGCTTACACGCTCAAACATTTACAATAGCACAGCTTACGCCGCACACATAGAGTCTATTATTGCACGGATTTACGCACGACATTTCCTGATTTAGAAAAGACCTAAGTCACATGTTTTTATTAGAGTGAGCTGTCTTTTTTGGATAGGGACCTGAGTAAATAACAATAAAAAGTCGGCACGTACGAACTGTTTTGTAATAAAAGGCCTATATCATTAAGAAGTGTGTGGCGGTTACGTCATTTGTGCACAAATGCGTCAATGGTACGTGCTCACGCGTCCACGTGTTTGCACTGGGAAGCAATTCAAGCAATTCATTTGTGATGGGACCTGCAAAGTCGACTCCACACTTGCCAAAAGGTTATGTTAGAAATATTCAGATACGTGTCAGGAGGACCTGGAACAAATGTACCAACGTGATTGCAAGTATAATACGCGTGATACATGAAATCAGCCTGTCATAACGTATTAGATTGATTTAGCTTTTTTACATCGTTAAGTCCACTTAATTAGGTCTACAATAACTAATTCCATTGTGTAACCAAAATTTATATTAGTCTCGCAATTTATACGGGTAATCTTCATTCCTCACCGGTACGTTAAGATTAAGGGATATATCCACGTCGGTGGCAAAAAAGCGTACGGGCTACCAACTGCAACTTCAAAGGCATCACATTCACGTTTCTGACCCTTTAAAACTGTATACGTACACTCCTTTGTCAAAGAGCCCCATGATTGTAATCCATCGAAAAAGCGGCAGCAGGATGCTCATTCCGCAGTTTTTGATAGTATAATCTGCTCTCACTCTTACACACAATTTGTAGATAGAGCATACAGGAAAAAAAAAGAAAAAGAAGAAATCCCTTACAGGGATAAGCTCGCCTTTGTACATATATGTCAACTGTTCTTGTAATTTATGTTATGTTTTACTCATGTACAATAAAGAATTTTACATACATACAAGAGCGCAAGTAGGTAAATATACACACTTTATTGGGAGTCTAATAAAAAACAATAAGTACGTCAAATGTTTACGTAATAACCGTTAGTCTGATAGATTCTTTTCTTCCATTTAATTAATACATCAAAATAAAATATCCCAATTGAACATCAATCGGAATTCAACTTTACATCTTCCAAATAAAACACGAATTCGACTGACGTGATTTTTACGCATCGTATCGTAATGTATTATCAAATATTTTATGAAGACTTCTGTGAAAGATTAAGTTGTTCGTATTCCGTGATCATAATAATAATAACAATAACAGATAGATAGCTAGATAGCTAGTCAAGGGTCAGATACAGAAGGCGGTACTCCTGGACACGGCGCGAATAGTCAGGAGGTTCCTCTCTCTGTCGCCCTAACCACCGGTAGCTTAGGCCCCGCCTCGCTGCCGGCGGCACCCTAGGTTAGGTTTTTATAATGATTTTATGTTTTGTAAATATTGTTTTATATTTTACTTTTTATAAAGATATTGTAAAAACCTAACTTAAGAGAAAAGATAAATAAAGAGAATAACAATAAATTATTAATAATAATCGTAATTCATTCGTAAAATAACGGTTCATTCATAATCATAATCATTTGCTATATTGGTGAATAGCTGTATAATAATAATTTGCTTCAATTGCGATTTCCAAATAGTCATTATTACTGCGATCTAAATATTCATTCACTGTATAATAAGAGTGTTATTTTTTATTGATCAACATAGATTGTGAACTTTGTTTTCAGTCAGAATGCATAATTTTCGTTAGATAAAAACCATATTTTCGATTCCTCCAAATCAAAATCAAATACTTTACCACTTCTTAAACAAACAAAAAACTCCCATCCCGAAAAGTGTTGTGTCTCTTTCTCTCGTGAAATTAAGACATAAACGTGGCTCTTATTACAATGGAGCGTGTGGTTTATGAGAATAAAATAACCGGATATAAAATTATAACTATTTGTGATGTCATTTCTGAACCCTGCGGGATCCCGCAAATACCAGAATCTCGCGGGATTGAGAATCTACAATCCCGCAAATACCGGTATCGTGCGTGACCTAAGTATGATCAAATCCTTTGAAATTGTGGAACAACAATATCAAGCCTGGGAAAAGGCCATGCAAATCCCCTCCCACGTGGTCTACCGCTCCCTGGGATCCCAGGGATCATAACAGTATCATATAAAATATCATATAAAAATAATTGTGTAAAAACTAAATCAGGAGAGAGAGGGAAGAATAACATTAACAACACATTTTTTCAACGTTAGTTCTAATAACTAAAAACAAAATATAAACCCCGAGATAACAAACATTATATATTTAAGAATTTTCTATACATAAATCTTTCGAAAAAAACCTATTTCTCTTAATTTTTTGTTTCTTGTATGCAATTAACCTGACTCACATATTGAAAATACCACCCAATTTTAATACTAAAACGAAGCATTAGACTAAACTTTAACAGCCACTCAAATACCCAGTAAAAGACGGTTATTGTATTTTAATACCCGAACTGAAATCTTCGCAGCGTATAAAGTACCTACAGTCGGCAACATTTTATACGCTACAAAATGTTTGTACAGTTTACAACTTTGGAAATATCCTCAGCCAGCTCGTTTCCTCACGGCGCTTGGTCGTAAACGGTTTAAGCTGAAAACAATCGCTGCTGACTATACAGTTTGTATGAAATTAGGTGTAAAATGCAGCTTAAAGTTTTATATAGCTTCAAAGTTTATTTTATTCCCGCTTTGTTTCTAGAGAATTCTACGGTATTTGCAGTTCAGAGTTCGAGTAATTTCTTCTCTATAATATAATGTTTCAAGAGCAATGTCACTTTTACATTTTTTTTATTAAAAAGCAATAAGGCTATGAAATCTGGTTGTAATAAATTGTAACAGTTTCCCGCCAGGGATTTCAAGTATGTAAACAAATTAAATTCTAAAATTCTAAAGAGGCGATATAAGAAACGGCTGGATTCAGAACATCATTCAAGAAGTTATTTAAAATATGCGGAGAAACGCACAAATGTCAACTTAAACGAATTTCTATTAAAAAGATTAATGATATAAATATTAAAGGTATACGTCAAAAACTTAGTAAAGCCCCTCTTGCACGTAGTAGTGGACTGTTTGAGTAGGCATTAGTTTTGAATTTGTTACAAAATTTAAATAATGTATTCTCTATTCTATTAGATTTTATTATTTTCATGTTGTCGCTTAGAAAGTGGGTTATTGTTCATCTAGGTGCGGGCTGAAAGTGGTACTTTTCTGCTCTAGAGCAGAAAAGTATTAAAAAGAAAAAAGTAAGTTGAATCGAAGTTAGTCTGGACAAAGGCCATACAAACATAAGTACGATTAATTCTTAATTAAAAAAAATGGTCCATACACAAACACTGTTAACGTCACTCGATTGTTCCCGCCACAATAATTCTTTCGCTGATTTCGAAAATGTTTGAGCCAGGGCTCGGAACCGGTTTTTACTATTTTGGAAATATCTCCTAAAATACTTCTCATATGTCCATTTTTATTTTAAGATTTGCTTTTGTTGTCCTTCACCTGTGGAATAAATTATTTGAAGTGTGAAAAAATATGGTAAAACGCAATTAACCGAAATTATTAACCGGTTAATTGTATGAAGACGAAACCGGTTTCCGAGCCCTGGTTTGAGCATATTTTGGCATTTTTTTAGTTTCCTCGTATTCGAAATGAACCTCCCATTTCAGCCTCGACCTATAGGCGCTCTCACTTCGTTCGAGCGCCAAAATATCTCGTCTAACACGGGTGACTTTCAACCCTTGGTTAACAATCTACTATTTTTTCGCCGGGAGACGATGGCTGATATTTTGATTATTGTATTATTTTTAATTGATTTAAATAGATTTTGACTTTTAAAAGTGCTTTTGAGGCCTATTTGTAGAATAAATGTTTTGATTAAGATAATTATCTATTCAAACACACCACAATTACATACAAGACGGGTCTTGCCTACATTTCGTAATTACTCCCTTACTAAAGTAACCGTATCGTTGGACATCACTTTACAAAAGGGAAATTTCACACTCGCCGCACCTTCTCCTAATGTGTTTGGCATTCGTACTTTCTGTATACTCGAAAAGACGTAAGTGACATATTTATGTTAGAGACCTATGTCTTTTAGTTATGGAGCGTCGTGGCCGTTTAATAGTACTTATCGTACTGCCTTAATCACTTAAGGGTCGCCACCGATTCTTTACTAATGTGATACGCACCTTGAGGAATCTAAGAATGCTTTAGCACGCACAAATAAATAAACCAATAGGCTGTAAACGCAACTCTTCATTTGTTGACCTTTAATATCAATAGTCTGCATAATTAGGGTCCCGTACCAAAATGGTAAAAAAGGAACCTTTACGGTTTCACTATGTCTGTCTGTCTGTCTTTCACATTGCTAATTATCTCAAGAACTTGAAATTTAGAACAGTTATAAAGAATGGTAATCCATAAACATGAGTATTTTTTAATACATGTTTTTTTTCTGTGAATGAATGAATTTTAGAATACAGGAAAAATTGAAAAATTTAGGCACCGAGCAGGATTCGAACCTGCGACCTCCCGGCACTCGCGGCCAGTCTTAAGGCGTTTGTATAAAATATAGATAATAGATGGATTAAAATTTGAAAGTCTAGTGAATATGTCAAGAGGGGTGTCATACGAAAAGCCTTGAGTTGCACATTCTGAAACAATTTTGTAGTTTACTAATTAACCTTTGTATGTATTTATGTTTTATAAATTCCTACGCGATTATGCTGAAAGTACCTTCTTTCAAACAAAGAGTAAAAATTGAAATCGGTTCACGTGATAAAGAATTATCTTTGAAACTCCACCTTACTTACTAGGTTATTCAGTCGCTCAAATTCGTAACAAAATTCGCCGATAGATGGCCCTGTACCTATGGCATTTCTACACTATATAGTTGAGATTTTCCTGATTTATTTGGGTTGGGACCGGGGCACGTCTGTGTACGGAACCCTCAGTGCGCGAGTCGGACTAGCACTTGACAATTCGACCCCAACACTGCCTATTCACAATATACAATTATTTTCACTATAATGTTAATATATAGAACCTTACAGGTTCAGTAACAGCATATCTCGCGTCCCATTTTCACTTTGGTTCGTTTCTAAGAATGAAGGATGTCATGTTCGTATATTAAAAATATTCTTCTTTCATTAATTCGCCTAACAAATTCCACGACGTTCCCATCAACGGAACTTGAATTTATCGTCGAGCATATATCGGAGAGAATAAGAGGCTCATACGTATCAGAACACGACTCTATACGCTTTATTTTTAGCTCACCCAATCAAGGCCAAAAGCTGTGAAATACGGGAAATAAACGGTTGGAGCTATAGTCTTCAAATGTTCACAGCATAAGCATTTTGTTATATAGTTTTTATAAATTGTCAAAAAATATTTTTATATGTTTTGAGGGAGGCCCCCAAACAGCTTACTGTCATATAACCTAGACCTTTTTAAGGTACGAGTGATAGACACCTTCGTCCTCACCTTTGCCCCTTGGCTAGATACTGGTCAAGTGAAATTTCATTTTTAATTTAAAAGAAAGAAGGGAGCGTCAAAATGAATTCACCCAGCTCATCGAGTGGGTATCATTGTTTAAATAGAGTATTTTTTCTATTAATTCAATTCAATTCAAATAATTTATTTCAGGCTCGAACCAATACACGTTAGTAAAAAAATTATAAATCTCAATGTAAGGTTAGTAATACATTCTTATACTAGGTATATTAACTAAGCGCCGCTCGGACATAAAGCTGCGTCCCCCGACGCATGAGCGCGGAGTCGCAGCGGTCTGCGAACGCGCTCAGAGGGGCTACCGCGAACTGAAAACGAACGAAGTTCGAATATCTTCCTCTCTGCCGCACGAATTAGCAAGTGCGACAGAGAGGGAGATATTCGTACTTCGTTCGTTTTCGGTTCGCGGTAGCCAATCAGGATCCTGTTGGTGCTGCTCTGTGCCCGGGCTAGCAGAGAAGCGCAACGTTTGCGTTTTATAGCCACGAATCCGTCGACCCGCGCCTCCGTAAATATGTCCGACGCACTACAGACCCATCAGTATCCTGAAATAGACGGTGGCTCTATTTTACGAGTTTTTTACGAAAAACTAATAAAGGGATCGTACCTTGGTGCGAGTTATCGCCCGTCGCAATCGAACACTCGCTTATAAAACTATCGGAACTACACACTCGCTTCTCGCTGTTCGCGAACTCGCATCTAGTTTCTATCTATAATTTCGGTTATTTTCGGCGGTGGGACAAGTTTAGCGCCTAAGCACGTAGGCGCAGGTGCAATACATACAAACTCTCCTCTTAAATTTAAAACTGGCTTTACTTTTACGCTTGATCTTTATTATTATTCGGTCTTTAATAGAGTTTGACTATCGAATTGTGTCAGAAGCATTCTTTTCACATTCTGTATATGGCATAGTATATTATGTAACTGATACATTATGAGATGAGTGTTTTAATGCCTAATTATGTACACTTGCATGCACTACGTTATCTACATCCGTATATTAAAGCGGCTTTCGCGTGTTTGATGTGTGCGCAATGTTTGACGAGATAGCCCGGCTGTGCTGTAATGGGTGGATATGGCCATAACGATTCAATTTATGATGCTGTAATGGCCATCTCCGTTCCGGGCTGGCGCGCTAGCCCGAGGCCGGGGGCGCTGGGTCATTAAAGAGGATTTACTATATGGGTGTAGATAAACAATTTTATCTAACAAATAAGCTGTCAGTTGTAGTCTATCACGTTGCTATGTGTTTTTGTTACGTACGCTTTTTTTTTAATTTGCCGCATTTTTGTTGTGCGACTTGGTAGTCAGGCATGTATGTAACGGCGAACCAATGAACAACAAAAGGTCGCTTAGACTTAAGACACAAAATTAATATTCTCAAATACCTGACTCATTGTAGTATCGGCTGACAACAATTTCAAATTTCAAACAAATATAAACTTTATTACATCTCAATTCTATATTCATCGCCGTTAACCATAAATCCCGTAAGCCACTTTGACAGTTACTTTATTGAAACGTCAGTCAATTTCGAGTTAATTATAAACTGCCAAGAGGTTATCATGACGGTTGACAATGAATAAACTTTTACCGGAATTGCATGTCCAATTTACATGTTTTGACAGACAAACTTTCGACAGCCATTCAACTTTGATTGGATGTGGGATGTGTCTATCGGAAATTTTTACCAGTTCCTTTTTGACAGTTATGAATTGGCGTTTGCTATGACGAGGGTAAGACGAATCGATTCTCATAATCAGATATTATTAATGAATGGTGAATGATTATTAAAATAGATTTTATTGCAATTTATTTTTAATGTTCCCATATATTTCATTATTGGATACTAACCTAGAGTAGGACCTTGTGTCATACGATTTTTATTCTACCTATGTTAAATTTTGTATCGTTCAAAAGTCGATACGACTATTTCCAAATTCCGCGATAAAGGTTATTTCATCACACTTCATCGTTTGCAATTTATTGGAATACTTTTATTTTTATAACACGTAAATTCATTTCTATCAAATGAAAATCATATCCATCAACTTACAAAAATATTATCTGAATCGAAACGAATGGTTTAGTCACTACACTAGATTGAAAAAAGAATAGATGTAGTACGTATCTGTTTTCATGGTGAATTATTATCATAAATTACTATGCATCAGTGATACATAAATTATACATTCATTCTATTGCTCCTCTAAAACGCGTATTACAACTTTGTAACTACTCATGAAGCTCTAATATCAATACTTGATTTTATTCATTGTTTCGATGCGTAATGCCCACATTATATGGGTGTTATAAATGTGTTCAAAAGAAACGGGTAATTTTTTAATTTTTAATTTTCATGAATGACTGAACAGCGATTCTTAGTCTCGCCTGATGGAAAGCGATGACAAGGCCTAAGATGTAGCTCGCTGGTTCAAATTTCCAATAATATTCAGTGAAAACAACTGCGTTCCTCGGGTCGCCTTCGAACTGTCTCTCGGGAAAAATCCCCGGGTAATCGGTCCGACCTATTTTTAACGGTTACCTGCAAGTTTACGGAATGAGATATCTGAAGAAACGTTTAAACACCAACTGAGAAAGCTTGTGTTGGATAACCCCCTGTACTCGGAATTAATTTTTTCGTAAATTGTGTGATCCATTATTGTTCGACATCTAGTTACATTTGTGAAATCACATGTGACTACTATTCATTTATTTGGGTTGACACTATTGTATTATTTCCATTCCATTTGCCTGCTACAATTTTGTGTTGAAGATCCTTATTGGGAGATGCTCATGATGTGAATTCTTGTACTTTTGACATAAATGCAAATTTATATTGTAATTTACATATAAGAAATAAATAAATCTGAATCTGAAACTAAACAAGTTTTGTAAGTAAGAAACCTTATATTAAACTTTTAAATTATTTTCCTTTTCATGCCAACGGTACTACCCCTACATAACAAATCTCAATAATTTATTGTATTAAATATACCAGAAAAAATAATATTTTCTAAAAAAAAAAAAATTTTTGAAAAAAAATCTTTTAAAAATAATCTTTGAAGATAATTCTTTACAGGCGTAAAAAAGCGTAAAACGGGAACTGTAGGGTGAATGCTGGGCGAAGCCGGGACTGGTTTCTTTCGGGTCTTCATTTATGTGGCGGTACTTTAAAAGGAAGAAATGTCATTTTGTTGTATCTTGCGGCTGAGGACCAAAGTTTTGGCACATAGTTAAAGAATTTAATTTGCCTATATTTTAATTGATAAACAAAAAGTTACCCATATAAATTGCAATGACAAATTTTCGGATCCACACCCTTATCTTTCTTTCTTGACCAAAGGGCTTCTTGTTGAGATCGTAATATGTCTGCGATATTGAAATTTACACGTGACTAGATGATTGTTTTTGCATATAACAGGGCTAAGAACAACTAAGACAGGCCCGTTTCGTATGGAAAGCTAGTTAACTGAAAAAGCGAGTAAGTTTCTTAATTTCATTGAATGATCAAAATAGACGCTCAACCCATTCCCTTGCTATTAACCCGAAGAGCTAAATGCATTCATTACAAAGGTTAGAGTTCATGATAATCATCATTACAAGTTTTTGCATTACTAAGGCGGAATACCCATAATTTACATTCCCAAACGGGTAGGATTCATGAACCTCGTATTTCAATCCGTCGTGTCATTATAAAATCAACTTTGATCAGTGTTATATAAAGTCTAAAATACAGTTAGTATGTTTGATGTTGTGATCAGGCGAAATAACGACTGTTGATGGGACGCTAGAGTCCACAAATGGTTTTAAATGCGATAGTTTTATGGGCTCGCCACATGTGACACATAAGTAAAATACGGACGGTTTTTGACCATTAACCCTTTAGATTAGATTTAGAGTACCGTCAGCCATAGCAATCATTGAACATGGACAGTTCGATGACACATTAAAATTACATTTAATGTCCTGTTTTTTAAATATCTTAAAAACTTACGTGCCATAACTAATTCTAATCGCTAGGGTTCGGTTTCATAAAAAAACCGTTAGGGCTAATGTTGGTAACTTATGTTAAAAAATATTAATTAAACGAGCGAGCGAGCGCCTCATTACGAGTTACCAAAATTTAGTCTGACATTTGGTTCTAGAGGATCTACATATAAGACCGGGCCTGTATGTACCTATATAATGTCTATTCTGATTTACTATAATATCATTAGCTTATGTTTTGTGTCATCTATAGTATATACTGTAATCCTGTAGTTGTTAGGTGTTAATGGAAATACATGGTTGGTGGAATTTATTTATGGAGAAACAAACAAACGGTCATATAAAATAATGTGTACACATTGAGATATGAAAATAGACCTACATGTACTGTGACAGACTTTATCAAATGCTTTGGCAAAAAACTATACACACGGAGTCTATAACGTGTCCATCCGCCATTGCACCTAGAATTTCTCCTGTAAAAATTAAAATGTTTACTACAGTCAAGGCTCCGCAACCGTGCCTCCCGCACCAATCAGAAAGCACTTTATTCTTAAGTATATGCTTTAGGAGGTGTCTATAAAATACACAAAGATATGGAAATGTCATCGCATCAAACATGACAACATGACGATATGTTTCTAAAGCCGCCGGAATCCTTCAGAAGAGGAAGCAGTGATACCCTCGATTCGTCATAATTTGGACGGTTCATTTAGATTTATAACCACTTCCCTCTGTTCACTGGATGTGGGTTAAATTTATGTCATTTACGTAATAGCATGCGTTTTAAGGGAACCGTCGAAAAGTTTCTGAAATGAAAATTCCTTCGTTCAAAATTCCGTATGACATATTTTCCGCTCATGAAATTTTAAATGTAATTTGGGGTTGGCGTCATAAATCTCTATAAAAATCAGCAGAAAAAGCAGCTGCTAGGAGTAGTCACAGTCGATACGCCATGAAACTTTGGAAGAATGTAAAATGTTGATGACAATATAACGATTTAGTTCCATTTCGCAGCGGCACTGTTGAAGACGCAGGATAAACATAAATAAGGCCAAGAAAGAAAACATAAATAAGGCTAAGTAAGGGTCGAAGCCGATGCGGTCAACTTTATGCAGTAGCATATATCATTATCCACGCGGTCGAAGGCCTTCTGAAAATCAAAGCAAATGACGTCGACTTTGATACCCTTGTCGAGGAAATCTGAAATAGTGTTAGTCAAGATTAGAAGGTTTGTATCGACCGAACGGTTTACTCTGAAACCATGCTGAGTCGCACAAAGATGGTTTTAAGTACGCGGACAGTGTTCGACGGAGTATGGATTCAAATAATTTCGCAAGTGTCGACAGTATAGCTATAGGCTACAACGAAATTAATACAATGAAGAGTGTCGATAATATACGACGTCTACTTACCATCAGCCTCCCCGTTACTTGCCACCGTCGCATTGAAGAAATTCTACGTATAATACTGTAAATAAAGGCTCCTTGGGCAGCAAGAGTGAATTTTCTAGAGGACATTTTTATTTTGAGTTAATGCCTCGTTGTAAGCTCGGCTTTTGCTGTCAGCATGTCACACTCGATATCTTTGAGAACGGTCCAGAGCCTCTGCTCGCTGCCTGCTGCTCGGCTCTCTAGCCGATCAGAGACTTATGTTTCGCATTTCAAAATAGGTATTTTAATGTGTTTCACATTCGTTTTGTTTGAATTACTAAATTGCCTTAAGCTGTAGGTAAAAAACGAAGACTGAATAGCTTAGCTCAGTTGCGCTTATATTTAAATAAATAAATATTAAGGGAAAATATTACACAAATCCGATTAGCTCATAGCAACCCATAGCAATTAATGTTTGGCTTGTGTAGATACTAGACGACAATCTAAAAAAACATCCACGGCTCAGAAAAATATTTACTCTTACCCGGATTTGATCCCAGGACCGTCAGCTTCGTAGACAGGGTCACGTTACCTAACCTAACCACTAAGCCAAAACTCTCGTAATCTGGTTTATGACTTTCGTATTCTAATCCAATTTAAATACGTTTCGCGTATTCTTACCCAGGCATGTAATCATAATTAATAAGTCACAGTCTAATTATAATGCCGCCAGTGACAGAGGGGAGAGGTTAAAGGGGTCCTGTCTTCCGCTACCTCCCGCGCCGTCTCAGTTACGCGGCCGTCCTATAGCTTGGCGCCCTAAGCAAGCAGGTGTGTGACGTCAGTCCTGTCAACTGTTAAATCTGACATATTATGTATCGCGCTATCAAACTTTCTAAAATCATTTGCGTATATACAACTTCTTAACAAACTCTCATTGCACTTCGGTCTCAGAGAGATCTCTCTATGGTCGCTTCTTCCTGTGTCTCCTATCTATTGTATATTTGTATGTAACCTGTAGATACATTTTCCTATATTTATGAATCATTGTACTATCCTACTAGGAGTAAATTAATCTACAACACCCGAATACGAGTACATTGAAATTAAATTTGAATGCGAAGTGTATGTGTCTGCTTGACCCTCAGTCTTGCTATGCAGCTGCGATATCTAAAAGGATTTACATTTATACGTTTCTAGGCCTTATTTTTAAGTTTATTGCGTGTTGTGCCTTTTTAAGAATCGCCTTAAGGGATGACTGCTATTCAATTATTTCAGGCGTATTTCAATTATCCCTGTGATGACGATATCAACATCACAGCGAGACGGCTTAGATTGCTTTGCATTGTAAGCCGCTACTACTAGCGACCCCTCTGTGGGTATTTTCTTCAGAAGACTTATTTAAATAATTATTGTTTAAAATTACGAAAACATTTTGGATACGCGTTTACATCAATATTCGGAGGGTTAAAAGGGTGTTTGGAGAGAGATAGCTAACTCAGCTAGCCCAGACCACCACCGGACCGGAAGTCTTCCGATAAACTAAGGCGGCGGGTTCGATTCCCGTCTTAAGATGCGTGCGAGATCACGATTATTTTTTTATGTAATTGTTCTCCGTATCAAATAATAATTGTATTGTATTGTATATGATGATTTTTTGGTATAGGTACATAGTAACATCAAAGGTATAAAGTTCCCTAGAAAAAAAACGAATACAAAAAATGTGCTACAAACCAAAGCGACATAAACATGAAATACAATGAATAAAATAAAACAAAATGTACTAGAACACAAAAAAATTAATTGAAATCGATTGCCTTCGCGGCTATCATTCAACGCTTATCTTCCCTTGTCTTTACGGGCGGCCATATTGAATTTACTTTTAGAGGGATGTTTATGGCACGTCCGAGCGCATCGAGTCGAATGAGAACGTAGACCACCTGACAGACGGGCCAATCCCAAGATTACGAATACTATTGGTCTAAGAGCTGGCTACGGTAAACCGTTTATAATTTATAAAGACACGAAATCCAACTAGTTAGTGTGCCATATTATCATGAATTGATTGGCCTCATCTTTGTCGTCTTGCCTGCTGGCCCAGGGCGATCCCAGTTTTAATAATTTAAAAAAATCCGGGTGAATGGCAGCTTTTCTGCGGTAGTTTTGTTTTATTTTTTTAATTTAATTAAAGGTGTGTAATTTACAGAGCTCCCGATTGAGACCTGAGAGCCTACCGTGGACCGAAAACGAAGTACGAGTATATCCCTTTCTATCGCTCGAATTTGCAGGAGGCAGATATTTCGTTTTCGGTTCGCGGTACTACGGCTACACCGCAGAAAAAGGATTAGATTGAAGGCGGATTAGTGAATCACCAAGGGGGACGGAATTATGATAGGCTTACTAAATTGAGATGTATCAGAAGACTGATATGGATGTAGCACAATTATGACATGTCATAATTAGTCGCGCTGCATATACGTTGGCGCCAAAATTAAGCCAACAGGTTTGAATACATTGATGACGTTTCGGTGACACAGGCCGGTCACAAATAATACGCGATGACGGACAGGAGATGACATATTGTATCTCGTTGCCACGTGTGTTGTCTATACTTGCATCTCTTTCACACATCTTTGTATGTGTGTATTGCTGGCTCATGTCTTATCCTTACTTCATGGGCTACAGCGAATTTCGTACCGTGCCGTCCCTTTCACTCAGACATTGACACGAAAGTGGGCTTTACTTTTTGCCATAACGATGTAGGATTTTTCGGTGTAAAATGAAATAAGCTTTCATTTTGTCATATTATATATCATATCCATGAAGTCAATGGTTTTCGAAAAAAATGCGAAAGGAATAAATAAAGTACATATTTTCTTGTAGCGTTTTACCCCCAGGGTGGCGAAGTTCGAAGTTCGAAATCCCGAAGTTTGAAGACATGTAAACAGAGGTTTCTGTGTGTATATTTAGTGAGTTTGGCAGCTGTCACTTGCATTTTGGTCCCATTTATACCCTAAAATCTGTCTTGGTGTTTGCATTATGAAGTCGTCGTAATACGTCCTGCATCAATTATATTTATTTTATAGTGTATATAGCTCTGTCATGATCCTGGGCTATCTACTGTTGTCACGTTTATTGAAATCCGCCTGATAACATATAAGCAAAGTTATGTTTTCAGACTTGACGCCCTCTCACGCCCGCCATGTTGAATTTTCTTAAACTGAATATGCACAAACACGTAGGCAGAATTAGGATAAATCTAGCACCATTTCAATTGTTAAAATCCATCAAGTATCTTGACTGGGAAATGGCAGCAAAATAACAGTACTTAACGATCTATTTAAACCATTACCCTTCTTTTTGGTTTAGCCGTAGTTGGGTAAAAAGTTAATATTAACATAGCTCATATCCTATTGTTTAAATCTAAGTAGATTTGAAATTCTCGTTATCTTCAAATTTAGATATTATCCCCTGGAAATACGGTAACGGAATATCTCACATACAGATGCATTTTACTAAGACATGATTTCTCGTCACAGTTATGTACTACAGCAGGCGAATCACGTAACTTTATGTACTACCGTTAGATAGATTTTAATGTCAATTTTGAAGTATAAATGTATGAGGTGACAATTAAAATTTGACATTAAAATCTACCTAACGGTAGTAAAAAAGTTACGTGATTACCCCGCAGGTTAGTGCAGAATTTTCTAAGCCCTTGACCATATTTTAATAGGGTACATAGATTTCGCACAACATGTGAATATCCACTGGATATGTTGAGTACATTTTCCAAGATAGCGGCGGCTCTAGAAGGTCCTGGCCTGAGGGCTTTTGGGATACGAAAACAAGGCCATCAATGAAAATTCGTATCAAATTTCATCAAAGTTACCAACATTTCGAGGTTTTGCTTCCTCGACTGGGTTATGAGGGATTTATGTATCTGTTAAAATGTTCATATAATTGTAACAGTCTTCATTAAGTAATTATTAAAATGAACGCTTCTCTTCCAGTAGACATTTATTCGATTTGTGAGTTTCTGTGTATTGCTCCTTTATGTTCAAATTAGATATGAGTGGAAACATACTGGAGGGGCGTTTAGTTCAAATAAATAATTAAACAAAATAAATGTATGTGGACAACTAAGCAAAGCTTGTAATATGGGTACTATGCGACGATATGCGTCTGTATATTATATACATAAATATATACTTCAATATATAGAAAACATCCAAGACTCCGGAACAAATCAGTACTATTTATAATTATACTAGTTATATGTAAAAGGTCTTATTTCTATTTTTTTAAACTGTAAACGCAAGTTCTGCTTAAAACGGAACATTAAATATTTTCTTTTGTTCTAAAAATCTCTCCTTGCTCTCTAAAAAAAGATTCATATCTCAAAGTTCGGAGCAAAAGGGTATAATTCTTTCTAATATAGGTACAATTAAAATACAGAACTGTGAAAAGATGTTTTTTTCGACTTCCCAAAAAAGTCTAGTGAAAATAAACCCTTTTGAAAAGACACTCCTGAAACATTCGTATTCATCATACTAATAAATCCCCTGACCGCGATTCGAGGTTCTCATCGACCCCAGGATTTCCAGCTTTATAGGCAGGGTCACTACCAACAAACTAGGCTAAAGTAAAGTGGTTATTAAGTAAGATTGGTTTGACTCTACCGTAGAAATAGCGGTGTTACAAAATATTTTATAGTAATCCCACCTAATTGAACTATAATGTTGTGACGTTAGAATATAAAAGGCCAAACGTCGCTGGTTGACTTTCCGTTTGGTATATAATTTAAGCCGGGTACTCACTAGAGAGCTGTAACTGTAACTGAACGGTTACAGTGACCAGATATAAGTGGTTCATGAACCGTTCGCGAACGCCTCGCAACGAGCCTATGAACGGCACTCTCTCAGTTTCGTCCACTCGAACTCATTACAGTTACGGTTACAGTTCGCTAATGAGTACCCGGCTTTATGCAACATCAATTCAGCATTCGCTATTTTAATGTCGCTCCAATAAGCGATTGGATTGCGAGTGCTTATTCCACTGAGAATAAATAATTATTTGCAGCTTGGCTTTACTTTCGGTTAATTATTTATTTGTGGACGTCTATTTCAGTTCGTCGCATCACTTTATATTTGAACTAATGATAATTTTGAGAAATGTTAGACGGAGATAAGCGACCACACGGTTCAAAACCAGCAGCTCCGACCGCGTTCGTTAGCGCGCGTTCTGAGACCAAGGGCGTCCGAAGGTCAAACGAAATTTTACTGGATTTGTTGGAAACTGGGCTGTTATTGACAAATCGACTCATTCTCGTATGTGACCCCTGTCATCCCTAACTCGTTTTTATATGGAAGTTGTCAAAAAGTGACAAAATGACATTTGAACTGGAAGGAAACTGGAACATTTGGAAGGGAACTGTCCCATAGTGAGGACGGTGTTTAGTGAATCGCATAGATGTCTACATGGTCCGTTTGGACCAAGGTGTACCGTCGCTTGTCAGCGACCGTCTAGTGGGCGCTTTATGTGAACTCCCATCACGAATTCACGGCGTCTCGGTGTCCCTAGTTACATTCATGGGTGGATCAAATATTCTTTGTTGCTCGTTACCATGGTTACGTCTCCTGAGTCACTCTTTAAAACTTTGATTTTATAGGGTTTAAATCACCGAGCATGAGTTTAGCGATGAGCATAAATCCATTTGGACATGGGTCATCTCTCGAGCATGCTTGAAGTCCATATTATAAACATTTGTCTAAGAAACTCGGTTACTGCTGTCTCCTCGCTGACGGGACAGAATAACAACAAAGAAAAGTTGATTGACCCTCATACAGTTGTACTGGCACAGAATAGTTAATAGTACGTTAAGGTAACGGAATTCTATCTGCCTTAGTGATGACGTTAGCTGTAAAATTTCAGCCATCAACAATGAAATGAAATGAAATGAAATCATTTATTCTTCAATTTAGGCATGTTACATGCATTTATGAATGTCAAAAAACTACCACCGGTTCATAAAATAAACCTCTGCCTCGAGAAGAACCAACGTAAGAAACTCTATAAATACTAGAGTAAGCGAGGGTTACTCACAGATCACTTCAATATTTAATGAGATTATTTTCGTTCTCGTGTTGTGATAAAAAATACATAAAATCTATCGAAAAGTTTTTAAGCTCTAGATGGATTCTAAGTATCCCCCCGAACATTCTAAGTGACCTGCCTACGAAACCGGAGGTCCCGGGTTCGAATCCTGGTCAGTGCATTTATTTTTGTGATAAACACAAATATTTGTTCCTGAGTCTTGGATGTTTTCTATGTATTTAAGTATCTGTTTATCTATATAAGTATGTATACCGTCGCTTAATACCCATAGTACAAGCTTTGCCTAGTTGGGGAGTAAGTCGATTTGTGTAAGATTGTCCACAAATATCTATTTATTTCCACTGTTAAGTGGATTTTGACTTTCAATACAATTTACCAGGATTCGAACCCGTCCGGCTTCATAGGCAGGGTCACTACCAACCTAGGCTAGAGAGGTCGTCAAATGCACAATCACAAACGAGTTCCGATTTGCTAAATGATAAGTCTTTTCCAACATTCAACGATGTTTTTACTGCATCCATTTTAAAGCGAGTACGCACCGAATATCGGAGCGGGTAGTTTTGAGTGAAATGTTTATTTTTCGTTTGCATTATTCTTCTCTCTACATAATGAAGCAAAGTATCGATTCTTTTATTCATGAACTACTTCTTTTATCGTATATGCTATATTTGTTCCATTTTGTTTAGTATGATAATTTGTAACAGTCTCGACATATGTTACTGTTATCAACATTTTAGGCAATAGATATTGTTCTCAGATTCTTTTTTTCATTGCCTTTTTCAAGTATTAACTATGAAAATTCTTTTACATCACGTGGAGCATTAAGTAAAAAGCATGATGACGTACTGATATTTAACTGCTACAGGTTACGGTTAAAACAAAAACCAATAACTGACGAAAACAAAAATAACGATTTGATCAAAGTCACCCATCAAAGTAATACCAGTTTACCGGAACCCTTTTTATTATCCAAGTAATCGTGTTGGGTGGGAACACGATTTCATGATTTTGGTCGGGTAACTGTTTCGATCCCGTAATACTAGATTGTACACAAAGGGGATAAATCACTGTTTTATGTCACGGGTGCGATATTAAATCCTGAACGTAACGAAGGATTCCAGATTTTACTCCCGGGCGTAGCGAGGCTGTTATGAGGTATTAAGACTGAGTCCCGAGTACAGTGAGGGATTTAAGCGCAGCCAAGATAAAAACAGCTTTATCCCCGAGGAGTGTACTCTACTTTTCTCAACTCTTGCTAGACTAGGTATATAGAAATACGGAACCCTAAAACTGCTAACTAGTAACGGAATCAACTCGCCATGTTATTGGGTTTTTATTTTTATTTTTGTAGTATCGGCAGTTTTACTCTGTATAATGCAGCATCTTGTAGCACTCGCGGCTTTTGTTTTACGTAAGGTATTTAATAGTAGGCACGTAGGTGCAGGTAGGTCAGGAGTGAAAGGTGCACGACCTGAAGTCCCAATATTCGTCCATTTACCATCTACATCTGTCGGGAGGCCTGGCCACGGTTCGTTAGCTTTGCAATTATTTTTCCTTTAAACCCTGTACCTAATTGAGACATGCGTTTATTAAATACCCTGTCAAGGCCTGACGAAGCTGAATTATAAACTCGTCAAGCTTATGCGAGAACTAATTTCACATTCATGTTCAATTTCAGCTCGATCGAGGTAATTGTAGTAAACTGGCACGTTGAAGGCCGTCTAACTTTTGTATATGAACTTCCCTCGACGAACTTTAAATGTAAGAATCATTACCGGGACTTTGCATCGAGCACCAAATTGCTTGCTTGAACATCATGCTTCACGTAAATGAAAGACGTAGATGCGATATAGTTATTATATTTATTCAGTAATGTCACTTTAAACAACTCAGGAGCGGGCGGCGGCGATGCCCTGGACTCGCGAGCAACGCCGTCGCGGCTTACATTATTATAGACTATGATAACGGGTTAAAAAAACAATATATTCAACATCCCCTATCGTATGTATGTTTTGATATATTTACAAACTCCTATACTTATTTACACTAGCTAACAACGTTTAATATATTTGAAATATCATACACTTGGAATATTATAGTCCATTTTATAAAAGCCGTCGCATCGGCTTAGTTATATACATAGTAAGGGCATTTTCGTTAGAATTTCTTATTGCGGCCCCGCCGGTGAGTGCCGAAGAGGATTCGGGCGAAGGCCTGGCGAAAATCGGGGCTAAAGATCGTGTAGATAACGGGGTTCAGAGTCGAGTTGAAGTAGCCGAGCCATAGGAAGAAACTGGCTAAGTAATCACTGATCACGCAAGAGGAACAAATTGGCATCACCAACGCCATTATGAAGAAAGGCAACCAGCAGAACACGAATGCTCCTGTTATGATTGCAAGCGTCTTAGCTGCCTTTCTCTCTCTCTTTGCTTCGAGCGACTCCTTCTTTTCCCTGTGCGTGGGAGCGGGAACGATAGCCCGCTCCGCTTTCGAACCATTGGTGACGGTCGAGGAAGACTTTTCTGGGGAAACAGAAGGCGCTTTTTCGTTGATCGTGAAGGCGGTGGTGCGTGGTTCTTCATCGAGCGTGTCTACAGTGGAAGTGCTTTGGCCTTCGGTGAGTAGGAGAGAAGCGGCAAGCGTCTCAGCTCGAGTGCGTTGATTGCACTTCTTTAGGTTCAGGAACCTCTTCTTTACAAACCGGCGGTCTCTGGCCGATTGGACAGGTCTACCGGAGGGTGTGGTGGAGCCATCAGCTGACGTCGGCCGCGGTGGCGGGGGATCCCTCCTCCTCCTGATTCGTCTTCTGGCCGTCTGGAAGATCTTCCAATATAGGATGAGGATGACGGCAAGCGGGACATAGAAGGTGGAGCATGTGGCAAAGATCTGGTAAGCGAGGTCTTGGCTGACGAGGCACTTCTGCTGTTGAGTGATGCGGGCGAGGTAGTCTGGATCCTTCCAGCCCAGTTGCGGGGCAAGGGAGACAACGAGCGCGGCGCCCCACACCAGCACGATCATCGTGAAGATACGCCGCTCGTTGCGGATGTGGATGTAGTCCACATCCGTCACAGCCCAGTACCTGGTAAAATATCCAAATTTATTGGTTTGAAAAGAAAAATCCGACTGCTGGCATTTTCTTATTTCTTAATTGCTTAAGACTTTGCATCGAAACCGGTCTTTGACAGTCTTCTGATGCTGACTTGATTTTACACGCAATTACCATAATGTATTGACTCATTTATTATTTGTTTATTGGTTTTATGAGCTGGGCCCCTCCCAGCTCATAAAAACAGTAAAGAAATAAGTGTACTAGAATATGTATTAGTGATAGTGTATTTTTCTATTTTGTAATTTCCCAAATCAGAATTAGAAAAAGTTACCGCCACTTAGAAACTTTCATGCTAATTATTCGATGACGTTCAAAATGAATATACGAGGAACTGAGAGGCCTCTAAATACGAATCAGAGGTCAGAACAACCAATACGAGGATTTATTACCTGTCTGTAGCAATGGCGACGAGATGAAGAATGGAAGCCGAACTGCAGAGCACGTCGCTAGAGGTCCACATATCACATAGTTCGGGGCCCAGGATCCAGCCTTGGCTCACCTAGAAGGAAATAGAAGGTCAATTTTGTTTGCCACTTTCGGTGGCGATCACATTCAAACGCATATTCAAATGTGATTGGGTCATACAAAAAATTTGGTTACCGTCTTCTTGTGGACTTTGCCAAAGTTAAGGGCTACAATGCCTAATTTTTGGTTGGACTCCTAATCTGCATGAACTGCATTTCTTCTTATATAATTGTGTGCGATAAACTAACACGCAAGACGACTTTGTTTTCTGGTTCATGTATGGATGTATGAGGTATGTATGTGAGAACGATGAATTTAATTTTGCGGTTGGAAATTTCCAAAAGCTTTTTTAGATATGAAAACGACACGTAGCCTAACAAAACATTTTAGCACATAAACATAGATTGCACAATGGAATGCAATGTATGCAATACCAATAACAGTATGCATCCAATTGATATTGCATTGCAATTCACACGACAGCATCCGAGTCAGTAAGTCAGTTGGAAATTCCGGAGCATTAGGTCAATTTGACACCTACACTTTGCATTCGAATTTTATTGAGAATGGTAACAAAAAAATCTTGCTTGGCTGTGGAAAGTGGCAGTAGCTTATTAATGAATACAACTCGAGAGGAGTATTCAGGGTAGGGACTTGGGTTCTACGTAAAATCGGGTCTTGGTAACAATACATTTTATATGATGCAGTTCACATTTAGGGGTCCAAATTAAGTCGGATAAATAATGACCGCGAGAAAATAAATAAACAAAGGTTATCCACCCAAAATTAATAATAAATTCCACAGAGTACATATGTATAATTTTTCGGCATGTTTTTTTTCTAAACTGCTTTGACACACAAAACATACACCGCGGAATAAAAACTACTGACCATCCGTTGAGCGCTTTAAACGCGTTGCTAAAACGATTGAATCACTTTTTTAATGAATGTAAAATAGGGACTACTAGAAACTTAATCTTTAGAGAAATTAATTCTATTTCCTGATTAGTGGTATTGGCTGCACCAGAACTATTGCTGACCCTCTAGATAATAATTCGAGGATTTACTGTGTTAAAATAGCTCGGTGTGTGTGGAACTCAGTGCGTAGAAATTGACAAAATATTGGAAAGCGAAATGTAAGTATAACATTGTCCCCTTGTGGATATTGGGAGCCAGAGGCGTTTTGTTTGGTCATTTAACTAAGATCGCTTTATGGCCGAGTTAACAGTGACATATCTGTATGTTCTAGAGAAGACACGGTCAGCGACGTTTTGGTTTCACGCAAACACTATTCGGCCTAAGAGATATTTTCATGATGCGTCACTTTGCTACGGGGACTTGCACTTAGCAATTTTATTTTGTTGATTAATCTGTAACTATGTAAATGTATGTATCATACTTTCTGATTATAGGTTAGATGAAAATACCTATTATCATTTGGTACTATAATGTTTATCACTAGATCACTGATGATTATGTAAATCAGAAAGTGAAACTCTTTAATGTTTAATGGAAAATCTTCTAGTAGGTAATCGATTGGCAATATTATGCTTTCTGTCAACTTTCGTGTCTACATTTACACACAAGAATCACATTAATCTACACATTTTTTACATTGCCGGTAAAATATGGATAGTTGAGCATTTTCTCAAAACGTTTGCACATTTCATGTCTGTTTCAGAATAAGGGAAATTTATGATTGTTGTACTCAGAAACAGTTACTATTGATTCCAACGGGACAAAAAGTGAACATTATTTTGTACACAAATTCTGTTTTTCTTTGATTGTTACCGTACGTACAAGTATAATAATGAAGTAACATAAATAATTTTGGAATACTCTTTTGTTCAAACTTTTCTAGAATTTCCCAAGAAGGCAAGTTTTTTAATCTTATGGAAGCGTTAGGTACCACAGGGGCTAACTTTTGAAGTGTTATACCTCGTATACGGCTCCCAGCGGCATGACCAGACACGCCACCATCAAGTCGGCGACGGCGAGCGAAGCTACTAAGTAGTTGGCCACATTCTGGAGATTCCTTTCGATTATTATTGCTGCGATCACGAACACATTACCTGCAATAAATAAGGTAATTGAGTAAAAAAATACTAAACAAGACTTAGGTACAAATAATGAGAACAAAAATTAATTAACAGGAAATGAGAGCCTCTGGCATGTTTTTAATACATTTTTGTACTCATTATTTGTACCTGTCTTTACTAGTATGGCATGTTTTTAATTAATGATACAAAAAACAACTCAAAGAAAATTCATAAATGTGTATCAATTTGCAGGACGGGAATTAAACCCGGAACAACGTTATGTAATATACTATTATACTAGTATATTCATTCCTTCGAAGGATGATTTTCGGGATAAAAAGTATCCTGTATATTAATCCAGGCTATAAACTCGTTGTATACCACGTTTCATCATAATTCGTTAAGCCGTTTTCGCGTCATTGAGTCATTATCATCTAAACTATTGCATAATATAAGTAGGATTCTGAGACGTGTTAACCGTTTGCTAAATTAATAACATAGTCATTTTTGATTCTGTTTTTTTTAAATTTTGTTTTGAGTGACTTCTATAATATTAGTATGTTGTGTTATACAATACTGACTGTTTAAAATCTTCACACTTTTAATTACGAAACATAACCATTTGGTACATTTGTATTGTATAGAAAGAGTTTGTATCTACTTGGGAAAGGATTAAATTGAAAGTAAAAAGTTCCTATCTGCAAAAATAAGCACGTTCAAACGGTTAAATATTAACAAAGTTAAAATGTTCAAGGGAAGTTGCAAAGTTTTAAGAGAGATGCTCTGTCACGTTTCCGTTTCGTAAAACAAACGTTCTGGAAGAACATTCTATCAATTAATATGGACCCCAAATATGAAATGAAAATAATTTAAAGGCAGGATATTTGAACAGCTTCAAGTCGATACCGGCTGTATAAAGAGATCTAACATTATCTGAACCGAGTTGATCAAAGTTGGTGTAATGTAAATAAATGCATGCGAACATATAAACCCCCGAGGTTTCCGTTGGTGAAACAATTTTTAACACTTTCTGTAAAAATAAAAATAAAGTTTTTGACCAATAAATTTAAAAAAAAAGTGGAAACTTGCAATTTAAATGTACCCAGACACCCTTTGTGAGCAAATTGGCATAACGATGTAATTAGTGTTCCTTACTGACTACTGCTAAAGTGGTAAGACCGATTACTTTCGTATTTGGTCGTGCGGGATCGGTGCTATTTCAGTAAGCTGTTAGCTGTCAGTGTCAAGTATCAGCCGAGTCGGTACTGATTCTTTACTGCACGCCTATATTTATTGAGTGCCTCCTAATTGGCGCGGGGTGCGCGGATAGTCAAGAAGCCAAGTGACAGCACTTCACTGGCAACACTGGGAAGAGACGAAAACATTTTTTTATTGGGATGTATATTTTGTTAACAAAACTTAACAAAAGTCGTCTTAGGTAATTTAAATCAGCCCAAAATATATATATTTTTAAGCTACTACTTGTAAGAATATCTTTTACAAGGGTTTGAAGTACACTCATATTTTTACAATAATGGTAAATATGCGGAGCTGCGTGCAACGGGGCGTGTGGCGGATACGAGTATTATACCGTACTCAATGCATTCCGTACACTACTGTGACGCGCTGGCCATGCGTGTTTACATTCATAGTAATACATATAATCTATTTACATTTTTGTGTACATACGTTCACATTCAATGCGAATAAATACTTGCTAGGTCATGTATAATATTTTCATAAAGATATTTTTGTACGTGTAATTTAGCATTACAATAAGCACCTTTTTATATTTTATTAATGGCGACGATGGCAAAGAAGCTTACGGCCTGTCTGACCCTTTTTTGATATGAGGATTCGTTGTATTGATTGCTAGAGAGAGAACTAGACAATGCAGTTCCATCACTTTTAACACAGCATATCCTCTGGCGATTTTACTCACCACCAGGAACATCAACACGATATACCTGCAGAACCAAGCCCGTCACAGATGGAGCTATAATATATATTAATATATAAATACAAATAAAATAATTATTCGTGGTCCATCTTACACAAATCATCCTAGTTCCAAACTAAGCAAAGCCTGTATTATGGGTACTAAGTGACGATATACATACTTATATAGATACTCAAATACATAGAAAACATCCAAGACTCAGAAACAAATCTTCGTGTTCATCACTCAAGTAAATGCCCTAACCGGAATTCGAACCCGGAACCTCCAGCTTCAAAGGCAGGGCAGGTCACTAACCAGCTAGGCTAAAACGATCGTCATATACATTACAGTTCGTGTGTGGTGTGGACTCTGTCAACTAGTACGCAAAATATATAGTAAGATGCCTTGCTGAAATATATACTAATATAACAAAATATATATTATACGACGTGTTTAAAGTAGTGACATTATTCCACAATAATGCCACTACTCCCGCAATATAGAGATTCCCGCGTCGAAATCACATTTTGTAGATTTCTCTATATTTAAGTACTAACTTAACTATACACACTTTACAGAAGACACATTTGTTCAACCCTTAACAATACTGTAAGTTGGTATATTATGCGAATCTTCGACCCAATAAGTGCATTGACTACAACAGTTAGAATTGTGTGCAATATCCCAGTGCTGGACATTATCCCAATACTAATAAATATATAAATACATATTTG
The DNA here is from genome assembly GCA_963556455.1 of Epiblema foenella. Lineage (NCBI taxonomy): Eukaryota > Metazoa > Arthropoda > Insecta > Lepidoptera > Tortricidae > Epiblema > Epiblema foenella. Next base: position 7,502,785 of record OY747108.1, on the reverse strand, counting down.
TAGACAATCTTAAACAAATCGACCTAGTCCCAAACTAAGCAAAGCTTGTACTATGGGTACTAGGCGACGATATAGATACTTATATAGATAAATATATACTTAAATACATAGAAAATATACATTTTCAGATCAAAACAGAGTTCATTGGTTGTACCAATTCTTAGTTTCTCGGAAGAGTGGCCTCTCCTCACACAATATCGGTGTACATAATAGCAGGTCCCTAACATTGTAAAATAAAACATTTTGTAAACAATAAACCTAAACCATTTTCATTTTCACACTTGCCACTTTCAATCTTAATTTATGAAAATAGAGCTTAAAAATTAGGTGTCGACTCGACTATTAGGCGTTAAAGTGCCAAGCTTTGGAGGGTTTACTTTATTCCTGTATTACCAGAAAATTAATTTTAGAACAATTAAAAGGTTTAGAACAAAACGTATTCGGTTTTTGAACACTCGTTATAAATGTAGATTTTCAGATGAAATCCATTAGAAACAAGTGCGTGTGATTACATTTCTTCCTCGCACCATTATATTTATTATTAATTTAATCCTACATTAATTGACAAATAGGGTTGTCTATTGAAATGTAAACACAAATTAACATATGTTATTAAAATATGCAAATGCCCGTGAAAAAAGCCATTTATTAATTAAATAACTACCGAATAATCCACTTAATCCCCTTGTGGTGCCGGGTTAGAATAGCACTCCCCCTTTTTTCCCGTGGGTGTCGTAAAAGTTGACTATGGGAACCGGATTGTAAGTGTGTTGTGGGCGATGGACTAGCAACCTATCACTGCAATATCACATTTTCTCCATCTTTAAACCTACAATTTTTCATGTCCTCTGCCCACCCCTTTTGGAAGTACAGGTGTGTGTAATCCACTTAATAATGCAAAACACACATCAGTACAAGTTTTTGAGGACACTGTCACAATCGGGAATGCAATTATCGAATTGTTAGTTTGTGTCAATAATTTTTCCTTCCTTCCGACTTTCGCAACCTTTACTGGGGGACATTGGTTGTAGATAAAAAAACGATGTTTATGTACCAACATACAGATAGCATAAAACGTAGACGCCATATGAAGACTTTATTGTAATGGAATAAGAGTTTTTGACTTCTTCCTATGCGTAGTCACTTTTGAAGCTAACTGTACAAGAAGTATCATAAATAATTATCCTTTATTACTTAAGCACCAAGCTCAAATTCTTTGGATATTATAATAGGTTATTATTTAAGAGCTTAATAAAGTTATTTTTAATTAAGCTAAGCGGCTCTTCAATTATGGGGCTATTAAGACGTTGAAAGTACGAAGGATTGGTTAATTAGTGCCGTCACTGCGTTGATCAAGGATTAACAAGACTTACATTTAAATGTTAATCTTTAGCAATCTATTTTATATACAAGAAGGAACAAGTGGGTACAAATTAAATAGGATTTAGATTAAAAGTGTATACGTTTTTCGTGTTTCCGGAGATTACGAGCTTTTATAAAGGATATGCAAAAGAACATAATGGATGGTCTCCATAGAAATAAAGGCAAAATTAAAAATTTTGAAAATACCCCCGACGGATGTTCTCAATTGAAAAATAATTAAATAATGCATTTGAAAATCCCCCGACTCTATAGGAAATAATTACTTATAGATAAAAACATTTTTTTTTCTAAACGGTTAACTGGTTGCGAGGTATATTTACAAGCCCAGGAAAATCCGTCGAGGGCTGCCGTTGCCTGCCCTGAAATGAAGTAATAGTTTATGCAGTTAGTTTATACCGTTCTGTAAGTCATCTCGAATTTCATTATTATTACTATTTTAATGCAATTGAAAATTGACATGGCAATGGCAGCCCCCGACGGATTTTCCTGGGCTTGTAAATATACCTCGCAACCAGTAAACCGTTTAGAAAAAAAAATGTTTTTATCTATAAGTAATTATTTCCTATAGAGTCAGGGGATTTTCAAATGCATTATTTAATTATTTTTCAATTGAGAACATCCGTCGGGGGTATTTTCAAAATTTTTAATTTTGCCTTTATTTTAATCTTTTTAGAGAGCAGTCTAAGTATACCTATACGTTTGACCCTCGAACACTTCGGTTGTGGAATGAGCTCCCTACCGATGTTTTCCTAAGGAGCTACAAAAATAAGTAAATGCCAAGTAGCCACTTTCTATCCCCGAATGCGTCACAAGTATACCTAAGGGCCGAAGGCCCGAAGCTAGGAGGCGAAATACACGAGGTCAGAAGCTGTTCCGCGAAAGGCCGAAGGCTACGTTCTCCTTGGAGCAAGTTCGCTATACGAGCACGAGGACCAAAGATCCGAGGGGCGAGCCCTAGTCGACAATTTCGAGCCCCAAGTGTCTTACAAATGAACCTGAGGGCCGAGGCATACGAGGTCAGAAGCCATTCCGCGTAGAGCTGAAAACCCGAAGCTTCTCTTCGGACCACGCTCGCTCGCCCTCGATACGAGCCCAAGGGCCGAAGGCCCGAAAGGCGAGCCCAAATCGGCAATTTCTAGCTTCGAATGTCTTACAAGCGAGCCTCAGGGCCGAAAGCCCGAAGGTGAGGGGCGAAGTATATGAGGTCAGAAACTGTTCAGCGAAAGGCCAAAGGGCCGAAGCTTCTCCTTGGAGCGTGCTCGCCAAGTCGACACTTTCCAGGCCCCGAGTGTCTTACAAGTAAACCTGAGGGACAAAGGCCCGGTAGTGAGGGCCGAGACACACGAGGTCAGAAGGCGTTCCGCGTTTGGCTGAAGACCCGACAAGCGAGCCCACGTAGACGCACATTCTGTCATTTATCTTGTCCCTTCTTCTACTCACAGCTGCCACGGATTTGTACCTACACTTCTTCCAACTAGTCCTAAAGCGTAAATAAATAAATACCCAGGGTTCATTTTCGCAACGGCTCCTGAAAACGGATGACGCAATTTGAAGCACGAGTATACCTTATTTCGTTTACAAAATTAAGGTAAACCTCCCAGTAATCGACACCTTAGTCGCCAATAGATTACAGTAATTAATCACAAAACCACAGTATTGGGCCGGTGTCGAGTACTGGGACGTTTACCATGCCAACATATTTAGAACCAAGGAAGTTTATATGTTATTTCAGCAAACATAATATTTATAGTAGTCACTAGGACGGGTCATAAAGTAATAGCGCATGTAGATGGAAACGCGAGCGCAGCGAGCGCGAAACTTTTCAAACATTATGATGCAGTGCGGAAAATACTTCATACTTTTCGGTCTTCGGTTATAAAGCCATATCACAACTAGACGAAAACGCGAGCGTAGCGAGCGCGATATTTTTCGGACATTTAATACAATTGCGGAAAATACTTCATACGAGTCGCCAGAGATCTTTTCACGAGCCTTAGTAACCTACTTAACATCGGTAGTATCCAAAACATTACAACATCGCAAAGCACACGATGTAAGTATTATCTGGTTACTGTTTAGGGTTCCGTACCCGAAGGGTCCAAATGGAGAACACAGAAGAGACACACAGGAGCTACGCAGCAAACAGTATTAAAATAGTCGACAAACGGTAATCCACCTATATGCCTTCGCAAAATTCCCTATACTTTTGTTGTGCTTCATCATCAGACCTTCTCAAGTTCCTATACAGGGGCGTCTCAATAGATAGGTACTATCAAAAGAGTCTAATGACATATTATTACTAACTAAATACCTTTAAAACATGCCTTAAAATACTGTTCTGATCCATCATCAGATCCTCAGCAGATCATGTATAGAAGCTACTCAGCAAACACAATCTAAAGAGTCCAAACACGAATAAGTTACTACATGCCATCGCAAAGTTCTCTATGGCATGGTTTTACTCCATCATCAGACCCTCAGAAGGTTATGTACGACGTCTGTTCATGCAACATAAGCAAAAGGGATCAAAAACAAACAAAAATATTATCGACCTCCGCACAGTACCCTACTATACTTTTCTGCTCCATCATCAGATCCTCAGAGTTAAAGTGCATGTACTCCACATCACATTCTATGGAAATCGTAAATCTGGCCCAGCAGTTCCGGAGAAAATGCACTCACACGCACTTTAGCAAGTGACAAATGTTTACTGCAGCGCCCCCTGGCGAGTTATCGTCGTAACTCCTAGCTAAATTTCTGCCCGTCTAAACTACAAACCTATTGCAGAAAACCGTTTCTAAATCGGTCAAGCCGTTTCGAAGATATTGATGTGCACACACAAACAAACAAACAAACAAACAAACAAACAAACAAACAAACAAACAAACAAACAAACAAACAAACAAACAACCTCTCACCCTAAACGCATATACCTTCTCCGTTCCGTCGTGGGTAAAAATACCGGTATTATTACGGTCACCGGTTCATTATTTCGTTTTTAATGGGACAAACTAATAATACGACATTGTTACCTAAATACATGATTCAGCCCTACGTAAAGAGCAAAAAATAATCCAAAATATTGGGCTAATTCAGGGTTTTTTTTTAATACTGGTATCGGCCCCTGTATAGGTCATTGTCGGTTGTAAAAACAAAAGTTGTCCACCCGATGGTCAATAGTTAACGGCTTCTGTACATATAAGTTATGTTTTTATTACATAGTTATAGAAACACCGTTTATGTGGGTTACTAGATAAATCCAAAATTAAGCTTTGTGGCCCTTAACTTTTGATATGTCCACCGAAAAGACGCGAACCTAAATCTGACAATGACCCAAATATATGCATATCAAATAAAATATAGCTACATTTGACGACCATTCCAGCCTCCTTAGGTTCAAAATACTAGAAAAAATTCACTTCACTGGAATTTGTATCTTTCAAAATTGGAATAGAGTTTTAATTGCAAAACAAAATAAATTTTACTCACTCGTATTTGGCTATTTGACTAAACATTTTTTATCGTGCCATTCTAACTAGTTTATAGAGACGATAATATAGCACTGAAAACGCTCCATACTCATAGGCAATGAAATGTGACGTCACAGTTCTATGGCCTCATAATGCCGTTATATGGAAAAACGAGTAATTTGCCATTTTAGTCGTGAAACATTGCTTTTAAGTACATAGTTGCCGTACAATTTCTTTTTTATATTGGTAACTTTTATTTGGACTACTAAAAAAAACATCATTTTGCGATTTTTATAGTCCCATATCTTTTTATGATTTTGATTACTTTGTTTAATTTGTATTTAATATTGTGATATTTTGATAGTTTTCTATCTATATAACCACACTTTGGGTGGTTATTAACTGTGCGCTCCCGTTCTTTGGAAGGCACTTTAAGCCGTTGCTGGCCCGGCAATGCGGCTGCTCTCTATGATAGCAGTCGTTAAGCCAAGTTAGAAGCCTTCGGGCGGCTTGAGAACTTCTAACAGTCAAGTTGTTGACTCACTTGACAAGCCTTCCAATAAGGTCTGGTTTCCGCTCGGGTTGGAAGGTCTACTAGTCAAACAATAAGATCAATATGTATTAATGTAATAATATTATGGATATTTGTGTAAATGAACAGCCAGACAGATGGACACAAATTGTAACCGGAAAAGTATATAATACAGAGATTTTAACCAACGTCAAAGAGTTCACCTAAACTGACAAATCTGAATCAGGATTCGAGACAGTACACGCGCCTTCGTTAAGCCAACACTTTGAAGTAAAATTTCCCCAATCTTTTTTCAAAGCACTGTTTTTGTTTCTAATCCCCTTACAAACAAGATATTTCGCAAAATAAACACTAAGATAAACATTCTCAAAGCAACGTGTCCCTCGAACTTTGTTAATATTTATTCATGTAAATATCATGGGTCGAATGGACTTCAGGGGCGAGTTGAGGACTTCGTAAAATTTTCAGATATGATGTGGATCAATAAATATTTAGCGTTTTTGTGAATTTATATATCACACAAGGTATGAACTTAGATATTGTATAGGCGAAGAGTGTAGACAAGTTTAGAGTGCGGCGATCAAAATTTATAGTATAACATTTTCGTTCGTATCTTTCGTCTAGGTTTTGGAATATTAAAATCTCCGGTAATCGTGACGATTTTTAAGCCAGTGTGAGGACTTAGGTAAGAAAGTTTTTTTATAACTAAATTAAGGATTCGTCACTCTCAACATTATGGCACCTCAAGAACTAAATAGATAGATAAATCATTTATTTGTTCGCTACATACACACAAGATACAACAAGAAGAAAATTACAAACAGTTCAGTCAAAAACAGACAGTTTTTTTATATTAAACATACGCGGTTGTGTGCATTCGTGTGCATTGCAGCAAAACAAAACAAAACCAATTCAGTGCGTAATTGCGTAGCTACATAATGTGAGTTCCATACTTGAATAGAGAATTCCATCATAAAGTGTCAAAGTTGGCCGCCGTTTGACATATTAGGCGGAATCGAGTGCAATCCCGTTAGACGTAGAACGTGGAGCATGTAGAGCGAACTGCAACTTGACCTACTCCATCTAGAGCGGTTTATGCTCGCAAATGGATGGGATACTGTGAGAAGCTTTGATGTTGCCGAACGGTTGTGAATTGATAGTGTTTGGTTAGGGTATTGCGGCCCGGTTATTGGTTACAGACTTAGGCTCGGTTTTATAAAGATCCGTTAGACCTTATGTCGGTTTGTTATGTCAAAAAATGTACTGAGTTACTGAAATTTGATCTGACATTTGGTCAAACGGATCTTTATTAAACCCGGCCTTAGAGCATTTAAGATTGGAGATGCCATTGATTGAGGGGGTATCTCTTCTGCCAAAGATATAGGAGAAGAATCTGCCGCGTTATAAAAAGCTATTTCATTCATCGATTATAGATCAGTATCGAAATCGTTCCCGGCGTATGAAGAGCTCGGTCAAAATGCCTTAATCTGCTGTTTTCGGGAGCAAAAACATGAATTATTACTTCACGCTCATCTATATTTTCACTTTAAAAATAATTTTCTACATAATTAAAATTTTAATGAAAATAGTAAATCGAGCCACGATGACAGTCGATTTTAAAACATTTGTACTTAACCATTCACCATTCACGCTTGGCCACTATTTTGACATATTACGTTACCGTATTTAAGGACGTAAGGACTACTGTCTATGAGATTTTCTATGAAATGTGGTTTTTAGCGACGTTGGTCAGTTAAGCTATCCGATAATGGACCTAGTGAACACGCAAATAAGATCGAATTTCATTCCCCTAGAATTTGGCTAAATATTTTGTTCGGAAAGATGAGCTGAAGGCGTCTCCTGTCTTAAATGCTCTAAGGTTAAAGACAATTACTTCTAGTTTGTCAGTAAAATATTTATTAATTTATTTGCATCAGGTAACAAAGCCCTATATCATCAAGCCCTATATATCAATTTGCATATATCATACAAACCAACATACATATCAATATAAGAAAAAGAGTTCATATATAAGACGTAACGGTGTGGCTCCGCTGCTTCGTAAGCTCTACGTATGTTCTTGGATAATCTACTACAATGTTAATGTAATAGGGTTTCTATTACAAACATCATTTTAAGTCAGTGTCCTGTTTATTTCCTGACTGGCGCCGGAAGCGGAAGCGGTGCGATACGAAGGCAGTACCGATGCTACCCGTATATTTTACTTTACGGTTAATACCCCGGAGAGATCGGCAGTGTGCGACCCGGGCGCGTCGCAGATAAGAATAAGAATAATTTATTATAAAATCCATAAGGATTTTAAAACTAAAGTTACATTGTGCTTGTAAATTCTACATACATTTTCATAATTTGCTACATGAGCCTAAACTAGGATTATGTTCCTGTATCTTTAATCCTGAGGAAGAAGCCCCGATGATTTCGCGAGAGAGAACATATCGCCCGTTGTAGAACAAAACGGATTTTTTTTGTCCGGTTTGTCCTACGATGTGAACTCGTAGAACAAAACGGACTACGAGTACTTCCCCGGAGGAAGTGACAATAGGGATGATGACTCATGTTACAATTTATAACATAGACAGGTTCAGGTGACTATATCAGGACCAGGGCTGCCTGGTGCAGCCCAACTGGCAGGGTCGCCATGTGGTGTGGAGCGTGCGGGTGTACAATAATAGACGAGAGTCGAGGCAAGACTGATCTATTGAGTGAAAAACACATGTGCTTTTATAGTAACATTTTCCAAGGCTAATGCCCAATAAAGAGGTAATAATATTTATAATTTAATTAATAACATTGATCAGTTCTAAGAACTGTGTATATAACATTCTTAACTTCTAGGAATTGTAACAAAGAAAACTTAGGTGGCTTTCCTCAGCTGATGTAACTCACAGTACATAATTATTACAATCAATATTAAATTAAACCAATTAATAAAAATCATGAAAAGATATGGGACCTTCATCATCATCATCATTTCAGCCGAAAGACGTCCACTGCTGAACATAGGCCTCCCCCAATTTGGGGGGGGATTTGCCATAGTCGCCACGCTTGGCAAGCGGGTTGGCGACCGCAGTTTGATGGTGGTAATGATCGAAGGATGCTGCTGCCCACCCTCCGATTTTCCCTTATTCGCCTCCTACGAAACCCACGGGAAGAGATGGGGTGGCGCAATTCTTACCCGGCAACCACACGGGCCGACCTTAAAGATTCGTAAAAAGGTTGTTTTTTGTTTATTGGACACATGTAAATTGAAAGTTACTAATACAATTCTCATGTTTCAATAAAAAATAAATTCTATGGCCACTATATACATAAACGCAATATTTTACGGCAAAAACTGCAAATTTCCCCTTTTTCCACACAATGGTATTTCGAGGCTATGCAGGCGTGACGTCACGCTTGCGTGTGAATCAGTATGGGGCGTTTTCAGTGTTCGTTAGATATGCTGCACTTTGCCTCTCATTTCGTCTTTTGTGTTGTTCTAATTGTAGTTGGTCACATAAAAACATTTGATCTTCTCTAAAAAACTTTAAAAAATGTTTTGTCATAATCCCTATCAACACGTGAGTTTTAAACGTTAAGTAAAATATAGTTGTAATATGAGGAGTTTTGTCGCTGGTTCACTAAACCTAGCCTAGCTGGGAAGAGTCCAGTAAGAAACTCAGCTAGGCCCGACCTGGGTTGGACTGGCTCTACCCGGTGTGCGGCGGTACCGGGACGAATAGGGACTATATGTGTCAGTGTCCCTAAGTGTACCCGTCGTGTCAGAGTTGGACGCCGTAAGCGCAGCGTTCCATCTTTCGATGGACGCTGTGATTACGTCGTCCGGGTCCGTGAGTGTGCGCCTAGGACGCCGTGAGTGTGTGCCTAGGACGCCGGACCGTGAATAGTCGATCTCTTTTGCTGACTACTCGTCGACTTATCGCCGACTATAAATGTAGTCTAGTCGGTACATTTCTACTAAACACCGATCTCGCCCCGCCAGGTCAAGTCAGAAGTCACCAAAGATTTTACAGTTCTATAGAGTTTCGATCGAGTCTCGATCTTTGTAAGACGAAGTCTTATTTCAAGTGGCCCCAGCTACGATGAGTCCTAACTAGTTTAGTAAGTCGAGTCCGAAAACGGTCTGGGAATCGCGAATTGAATTAATTAGATCTTGTGAACTGTTAACTCCTCATAGCTGTTCATGAATTCAGTTTGTTATTTCACACTTCATGCCCTAGATATAGTAATAGTTTTATCCGTTGAATTTACCCGCTTGGCAAGGATCATATTTATTTATTTTATCGTATTGCAATTTTGTTGCCAGTTCTTGATGCACCGTTTAGCACCACCCGGGGGTCACGTGCAGAGTAACGGTGGGTATTCCCTACGGACGTGGTGCAAGTTCGACCCCCCTTATCAAATGAGTAACTTGGCTTAAGGACTGCTATCATAGACGGTTAACGTGCTTTCTAAAGCATGGGAGTGCTCAGTTAGTAACCACTCAAAGCGGTCACCCATCCAAGATCTGACCCCGGACCATGTTGCTTAACCTCGCATATCACACGCAGCATGCGGGTCCTGCTGGGCCACGAGCCCTCCGAATTAACATATAATTCCCAAGAAGTAAGGTAAATGTTCAAATGATTGACACCTTATTACTATCGATTGTTCACCTCTATTAATGCGACATACGATCGAAAGAAGAATTGCCAAACTTAGGTGGCACTGGGCAGGCCACATTAAATAAAATTAATAAATAAATAAATAAATAAATATATTAGAGGACAACCTTACACAAATCGAACTAGTCCCACAGTAAGCTCAAGAAGGCTTGTGTTATGGGTACTAGACGACGATATATTTAATAGATATAAATACTTAAATACAAAGAAAACATCCAAGACTCAGAAACAAATATTCATGCTCATCACACAAATATTTGCCCTGACCGGGATTCGAACCCAGGACCGTCAGCTTCACGGGCAGGTGCACTACCCCCTAGGCTAAACCGGTCGTCAACATTGCCCTTAGAACCGATGTCCGATCGGTGTTTTCGTGTGGCGACTACGTACCGGATGACGCAGCGTTGGACGAGGTGATCAGTACCTCTAATATAAGTTTTTTCGAAACAAAACACAAACGAACGCGTTTGCGTTATTTTAGTTTTATAATAAAAATATTATAGAACCAAAATTTCGCCTTCACTTACTTTTTAACAATATTTAAATTGCCAGCATCGGAACATTGCGCAGCATTGCGTGTATCGGAACGTTACACACAAACTTGCTAGCCGTTTTCTGACATGCATACCTTACGCAGTTTACGCCCTTTCGATAACGTTATGTAATCACCCCCTGACTCACCTCTCTGTCGGTTTTGCATATTCGAAGGACAAAGAGGGTGAAACTTCGTTTTCGGCCCGCGTTAGGCCCTCAGGACTCATTATTATTTTTTGTTTTTCAATCGGCCAGGCTCAGGTACGGTCACGGACTACACATAGTTGAGCTATGAAAGATCCAGTATAATGTGGGCTCTAAATAGCTCAATAGTCAAAGTCTGCAAGTGTACATCAAAATAGATATTGTAGTTACCATTTTTATTGCTCATCCGTATAAACTTAATGTTGTTCATAACAAACGCTCTAGTGAAGTGTTGCGTACTAATTGGCGAAGAGTACACATTCCAAATCGCTCGCATGAGTACTGTTTACAACAGATAATTGGAAAATGTAGATAATTTTTATGGCTGAATAGGTAATTTCTTGGGAATTCATACGCATGTATACTCGAGTGTTCCATATCTATTTATGGTGATGTAATTAATAAAATTTATTTATTTATTGGGAGAATCAACAGCTACTAACATTACATTAACATATGATACAAAAAGCCAATTACAGGTGTATTAACAGCACAATAGCAAATAAAAAAATATGATAAGTATTCTATGCACTACATCACAGAAGTCAAATAAAGCGCAGTAAAAAAAATATTAAAATTAAATTATACTCCGCCTACGCACGGCTAAGGCCCGGTTTTATAAAGCTGGGACCAAATAAATGCCAGCAAATTCAATCTTAAAGAATGGTTGGTCATACATTGGTTACATTTACTGACTCACGTTTTATAAAATAAATATGGACAGCGGTTACGATACCATTGGACGGCCGCAAACGAGTGACAAGCTCATTAAAAAAATTCTCCGTCAGGTTACGCCGCACAGTTTGTACGTTACTATTAGGCCCGGTTTTATAAAGCTGAGACAATCTTAACGAAGTAAATTCAATCTTAACGAACGGTTGGTACATCAGTTGCGTTTACCGACTCACGTTTCATAAAATAAATATGGACAGGATAGGCAAACCATAGGACAGCCGCAAACGAGACTTGATGTTTAAAAATATTATTGTCGGTGGCTGACTATGTTGTGTATAGTTTTGTCATTCTGTTTATGGTATTGATAGACGTTGATTATTTACCGAAGACACTTTCGACGCATATTCTCGTGGTAGCTACAGCTACCACCAGCATTTTGGGGATTTGAGTAAAACCCTAAACTGTATTAAGTATAAGCTTGTCTAGAGCCACTAAATTTTTGAAACCTGCCAACCAATAACACACGTGGTATTTCTACTAACTCCAATTAAGTACGAAAATCACAATGCCAATAAAGCCCAATGGTTAGCGAAAACGTTTAATTTCTAGCTGTTGCAGGCATCTACTGCACTGGTAGCACCGCGTTAGTGTTCGACATATACCTTTCGTCTCTTTCGCACTTGTTAAAGAACGAATGTAGTACATAATATCCGAATTAAACATCGTGGTGCCTAGGCTAGACACCAATCTTCTTAAAAACGTTCGCTTATTCTAATTCCCTTTGAACAAGTAAATCCATAATTGTTCCAGTTGCGATGATCGAGCATATATATGATATTATATCATTGATATGATATTATTGATGTATGATATTTCTGGTTCGGCGATTATTGCTGTCACTGGATGAATATGTATAAAAGTCAATTAACTAAATCTTTCCCCATCACTTTGTCGGAGTCTGTGTTTTAATATTGTCTAGATGTAATGTTTTTTTTGCTCTTTCTAATGGTACACATGAGTATGAACTAAATGTAATATGACAACTAATGTCAAAAACATCCGTAAGTAAACTTAAACCGTGTCTCCGCCGTCGGTAACATTCGGCAGTAAAATCTTACGGTAAATAATTTCCGTTAAAAAGATATGTTGACAAACGGATTGTTATAAAACTGTACTTCAAAGATATCAATGTCCAGCGCCTTCGTTATACTATTTATTAAGGCTTTTACCGGCTCGTATCAAGAAGTTCTTTGGGGAGGGCTACAAGGGGGAGAAAACACTTTTTTGATCTGGATGGAGTATTGAATGAAGTTCAGCCAATAAATCTGGGCTATCGATATTGCCGTTAGTAACGTTTATAATATCTGTAATATTTTGGTGTACAATGAACGACGGCCACGATATCGCGCGAATTGTGGCGCGGCAAGCATTTTATCTGTACAATGCACGGTCAAGATGCGCAACGCACTGCGGTTCGTTGGGATCACACGTAATGTATTAGAAAAACCGCTGCCGCCGCCTTTCGAAGTCGGCTGGCAGGCTGTGCCGCGCTACACGTCTCGCTACCGATCAGAATAGATAGAAAATCTAACAACGCCCGCAGGCCTGTTTCCTGTTGCCACTTCAGCTAAAATGGCTCTTACACACTCCCTGGGTGTAAATCCACCCAACGCAGCTGAGACTGCCGGACAGTGACATTATTCTGCTTGCGAATGGCGGGCTGACGCGGAAAGTGTGGAAGCGGTGATACATATTACTACTGCACAAATGTCATATGTAATGTGACTCCCATCAAATAAGGGAATCTGTGCAAATTCAGGGAGCTTACGTCAAACAACAAAATACCACGTACCGATGCTACTCCGCCAAGTTAGGAAGTCGCTTTAATCTTTTCAGCGCTCTGTCAAATATACTTAAACGCTATGATTCACACGCCATGACATGGGAATGTCAAACACGAAGTTGAACCCTATAGAAATACATGAAGGTAGATATCACACTGCACGCCGTGACGGTTATATCGGTCGTTGGCGTTAAACTGATGGTGCACAAATGTACGCCTTCAGCGTCGAAAAGGTTAATTGCTGGTTTTCATACTTGTTTAACGTCCCACGTCATGTCCTTATAAAGTTCATAGCAACTATAAGAAACCTCATTTCAATAAAACCTATTCATTTTGTTATTTACCTGCCTCAGCGCTTTCAAACGCAGTCCGCAAAGCAATAAATTATGCCCTTAAACAATGAAAAATCAATCGAACCTCCAGCATACTTCGCAGTAACTGGTAGTTCTTGATTTACCGATGTGGAAACATTACGACTATTATTATCCAGTAGAAAAAATCTAACGAGGCCATTTTACCGAGCGCGGCTCGCCATTTATCGCTACAAAGTTTCTTGAAAAGAATTCTGTATTTATGTTCAAAAATCGTAGAGATAATTTGATTTAGTTGTCACCAAGCCTATGATTTGTTACAAACCCAGTTCCAACCCAGACGAAAAAACTAGGGATTAGAACGTTTTCACACCTGCTATTCAGAAAAGAGTCATTGTTGCCCTCGAATGAGGGATCAAAGTGAAAAGTAGGACTTTCCCTTTGAGCGCAACAGTGACTCTTTTCTGAAAAGAATGTCTTAGAAGCAGTATGTGCTGCTAAATGACTCGTATGACATTTCATGTTATTAGTAGCGGGCCTCAAAGGCGGTGTGAAAAGCACTATGTGACACACGGTAGCAAGATTATTTCCATCTTGGGCGTAAACACTTGAATCGCTCGCTACGCTCAAGATTCTATTGTAGAATTTTTCGCTTCACTCTCATCATTATGCTCCCTTAAGACACAGTCTACTATTTCCTCACGATGTATTTTTCCATGGAAAAGCACTATTAGCTATACAAGCTGGGCTTGGAACCCACTCCAGATTGAAGGTCGTCTTCCTTACTAATTATTTTGCATATTATATCATTATTTATTCTATTACGTATATTTTCATTCAGTATGTTGTGCTGCGTTCCGTGGGTCACGCACGTACGGTGCTGTATGAAAATCAGCGCTGCAGGTGTCTGACACAGAATGCTGAGACAGTAACCGGTTCACTGCCGCGAAGACACACGTTATTTATGTGTTCAATGTACTGTGCGTTTAGTCCTTTTATATCTGTGTGTTTTGTGCAGTGAATAAATGTTTTTATTCTTTCCTTCTTCCTTACCGCTCTGCTACAGTGGCTTAACTAATGTCACAGAATAATTAATAGTACATATGCACAGCAGGTTTTCTTCTAAATAAACTTATGTTTGACTCGCACGTGTTCTTTCATTCCTAGCGCGATAGAGTAACTGGACACCGTAGAGATGTGCCAGAGCCCAGTTTAGCCGAAGCGGGAAGACGAACAGGCCTGCTAATGTGCCAATACAAGCTCACAAAATGATAGCGATATAAAAGATGAACCAAATAGATGCCCGTATCTTTAATAAATATCGCTAGATCGTATTTTGTCGACTATACACAACATATTGCCCAGTTAGTACCTTCCTGGCGCTCTGCCAACCATCAGTGCCAACATTCTTTATACTTGATTAGAAATAAAACAAGTCAACTAAAAAATAATGCTTTGTTGGCACGCAATGTTTACAAACAATACATTTTGTTGTTTAATCAGGACGGCCTACATATTTCGATTGTGTAGGCTAAATAGAGAAAAACAAAATTATTGGTGTTGTGTTGGAATGTGGGAAACTAGGTGAGCTCGCGACTTCGTCCGCTTAACACTTGGTAAGTAATAAACTTCCAACTTCAACCTCCATTTCATAAAGTTATTATTATAATATTGCAGGACTTAATACTAAATTCGTATTATATCAGAATTTGTTTTGTATCATATCAGAGTATGGTATTATATCAGAGTATGTCTCGAAGATAGGGTCACTCAATAAAAACATCACATTGTTAGATTTTGTTATTCCTTTTTTCCGGAAGGACATAAATTTGGTGAAAATCTGATCATATGGTCAAAGAGGAGTTGAGGAACTCTTTGAATGCATTAGACACGCTTAGTGCGCACTGACCGTAGCAATAATAATGTACCTAAGATCTAAGTGATCGTAAGTATAAATCATTTCCGTAATACTGATTGTAACTTACATTTATAGTACTGAGTATGGCTCGCTGACGACAAGAAGACAGAAAGAAAGAAAAAGACGTTGGTGTCATTGTTGGTGGTGCAGCCCCCACGCTGCGTCCATGTCATACCATCCCACTGTCTGTGATGTGTGGCGAGCAGCGAGGATGTCAGCGAGTATAACTCCCTGATTATAGTTGCGAAGATGACTCACCGACTATAGTAGCGAGGATGATGAGCGCGAGCACCACAGAGGTGACCGCCATGAACACGAGCGACGTGACGTCGGTGGTGGTGGCGTTTGTGCCGCTGTTGGTGGTGCAGCCCCACGCCGCGTCCGCGTCGTACCACCATCCCACTGACTGTGGCGTGTGGCGAGAAGCGAGGATGTCAGCGAGTATAACTCACTGATTATAGTTGCGAAGATGACTCACCGACTATAGTAGCGAGGATAATGAGCGCGAGCACCACAGAGGTGACCGCCATGAACACGAGCGACGTGACGTCGGTGCTGGTGGCGTTGGTGCCGTTGTTGGTGGTGCAGCCCCACGCCGCGTCCGCCCACGAACAGTTCGCGTCGAACCATTCCGTCGTTGAGTATGTGGCGTCATCTGGGAAAAGATACATAAAATATAAGAGTGGAGCAGATTACCCAGATTTTTAGAAGTATCGGCTTGAAATCTAAAATTGGAAGTCTCCAAGTTCAGGTACAGCCGCTCTGTCGGGAAGCTCTCTTCAGGCGTAGGAATGTAAATAACTCTAGTCAGAACAAAATATCGTTTTCGTATTTAGAATATTATGGGTTCAGAGTCTGGATATCACGAGTTGATTTAAATAATATATGGGTGCTAAAAATCTAAGTGGTATCTCTCAGTATATAGTGGTGGTGGTGGTATCTTTATAATCAATCAGTTGCCCAATAAATAAGTTTGTAATATGTTGGTAACACCAGAGTGATGACTATAACAGCATGGTTAGATATGAACTTACAACCGCTTCCCATAACCAATGAGCCCTCTTGAACAATAAGTCTTAAATAAAATAAAAATAAAAATAAATAAATATTAGAGGACAATCATACACAAATCGAACTAGCCCCACAGTAAGCTCAAGAAGGCTTGTGTTATGGGTACTAGACGACGATATATTTAATAGATATAAATACTTAAATACATAGAAAACATCCAAGACTCAGAAACAAATATTCATGCTCATCACACAAATATTTGCCCTGACCGGGATTCGAACCCAGGACTGTCAGCTTCACAGGCAGGTGCACTACCCACTAGGCTAAAAAGCTAGGCTAGGCTAGTCTTATAAATAATAAATAAATAAATATATTAGAGGACAACCTTACACAAATCGAACTAGTCCCACAGTAAGCTCAAGAAGGCTTGTGTTATGGGTACTAGACGACGATATATTTAATAGATATAAATACTTAAATACATAGAAAACATCCAAGACTCAGAAACAAATATTCATGCTCATCACACAAATATTTGCCCTGACCGGGATTCGAACCCAGGACCGTCAGCTTCACAGGCAGGTGCACTACCCACTAGGCTAAACCGGTCGTCAAAGTCTTATTCAGATTTAAGTAAGCAGGAACCACGAGTACACTGCCAGGAGGTAACTCGTAGGTTAAAGTGCTCTCTGATTTTGCACTAATCTAACTTTATTATGCGAGGGGCACCTTTTTGCCCTTCGTTATGACTTTGCCCTGCAGTTGTGTTGTTTCTGTGAATATTCCCGAAAGTAATATAAAACATTTATTACTTTCGAGAATATTCGTAGACTACTATACTGTACTCCGATCGAAAATATTTCTGGGAACAACAACACTTAACTATTTACTGATATTTCATGATTCTAAAAAGCATTTTCTACTGAAGACCCTTCTAATTTTTCCTTGACTTATTATACATTAATAATTACAGTTCGGAGTTTTATAATCTGAAATAGGTAATTATGCTTTCAGATAAATTACTTTTCAGAATTCTTGAATAGCTAAATTAGATTCCCCAGATCGGAACCCTGGGGGACGGTACCCATAAGGCTGGCTCGTTCCTTGCTCAGCGAATTGGCATAGCCGTCCAACGGGGTAACGCAGCTAGCCTTATGGGTACCCTCTCCCAGGGTTCCGATCCGGGGGAACTAATTTAGCTATGTTTTGTTATGAAATAAAAAAAAACATTAGACAAATTGAATAAAATCAGTAAAAGGAAGAAAAAAAATTGAATAGTCTCGTTTATATTACGCTTCTGATGGGGCTATTGTATCTGTATTTGATTCCTCTTTTGAATTGGCACAGCAGTGTCGTAGCGGTATGGGTGACACCCAGTGGCCAAGGGGTGTCAATGGGTCTTGGGTTCACCGATGGTTCTCAATCTTGCCACAATCCCCTATTAAATTTTCCAGACGACCAATAACTACTTCAAAATTAAGGAAAAAATATTTGTGTTATCTTTTATAGCAAATCATTTTCGATAATCGGCGAACCTTAAAAAACCATGCACTATGACATTATGAGATAATTTTAAATAGAATCACTATGCCCAAATTACGTAAAATTACATCGTTATTTCTTAAAATTCTTCAGCATCCATTTTAACCAATTGAAGGCAGTATAATTACTTAGCAACCCCGAGCAAAAAATGCCATGAAAGATGTTTGTGATCTCAAGATAACCCTTACTTCTTTTAATAAATATCTATCACAAAGTAATTTATAGCATAATACTTTTCAGCGATCCTTGTAATGCGTTCGCTTTTATTAGTTACGATGCTCTTTCAAAGGAAAAACGGACTAAGGGTGTACGTTACGTGAACATTTTTAAGGCATTTTTTCATTGAGCGCAGATCAAGCCCGCCGGGAAATTAGATATTAAGCGCAAAGAATCTCGTAGCGAAGCAGGAATCCTCTGTTTTAATACGCCTGTGTACATGCTATTTGTAGCGATGGATTGCTTCGTTCATTCTTAACTATGTGTAATAAGGCAAAGCCAACGGTACTACAGTAAAATCACGGAATGTCTAAATCATCATCATCATTATCATCAGTCTTTAACATCTATAAAAGATGATTTAAACAGCGTCTATTGGCACATATGAGGGATTTTAGAAATATCCATAGATACTCCCCACATGCATATGTGCATTTTTTCATTCCTCGGTTAATTACATATAGGGTGCCCCTTAATGTGTTTTCGTAATTCACATCACTTTTATGTAGCGGTTCATCAAATTTCAGAATTGTAGTACTTACAGTGTCCGAGTAAATACATACATACTTCTGTGACATACGGACGGACTGACATAGCGAAACTATAAGATTCGATTCGCCATTTTGGCTACGGAACCCTAAAACGTCATTGTGTACAAATTACAACTACGTTACCCTCTCACCCCGCCATGCAAAAAATACTACCGCAGTATCATATGAAAATACATTTCAGTCATAGATTAATGTAGGTTATTGTGTAGCTTTCTGTCAATTAATGTAGGTATTTATTGTAGGTGTTTATAGGCCGGAAAATTAATTTATTAACTACCCTCGGACCTTACTCCGTAACTTAAACCGGTTTCCAGTAATTTAAGTTTACGTCCTCTCTGGAAACTAAACTTCTCCCACGCGGAGGATTAGTTGTAAGATATAGCAAGTAAGAACTAACTATTAGTAGATTTTATGTATATTATCCCGACATCACCTACTAAGTATGAATTTATTTATTTATTTATTTTATTTATTTAAACTTCAATATTACAAACATTCATAAGAGAAACACTGGCCCCTACACTAGGCACAGCGTGTCCCGTAGGTAGCCAATTCGATTACGAGTTTACGAAATGGGTGCGAATTGTTAATAAGATCACCAAATTACTTAAAGCCTAAAATAAACATGGGGATAAACATCAGAAAGGGGGATATAATATCTAAAAAATTATGAATAAGCTTGCAGTTCATTCACACAGTTCGTGTGCGTGTGTGTGTAATTAGTAATGATTTCCATTACCCTGGGGTTGTCTGGAAGATATCGCTTTTTAGCGGTAGAAGCGCATTTATCTTTGTGATTTATGTACTGTACATCATCATCCCTTTAGAGTTATCCCAGCACAGTTGCATCCTGATTCCTGAAGAATGCCCGGAGTCCACTACCTAATCCCATGATTTGGCATGGGCACTAGTTTTTACGGAAGCGACTGCCATATGACTTTCCGACCCGAGGGGAAACCAGACCTAATTGGAATTAGGCTTGTCAATTGAGTGGGCAACTTGACAGTTAGAAGTTCTCCAGCCGCCCGAAGACCTATAAATTGGCTTGACAACTGCTATTACAAACAGCAGTCGGGATCAACGGCTTAGCGTGCCTTCTAAAGCACGGGAGCGCTCAGTTAATAATCACAGAAAGCCGTCACCCATCCAAGAACTGACCTCGGCCGACGTTGCTTAACCTTGCATACTGCACGCGGTACGCGGGCCTCGCTGGGCCACGAACGCTCTAATTTTATATACTGTACTGTGTCCTTAAAATGAGGTGAGCCATAATAGTTATTTACGATTCAAATTCGGAAAAAAAGCATTTCCCAACAAGTGGCGGTGAACAAAAACACGAACGATTAGCGAGTGTTTTTAGCTGACACGAGTTGGGAATTGTGTTTCCGAACACGTAACGTACAACGTTTTATAATGCATTGTGCGAAGAAATAAAAAATTGGATGGAAAAGCTAATTTAAAAATTATAGGTTATTTACATTGCTCGATACGTCAACGTCTGTAAACTGCGCATGTGCAAAATGGCATGGGAAGGCACAGTCTGAATCTGCATTTAGCATGTTAGTGTATATATACAATTTATTTATAGATAAAAATTTAAATCTAAAACGAATAATACGTTTAATGAAGTATGTATCTTTATATACCTTTTATAAGAATTTAAATCTTATTAACTAATTTCTAATACGTTTCTTATAACAAATTCTCTTTCCGTCGGGCTGACGACGGAGATAAAAAAAAAGAATATTAAAAGGCACTAGTGCGGAAAAGTGGTACTTTCCGCACAGTTTGGCTGCTTAGAAAACGCACTTTCCGAGCATGCATTATAAAAAGTATTTGTATTGTTTGTAAGGGTTCATTTGTAGAGTTGGACGCTGTTTAATGACAAAAGCGGGTGAGCCATGAATGTGCTGTGGTTGTTGTGCGTTGGCTATACATGCACATTGTCTATGTGTGTGTTAGCGTAGGAGCTATGAGTTTACGTAGTCTATGTATTCGATGTGTCACAACTACAACCATGATAACCCGCGCTCGTGAGATAAAAGTACTGTACTAAATTAAATGTAATACCAAAGGTGAAAGTATTTCACTAGTTCCTTCCCTAGTTTGTTAGTCCTTATGTAAGCGTGAGCGACAACATTTAGGTATATTACAGATTTAGATAAAAACAGTTCTCTACAGGTTAGATATTATAGTTTCAACAAGATATTATAGGTACAAAAATAACTGTGAAACAATTAATGATTTTCGGTAAACATAAATTTAATTAAATGTCCGATTTTGTACTGCTCACCTTATATTTAAAGAGCAATGAAACCACCTCGTTTAAAGAAATAACCACAAACATTAGTTCAGTTGACAATTTACAATTACGAGGGAGTAAATTAGCTATATTTAGAATGAAGGAAAAAATTAAAAATTTAGGCACCGAGCAGGATTCGAACCTGCGACCTCCCGGCACTCGCGGCCAGTCGCTCTAGCCAACTGAGCTATAGGTGCAATCGCTACCCAAAAAAAAAATTAGCTATGATTAAGAAACTAATTAATTTAGTCAAATTCCGTGTGCATATTTACATTACGCAGGAAGCACACATTTAAATGCAGGCATGCAGTACAGAATCAGTACTGGCTGATAGTTGACACTGACAGCTTACTAAAATCGCAACGACCCCGCACCAGCCTGCTTTGTAAGAGTTACTAAGTAATTTCACCACCAATTGAAATTCACAGTGCAGCCGGCGCTTCCTTACATTCACGATTCGCGTTTTACGCCATGCTAGTCACGTCTACATACAGACATGTCAAACAAGGGGACGTAGTTAGGAAGTCTATTTGTCACGCTTTAGACGCTATCAGACTGGGTGAAGATAAACACGGTTCCCTAAATAATATTATTGCTGAGCAAGGCGTAGAAGGCGAATTTATATCATACATAATCCGCTGTTTTTGCTGAGCAATCCATACTTATTGTAAAATCGGAAGTAGGAGTAACTCTGTCTATCTGTTACCTCTTCAACGGATAAATACAATTTGACATTGAGATTTGTATCCCAAAGGACTTAGGATAGTTTTTATCCCGGAAATTACCCTCTAAAGAGGTACGAGTAATGGGAACGAAAGTTTGAATAGTTACTATATAATACATTACAACGTCGGCGAAGTCGCAGAAAAAAGCTAAATAAAAATATTTGTATTGTAATTGTATCTACTTCCTAAATCTTGCTCAATAGCCATTTAAACACGTAGATTATAATATAAATACTACTCTGACTCGCTTGCTAAATTTATAACATCTGTTGTTAAGCACATTGCAAAGTAATACATTACATACACTAGGTAATTAATGCATTTAGTTAGATGTAATTTTTACTTATAACGTTTTTTTATTATTTTAACGCATGTTGTGGTCACGTGTGTAATTGATTGTGACATTTATGTCTTAAGTATTTAAAACTGCAAATCATGAAAGTATGATGTTAACAATTGTTGGTGATCCTTAAATAAAATAAAAAAAATACGCACGTATTGTACATATTCATAAGTAATAAACCACCGTGTGATTAGTTTCAATTCCGTATTTTGTAAAAAATAGTATTTTTCTGACAGTAGAGACTACACAAAATAGACATCTCTGTGCATAATAATATTATGTTTGTTAGCCTGACGCGGTGTCCTACGTGGGCGAAATCCTCGCGAACGCGAAGCGAAGCGGCTGTTGAAGTGTCCTACGTGACCAATACAGGCGCGGCGCGAAGCGAACGCGATCAGTTGGTTTGATATTTTCGCTTTGATATTGCCCTAAAAAAAATTTTTTTTTGGATTTTATTCTACCGTTTTGTCGGCGTCATTGATATGTATACTCATGCCAAATTACAGCTTTCTAGTACTAACGGTTACTGAGAAAAGCGGGGGACGGGCGGACGGACATGGCAAAACTATAAGGGTTCCTTGGTTGGGTTGTTCTACGGAACCCTAAAAATAAAGTCGACATTTACAGTGAACTATATCCGCCATGGGACTGTGCTGAGGTGCCAAAGGAAAGGATTCCTATTTTTATATTTTCCGAAAAATGTCATCGAACCCAAGCTATGGTAAAAAACTAAGGTAAATGTCCCAGTGCTCGACACTGACCCAATACATGGCACATTCAATTTTATGTCATAATGACAAAGGTAATCAGTAAGTTTCAACTATTAGGAATTAAGGGGTCGAGCATTGGTACGTTAACCTTATAGCTTTTAAATTAAAATACCTTGGATACGGTGACACCTGTCATTTAGATGTTATCCTAGTACAATAATATAGCTTTAAAATGTTAAATATGATGTAATTTGTACTGGGATGATATCTGTCACCACATCAAAGTTATGTTAAGAAGCACTAAACTGGTTAATATTTTATAATATTTGTCCCTTTCTTAATTTACACTATATGAATATAATACCAGAAAATAATAGTTACAAACTGGCGTAAGCTCGATATTACGCCAAACGAAGTCTTATTTGTAGTCAGGAAACCGGCGACGATTTACGTGACTTAGTCCTGTCATTCATGGATTGTGTCTGTCCTGCATTTATTGAATAAGATGTTTGCAGCTTGCTGATTTTGTTTACTATAGATTCTTATTTTCAGTCACATGCTACATTTAATCGGTTGGAGATAGATGATAATGTTTAAATTGACAAAATCCAGCCTGAATTTTCATTTTTCCCTGACCATAATCGTTTGGGAAATTCAATCACTTTTGCTGTTTATTAAAAAAATATGAGTTACTACTCTTCCCCGTTTCGGCCATTATGAAGAGAAAATATATGATTTTACAAGCATTTAAAATTCCAATTTCATAATTGATAGAGTCGCATCCCAGAGTCCTTTAAGGCTGTCTCCATCGCTGCTCATTGGACATCTTTTATTTGAGGAACCTCGCAGGCAAAGCAATATCTCAACTAGTGTCTCATGTTTAGACCTGCCTTATATTTCAATTATTTCAAACCAGAGGGGAACTTAGAAATCCGAACTTCGTATCATCGCATCCCTTTCACTCATACAGTATATAACACGAGAGTGAAAGAGACGGCACGATACGAAGTTCGGAGTATAGGCCCTGTTCTACACGGCACAAGTGACTGATACACGTCTTTATGGGATTCGTTTTATTAATTTATTTTCTTCAAAGTCTATAATCGCGTAAGAGCTCGGGTCTCGCGCCACACACACGCGTCATCTGTCAATAACTAACAAGGCCCTAGTTTTCGTAGCCATCTCCCAGCCTAGGAATGAGACAACCAATCAATGATAGACGCGACGCTTAATGTCAATTAAATCCGAAATCAAAGCTTAGTGATTCATTATAACTATATTAATCCGAAGTTAACCTTACTAAGTAAGGTTTACATTTTGCCATTAGAAATTCCTAGGAAACTGTTCTGAAATGTGTCGCATTCAAGTGCCTCGTGAGCTAGAGATGTGGGAAAATGCTATTGTGTCGAGCACGTGTTAGCTCTTACCGTGTCGAGCACGTGTTAGCTCTTACTACTCGTATTCGAGCGCTTCGGTCAACTTTGGCAAGGGTTAGGTTTACGGGCAGGTTTAGTAAAATGACTTTGAAAGCTGTAGACGTAATTTCGAAAAAAAAAAACTGAATCGACAACCATATAATTATCGAACCTGCGGGGTAATCACGTAACTTTTTTACTACCGTTAGGTAGATTTGAATGTCAAATTTTAATTGTCACTTCATACATTTATACTTCAAAATTGACAGTAAAATCTATCTACCGTTAGTATATAAAGTTACGTGATTCGCCTGCTGCAGGCAAGCGTAACTTTATGTACTAACGGTAGATAGATTTTACTGTCAATTTTGAAGTATAAGTGTATGAGTTGACAATTAAAATTTGACATTAAAATCTACCTAACGGTAGTACAAAGGCTACGTGATTACCCCGCTGCTCACAAAATAGAGGAGGACAATCAGACATCTACCGCACATTCGAACATACAATTTTTTTTTAACACTGAAATGGAGACACGTCGCTTGTGCTTCGCGCTCGCTAGTTTGCACAAGATAGAGACAAGCGACAATTGGCAAGATGGCGAAAAAAAAATGCCATTCGAACCAGTTTTTGAGACGATCAAATGTTTGCCCCGGACTAAACTACCATTAAAACTACACAAAAGGATGAAAATGAGAGGCAAAGTACAGAATAGATAACGAGCACTGAAAACGCTCCATACTGATTGACACACAGGTGTGACGTCACGTCTGCGTGGCCTCGTACTACCGTTGTATGGAAAAAAGGGAAATGTGCCATTTTTGTCATGAAATATTGCGTTTATGTACATAGTCGCTATACTTATTTATTGAAACATGAGAATTCAATTTACATTCGGCCAATAAACAAAAAACAACGTGCTATATCTACGAGTATTGTGCTATATCCACAATATATTTAAGCCACGGGGGTGGCAGAATAACAGCGTCTGTAGACAAGAGTCCACTAGAGACTCTTGGTACAGACACAAGCTGAGCCACCTACCCTTTCAATTGTTTTTGTATACTTTGTTTTATTGTACCTGTCTTGGTTACCTGTAAATGTATACAATCATTGAATAAACGTCTTATTATTATTATTTAATTATCATTTATTTATTCTTTCGCTTAAGTTAGGTTTTTACAATATCTTTATAAAAAGTAAAACATAAAAATACACTTACAAAACATAAAATCATTATAAAAACCTAACCTAGTGTGCCGCCGGCAGCGAGGCGGGGCCTAAGCTACCGGTGGTTAGGGCGACAGAGAGAGGAACCTCCTGACTATCCGCGCCGTGTCCAGGAGTACCGCCTTCTGTATCTGACCCTTGACCCAGCCATCTAGCGAGAGTCTCGTGAGGTGTTGGTCGAGACTCTTCGCTATTAGACCGTTCGCAGAGACAAGACGTTTATTATTATTATTATTATTTATTATATCTTTTTATGATATTAATGAATTTGTCTAATTTACTATAATTAATTGTGATTGGGGGTTGAAGTTGCACCACGTCCGTAGGGAGTACCCACCGTTACCCTACACGCGACCCCCGGGTGGTGCGAAACGGTGCAACAAAACTGGCAACAAAATTGCCATACGGTAAATAATAATAATATTTTTTTTTTATTTGGAACTGGGTAGCGATTGCACCTATAGCTCAGTTGGCTACAGCGACTGGCCACGAGTGCCGGGAGGTCGCAGGTTCGAATCCTGCTCGGTGCCTAAATTTTTAAATTTTGTTTCATTCTAAATAATAATTGTGATACGTTAATGGTTTTATATCCATATAACCGCACTAGTTTATAAATTGTAACATGAGTCATCATCCCTATTGCAAGCGGTGTTCGTTAAAATCAGATTTTCGATAGGCTTGACAGGTTTCTATGGGATGACAGTTGACCGTTAATCGGTAAACAATCATAATTTGGTGCAACCCGCCTTTAGTGGCACTAAAGGGGCTCCTAGCTCCCAATGTTTGTGGAGTCCGGTCTGTTCATGCTTGCTAGGACATAGTGACTACCGTAAACTGGGGTGACTTTAGGAAAAAACGGGGCTATTTTGATATATATAAAACACATATATTCATCACTAAGTATTTCTAGTTTAATTCAGTTCAGTAAATAGTTAGGAAATTAACGAAGCTGTGTATAACATTGACCCCAGGATAACTAAATAAAAAAGTAAAACACGGCCTAAAAACGGAATTTTTAAAGTCACCCCTTAATTTGAAAGTAACCCCGGTTTACGGTACGTTAATACTAGTGTCTTTTTATAGGGGATTGACGAGAGACATCATCCTGTTGTGGATTCGTTTTTATTATCAGTAACTTAGAGACCATATACGTCTCTAACAATATTAAATTAATTTTAATTTTGACGCTCAGAGACCATGTACATCCCTGGGATATTATATTAATTTCATTATACTCCTTGTTTAATCTTGAGACCTT
The DNA here is from genome assembly GCA_963556455.1 of Epiblema foenella. Classification (NCBI taxonomy): domain Eukaryota; kingdom Metazoa; phylum Arthropoda; class Insecta; order Lepidoptera; family Tortricidae; genus Epiblema; species Epiblema foenella. The sequence goes on along the minus strand of OY747108.1, from coordinate 7,475,927 downwards.
ATACATCTCTAACTTTACTGATGTTGTAATATTTGTATTAGATAACTTTCCAAGTTTATCTTCACTGTATGACATTAATTTTGTTATAATTCTAAACTGGAAATTATTATTCTTTCTTGAACTGTAAATTAATAATTTGACATGAAAAATGTATTACTTATTATAGTCAGACTTTCTTAAATTGTAAATTAATATTTTGACATGTAAAAGTGCCCTTGTGGCCTATTTGCAGAATAAATGTTTGTATTTGTATTTGTATTAATGATCTTCGATCTCTTGTATTTTTTATATCTTATCGTATTAAGAAGAATGAGGTTTACTGAAATAATATACCATATTTACTTCAAAACTCACTGTCTTCGAGGTATATGGCATTAAACTTAGACAATTTTAGACCAAAAAGCAGTTTTTTGGACGTAACTTTTGTGAAGACGAATTAAAAATAAAAAATCACTTGCTTTGTTAGAGACGTCAATAAGGAACAGTTGAACATGTACATTTCATATATATAAGTGCATAAACAAGATACTAGTATCGAAAATAGAGCTTTTTGGACCATGTTTGAATAAATCATAATAAATAATAATAATATTATTATTTATTGCACCACTAATGCAGGAGTGCATTTATAGATTCGGTAACATTAATAATGGTAACAACAGACGGTCTTATCGCTTTAAAGCGATCTCTTCCAGACAACCTTTGGGTAGCAGGATATATTTTTACAAGAATTATAACAGGCAATGCAGGAATACAGCTAGAAGATCAAAAATAACACATACATCTAAAATAAAATAAGTAGTCAGTATTTTTTTTTCAAATTCTGGCTCCTGTACATGTAGACAAAGGACTGAAAAACCGATAACCGTTTGTGCCGTGTTATAGTATCCATTAATATCTATAGTTTTGACGGAGCAGTATCAACTCAAAACTCGTCAAAAATCGATGTAAAGCGCGTGGAGCCCCTTAAAATTAGATTGTATGTACTCTGCCCACTCTCTTCACAAATTGAGGCGTCAGTTTATGCATGAATGGAATGGTCCTTGAATACTTACCGTTAGATTCATTCAGTCGTTGTATGAGTAGCGAACTGTTCATCGCGGCCGCCTGTCGCTCGCCGTCCTGAAACAATTCAAATTAGAAGTTGATGTTTTTTGGACCGCTTTGTACAAAAGTGTTACTCGATTTTGAATCTACTAGCATACGAAATTAGTCGCATTTTGTATGGATTAATTTGACATACATCGGCCAATTCAAATAATGTTGAGTATAAATATGAGAACTATGAAGAAACACGGGCGTAGTGAAATGTAATTTTGGATAATTGCGTTTACGGACCATTGCGAATAAGAAGAAAATCTTTTCATACCTTCTATGAGGATAATAATCATTGTTGCCCTCGAATGAGGGATCAAAGTCGTACATTCCTTCCCTCATTTGAGGGCAATAATGACATTTTCTCACATACAGAAGGTGTGAAAAGCAGTATGTGCCACTCGGTAGCAAAATTATTCGCAATAAATTTCATGTTTTTAGCACTTGGCCTGGTGTGAAAACCAGTATGTGTCAGGCGGTAGGAAAATTATTTCCGTCCTGGGAGTAAACATTTTAATCCCTCGCTAGGCTCAGGATTCTATTGTAGAATCTTTCGCTTCACTCAAGATTTAATGTACCGTCCTCGCAATGAATATATTATTTTGATCCCTCAAGATACAATCTACTATATGTGTATAAATTAGGACAGTGAAAAATAACTAACGTGATAAATTGCATCTGTGAATTGCTTATAGGAAGAAACAGTATCTTGCGTAATCCCACACATATGCTATGTACGTGGCCGAAGGAGTCCACTACACGTACCTGCACAAGGCATTGCATATGTCATAAGCATTGCAAGTAATAATGTAAATATCTGTAATTTAAACCGTAATTACTGTAAACCAAACTTTGTTATGAAACTTATGAACTGTTAAACTGGGAGGCATAGGTACAGAGAGTGTGTAGAAAATCCAGTCGGATCTCCAAACGAGGAGGTCAAACAGTAACTAAATCATGCAACTTGAGCTGAAACGAATGTTTACTGCAAACAGTTGTATAACAGCAGCAGCTATTGTGCGAGCAAATTGCATTTTAAATACAGCGTAGACCCGTAATTCGGTTTGGAGTTAACGTCTAGGGATGTACCAAATCAGTTTATGGTTGACGCTAAAATAGCTGCTTTAAATCCTTTTCTGACATTTTTTACTAACCTGGGTTTTTTTAAATCTGTTAGATCAAAATTTGGTAGGTCAGTACATTCCGACAAGAGTTCCGTTTTCGCCATGTTGGCTATGGAACCCTTATAGTTTCGCTATGTCTGTCCGTCCATATGTCACAGCCGATTTACTCCGAAACTATAAGTACTACAATTATGAACATTGACAGAAAAGTGTATTATATGAACCACTACCATAAAAGTGATTTAAAATTACGAAAAATAATTAAATTAGGGGATGCTCCATATAATTACCCCGGGGGTGAAAAAAAATCAATGTACATAAACTTGATAGGCATTTAAAAAAGAGAGGTTTCTAAAAAACTTTTCCATTTAAGTGAACCGTTGTTGAGATATTAGCTGTCAAAGTTATAAAAGTGTCTCCCCCCCTCTAATCTCCAAACTAGGAAGTGATAGATAATTTTAAATTCAGAAGAAAATTGTGGGTGCGTCCATTAATGAATACTTTCGACGATTTTTGGTTTGAAAAAAAAAAATTACGGTTTTTTCGCTGAAAAACTGTCTTGCCCCAACAAAAGGTCGCAAGTGCCGTGAACCCCTATGAAGATACGACCTTTTTCGATTCAATGTATTGGATAGTGGTTTTAAATGTGGACCGGTAGATATTGGTACGGAACCCTTCATCGTGTGTGATCTGACACGCACTTGGCTTGTTTTAACAGCATAGGATAGAAGATTTAAATATGGACTAATAGTAGTAGGCACGGAGCCCTTCAGGGTGCGTAGTCCGACACCAACTTGTTGATATAACTTATAAAACGGATCCTAAATATGGTCAAGGTATTTAATTTCTGGGCCACTTTGTACCTCGTCATAGTCACAATAATAGCGGCTTTCATATAGATTTTCACGTGACAAGGTACGAAGTGGCCTGGAAATCAAATTCCTTGCAGCAATGTTTTGCAAGCACTGCTTGCAGCAGTAGCAATGTTTTGTAAATATTGATAGCTCTTTTGGTTTTCATTTTTCATTACTAATGTTGTAATCCTAGAAATAATATTGTCTATCAAAATATTGCTACCTATTTCTTCTTGGCGTCCATGCTACACTGAAAACCTCCTTTGCTCGGTATTAGCGTTTAATATGCCATTAAAAATGAAATTTCAATTTGATATCATCTCTTTGCTAGAAAGTCTTACTCGCATAAGAAAGTCTAGTTCTGCATGAGAGCCTTTATTTATTTAACGACCACCAAAGGATAATATGTACATCTAAATAACACATATGTCTTAATATAAAATGTTTTTAAATATCTTATCTTAAATATGAGGCAAAGGCCATTCGCCGTTCAGTAATTCATTAAAAAAACTACCTACAAGATGCTTAGCCACTTATACCTACGTACATAGGTGACCACAGGTCACAAAACGCAAAACTATTTTCATATAATTTCAGTACACCAATAACTGTCCCATTGGAGTAATTTTAGCAAAAATACCAGGAACGTGAATGAATAAGATTAGAATAAAGCGGGAAATATTTCCCTTACGGTCCCAGCACTAACTGGGTCCGTAACTCGACCTTCCCGCTCTTGGACGAAAATGTTAAAGGAAATAGTTCGCAGATGTTAAACGTTCCGATTTGAATCCCATTGTTGTATACTCTCCAAGTTTAATTTCCTTTCCGTTCCCTTTTAAACATTCGACTCGTACGTCACTGGAATAGAAATTGTTATTTTGATTTTATGACCAGAAAATCTGGGGAAGGATTTACTTGCTTTACGAGCGTGGTGGATTTGGATCGTGTACTTAAACAGGCGAATTGACGGGTGTAAAGTCTGTAGGCACAGCTGCAGTAGTTACGTGTAAGTGGTAGTAAATTCCGTCAATCAGATGTTTAGTGAATGGTTGAGAGTTTTCTGATACAGTCACTGCAACCGCTGTAAGGCACGCTACTTTCAATCCGGAGGATCGCGGGTTCGAACGTTCGCTCGTATGCGCTTAGAAAAATAGCTTTTCGGTGAAGGAAAAAGTGAGGAAACTAGGTCATGTTTTCCCTCTGGGTTGGAAGGTTAGATGAGTCGCTTTCACAAAACTAGTCCCTACGGCAAAACTTGGTATTAGGTGTCAAAGAAAACCCCTGGCAAGCAATAAATCGGGAGCTAGAGTTGTGGAAGTTCACAAAAGGACCAAAATAATCGCAAGCGTTTATAAAAGGCTATAATGCCAAATTGTCTAAAGAGTTATTACAACTAAAAAGACACAAAACTTGCGCAGTGACGGGAATACTCACTGGTGACTGCAAACTAAACAAACATCTTACACAAATGGGTATAAAACAAAGCCTGTAGGTTCTGTCAGGAGTCGGAGGAAACTGCCATCCACATCCTCTGTTCCTGTGGACTATTTATGCGCAAAACAAGCATTTATTTACCTAGGGAGGCACATTATGCATCCAGAGGAGATACAACAGATTGTCACCCAAATAATCTGGAATTTCCTGGAGGCAACGGGTATAAACAAAGAACTTTCAGGGCTGCCACAATAGATCAATAACTGGTCCAAACCAACTGTAATAATAACCCTGGGCTCCTTAGGCAACTACCGGGGCAATATTAAGAGGTTGATGGAAAATCATAATTTAATTCATGTGTATCTTCTTTTCGTGCTCGAAAATTGATTATTATTAGGCATGATGCCAATAAAAAATATTGCATTTCGAACCAATTTTTAAAGGCGATTGAATGTTTGTATGGGACCAACTCTCATTAGAGTATGGTCTAAGAAAACAATGTATGACAAATTTTTTTTATACAACGCCGGTGGCAAACAAGCGTACGGTCCACCTGATGGTAAGCGGCCACCGCAGCCTATAGACGCCCGCAACTGCAAAGGAGTCACGTGCGCGTTGCCGACCCTTTATAAGATTTGAGGATGCACTGTGTTGACAGCAGAAGGAACACATTTAGGTCCCTCGCTCTCAACACAGTGCAACCTTGGGAGCTCTGGCAACCTTGCTCACCTCCAGGAACACAACACTACATACTTGTATAGTAAATAATGTTATTATGGCTGTGGTCTTCTGCAAGGCGGAGGTACTTCCCCAGTTGGGCTGCTCCAAATTCGAGCAAGATGACATTTTGCTGTGCCCTACCTCTCTTAATAATACGGATCGTGACCCCACAATACGTCACTGTTGACAATACACTCACACTTACGTCCGCATACGATCGATAGGCTGATGCTCGCTGATGACGTAATGTCGTGTCACTCACACTTCTAACCGATGTCCGGCGGGGTAATCACGTAACTTTTTTACTACCGTTAGGTAGATTTTAATGTCAAATTCTAATTGTCAGCTCATACATTTATACTTCAAAATTGACAGTAAAATCTATCTACCGTTAGTACATAAAGTTACGTGATTCGCCTGCCGGATTGCCATACCTGGTGCAGTATATTATTTTATCATGCATTAGAGCAAAACAAAAGACGAAAATGAGAGGCAAATACAGCATAGCTAACGAGCACTGAGACCGCTCCATACTGATTCACACACAGCCGTGACGTCACGCCTGCGGGGCCTCGTACTACCGTTGTACGCAAAAAGGGAAATTTGCCATTTTTGTCTTGAAATATTGCGTTTCTGTACGTACATAGTTGCAATACAATTTCTTTTTTATTGAAACATGAAAATTCTATTTGTAAACTATCAATTCACATTTGGCCAATAAACAAAAAACAGACGTTTTTACGAATCTTTTTATGATTTTAATTATTTGCCTAATTTACTATTTATTGTGATAATTTATGGTTTTCTAGCCATATAGCCACACTATGTCATAAATTGTAACACGAGTCATCATCCCTATTATAGGCGGTACTTACATATTTATAAAACCATAACATAGTGCTGTTTCCTCAGTCCTCTAACTTTCAACTTCAGTGTCCCTTAATATACAGATCAGTCCCACAGCGGTCAAAATAAACGTACATTTTACGAAAGGCCTCAGGGTTAATAGCAGGGGACTTATTTTACCCAAGAGCTTAGATTGGACGTGAAAGCGTTGATTTCAAGTTTATTCATAATCAAGCCTAAAACATTCGTGTTTTTGAGATTAGTCCGATTCAAACCAACATTTTGTAGACGTTCCAATACAATACAAATACTCTTTATTGTACAGCTCAATAAAAATACGAAGCACGTTTCATGTGTATCATATGTATGTCTCATAGGCATATCTTATAGGTATGTCTCATATAAACAGAATAAACTTAATGCATTTATGTAGTAGGTACTCTATACGACTCTGTGCAAATATGTGCCCGGAACCTATTTGTCTTTTAATTCATTTTAGCTATGTACCTATTCTAAGCACTTGTTAAATTATTTAACTACAAATTGAGGTCATATTTCAGCATACTTTGGGGCTGCTCCGAAGTTCGAGTCCGAACTTCGTATCGTGCCGTCCCTTTCACTCATATAACACGAGAGTTAGTATGAAGCGTTTTCAGTGCTCGCTATGCTGCTGTCAATTGTTTTGCTCTAATGCATGATACAATAATATAATGCGTCAGGTATTGCAATCCGCTACATCGGTTAGTAGAGTGGGGTGACACGGTGACACGACCTACGTCATCAGCCTTGCATCAGCCTATCGACGGTATATGCGAATGTAAGTGTGAGTGTTCAGACCTTGTTTTCTTAGACCATCCCAATACATACATACAATAATACAACGTATCCCAGTATCCTTGAGGGGATCACTAATATTGTAGTCCCAGCAATTTATATTTTGCTTGATTAGTTTTCCAGTTCATCGGCGCAGAAGCGTCAAAACACAGGATCCTTTGGCGAAAACTTTCCTCCTACGTAGTCACAAGCCTGGCGCCCTAGTTCATCTTGAACCCGGGATACGTATCAAGTACGCATAGTCGGGAACGAGACTTATACTGTAAAGTGTCAGGTAAGGGGTTGTTGGTAAGCGTAGTGATTATATTGGAGAGAGTGTGCACTACGTTTGATGAATTTAAAAAGTTAATCTCCATTATTAAAACTTGATTGTTGTCTTTTTTGGATTAAAGCAATTGTAATACTGTATTTTAGAGATATTTTCATTGATAAAAAAATATACCACCTGATTAAGAAAAATATAAGACAAAAAATATGTAAAAGTCGATTTATAGAAGCAATTTTTTTAAGACATTCATATCCAATTATTTAAGATTTTATTTGAGTTCTTCCTAGCGGTATAAAGTATAAACAGATTATGATATTATCTTTTGTACTATTAAAAAAGGTTTGATTTATAAATATATAATATGTTACCATTATAAATATATCTTTAACATTTGCACAATCTTCGTAAAATTTCCGCGTAAAAAAATCAAGCATTCAAAATGGCTTTTGTTTTTCTTTGTTTTATGATTTATGAGTTCCAAGGGGTGGAAAGGTAAAAGTGTAATTAAATTTGATTTTAGGTGTTTTTGCTATGGAAGGAAATTATGTATGGCATTAATTATGAAAATTTTGTGTAGGTATAGGTACATTACTACGTTGAAGTTAAAATAATGAGTTAATATAAATCACGATGATAACATACATAAGTACGTTATAACAAGCTGCGAAGTATCAAGTTTCGGGTACGGCGAAACGAGCGGCCTATAATGGAATTTCATACAAAATTGCCGGCCTAGGCCAGCAAAGTGATCTTCTTTTGTTTGCAGGGCGCGCCAGGTCCTGGGGTGCGCCCGGAAGCAAAAGATGACGCCAGCCGAAAGTTGCTGAAGCGCTTGTTTTATTACTGAATTCTTAGAATTTAATTTCGAGGTTTTTTATGATTTTCAAATTTTATTGCATTGAGAAAAGCACTATACAAGCCGGCGCGAGCAGGGATTGTCGGTCTCGTATCTTTGCATGGTCTATAACTACTCGGCCGGCAATCCCCTGTTTTGCGGCCTCTGCAGTAGCGTACTATTATGCACCAGGAATGAAACTGAAGAACTTGTGTCTTGGGTAGTATAAATTATTCCTGAGAAAGAAAAAAACACGACCCGTACACCTAACCTACACAATCTGTGAAGAAAGTGTAAATTAAATCTCAGGTTACAAAATATCTCACATCTTTTTTAAAGTACATTAAAATATTAGATCATTATAATACCTCTATTGTTATCATGTCATGTCAAAATATTTTATTCTCACCTAAAGATATTAACAACGAAAATGTCGTGAATACAAGACAAATATTTTGCCATACAAAATGTCATAAGGATTTCCCTATGATATACAAAACAGGTCAAATTTACAATCATTAAAAATATCCCAATTTCTGTATTGATTTTCACGACAAAAATGCAAACAAACGTCCCATTCTGTCAATGTGTGGCAAACAGCTTCTGGATATTTAACAGAATTCAAAATGCACATGAACGTCCCCTCCTGTCAATATGTGGGAAACAGCTTCAGGACATTTTACAGAATTCAGATGCAAAAAATCGGATACCTAATCTGCTCCATTCGATTCGCTTCCAACCATCGCAAAATGGCCGCGGAAAAAAACAAAATACGAGAAAAGACGTCTATTACTAAGAGTAGGTTAACGTTAATTGAGTAAACGGTGATTGCGGTCTCTAGTGTGTTTTACTGGCGTTTATAGATGAAAAGAGCTAGGAGTTTTGTACACAGAAATTAAATGTCTTGAAACGAACGGTATAGGGATGTTCACACCAAATAAGAAAATCAATACGTTCGAATTTTCTCGAAAAAGGTTCAAATTCTTGTTTGTATGTTGTTTTAACCTGTTATTGTGTACAATAAAGTGCTTACATACATACATACATACATCACATGTACCTAAATGTGTTCCTTCTGCTGTCAACACAGTGCACCATCAAATCTTATAAAGGGTCGGCAACGCGCACATGACTGCGATGGCCGCTTACCATCAGTTGGACCGTACGCTTGTTTGCCTCAGGCGTTGTATAAAAAAATGTTAAGAAAATTATCCCATATAAAAATAACTTAGAATAAAGTTACAATATAAATTAACACATCACATCTAGTATAGTGACATCGTGTAACTGTACATTGCACTATTTTATACAACGCCGGTGGCAAACAAGCTTACGGTTCACCTGATGGTAAGCGGCCGCCGCAGCCTATAGGCGCCCGCAACTCCAAAGGAGTCACGTACGCGTTGCCGACCCTTTATAAAATTTGAGGATGCACTGTGTTGATAACAGAAGGGACAAATTTAGGTCCCTCGCTCTCAACACAGTGCATCCTCGGGAGCTCTGGCAACCTTGCTCACCTCCAGGAACACAACACTACATACTTGTATCGTAAATAATGTTATTATGGCTGTGGTCTTCTGCAAGGCGGAGGTGCTTCCCCAGTTGGGATGCTCCAAATCCCAGCAAAATGACATTTTGGTGCGCCCCGTCCTCTCTCAAAGCTGGCTGGTTTAGCTGGGCATTTTCCGCAAGTCGACATCCAACGTGTCTATTTTGCGTGAAAAAGGGACGTAGCGCTACTCTAACTACCCCAGTTCCTGTATGAAACTTATTTGTGCTTTTATATTGTTTACTTCTTCCTGCAGTGTTCGGTCCTATAATGCTTTTTTCTGAATTGCTTATATTCTACTGAATGTGTGTATAAGTCTCCTCGACCTCCATGCGTGCGTTACATATGAGGCTGTCTGTAGCTTAAAACAGACCACAATACAAAATATAAAGCGTAAAGGGAAAACAATCTAAAATGGCGGCGTTCTCATTTTTTAGATACTACATCACCTCCTTATTACAAGCGTGTGAAATTTTACGAGCACTGGCAGTAAACTAGATAACAAAAAACCGGCCAAGTGCGTGTCGGAACACGCACAATGAAGGGTTCCGTACCAACACCGACTAGTCCACATTTAAAATCACTACCCAATACATTGAATCTAAAAAAGTCGTATCTTCATGGGAACTCACGGCACTTACGTCCTTTTGTTTGGGCAAGACAGTTTTTAAACACCGGCAGAAGGTTTTCTGTAAAAGAAAACCGATGTTCGACAGTTAGATAAAAAAAAAATCCCGCCCGCTCGCGCTCGCTGCAAACTACGTGCTGTGCTTTTGCGTTCCTAGCGCAATTATATCAACACTTTAGTCGTGTGCTAGAGGTGAGTTTAGACCAAGTTACGAGAGGAACTGGCCTTAAACTGCCTGCATAGTGGCCGACGGCCTAACTTTGACCATCAACTCCAAGACTGCTTTTAACCATCTGCCGTCTTCTCGTATAGTCAAATGACGAGGGATTGGACTAATCTTATGAAACATTGGTATTAATTCTATTGTATACTAGCTTTTGCGGCGTGGAAGTCGTTTATATCATACAGCCATACAAACTTTCGTCCGCTTTTTACCCTTGAGGGATGACTTCCGGAATAAAAAGTATCGTATGTCCTTCCTCAGGATACAAACTACCTCCACGGCAAATTTCATCTAATTCTGTTCAGCGAGGTTACAGACAGGCAGAGATACTTTCGCATTTATAATATTAAGTATGAATTTATTTATTTATCTACAAATATGAGTTAACATAACAGCTTACGCGTTGATAATCTAAAAGTTATCTTAATCTATTTACATAGAGGACATATAATACAGCAAAAAAACAAAACAATCTGAAGTCTCATTAGAAATAATTTTCACAAAACTGTAAAATTGTGGAGCGAAGGCTGTTCCATTTATGGGCAAACAGGTCGCAATCTGGTGCATAGGAAAGATTGTATTTATAACTGTAATATATTTTGAAATTATTCTGAACATTGAATTTCGTCCACAAGTCATTAAATCTGCATCCTGCCACAGTCCAGCGGTCGCTCCGTTTGTTTCCGGGCATCAATAGATTTCCAATTAAAATAAATATTATGCCGCGTAACGAGCTGTGATGCTTCACACATCGTTATGAAAACCGCAAATGGTATCGATCATCGGAAATGACGGATTAAAATTGCATGATTAATTTATCGGATTATGTGCAAAAATAATTTATTAACCTGACTGTGGCTTCATAGGCTAGGCGTGGCTGGGCTCAATAAAGCGGATTAATCATCTTGCTAGCGGTTTTCCTGGCTATACCCTAACCCCCTTATTCATAAAAATTAACAAAGCTCTGCTAACTAAAATGTCTGTTGTCACTGTCTCACAAGTACATGTGTCAAAGTGACAGATAAGGACAAACGAACTTTAGCGGCTAGTTAACTAATATAGTTTTGATAGACGTTTATGAATAAGGGGGTAACTCTGGAAACTCGGCGGACGGTTAGCGCGTAAAGCATACATGCGTCCAGACTGATGCTCATCATCAGCGCGTATGTGTCCATATAAAATTCGCCCGACCGACCATACGCGCTGACGAACTGTCCAGCACTATTTCCAGCCTAAGGCCGACATCCAATATCAGTGTATATTCAGTTATCCGTATTTTCAGTTTCAATACGGCACCTCTATTTTACAACTAAAAAATATTCCTTATTCATCCCATAGCAATTTATATTAGTAATCATGCTCACACTCAGTGGACTATGCGGTTTATTCAAAATGGAGGGAAGATCCACATATGATTTCAATGCCTATGTTATAAACGTTTTCCGCAATGAGGCAAGTAAGTGATCCGTTATACAGTGGCAGTCAGTCATCCTTCATGGGATGTTCAATCGATCAAACCGTGTAATTTATAGGCTATTTGATGTATGGAATGAAGGTATAAAGGAATATTTTGTTCGAAGGCATCGAATGTTTTATTAGTATGAGCTTCGCTCGCGCGTTAAGTTACTACTTATTATAAAATAAAATAAAGTCCCCACCACGTGTGCGTAAAGCCCGATCAGAAATATACAGGTCGTCCCACGGCTATGCCACATGGAGGGAAAGTACCTTGAATATTGTAGATGGATCATTTTACTGAATGAAGACATTATTTGAATTTAAAAAACAATTAAAACTGCATTCACAGATAATGAAATAATTTTATTGTTGAACCGGGAATCGAATCCGTTACACGAGAAAAATAATTACCCTGTAGCTTTATCATACCGATCGAAAGGCTTCATCATAAGGATAATTTTTTGCTAAGTAACATAGTGTCAGAAATAAAAGGAACACCATGAATTTTAACATTTTTAATACAAAATTAATCAATTTATCACGTGTGTGTGTGTGTGTGTGTATTTAAATATCTGTGAATGTAGTTTCAATTTTTTTTTTAAATTCAAATAATGTCTTATTTCAGTAAAATGTTCCATGTACAATATTATTCAAGGTACTTTCCCTCCATGTGGCATAACCGTGGGACGCCCTGTATATGACCCTTGTTAAGAGGGCGCTATTATCCTGATTTATATGTCAACAGACTAAATGACATTTTGACTTTGTTTACCTGTCAGTAGTTCAGGCCCCTATTTCACCAAAGCTGACAGGCGCGACAATTGTCAAAAAACATTACAATTGTGGTTGGTGAAACAGTTTTCACATGAAAGTTGTCGATTTGTCAGCCTACATGTGTCAAATACATACACATGTCAACTTGGTGAAATAGGGGGAAATTTGAAATGTTTTGCATCGAAATAGCATCATTCAATTGAGGTGTGTAAATAGGCTGATATACGACAGGACAAAGAATACGGGTCGTAAAATACCGTCATATTTCCTAAAATAGTCGTGATCAATCCTGTACCGTTACCATGAGTTTACATGACCGTACTCGCTAGCGACTGCGTAAAAAATTGTATGGGCAAAAGTACAGCGCCTCTGGCGGTTACGCAATAGAACTAAGAATCGTCATACTAAATCGTTTACGCAGTCGCTAGCGAGTACGGTCATACAAGCTCATGGTAAAGGCACTGTTATGATCTTTATCTAATTTTACATCTAACCTGCAAAAAATAACAGTTAAAAAATTATTTTTCTAGGTTTAAATCGGACTCCCATGAAAAAAAACGTTAACGGAGCGAAAATCGTCAGTTTTGGAGATTGATATTTTTATGATAGGATCCCGGTAATAGCTAATACTGTTGGGTATTACGAAGAATAATATATCATGTAAGTAAAACTAGTGTAAAATATTTAGATAAATCCAGTGCGGTTATTTAATTTAGGGTGCCGAAAGTTATGACCCCGAGTGTGTAACGATATATATCGGAATTTTAATGCCATTCCCTCAAAAACTTATAGCAAAGGATATTTTCGGAAAACCGTGGTTCTTGAGGTTAGTTCGCTCTTATAGGCTAATTATAGTACCCATGACAAGATTTTCGACGGCATTATGGTTCCAATTTTCTTCCATAACTTTAAATGATCACTCTTTTGAGACAGTGGTAACGATTCTGAAGACTAGGTACTATTTAATTATGCAATTAGTTGACAGTTTTGTATATTAAATAGTTTGCGGCGCTGCAGAGGAAACCATGGGACCCTGGTCAGCCGACATGAAAACCTTCATGAAGGCCTTATCGTCACGGCTGGGGACCCCAGAGCTGGCGCGTACCTCTCCCAACGGATTGCTCTTGCGGTTCAGAGGGGTAACGCCGCCAGCGTTTTGGGGTCCATGCCGCAGACAGAACTTTTAGATGGAGTGTTTTTTTTGTAAGTAATTGGTTTTATTTGTTTCTTTGTTGTAGTTGTAAGTATGTATCTTGTGTTTATTTAATAATATATTCGATGTATTATTTAAATAATCATCATTGTAAAATGCTGTACCAACAATTATGTATATAAACATTTTTAATGTTAATATTAGTATTTGTTATACAGAATATCACGTATCATTAAAATGGCTTCATATTGCTATACAAGCGCGATAACGATGCCATTTAATAAAAGGTGTACAATAATGAGATTGGTATTGTATTGTATTGGTTCTTAGATATTTTTATTAAGGCGTCACAATTTTAGTTCAAGTAAGATACGTTCCGCGGCCCTTTATTTAGGCCGGGTTTTATAAAGATCCGTTAGACCAAATGTCAGATCAAATTTCAGTAACTCAGTACATTTTTTGACATAACAAACCGACATAAGGTCTAACGGATCTTTATAAAACCGAGCCTTAGTAGCTCTACCTATAAAGACACCACTATTTACTTCCACGTTTATATAGTTTAGCAAAAAAACCTGCCAACGTTTTACTCTTGAGGCCGTTTGTACAAATGAAACCGCAATGAATTCAACCATATTTTTGGTCCAAAATATTATTTTAAATAACGTAAAACGCTTTTATGTTTGTGGTTTCCAAAAGTAAACATATATATTGAAATCACGTTACCGATACTCGTACTTTCTCGGAATTGTTAAATTGTATGTGCCGTGGTTAAAATGCATTTCAACGGAGTAAAAGCGGACACCGACACAATAAATCATGTTAACATGACGCTTTAAATCTTAATGTCATATTAATAGAGGTGAATAATATGTGTCAACTATTGGGTGTTTAAGTGTCATTAATTGGAGCGTTTACCTTATCAAATTAATATTATAGAATACTCCTTATCTTGTAAGATTGTCCCCTAATGTTTATGTTTCCTGAGTTGACATGCATTTGTCTCTTGCTCCCAATAGGACGAACCCTCAAATTAATGACGGGTCGGCAACGCGCTTGTGGTCCTTTTGGAGTGACAAAAAAATGGTCCGCCTGATCGTAAGCAGACAGACATATTTAGAGAATTAGTTTCTTAACTCTCAGCAAAACGCTATTGTTTGACAAATTATACAGGTGTCCCACGGCTATGCTACATGGAAGGAAAGTTCCAACGCGAACAAGGATTATTGAGCCACTTGCCAATCTTCGCAACTTGATCATGTAATCCAAATGGGGATTGACACGTCATCGGGTAACATCGGTCATTCATAACACGGCTAAATTACGGACAATGGCAAGTGGCTCAACAATCCCGGTTGGCGACAGTACCTTAAATATTGAAATTTAACTGGTTGGAAATTTTACTGAAAGAATACTTCATTTTGATTTAAAAAAATAATTGAAACTGCTCGAAGATCTGTAAAATCACCTGCCTTAATCAGGGATCGAAACCACCAAATATAAAAAAAATGTATATTATTGGGATTATTTTTTCTTGAATGAGACAGCATCTTAAACAAAATGAAGACCATGAAATTTAACACTTAATTTTTAATTTACCGTATTGGGTGGTATCGTATGCGATTTTTTCAAGATGGAAAAGATCAGAACTGTTGGTACTGCACCAATTATTTTTTTAAATAAAATAAAGTCTTCTTTTAGTAAGATTTCCTATCGTCAATGTTTAAGGTACTTTCATTTCGTGTGCCAAAGTTTTGGGACACCCTGTATAGACTTTTTGGGTTCAAAAAGTAAATATATCACACGCGTGATACACAGCTCACAAAATCGACGTATAACCGTAATGAGATGTAAAGCATATAGCGACATTAAGATGTAAGAATACAGATTACGCCCCAATTAAAATGTAGCTAAACACGAGTAGGTAATTAATGTGGGCTCGAGACTAACAGGGACATATGACACGTAGTAAACTTTTATACTAATTGCCACTGTGATTACTTGCGGGTAGGTGTAATTATTTAGCGAACTTGTAATTATGATAGGGTTATACGAAAACTTATATAGGTAGTACCGAGAGAATTGAGGTCAATGATTATACACACAGCTACATGAAAGTCAATAAATAAGAACACTTAAATATATAATTTGAATAGGTTTAAAAATAAGTAAAAATATGTGTAATATCACTACATAGTATAAAACAAAGTCGCTTTCTCTGTCCCTATATCCCCATGTATGCTTAAATCTTTAAAACTACGCAACGGATTTTGATGCGTTTTTTTTAATAGATAGAGTGATTGAAGAGGAAGGTTTATATGTATAATAACATCCATTGAATAGTGCATCCGTGCGAAGCCGGGGCGGGTCGCTAGTAAATAAATAAAAACAAGATAGTGTATTAATCTCTTTGGTATTTACCATTAATATTATAGTCATACACATACGCAAATTTGACCTTTGTTTATTCATATAAGCCAACTATTTCAATAAAACTATTTAAATCGGTATCTATAAATATTTAAATAAAATAGATATATTTTTTTACTATCTATTTTGTTTCAATTCGATGCATTTTTGAATTTATTCTTAAAAAACAGTTAAAGAAAATTGTTTAGTATATCTTGCAATTAGAACGAAAAAAGAATAGTGATTTCAAAATCCCGCTGTCATTAGATGACATTGTGTGTGTGACCTCAATTCTGGTGGCACTACCTATAGTGCGTGTCTTAGTGTTGTAAGTTTAATTAAAAGAAAACATTTACCCTTGACAACGACAACAACTGACATTTAAGTCATGGTTTTTGTTTTCATTTGTACCGTTTCTTTCATTCTTTTGTTTTTTAATAACTATCCGTGCGTTGTTTGTCACCTACTGTTGCACATACTTAAATGTACCCACTATTTAGCATTGTTGCATAACTACCATGTCCATAAATTGTTCTAATTTTAAGATATCTATAAGTACTTAGCGCTACATACTAATCTATTAATCTGTGGACAATGTCGTTGGTTTCACACTCTGTAATTTTACAACTTCTACACTTAAAGCATGTAACCTTGTGTGTAACTGTTTTTTGTCCTTAATAAATTAAAAAAAAAAAAAAAAACAGTGCATGTTTTTTTGTGAAGCAATATAAGGCTTATTTCCCACCTTAGACACCATCAATAGTTGTTGTTTTTGCCGATAAATTGCGTGATGAGATGAATTACGAAAAATGAAAGTACTGTAACAGTATTCTCGGTACAATATGCCACGAAACCACTATAGTTGAGCGGTGAGAAACGTGAATTTCAATCCGAAGTCGTGGGCTCTTAAGAATGGCGGGTTTTCGAAAAAAAAGCTAATGTACGAAATACCATTTCATATTTAATAGTACTATTTGTCACCTTGAACAGCAAGTTCTAGTTTTCCATCTGAGTTGAAATGCCTGATAGCAGTCAGTCACTTTCATAAAACTAGTGCCCTAGATTTACAACCTTGCCCAATTACCTAGCATGTGTCACAAATGCCTTTCCGATGTGTGCTGTTTAAAGGTGTGTAACAACATCTACAAGTAAATTATAGTACATTTGGGACAGCACTTTTATTTCACGAGCGCGGGTGAGCCCTGGTTTTTTTTTTAATTTTTTTTTTTGAACCTGACTGTGGCTTTATTGGACGAGCCCAATAAAGCGATAGGAGTGCGCGGTTGGAGAGTAGCCTGGGGAGAATCCAGGGGAAAACCTCCGGCACGACCACGCGTGTGGTTTAGAACACTGGAATACTCTAAGAGTTTGCGCTCCAATGAGATTGGTCGAATCTGAGGTGTGAGTGGAATCGAGCTACTGGGAGTTTTGTCGCTGGTTCACTAAACCTAGCCTAGCTGAGAAGAGTCCAGCAAGAAACTCAGCTAGGCCCGACCTGGGTCGGACTGACTCTACCCGGTGTGCGGCGGTACCGGGACGAATAGGGACTATATGTGTCACTGTTGTCGCGATCGCGCGGTGGACGTCCCCGCCGGCGGGAAAAGAGCCATGGTTGTGTGTTGAGATAAACATGCACATTTTTTATGTGTGCGTCAGCGTAGGAGCTATGAGTTCACATTGTCTATGTGTTTGTATGTGTCACAATTACAACTATGGCTATCCCACGTTCGTGAGATGAAAGTACTGTATTAGTATTCTCGGTATAATTGCCTCAAAGGGCCTGCGGGGCTAGCACAACACGACGCGACTAGAGAAAAATCTATCCTCCTCTTTCTAATTCGCACAATTCGAATGAGACAGGAATCGCTGAATAGCGCGAGATACGACTTGGCAGCAAGTTGTGCTAGCCCACTTGTTTAGATTTGAGTTTATTTAAATTATTTGTATGTTGTATATAGTCGTAGAATGTAGAGGTTTGTGAGTTTTGAACCATCACAGGATAGTCACGTTGTGGATAGTGGATTTGTACAGTCACGTAATCAATTAATTGAGTTGGAAATACATGTTACATAAATTCACACCTCTATTCCCAAAAGAGATAGCTAGTGTATATGCAAATTAATTCTAATGCCACATTTATTAGCAATTGTAGCTGGAAATACAAACAGAAAATGGTCGAATTTTATTCCGTTGGAACAATTTTAGTACAGAACGTTAAAAACCAGAACGTCCATTCAGTTTTTTTAACACAATTAAATTCTACCGATATTTGATCAACTGGGAATCTAGCCCGCCGATTGTGTAACATTTCGTACGTACGTTACGTAGAAGGAATGTAAGTGTATATTTTTGTGAAGAAAAATTACAGTTAATTTGCCATAAAAGATCGTTTGAAAAGACCTTTATCTAAGGAAAAAAATATGGCGTATACTTACATTGAAGATATATTACGATTGGCATTTTTTTAAACGACACGTGACATCAGAAACAGTTAACGCGGAAAGAAAGATGGAAAAGAATGCCAAAGGGAAAATATGCACAAAAGGTGCTCCTTTGATGAATACTTCATCCGTATTTATATTAGCAACAGCTCCATCAAATATTTTATAGATGACGGTAGGTGAAAGCTATCTATTTGATAAAAAACGCGGCGTTTTATCATCTGCCTCATACATCGTACAAACCACCGAGGCCAACCGCAAAGCCCAGAACTCAAGTGGGATCAATTTAACTGACTCAGCATCGATTCTCCAGACCAAGCTAAGTTACTTATATTTTTTACTGACTTTAATTCCTGCAACTACTGCGCAAAGAAATAGCGCCGCAACAACACCCCTGAAGAAGAACAGCTGCCGAAGGGTTCGAAACATGTCGTGTTTATCATTGTATATTTTTATCTCACGAAATTTAAAATTTAACTTTAATTTCTAATAACTGTTATATTACAGAAGGCAAGGACAGCTGTTGAAACGCCGAAAAACTTGAAACGGCCCAATCATCTTGACGCCTACCTACTGTCTATTATTTCTATAAACTAAACGCGCAACGAGAAGTGGAGCGTGTCCTCTGGGATAGTACAGTGAGTTTCAGAGAAACCTGCATAAAAATTTAGGGGCAGGGAGTAGGTTTCTCTGCAGTTGACGTGTTCGTACTAGTTGCTATGACTATTGACAGCAAAGGCATACAGCGCGAACAGGTTCTATTGGTTTCACCATTCATACCCTCTTAGCTAGGCAAAGTTTTTGAAATTTCATTACCGAAATTGTTATTAGGGATGTTCTTATACAACATTATTAAATTAAATAGTGCCTTAATATGTAGAAGAGTGTTTGTGTGTGTTTTTAATCGTGGGGTTCCCAGTCACTTAATTTGCGGGCCTCTAGCCTGTACTGGGGCGATTGACAAATAACGACTGGCCATTATTTCCTTGTAAAATTGTAATATACCTTAGGTTATGTGTCACTTTGAGGCTGAAGGGAAGACCTTGACTCTGTTATGACTGTACTGTCTTACTAGTGCTGAACGATGTCGGAAAAACATATATAGAGTGAAAATGTTGTTATCTCTGGGCGGAAAGATTTCAAAGAGCCAGATAACGCTTCCTTAGGTAGTGACATAATGCAATAAAGGTCGTTTTATCACACGTGTGATATAATAACACCGTTATTCCAAAGTCATAATATCGACATTTATTGGGTAGTGGAGATATGTTTATCTGACGATGCCATTTTATTAAGTATCAACACCTGCCTTAATAAAAAGCACGCATAGTATACTCACCGTCATGAGCCTTGGAATAGAGAATGAATTTGAATAACATAGTTATTCCATTGTCGTAATATCGGCATTTATTGAGAAGGAATAGAAATTCCGCCAATAAAACTAGTTTCAGCTTTAGATTTTCACTGTAATTTAAGACGTATGCCTATTACAAAGTTGTAATAACTACCTGAAGATTCGTCACCACGAAATGGAAATCGTGGGCTTAAAATCTACTTGTGTCGATCAATTTGAATTTTTTTGCTTTAATGACTAACTTTAAGAAACTGACTTTGACTTTGAGAAAAGTAGGAATACTTCTACTTTGAGAAAAGTAGGAATACGTCAGAAAACACAAACTGACAGAAACTAAATAGTCATAATGGCGATGCCTCGAACGTACGAGTGAATATCTTTCGCCCGGTGACTTTTATTTGCGGTACACAGCCTTTCTCGAGGGAACTGAATCACATTCGTCGGCTTAGTTCGGGTTGGAAGGGACGTGACCACTCCTCCTCACACAGAATTGCGAGATTTAATTAGAATGTCCTCTTGTCCTCTTAGTTAAGACTGAGATTAATCTATTCTGTAATTACATTTACAAGTGACCGGGTAACAGCTATCCAGTTTCCTTTAGGGCTGATTTTTCAATCCCCACATAAAATTAAGTGTTAGATAAATGTTAGCTCTGTTTTTCTTTCATGTTACATTAGAAAGTGACAGCGATAATTTTAACTGACGGATAATTTTATCTGGCCATTAAAAATCGACCCTTAGCAATTGAAAATAAAATATTAACCGTTTTTTAATTTCCGTTTGGGTGATTAATTTGTGAAATTAAATTCGCTTGTTTCATGTAAATGCGTAGTTGACGCCTCACAAGCATTACATAGTAGCATATTACATATATCTATTGATTGGAACAATAACGTCTTTAGCTACAAACAATAGAATAGTCTTACGAGTAAGAAAGTACCTATGCTTTGTTTTATTTATTAATATTATTTATTTATTTTACTTTTATACTTATTTGTATCAGGCAACAAGGTCCATATTCACATATAGCTTACGGACTAACAAACATATCAATAATAGAAAGCAAAAAGAGTTAATTTAGGCGACACAACGGTGTGGCTCTGCTGCGTCGTCAGCTCTGATGTAGGTATACAAGGCGTCCCACGGCTATGCCACATGGAGGGAAAGTACCTTGAATATTGTAGATGCAACATTTTACTGAAAGAAGACATTATTTTAATTTTAAAAACAATTTAAACTGCATTCATAGATATTTAAATAATAATTAAACCGTGAACCGGGAATCGAACCCGTTACACAAGAAAAATAATTAGCCTGTAGCTTTATCATATCAATCAAAAGGCTTCATCATATGGATTATTTTTTGCTAAATAACATAGTATCAGAAATAAAAGGAAGACCATGAATTTTAACATTTTTAATACAAAATTAATCAATTGATCACGTGTATTAATTTAAATATCTGTGAAAGCAGTTTAAATTGTTTTTTAAATTCAAATAACGTCTTCTTTCAGTAAAATGTTCCATCTACAATATTCAAGGTACTTTCTCTCCATGTGGCATAGCCGTGGGACGCCCTGTATAAGTGTATATGTTATACGTTACCAACATGATCGCTTGGTGTCAGATGTATGGAAACACATATGGTGCGTACTCCCCTTAAATAACAGGCGATGAGCAATCTTATGCATGGTATAAAGGCAGATTATCAAAAGTACCGCAATCCTCTTACAGAATTCGATGAGAGATTTCTCGTCAAATATGTCAGTAGATAATCTCTTCCTGGAGGGCTGTTTCTGAGAGCTACTCAAGTCAGATTTACATATGTGCAAATTATGGCGGAGTACGCCAAAAAAGCTGCAAATGGTGTTAAAAGCATGGAAATCGGAACGATTGATTTTTAGGCCATAGGCTAAAAAAAGGAGAGGCGTTATGGTGTTATCTTATTTTTGTATGGTTTTTTTTTCTGATACGTATCGTGTGTGGTATCAAATGGAAGAACTTTCTGAGCCTGAGAGAAAAATATATCACACTAGCTTTTTCCCCCGGTTTCGCCCGCGTAGTAAGCGTAATTTTTAACCGTCTACGAAAATGGAGATTCTCAGTTGCACGTAGGTATGTACGGATGTCATTTTCGTAATCGGCACCCCGAGAAACTACAAAAATGACACCAATATCAATTTTTAAGAAAAACAAAAATCCACCATCTTAGATTTGACAATGCGTGTCATTTTCGTAATCAGAGCCTCAAGGAACCTCGAAAACGACACCCATATCGATTTTTAAGAAAAGTAAAGATTTGTTCCCCGCAAAAACTTGGAACCCCCTTTTCACCCCTTTAGGGGAGCAATTTTGAAAAACGCTGAAGCATGTTTTGTTGTATTTAGACATGTGTTTGTCTATTTAAGAAGTTTCAAGCCTCTAACTTCAAAAAAGAATTGCTCCCGGTACAAAGTTGGAACCATCTTTTCACCCCTTTAGAGGAGAAATTTCAGAAAACACTGAAATGCGTTTTGTTGTATTTAAACAGAGAGTCCGCATACAAAGTTTTAAGTCTCTAACTCTAAAACAGAAGTTTCTCCCATACAAAATTTGCACCCCTTTTTTACCCTCTTAGGGTTAGAATTTTGCAAAACGCTGAAAAAACGTTCTTTGGATTTAAGTTTGTAACCTTTTACGAATTTTTAAGTCTTCAAGTCAAAAAAAAAATCTCCCATACAAACTTTGTAGCCCTATTTGATCCCCTTAGGGGTGGAATTTCCAAAAATCTCGTCTTATCCCTTGCATGCGTCATAAAAGTAAGCTCTGGACTAAATTTGAAGTTTCTAGTTCCAGTAGTTTCGGCTGTGCGTTGATGGTAGATCAGGACTTCTTCTTTTATTTAGATTAAGATTATTACATTTCAGTCACATTTTTTAATAAAATAAGTCATTTCGAAACATACCTACCAATGTTAAAAAAAAACATACAAAGGACGGTAAAAAGATTGTTTCCCGCGTTCATTTCCACATGCGACAAGTCAATATATGTCAGAACGATTGCGCGAAATACGTAATAATTGGATTATTAATTATAGTTTACCTTGATTTTTACCTGTTGAACCTTAACACCCTTAATATAACAAGGAATCTGCATCAATATCAGCTTCAAACCAATAAAGGCACACCCTCGTTAAGGCTGTTTTCCAACTCCTTCCGTTCTTGATGTGAAATATTGACGGCAAAATTGCTGTGACGTTTACAATAGCACTATTTTTCAAGGGCTGAAAGGAAGGCTTCACTAATGTTTCAGGCAATTTTCCTGCCTTGAATGACAGATTGAAATAGTCACGTGGCATGGTAAGGTCACAACGTGAATAACGTGACTTTTCTTTTACAATTCGTTTCAAATTTGGATCGTCAACAAGGTTTTCCCTCTAGGTTGGAATGTCAGTAGCAGTGATTTACGTATAACTAATTGTAGTGCTTTTGGTTTAGGTACTACGTAAATACCTACAATAAGGGCTACCGTTTTTGTGCTGATCAGTTGGCGGCACTGTCGAGTAAGGTCCAGCTGTCAAATTGTTATTGGTTATTATGGGCATGAGAACGAAATTTACATTTAAATCATATTTAATACCTTAAAACAGTACCGTAAAAATATCGAACATCCCGCATAGTAGCGCAGTCCCGTTTTGTTCGGAAGAAAAGGAGGACATGCTGAGTGGGTGTCCTATTTAGCACATAAGATGTACCTTGTTTTACAATTAAATTGTATACTTTTTTAATAACGTGTGCTAAATAAATACATTTCTATTTCTATTTCTATTTCTACATAAGATTCCGAAAGACAAACTGCCTCAAAACACTGACAGTCACCCAATACCCGTAACTCATATTTTCCATAATCAAGCTCAGGTACTGCAAAATAGTCACCACATTGTTCCACTTAGATATTAACTAGCGTAGCGAAACCACAAAGAGTGACATTTGACATTTCGGAGACCTTACGCAACACTAGCGCCTCTAGTGGTGAATTCATACACGGTAGCCCTCATTGCTAAATGTGGCACTGGAATTAAATTTCATGTGCTCTACCTACCCTTTTTGGGGATACAGGAGTGAGTTTATGTATGTATGTGCGTGTACTACATAAATCGTACTCTGTGCTTCTCAGTCAGATACAACCGGGACGCTACGAGTATATTTCAAGTTTGGAACGTAGAGAAGTGAAATAGATGTTATTTACCTTTATATTTTTTGTTATTAAGTCGCGCGAAGACCTCTAACTTGGCTATTTTTATTAAATTATGTACCAGCGCTAACAATTTAACTACTTGTTTGTGGGAAGAGTCTCAATAAAAAGTAATATTTCACCATCCACAAATGTGGTGTACAAAAAGGTATTCAGCCTAGCTAGCATGATTGCATTTATGTCGGTGTTAGGTACAACCTTTGGGCTCGTCCAGAATTCATGTGATCATATTTTGCCTATTTTTAAGCTAGACCGAAGGCCAAAGGTCCGACCGGCAAGCTCACGAGGACATGCTCTATCCTTGAGCATCTTACAACCGAACTCTCCACGCGTGTCCAAGGGCCGAGGAACACGCGGACACTCACTATCCCCGAGTACACCCTTACTTACAAGTGAATCTGAGGGTCAAAGGCCTGAAGGTGCACGACGGGCACGCTTTCCTCTTCCCGCTCATAGCAGATATTTACGTCTCATCTTCCTTCCCTCTTTCTTTTCTCGTATTTGGAGAAATAGAGTACAACAAGGCGTGGTAACGCGGATATGAGGTTATAGTTTAACCCCCGTATTCATAAAACTTAACAAACCTCTGCTAACTAAAAAGTTCTTTGTCCCATTCTCACAAACGTCAATGTCAAAGTGACAGATAAGGACAAACGAACTTTAGCGGCTAGTTAATTAATATAGGTTTGACAGACGTTTATGAATAAGGGGGTAAGTAATTTCATTGATTTGACTATCGCGCTCTGTAAAAAAATTACACGTGATATCCTTCCAAACCCCCTACCCCATCGTGATCATTCGTGATATTTTTCAGGCCCCCTTCCATAAACGATCACATGATTTCTGGAAATCCACATACTTATCTATGTTCTGGACGAGCCATTTCCCTTACGAGCAAGTTTGTAAATGCGTGAGAGATGAAGTAGGCAGGTGCTAAGTCGCCATACAAGTTGTGTGTATAAGGGAAAATAAATTGCTATTATGAGCTCAGTGACAAGAATATCTGCGTATAGTACATGCTTTTAAGGTTGCGTGATCCATCATCCATGACAAATATGTACGCCGTGAAATAATTGAGTTATAATCGCATTGTTGACTTTTTAAATGTATTAAAAGATAAAAATAACTATTTGAAGTTAATAATTTTGTGGAAGAATATATTTAGTATCGATAATGCTGTCACGAGAAGAAACAAACACAGAGAAGAAACAAATTAAAAACACAAATGTGTTTATTCGTTTTTAAGAGACTTCAAAAAAAGGAGGTTTTCAGTTTGACCCGTATGTTTGTTTGCGATTATTTCACTTTTGGCTGAACTAATTTTGATTCAGTTTACAGAAAAGTATTTTTTATACACTGGAAAAGGTTTGGGTATACAAAAAATGGACTTCCGTGAAGGCGGTTCCCTTTAAAAAAAAGAAGTTATCATATCTTGCAATTATTTTCTTACAATTAGTATTTTCTGTTAGTCGATATTTGCATTTTGTCTGAACTGCCATCTTTGTGATTATGTTCTCTAATAAAGAGGATGGAAATCAAACGTGATGTAGTGTATCTTTGTAGATGATTTGCAATGGGCATCATCGACATCATAATTACCAATATCAAATACATAAAATGTACGACAAGTTAGTACCATACGCGTTTGTAATAATAAATATCTCACTTTTCTCCAGCAGCAATGTCAAAATCTCTTTTTTAGCTTCATTCAAAGCATAGCTTTATTAATTTCCCGGCTTGGCCCAAAAATGGCTGATTTTTTCCCTCCAAATCCATCAAAACGATACGTGAATAGGCGTGTGGCGAGCCACGCTATTAATCCACCCTCTTTCATGTTGGAGACGAAGTAATTTGATATCTGGAGTGACTTGATAATAATTAATCAATACATTATGAAAGGGAGTAGCAATGTGGAAAAAATGCGATCACAGCCGAACACGTGACGTGAAGAGTTTGACGATCGATAAATGATGCAAAAAATATATTGTTATTTAATTCTTTAAATGTATTATATAGCCTTTATCTTCTTTTTGAATTTGAAAATGTAAGATAAATTTTTCCTAAATAAATGCCCATAGAGAGCCTTAGTTTGTATGGTAATATAATCAAATATCCATGTGGAAGATAAAAAAATGAACTGTTTATTAATTAACATAATTACAATTAACATAATAGGCATAATTCATCTATTAGTATAACCAAAGTATTTTGATATCGTAATAACCACTAAAACTAAGACCGAAGACAATGCTAATCCATAAACTGCTTATAACAGACTTGAACTACGAAACAAACTAGATAATTAAGTATGCCTCCACTTCCTATTGTCAGGTTGAAATCTAGGGCTCAAACTAGTAACTAGCTGAAACTTGGGAGTTTTAAGTGCAGTGGCAACATGATTACAGTAAAGTGGAATTGCACCGATATTATGTGGGTGAATACGATGTTGCCAGAGACAGGCTCGGAGCATGTCGCTTCGGAACTGTGGCACACAATCCTACTAATCTTATAAATACAGATTTTGATCATACAAACTTTGGGAGTTTGTTACTAAATCACGATAAGACGGCAAAAACAACCAAAATAGAACCATTTTTCCTTGTAGTAAATAAATAATAAATAAATTCTTTATTTCACAAGAAACACATAGTTTATGATCCAGAGGTTGTAACCGCCCGGTAAGCAAAAATTGCCTGTATTGGGAGGCACCGCTTTTCCTTAGTGAATAAGGTAATAATATAAGATAATACAAAAATTTTAACTTAATTATAAATTCTAAAACATGCTTTACACTTATGCTACTTTCTTTACTTGTTTGATGACACTGTTTATTTTATTATAAAGGTAGAAAGACTTTGCCTTATACTGTGATCTTGCTAAATGTGTTCTTTTCCGTAATATCCTCACGTTTAATATGTTTCTTTTATTTTTATAGTTACGATTGTAAGGTATTAATCTGTTTGTCTTTGTTATATTATCTTTAAATCATTTATTTAATTTATATATATTTATGCTGTGATTAATATAAATTATGTAAATACGACAATGTCGAAAATATTTCAATACCTTTATTGCGCAAAATCCGCACAAAAGGCAGACTTATTGCCATATAACATCTACCTACCGCCTAATTGTAATCGACACTATATGTAAATTAATTATATCGAACAAAAAGTATCCACCACAGGTTTCGTCAATTTATGCTACAAAGAATCATCCACAACACGTTTCGTCACCTATGCTACATACTCCATTATTGTTTTTTTGTTATTGTTTTCAAGACGTATAGTTTCCTTACCGAAAGGAGGTCACTGGTTTGATATAACATTTCAGTGGGATATCTAATCTTTTTGAAGTGCATGACCTTTATAAGTGCACGTTGAGACCTTTCAAGATAAATGAAACAGCTTTTCGATGTACCTCCCCATATCGGTAAGCAGTATACCAAGACAGATCGCACCAGAGATATTCATATTTCATTTAAGATGTTGCGAGAGTTTGAAGTGTTCTTTTTACCTCGTGCAATGTGCCTAAGCGACTTGAAAATCCATAGCAGTTTTCTAACTGTACTGATTACTTTGTCAAGGTGAGATTACCAATTTAGGTGCTCATCCAGTTGTACACCCAGATATTTGGTTTCTGCCACTTTTTCAATTATTGGACAGTTACACGTGGAAGAGTTAGATTGCTGGCAAGAGTGGATTTTGAGGTCCATTTGAAAATTTAGTTGTGAGGCACTAGTGATGCAGAAACATACATAGCTTGTCTTTTTAGTATTTAATGATAATAAGTTCATTCTTAGCCATTTTGACCTGTACCTCCTCCCACGATTTTTCAGAAAAAACACAGCTGTGTCGTGAGCATCCGAAACAATTTTTGAGTCAGGAATGATCATATCGCAAAGATCGTTGATATAAATCAAAAATAACGTAGGACCCAAAACGCTCCCCTGAGGTACGCCATATTGCACATCCTCATCATCACTAGTGCAATCACCCAGTTTATCTCGCTGCCTCCTGCCAGAGAGGTAATCTATAAACAGAGCAAGTGGCATACCCCTAACACCTTTTTTTTCAACTTTTGTACAAGGATGGGAAGAGACACAGTATCAAAATCCTTCTTCAGGTTTAGGAAGACAGCTAAGCTTTTGTGGTTATTATCGAGATGTTCTACAACTAACGAGGTAAGAGATGTTATTGCGTCTTCAGTTGATCTTCCGTGTAGAAATCCGTACTGTGAGTCTGATAAGTGTCTAAAATCGGATTTTATAAAGACCCGTTAGACCAAATGTCAGATTAAATTTCAGTAACTTCATACATTTTTTGAAATAACAAACCGACATAAGGTCTAACGGATCTTTATAAAACAGAGCCTAAATAGCTTAGTAGTAACTTTTCCAGAATTTTCGATATCACCGGCAAGACTGAAATTGGTCTGTAGTTGCTGATGTCGTCTTTTTTTCCACTCTTGTACACGGGTGTAATAACAAACAGCTTTAAAGATTTAGGGAAAATTCCTTGGCTAAAGCTAAGGTTAACTAAGTGAGTTATGATAGGAACTACTTCCTTGGCAACATATTTTAGAAATTTCGTGGATACATTATCCCATCCGAGCGCACTATTTGATTTTAAATTTGCCAGCGTAATACTTCGTCTTGACTTGCAGAAAGTAGGAAAAATGATCCTGGATGCTTAGGAAGATTGCTGAGGAAGGCGTTCAGTTCTTGCTGAGAGGCAAAGCAAATTTGTTCAGCAAGCTTTTTACCAATATTAGCAAAGCACTTGTTTATAGCATTAGCTGAATCCATTATCGTAGGTTTAACGTTCAGAAGCTCAGCGCGAAGTTTGTTTGATTTGTTAGTATAAGTTAGTGATTGTATGTTTTTCCAAAGGAGTTTATTATTATGTAAGGATTTTTCAAGGAGCTCTCTTTCATATTTTCTTTTTATTTTTTTAAGAAGATTGTTACAAAAATTTCTTCTTGTAAGACCTAATTGTGCGACATGATTATTATTATGCAATAAATGAATTATGAAATGGATTATGATAAAACTTAATATACAAAGAGTATATATAATACAATTCAAATACTCTTTTTCTACTCGTCAATTTTAATGTTTCAACCCGTCGTCTACCGGTCCTCCGGGCTTATTATAAAAGAATGCTATTGTTTATTTTTTTGCCGGGAGACTACGGCGTAAGATATTGTAGACGAAACTATAATCATATACTTTTCTCTATGCCACTCCATTCAAGTGAACTCTTATGAAATAAACCAATCACGCGTCGCCATTAGTGAAATATAATCAATTTGGCCAATCACGTATATAATGATTTTGACCAATCACGTGACGCCGCGGACATAAAACAAAATACATCAACGAGCGCCCGACCCATGTGCCTAATCTTCATTTCCGCAGGATTAGTTTTCGGTTTGTTTAATTAACTTCCGTTGACTCGTAGAAAAAAGCATACACTATGTAACAATTGCATAAACTACTATTATTGCATACCTCAATAAAATAACAGGCCAGTACAGTACAAAATAACAATAAGTAGAGGCAAACAATAGGCGGTGTTTTCGCTAAAGAGCGAGTTCCTTAGCGAGTGTCAATATTTACCTGGTTTTATACCGAAAATCATCCCTTGAAGGGATTAAATAGGGACTGGAAGTTTACGCGAACGAAGTCGCGGGCTAGCATAACATAATAGAGCTTACGTACAGAGGACTTTAGTCAAACAAAGCGATGATTGACAGCTTGAAAATTTCGCTCTATCGCATAACAAGTGCCCTGTTATCGTCATGTTTACATGTATGACACTTTATTGCACATAAAAACATTTACAAAAGATACAAAATTATTGAATAAAATGTACGAATTCCAGCTAACCTTCGAGAAAAGCAGAAAAATGAACATAAGGTACAAAGGCGATAGACAAATGACAAACTAAATATGCAAAAACACAAATACTTAAAAGAAGCAAACATGTATTCGCCGTAAACGTCTATGTCAAATACAGATGTGAAAAAGAGTCAAAGAACGTCCAGGAGATGGATGGATGGGTCGGAAAGGGGCGACCAAGCCTTGATATATGGCCAGGTCAGAAGTACTCGCAACTGACGGTCCTGTATAAGGAGAAATATGGTATGATCAAAGCGAAAGAAGTACATATGTAAGGACCCTAGTATTTGGCATTTTTTTGATTTTCCCTTACTTCAATAGGATGTGGGAATGAGTATAATAAAATTACGCATAGTCGTCGCATTTATATATGCGTTTTAATGCTAGCAAAACACTAATGAATATTTTCTCACGTTTCACTTCGTAATCAAGGCGAAAGTACATTTCAGGTGGAAATTCTACTTCATGAATTTCAAAAGAGAATGCAAAAACAATTTGAAGTGAAAATTTCGGTTCATGAATTTTAAACGGAGTCAGCATTCGAGTTGAAACAGAACAAACATGACGAGTCTCAAATGAACGTGTCTTGAGAATAACGACACGTTCACACACGACAATGAACGTGTTGAAACATGTTTGGACTTACTGAGAAGTACATGGGTTTAATTTTGCACTTTAACTAAAGGCTCAGTTTTGGAGATTACGTCATGGTATCTGCCTATGATGCGATACTGAAACATTGTAAGTTTAAGCACTGCTCTATTAAGGAAGCAAAAAAAACACATTTTTAAGCAGCGTCATTCGTTAAATTATGCCGTTATTCGTTAATATCCATTATAGCTTCTGTAGCTATAATGGAGAATGTATTTTTCACCTCACTAGCTTGAAAACCCCATTTTTATTCTTTAAAAACAGATAGCAAAAATGCATTTTATCCACAAGAGTGCAAAGAATGTTTGAATATTTTTTAAGCATAATAACATGTAAAGGCCAGTCTAGACAGTCCATCAACAACAATTTTATATTGTACTGTTGTGTTAAAAAAACTAGTACCTACGCCAAATTTCGCGATTAGCTAGTGGGCCCCCGGCATCCAACTATATTTAGGATGCAACTGAACTGGAAACAAAAATCCGCGCTCTAGTGAGGTGAAAAGATTTGTGTTATACACGGCTGCAAAGTTATTTTACGTCTTTTGTGTTGGAACACTCGCTACGCTCAGAATTATATTTTTGAACCAATCGCTTCGCTCAGGATTCTATTTTCGAACCACTCACTGCGCTCGCGTTCAACCCTAGCATCCATTCGCTAACTCGTGTTTTAATTCCACACTTGCGGTTAAAATACAACGTTGCACGCTTGTATAACAAACAACTATTAATGCATGCTTTATGAACTATTCTTATTTACGAATTAAGAGTTCAAGAGAATTGTGGCGTTATGGTGTTATTTTAATAGTGGCGTTATTCACAGTGACACTGACATATATATGTATAAATCTAAAACTCGAAAAAGCCGGATTTATAAGTCTTAAACCCGGTTTTTTCAGTTGGCAATAAACCTAGTTATCACGGTTTTTTCGATTTCAGTGATACCGGTTTTATGAGTCCTAATCAAAGCCAAACATCGAATAACAAAAATACGCCCAACAAATAACTTGGAATTGTTAAAGTGTCAAAATGGAGGTGAGCTTATTATACTTACCCGTCTGTCTTGGAACCAAAAGGTCGTAAGTCGTTAAGGACTGTATATACGTTCAGTTGTATGATTCCAAGAGCTTTGGATGGAGCACTCAAAGTAATTGTTCACAAATTGGCAAAATCAAGAACGAGCTGAGGAAAGTCCGTGATCGGACGGACTTTATAAGAATGATTGCATGACCTTACAAAGTTGCCGCATTCAACTTAGTGTCGCGGAAAACTGGAAAGTTTTCAACATTAAAATCGGGATTTTTCTGGTATCACAGGTAGCACATTGCTTTACAAATAGCTACCCAATTTCTTACCCCTTGCTATCACGCGTTTTATACGCGATTGCACGGCAGACTTCGACACGCCTTGTGCCTTACAAACAATACGCTACTTCAGTGCATTGTTAATAATCAAGGTTGCAAAAGGTCACGTTCGCGGCCTAGCTTTTATAGAACAGATGGTTATTGTTAAGACGTATTCACATATAGTATTTTCGTACATACTTTACAGTACAATACAGGCGTGAGTTTAAGAATGTATGTATTCTTAAACTCACGCCTGAATTCCCAAAAGGGTTAAGCAGAGAACACGAAGTTTAACTTCAGTGTTGCTTTTAGAAATTGTAGGTTTAACACACATACATCACATACAAGTAAACTCACGCCTGTATTCTCAAAAGGGGTAGGCAGATCACATGAAATTTAATCCCAGTGCCCCATTTAGCAATTGTAGGTATAAAGATGGAGAAAATGTGATATTGCAGTGATAGGTTGCTAGCCTTTGACCGTGGCGATGCCACAACTTGTTCCCATAGTCGACTCTTACGAAACCCACTGGATGCAAGGGGGAAGTGCCGTTCTAACCCGGCACCAAACAGGGGGCTAACCCGGCACCACAAGGGGGAGGATTGTAGGTGTAAAAATTGAGAAAATTTGATATCAGAATCAGAATCAGAAATATTTATTCGTGCAAAACACAAAAAGAACAAGAAAATAAATAAAAACAGAAGAACAAGGTATTGCACGAAATGGTTCTGTCTCTGCGTAGTGCTGGCGCGATTACCAGCGCTGATCTTCCGACAGAACCATTACGTGATTTCCCAGAAGGTAACACATTTAAATAAAAATAAACTAAAAATGAAATAATGATTACCATAATTCAACAAAGATAAAGAATACACAAGAAGCTATAACTACAATTAAAAGAACAGAGAAAAAAAAGAAAAAACAAGAAAAACAAGCATAAAAAAATAACAGAAAACAAGAACATAAATAAATTTAAAAAAACACACACACACAGTGATATCACAGTTATAGGTTGCTAGCATATCTTGGTCAATGTCCACAACGTACATAATTCAAATTTAGAATAAAGGAAAAATTGAAAAATTTAGGCACCGAGCAGGATTCGGTAATAATACGTACATACTTCAATCCTATACTCACCCATATTCGACTCTGACGACACCTATTGGAACAAACTGTTTATAAGTTTTCACGCACCTTACTCAAATTAGTCGAGGATTTAATTTAGTTACATTTTGGTTGATGATACAATTAAATGTTATTCAAGTCTCAACTGTATGTATAGAAAAGTAGGTACTCGGCAAAATAATACAAAGGCATTTAAAGCGAACAAATAATATGCAAATATATTTATGAATTATCTCTCAATTGTCTCATTTTATGCAAAACCACAGCGGAGTCATAATACAAATTACTTGCGACGGGACGTTTCTACTTAGTGCACCGTCCAACAAATTAATTATGCTTTTAATTTCCAGTCCGCCTTAAAGGAATTTTATTGCTACTACCCCAGATATATTGTCTTGTATTCGATCACGCAAACGTTTGTCAACGAATACATTTCTTTCGTCACGTATCCTCGAGTCCAATTACATACTTTCCAACTTAGAATGGATATAGTATTAAAACGGAGTACAAATCATATCTATTCAAAAGATTAGTTCATATCTGTGGTCTCAGTTTCAGATAAGGGTATTAACAACTCGTGTCGTAACAAGCGGTCTTGCGTAAAAATTAGGACTGCGAAGAACAAAAAGTGAAAATGTATAAGAATGGATGTTGGCTGACTGTAAATTAATATTCTGACATGAAAAATGTATTCTTATATTGTCTTAAATTGTAAATTAATATTTTGACATGTAAAAGTGCCCTTGTGGCCTATTTGCAGAATAAATGATTGAGTTTGAGTTTGTTTATGACGCATTGTTAGGGAGATTTTAATGTCAAATTTTAATTGTCCGCTCATACATTTATACTTCAAAATTAACAGTAAAATTAATATATCTACCGTTAGTACATAAAATTACTATACGTCCACGTCTAGCATGATACACGTCCGATAGTCGTAGCCCATTACTAAAATAGGTATCCCAGTGTCATTCTTTTTCATACAGAATATCGGTCCCTCATCGTACAAATAGGAGTAGTAAATGCGACATCTACTGAAATGTATCTGTGGCTACCACTATCATTGAATGCCGGCAACTACGGTGGGAATCCTAAAATTTATGGCGCGAACCAGATTTTGTGCAATTTATGAATGTATGTCAGGACTCCACGTTGGTATATTTTATGCCAAGTTTTTAGTGCATGGACAAACGTATGTTTGACTTAAAGGAATATGCAGATTAAAAGTTAATTTTACTCACAATGTTTACAGGATAGATTAATAAATATTACTTTATTACCCGGTAGTCATTACTTATGACAGCTGCAGCTGTTATCTTGTGGATGATAGTCAAACTTCTCATAATTGTCATAAACTGGCCAAGACCGCAAAATAAAAATATACAAACAACCTGTAACAAGGCTCGGCTCTATCAAGATGGTATCTGAAATTAGACCTAACTAAAACGGTTGCCAAAGTTTTTATCATAATCACTGCGGACAAAAGGTAAATTGTAACCTGTTATTATAATTGCGTAACTTTTTGGCCGAGGGTCAGGAATAAATAACTGTCATTTATTTTATAACACATGCCGTTTGAATCTAAAGAAAAATTTCATAGTTAGTTCTAGGTAGCTAGGTTAGTTCTAATAGGTAGTCGATTTCTTTGAGGGTGGGTGAAGTTTTTAGCGGCATAAACGGCAGTATCTTTCTTTAAATTAACTTAGAAGACTGTTTTTTTTTACAACTTCAAGGGACTGTACACCACAGTACATGGTTTTACTCGATTCGACACCTCCACGCGTTCAAGATAAAGGGTCTTGACAAACAAAGAGATCCTATAAGGAGTATGAGGGTTTCGTTTTTGCCTTTTGAGGGACGGAAACCTAATAAATAAATAAAACCAATTAAAAAAAAACATTAAAAAGGTAAAAATAATCGCCTAACTTCTAATAGGCCAATAATTATGAGCTTCTTATTGCACCGAGTTCTAAAATTACAATAGGTACGTCTACGTTGTTCAATAAGAAGGGTAAAATCTCATATTAAGCTATTAGAAGTTAGGCAATATTTTTTTTTAGGGTTTTTATAGTCAGTTTTTTTTAACTCTTTTTAGTGAATTATTTACAAAAGTGCATCTCATAACGATTCCAATAAGCTCAAACACGATTAAGCTACACTGTTTTATTACGAAGTTCCGTTGCCTAACTTCTGGCTTCAATTACTAGATCAGGTTGATGGTAACATTACATCAGGACCATTTAAATTAACTTTCAGTTTCAGTATCTTGATCGAAATATCTTAATGCCAACCATGCAATACTAGGAGATTTGGATGACCATCCGTGGTCTTTTTCGTCAGTTCCCTTTCACCGAATTCTGAATGCAAATACTCGATTTATTACCGAAAATACTGCAATCGTTACATGTTTCCCTTGAATTTTTGAGGAGTTCTCTCAATTCCTCATGGATCCCATATCAGAACTAGATTATGGTAATAACGGGACTAATCTTAAAGCATATGCAAGGTCAAACGAAGAAAAAAACCAAATCGGTTCTTAAACGGCTGAGATCTGAGGTAACACACATTAAAAAAAAAGAACATACAACCGAATTGAGAACCTCCTCCTTTTTTGAAGTTTGGTTAAAAAGTGACATTAACCACCAGTTTCGCTCACCAATCCTCAACTATGCAATTAAGAAAATATATTAAATTACCAAGTTAAACAAAAGTGATCCCAAACAAGTCGGTGGTTTAAAATGGCAACTTGCAACGTCTCATCTTTTCTATACAATTTTTATATTTGAATATCCCGGTGCTTTGCAGGATACAGTTGTCGATTTTTCTTGGAGTTGTTTGTGTTTCTTGCGGCCACTAAGTGAGCGGTTGAATTCTTTTCAACCTGCAACTTATAGTGTCATACGTTTATTAAAAAAAAAACATATATTCGTTCGTATAATCTTTGTTTTTCCAATAACGCAAATTATACCCCTAGATGGCATAGTGTTAAATATCGAATGCCAAATTAAGTACAACAAATTATTTCAGGTATCTGTAGCGCATATTTCAAATACCTCGAAGACTATACACATATTGACATATTTCTTATATTAGTTATATTTGAAGTCGAGACGACGATGCGAGACACTTCTTCTGTGTGCCAAATAACTGGCCGGAATACGACATCTTTCTGCCAGACAACTCCCCCTTCATGAAATGAAATGAAAAAAATATTTAAGAATCGCACAATGCTTCTCATAATACCAGTTACATTAATATGAATACCAAAAAAATAAAGTATGTTCCTATATGTGCCTTAAAAATTTGAGAAGTACCAACGATTCTTCAAAAATTCTTCAAAAAGTCTTCATAGACAGAGCAAGTGCCCCACCCACCTACAGGAGTTTTAAATAGAATCACAAATTGGCACACCATAAGCGGAAGCGATTTTGACTCGCACTTTTACCAGCCACATTCTTCACTCAGAAAAATACAGTGTTCTTTTCATTTTTGTGTCTCGCATTTCAGTGTTTGCTTGCAGGTCATTTTATTTCACTCGTTAGTTGCAGCTCTACCGGCGCCGCTGTGCGGCGGGCCCTAAACCACCTTCAGGGATCATGTTATTTATAGCCGTCGTCTACCAGTCCCTGGTATCCCCAGGGCTCATTACTTATCTAATAATGGTATTGTTTATTGTTTCGCTGGGAGACAACGGCTTAATATGGACTTTTTGAGGTTAAGATTTTATATTTGGCTTTATAAGCTTCAGCTGAGGTAACTGAGGAGTGAAAACATTATAAAAATATTCGGGTTCGACTGCTTAGCCCTGAATATGATATTAAAAATGTATGTAAAAAAACCACAGGAAAAAGTCTTAAGAAATAAACGTTTTTAACTGATAGGCGAGCAATTAATTTTATGAATATTAAAGGTTCAGCCATTGGTCAATTATAAGAACTGCCAACTAAGCCGCCCATAAAACTTAATGAAAAAACTTATGAACGAGCGAAACTATATTTCCACTCGCAATTCTAGCCAGATTGCCGGGAAACTTTGTATTATACTGGAACAGATGGCTTCTCAGTCGTGCCAGATATTTGTGGAACACTTGGACATATTGTCTGGCTGTTTAAAACAGCATGAACACTACGACAGATGGTGATTGTTTTTCTAATGTTTATAATGTTAACTTTGTTATTCTGAAGTTTATATTTGAAATTATTTATCGCCTTATTATAATTACTTAATAAGTCCTTAAGTTGATCCGGTTTTAATGATAGAGTTGTTAAGCGAGCATAACCGACATTGTCCTGAGTTGAGAATAAAATCTTTAGAGCGGGACGTACATATATGTTAGAGCGAGATGCTTCAACTCCCGTCAGGACAATGGGCATTACCGCTTTAAGTCACCTCTGCGTGCTACTATGTATAATTTATGTATGAAAAATATTTTGCACTACTGTATAACAATCTATTTTTTTTTTCATTTGTTGGCAAAATATGTACATAATAATAATTATCACCAAATATCAAGTTCACAGGTCAACGGGAAGTTATAAAATTCTTCGGAACAAAATGTTGTGACAGACGATGGACGAGTGTCGGGCAGGGTTCCGTACTCGAAGGGTCCAAACGGAATCCTACAAATATGACTTAAGCAGCGTCTATGTTATTATTTATTTATTTTAAACTTTATTGCATAAAAAGATACAAGTACAAAGGGCGGACTTAATGCCATGAGTCGACCATAGAGCCAAACAGAAACTAGCAAATGTGGGTGCAATGAGAAAATAATTCATAAAAGTTAAACATACATATATTCGTAACTAATATACTTTTACCACGGAATTATATATACGTAAATATATAGATATTACATACAAATACATATAGGTATATAATGTTATGATGGTGCGGCACTTATGACTTCTTAAGGTTAACACATTGCGTAGTACAAGTGCTAAGTTCATATTTGCTATCAAGTGGCAATGAAAACCAGTCGCGACGGCAGCACGTCTAGTACTGCGCGCCCGCGCTCTGCCCGCTCATGACTAGGGCCACGTACTGATCCGCAACATGTCGAGCGATATTCAACCATAAAGAAGGGAGTGACCTATTTATTATAATTTAATGTATCTGATACTTCACGGGAACTTTCTATTTAAAATTGTGGACTAGTTTAATGCAGTAAAAGTACAAGTTTTTGGTCTGATATTAGCGATCTGGAGTGTTGTTTACAGCGGTACTTGTTTGAAAAAAAACCCTGTACAATAAAATATCTAATATAATTACAATGAGAAAATTTCTAGATAAGTGTTAAGTCACACAGTAAATAGCATAAATAGATGTATATTATTAACTGATAAGGACCCTTAAGTAAGTGGTATACTAAATAAGTGGCAGCTACTCCGGTTACCAGGCGCCACTGAAAATCAGCGCCACGACTTAATGCCTAATAGCTTATTTCGTGGCACCAAGCTGAGTGGCGACCATTTTAGCATATATTAGTTTTATTTTTAATTTTCCTTTGTTTTATTATTATTTTAATATTGTATATGCTAAATAAACATGTTTTCTTTCTTTCTTTCTTCAGTATTTAAACTTCATTCACGGTACTAATAAATAATATTAGAAGTATCATTTAGGCACTGGTCTCACCGCCGGCGAGTAGCGAGTAATCTTATAGTAATTCTACTCGCTTGAGCGAGAAAACGAGTACACGCATCACGATAGTTAATTACTACAGATCATTGAAGTACCTGAAACAAAATAAGTCCAAATTAGATAAATGATCAGATATTACAATAAAACTTATCATCTAATATACTACCAATAAAAGTAAGCTGATTTACCAAAATAATACTAAAGTGGAAATGTGTTGGAAGCACTGTACAGATATAGTGAATAATGAACTCTGAATACGTAAATACCCGAAGTGTCAATGTACTGTATCCAGTGATTGATTTTTTTATGTCCATTAATGTGAAACTTCATCAGTAAATGTCAGATATCTGACATTGACTGATAAAGTTACTTATTAATAGATATAAATTTTCCTGTTAATTAATATGGTAATAATTGATTGACATTTCGGCCTACTCGAATTCCGAGTGTTCCCGACGGAAAAACATTATTCAATACACCTGTAAAAAGTATTGATAATGTATGACTACGGCAAAATACAAAAGGTCATAAGGGAAGGTATATTCGCGTGTTAAGCTCCTTTTTGCCTTAAAGTTAAAGGGAGGAGGGGGGGAGGTTTTCCCGAGGGACTACAGTATGGGGTTCTTCAAGAAATTTTTAAAGGGTCGGCAACGCGCATATGACACCTCAGAAGTTGCAAGCGTCCATAGGCTACGGTGACCGCTTACCATCAGGTGAGCCGTACGCTTGTTTGCCACCGACGTGGTATAAAAAAAATGACACTAGCTTTTGCCCGCGACTCTGTCCGTGTGGAACTCGTTCATGAATTTAGAATTTTACGGCTATTCTTTTATATCAGGCGCTTACCTATTTATCGCTCTTCCACCCCCTTAAGGGATGATTTCCATGATGAAAAGTATCCTATGTTCTTCCCCGGACCTCCAGCTACCTCCATACCAAATTTCATCTCAATCGGTTCAGCTGTTTAAGCGGGAAGAGGTAACATAAAAAACAGACAGACAGACTTTCGCATTTATAATATTACCAGCGACCCGCCCCGGCTTCGCACGGGTACAATTCTGATGCATGTATTATACATATAAACCTTCCTCTTCAATCACTCTATCTATTAAAAAAAACCGCATCAAAATCCGTTGCGTAGTTCTAAAGATTTAAGCATACATAGGGATATAGGGACAGAGAAAGCGATTTTGTTTTATACTATGTAGTGAAGTACAGATTATAGCTATACATGTACGTATATGAAAGTCGAACCTCTAAGTTATGCATGCACAAAAAGCAATCTAATATTCCGTCATAACCATCCAAGTTACAAGAAACGGAAGGGCCTACTACCGGAACTGTCAAGTAGATAATAGACATACGAGACAGTAATTAAGCGAGTTTAATCACCTAATGTGTCCGTAGCATTATGCTTATAGAATGGAGATCTCATTTTGGAGAGTGACTGGTCCAGTACCTTCAAGTCATTCAGGGATAAAATGTACAAACTTAATTGGACTTTATTACATAAGCGCTAACTACCACTTGAACTCATTAATATTTACTGTTTATAACTAGGATAATAGAGTATGAGAGTACTACTCATTTGATATTTTAAGGTGAAGAAAACATCACGAAGAAGGCGTACAAGACAATGAGTAGTTTTCCCTCTAGGTTGGAAGGTTATATGGCAGTAGCTTTCATAAAATTCTTTTTCTGTCGAAATCGTTTAACTTTTATGAATTATTTTCTCATTGCACCCACATTTGCTAGTTTCTGTTTGGTCCTATGGTCGACTGGTAGAGAATGCCTCATGGCATTAAGTCTGCCCTTTGTACTTATATTCTTTTTGTGCAATAAAGTTTAAATAAATAAATAAAACTAGTACCAAAACCTTGAGTTACGTGCAAATGCGGACGAGTTCCTTTAGTAACAACCGGGGAAAGGTGTAAGGTAAGGCCCGTTCAGAGATCTGACGAAATTACTGAAGTTTGAGCTTAGTGTAAAGAAATAATGTAGAATAACAATACAAAAAAAAATACCGTGGACTGAAAAAGAAACAGAAATGAAATAACCGAACAAAATATTGAAAAATACCTTGGTAACTGTCAAAAAAATCTTTCGTAATTGTCTTTTCAAAAAGGATAGATTTTTTATTGTTCTAATGAAATAAGTGGACAGATTTTTTATAAGATAAGTGATCTAGTTTTTTTATAGTTTACGTTAGCAGCGGTACTGCTTAATACGAAGGAACGGTTGATGAATTTGGAACTGGGTAGCGATTGCACCTATAGCTCAGTTGGTTAGAGCGACTGGCCGCGAGTGCCGGGAGGTCGCAGGTTCGAATCCTGCTCGGTGCCTAAATTTTTCAATTTTTCCTTCATGCTAAATTTAAGTGATCTAGTGTTCCAAAAATCATTTAAAATTTTCGAAACCACGCGCAGAGCTTGTAGAGAGCGGAATAGTTAATTGCAAACTCACGCGTGTTAGAGGGGGTCATTTGCACAGGAATGGCCTTGCCTTAAAAATGAAATGAGTGTTGATGTTCTAACATAACTCATTTCAATGTCCAAGTATATTTTATGTAAGAAAAAACATTGATCTGTCTTGAAAGCAATCAGATGATTATTAAGTACACAAGTCCCCGTAAACTGTCAATGCTGAGACACCGTTAAAGTTATTCATCCACGATCGGGGACTTTGAAGATATCAAAAACCTGATTATATTTCGTCGACGTGAGCGAAATTGCAATTGAAACTGAGATAAGTCTATCTGGCTCGACATTTTGAAATAGAATATAGCAGAATTTGCTTTATAAGATTTCTCAGATTTTAGCTTATATCTCTTAAAGGACATTTTGGTTCCACATTGTATGGCAAGGTTAAAGAGCATTGAATTCTCCAAATATTCATTGCTGAACTATATTTTCAAGCCATTAACGTCGTAATCAGCGTCGAGCAGTGCCTTTTCCATGAGTTTACATGACCTAACTTAATAGCGGCTGCGTAAAAATTCGTAAGGGTAAAAGTACGTATACAGCGTCTCTGCCGGTTACGAAATAGGACTAAGAATCAGCATACTAAATCGTTTACGCAATCGCTAGCGAGTACGGTCATGCAAACTCAAGGTAAAGGCACTGGGTGGGGCGGAGATAAATACTTCAAGAGGAAGAGGCCAACTCGAAACGAACGGTCTGTGAATTGTCGAGTCGCATCGACCTCCATCTGAATTTTTATTTTGCGTCTCGTTTACTCAGAAAACGCCTGAGTGGAACTGGATTTGAAGTATTCTGCGAGTTTAAAAATTTGTCAGCTGTGCTGTGAATGTTTATGACTTGATGTCTTGACTTCGAATTTGCTTTCCACAAGTTTTAAACTTACGGTTAAAGATTTTATTTTTTTATTCTCAATGTATACATTTCACTTACTGAGAATACAATTATTATCATGCCTTAATTATGCGTTACGCCCGTGAGAGCTTACATGTGCAACAAATAATACAAGTAAACAAGTATAAAATATTTTTTAGGTACCTGTAACAAATACAAAAGGGGGTAATTGTTGCAGTAATATACAAATAGCATGTTGGGTAGAATAGAATGTTGTCAAGCAAAGAAGTCCACGCATGCATCGCTCGCACAATGTATCCAACGATAAGGAGTCAGGGCCGGATTATAACTCAAATTAAATTACGGGAATATTATTAATGACATGGGTCTTAAGTTGTTTTTTTAAATTTTTGAATGAGTCGGACTCTTTTATATTTTTAGGTAAGTTATTATATAACCGTGATCCTTCGAATGTAATGTTTTAGTGCCGTAGCCCTTGTTTCGGGGGAAAGGTACATATAACTTATCTGCGCTTGATTAAATTATTAAATTATTAAACTATAAAACAGTTTAGCAAAGTAAGCGGTATTCCATTAAGCCAGAGTTCACCCAGAATACACATAATGAGCGCAATAAAGAGTCACTGCAGCGATGCAAAAAGTGCATCCCGCACATTTCTAGGTCATCCCGGTATAACGGCTGCCTTTTATCTGCGTTTGAAATAAATGCTGATTTTAATGATAGAATGGTAATGGAGAAAGGGTATTTGATAGCAACGTTTTTATTAACATTTTAAGGAACAAAACAGCTGGCTTACTCATGTGTTGCAGAACCTTTTTTTAGCAGAAAACACTTCGTAGAATTTCCATTTCATAGAAACATTTACTTTAAAAAGGGTCGCAGACTTCTGACCCAAGCTTACCTACTTTTCTGGTAGACCTATCCCTTTATTCATAAAAGCTAACAAACCTCTGCTAACTAAAATA
This sequence comes from Epiblema foenella, assembly GCA_963556455.1. Classification (NCBI taxonomy): domain Eukaryota; kingdom Metazoa; phylum Arthropoda; class Insecta; order Lepidoptera; family Tortricidae; genus Epiblema; species Epiblema foenella. The sequence continues at coordinate 7,432,729 of OY747108.1, read as the reverse complement.
TGTTTTGTCCCTTTCCTACTAACACAAATGTCAAAGTGCATTTTACCTAAAATAGGTTTGATGAACGTTTATAAATAAGGGGGCTAATGGTTTTTACACTGATCTTTAGCGGTTTCTGAAAAAAAGATTTTGCGAAATTATGTCATAAATGTCAGGAAGATGTCATTTACATTTGTTTTGCCTGTTAAGATGTATATCAGACGATGGTGGTTATAGGGTTTTTTTTTAAATCTTTATTTATTTCGAAGCTTTCGTCAAGATGACGATGTCAGTTCCAGCAAGCCTCTAACTACATTACAACTTCTTAGATGTAATTTAAAAAAAAAAAACTAATAAAAACCACACAATTTGTAAACTTACTTCCAAAAAAAACCGTATATAAACCTTGCAGCCTTTGACAAAGGATCCGCTAAAATGGACTGAAAAATCCCAACATGCAAAAGGGAGAAGCCCCAAATTCTGTTCAACTTCTCCCTTTTCTCCCGAGTTCGAACACATTCCACCAACAAGTGTTGCACATCTTCGATGGTTCCGCACTCCTCAGGTTAAAGGGTTAAATATCTAAACATACATAATCTATAAAGAATTGAGATTAGAACCAACTAGACATAAGACATAAGAAGTTTATTCGTACATAAAAGTTTACAGGTATAGTTGAACATATCATCATTTATAAGTAATGTACAGAGTGGATTTTTCGTTATGCGGTTCGACTGGCCCCTACACTAGGCTAAGCCTGTCCCTGTAGGTAGCCAATTCAAAAATGGATTAACAATATGTGCGCGAGAAGTCAGAAAAGATGACAATACAATATAATTATTATTACTAACATATACTAGATATAAAAATGGAAACAAGCATAGAATCTACGAATTGAGAGTAAGTATGTGTTTAGTGTGTATGTGTGGGCAAAAGAAAATACTCAAAATACTGTTACATGAATTCCCCTCTCCTAGAAGAACACTGTTTCAATTTACGAGTTTCCGTGTCTTACGCCTATCTTCTACTGCTACCTACTTCAAACACAAGCTACCCAAAAAATACATGGACGACAACAACTATAGCTGTTAATACAACATATCATCAATACAAAAAAGGGTAGGCAGCGCCCGCTCTTCTGCTTGTTCTGCAAAGCGTATTAAGTTTACCGTATCTGCTTACCACTAGGCTGACCATACACTTGTTTGTCACAGTCGTAGTCTTAAAGAAATGCAAAACAAACCGGCGGGAGAAAGTCAGTATAGACAAGGTTTTTTTATGTTATAGGGGGCGAACGAGCAGGGATCACCTGATGGTAAGCAATTACCGTCGCCTATAAACACCTGCAACACCAGAGGATTCGCAACCACCACCACCACCAGCACCAGAGGAGATCACCAGTATGTGTATTGTGTACATTTTTTCACCTCATTCCATTAAAATAAGGTCTAAAAATGTGTACATATTTATCCACTCGACTATACGTAATATTATATTACGTATAAGCAGTATGTTAAGCCAGAATTACACGCCATGTTAGTTTACCGGTCTCGAACAATGTGCGGGTAATGAACCGGCCTGGGTAACTATTAGTTATTGTTTACGGTTAGATATAACATAGGTATATGAAGGATCGTAAACACAAGCTCAAAACACGCTGACGTGCAGTTTAATGTGTACTTTTGGTATTTAGCATTGTTTTAGCCGCATCAAAATCGAAAACTGGTATACTGTGATCGGGGTGAGTGAGAGGAAAGCCAAGAAAAAACCATTATAACAAAACCACTGACCGTAGTCTATTCAGTGTACCAATCGTACATACTAATTATGCTCAGAATTCACCTCTAATTCGTATTTTAAAAAATTGTAAAAAAAGTTTTAATACTATTGACTTATTCAACTGTGCCAAGCCCGCCCTGAAGACTCGTATTCAATCGCTGTTAAAGCATAACATTGCAGATAAATAAATAAGTGAAGTGAATTTATATTCCGACCACCACCATTTATACACACACACACACGCACGCCCGCACGCACGCACGCACACACGCACACACACACACACACACACACACACACACACACACACACACACACATTAATCACAAAGCTCTTTCAAGTGGAGTACCTCTTGATATTAATTTGTCTTGATAAGTAATTTGTAATACACGCATGTTTTGAAACTTGATTCTTAAATGTATAGACTCTGTTTTACCAGTTGTATGTTTTATGTTTTACGTTATTTTTCAACCAACTGTATTTGTGTGGACATCTATAATTGGCTTTGTTATTAGCTATTAAGTTTTGTATTATTTTTCTGTAATGCTGTTGATGCCCCGAATAAATAAAAATAAAATAAAATAAATAAAAAGACCGACAAGAGTACTGTAGTTACGTGTATCTCCCAGTACCCAATCTCCGGGAACATAACCAAAGAATGCTATTGTTTATATTTTTCGCTGGGAGAGGACGGGTTAAATAAAAGAAAAAGATACTGTGATATAGGTAGTACTTATTGAGAATTTCACACAACTTTACCTTTTTACGTTTTAAAGCGGTTTACGCTAGGCGTACCTATCCAGATAAAGGCTTTTCTTCCTATTCGCAAAATGGTACGCAGTCCTTCACAATAGCATCCCTCCATGTGTTTTGCAACTGGGTTTTTAGAATTTAATTTGTTTTCTTATTATTCTCTTAATTATTATTATTATTATTTTAACTAGCCTATTTGAGTTTCCCACTGCTGGGCAAAAGCCTCCCCTCTTTTCCTCCATTCGGCACTATTGTTAGCTTGTTCCCGCCAAGTTAAGGAAAACGCATCCAGGTCGACCTGCCATCTCCTTTTTGGTCTGCCTCTGTTCCGGTAGCCATCTTGTGGGATCCGTGCTTATTTTCGCCCATCTTTCTGGATGCATACGGCAGACATGTCCGGCCCAGTCCCACTTCAGTTTGGCGGTCTTGACACCTACATCTACAACTCGTGTTCTGGAGTGCAGTTCCGTGTTGATGTTGATGCTGATGCGATCAGTTCTGCGAACACCTAGTATACTGCGCTCCATCGCCCGCTGGCAAACCTTAAGTTCGGACTTCTGGATCTCAGTCAATGACCAGGTTTGAGCACCGTAAGTTAAGACGGGCAGGCTACACATATCAACGAGTTTGCGCTTGAGACACAAAGGAAGGTCGCCCTTCAGCAGCGCCTTCATGGACCAGAAGCTCATCCAGGCGTTTTCGATACGTCTATCGATTTCGATGGACTGCCTGTTTTCGAAGGAAGCTATCTGGCCCAGGTATAGGTACTTATCGACATATTGTATATCCTACCCATCTATCGTGACTTTACATTTAGCTCTGTTGGTCATCAACTGGGTTTTCGCTCTGTTCATCTGTTTTTCTTATAATTAAAAAATTTCGTCGCATATATTTGATGAAAACACTATAGTACATAAATACCTCGGTCGGGACAGGAATTGCATGCCTCGCATTTCTGTATGGCCTCGCATTCGCTCTCCCGTCTAAAACACAGACGGCAGGCAATCTTTCATTCCAGACCTCTGTAGTAATGTACTATTATAGCTTCTAACTACTGCCTATATTCTTTTAAATTATAACATGTCATTCAGTTTATTCTACCCCGTATTAAGTCTCCCCTGAAAATAGGGCTGTTGATTCAAAATTTGACTATCCCCTGAGACTGCTCCAAAAGAAACAAGGCAAATAAATATGTCAAATGGTGAAAATCCTATTCAAATATCTCAAACAATAACGAAGCTACAGCCGTTTTAATGTTGCTGGTTAGAGAGAGAAAGCGCGACAGATCACTGACGTCATTGACCACGAGCGCCATAGTAAACGCCGATCATTCCATTACAAAGTTGCGTTTTGCGGAAAAGGGGCAGAGTATGCCCCCTCTTAAAACTCTGAAGGCTTATTTATGTAATTATTTATTCTTTTGAGTTACTTTTTTCGGCATTTGATTAAGAAATTGATAATTTTTCGAGAAAATTCAAACTTGTAGATTTTTTTACTTGGTTTTAACATCCTCATAGTCATGATAGACAAAATGGTTATGGTGCTCATTGGCTTTGCCTTCATTTCTTTACCACAAAGCCTTTGCTTGCAAAAAGAACTTTGAAGGGAATGGTGTCAAAGGTGTCATTTACTCGGGGCTGAGCTCTAAGGCATTTTGTTCCATATGGGTCATTGTCAGATTTAGGTTCGCATCTTTTCGGTGACATATCAAAAGTTAAGGGCCTCAAAGCTTAATTTTGGATTGGTCTAGTAACCCGCATAAATGGTGTTTCCGTAACTATAAATCCATGTAAAAGAAAACATAACTTACATGTACATAAACCGTTGACTATTGACCACCGGGTGGACAACTTTTGTTTTACAACTGACAATGACCCATATACCAACTTCAGACATTACTAAATAAGTAGTTTTCTGTATGTGCAGTCAACGTTAATCTAGAATACCCATACATGCATTACAGTTGTATCCTGGATGCCTGGGGTTCGCTACCTAATCCCAGATTTGGCGTAGGCACTAGTGTTTAAGGAAGCGACTGCCATCTGTTCTTCCAGCACAAGGGAAAACTAGACTTTATTACTAATTTTATTTTATCATTATATCAAAATAAGTATATAAAAGTATTTTTATTAAAAGTATCTCTACTGTCATTATTATTTTTGCACTTACAAAAACGAGTTAATAATAACAACATAAATACCAAGTTGGACTAGCATATTTGTTCATAAAACAATGTGAAAAATCATCTTACGTTTCAATAAGGTGAAAAAATGCTTTTCATCTCCTTTAGCACTGACAGCTTCATAACGATGTTACTCTAGTTCAGTCGGGCGTGTGGTCTATGTAATCAATCTTCATTACGCCACTAACTTCTGCCCGTTGTATTATGAACATAACGGTATTATTTTCTGAATTTATATTTCCGAAAGCCTTTAGTATTAACACTTAGTATCTATCTTTTTGGGTTCGTTGAGTATCCTACTACTGGCCAGTATATTTCCCTTAGATGATGAATCCGTGGGTTATGTTTCAGGTATAAACAAAGGTGGAAAAGTAACATGACATGGACTAGCGGGCCTAGCACCTACTAGTGGCGTAGAATCCGCGTCGTAACACGCACACGCCATCAGAATAATACTACTAACTGCCTAGTTAGCATCATCGTTATCATATTATCAGCTGATTTTAGGTGAATTTCCAGCATTTATTGTTGGTCGGCAAGTTCATGGTCGCTTCTTCTTCTTTTTCGTTCAAGCATTTTCTCATTTACTTGGGGTGTGCTCTCCTTATGCGGCGTCTCCAGGTGGCTCTGTCCTCATCTCCGGTCTGGGGTATTAGGTTGGCGTTCTTAAGGACTGTTAATTACTGATTGCCATGTGAGTCTAGGTCTGCCGCGTCCTCTACTTCGGGAACTTATCTCCAGCATTTTTCCTGTCATGTGGTCTGGCGGTCTTCCCATTATGTGGCCATACCATCTGAGTCGGTTTTTTCCTTAATTGGCTTTAGAGACCATAAACCTTCCTCGGATATGAATATTTTGCACATGATCCAACATTGTATCACTCTGCCCACCTCAGCATTCTCCTCTCGGCTGATAGTACGTTCACACCATAGACTAAGAAAAAAAGTCTAAAAATTTGGATTCGTGACACCGTTACGTCACTGTCGACGACACACTCACACTTACGTCCGCATACCATCGATAGGCTGATGCAAGGCTGATGACATAGGTCGTGTCACCTACACTACTAACCGATGTACTGGATTGTTATACCTGGCACAGTACATTATTCTATATTCGCACTGGTCATTATTGTACGTTAGGTGTGTTGTAAAATCTTCAAACACTAAGATGTTATATTCCAGTTTATAAATAAATGAATGTCCCTAAGGATTCAAATATATCTCAGCATTCTCCGACCACTTTGTCCCCAAACACTAGGCTGAGCGATGTAACCATTATTTTAATTGATTTATCGTTTTCCGCATATCCAAAACAAACACTGGCCATTCGTAGCTGTGTTGTAAACCTCCCAAACATTTAGGCTGTGTGTTATGTTTATGTTAATTATAATGGTGTAACTATTATCGTTTAATCATCGTTTCCGGTCGTTTCCGCATATTATTGTTTAACTTCTAAGTTTCCCCGTCCTCTAATATAATAGATCGTCTAAAATATCCGTGTTACCCCTGTCTTTGTCAACTCAAGCCTATCAAAGATAACGTACACAAGGGCTCGTTTTAAAGGGTTTAAGGTTAGAGCGGAAGCGGAAATTTAATTTATGTCACACCTGGGTACAATGTGGAATTTATCTCATGCCACGTGTGCGGTTTATCTCGCTTCCTGGCCAGGTGGAAATATGGGACCATGGGCGATAATAAAGAACTCGGGCACCAAATACATGCGATCCGAGGCATTCTTTGTTTTACCGCCCTAGGTATGTAATTTACTATTATAGTAACGGCGAGTGATGATGATGAAGTTACCTTAACCGACTTTGGCCATAGCGACTATTACTTTACAATATCAACGATTTCTGTTTTGCTGTTACACTCTCTGGTGGTCTTTTTGGTGACTTAGGTACGTACCTGACCTTTTTATTAAAGGTACAAATTTCAAATGGTTGCCAGATCTGCGAAGATATGATTTAGAAAATCAAAACGAATGAGCGAAAATAATGATGACCAAAGATGTACTTGTCAGCATGTGACAAAATTTATTAGAAAGAGGAGGGTAGATTTTCTTGTGCGCCGAATCGTTGCATTAGCCTCGCTGTTGATACACCTCTACCAACGTACTAACGGAGCTGGTACAATATTAGTCAGCTGTTAGTTACGTTAAATGAGAGCTTCATGAATAGCGCGGGATGTTCGAAAAGAGGGGCAGTATGAATGCTGGACTGCCCCGCTTCCGTACATGATAGATAGATGGATAGATAAGATCGATAGATAAATCATTTATTTGTTCGCCACATCTATTCGCCATTGATATTATTACTATACAACAATAATAATAATAATAATTGTGCGGATAGTCAGGAGGTTCCTCTCTCTGTCGCCCTAACCACCGGTATCTTAGGCCCTGCCTCGCTGCCGGCGGCACCTTAGGTTAGGATTTTATAATATGTTTATGCTTTAAGTGTATTTTTATATTTTACTTTTTATAAATAAAATGTAAAAACCTAGCCTAAGATGGAAAACAAAGATAATAATAATAATTTAATTCAGAATCTTAATTCCATAGATGAAGAAAAGAAACCATGTTAGTAAATACACGAAATACAATTGACACTACAGTAATAATAATAAGTAATAACATTAATACCCCACTGTGGTGTGATGGTGGTCTAAGAAAACAAGGTCTGACAATCCGGATCGTGACACGACCATACGTCACTGTCGACGACACATACACACGTCTGCATACCGTCGATAGGCTGATGCAAGTCTGATGACGTAGGTCGTGTCACACGCATTAATAACCGATATACCGGATTGCCATACCTGGCATAGTATATTATTGTATCATGGGGGAGTTCCACCTCTCTGGTAGCGTTAGTAGGATGGTGTACGTGGAGCCGTGCACACGTCTCATCATCGAGGCTCGCTTCCTGATGACGGCGTGAAAGCCATCAATTTGCCGCTCCGCAAACATCGCGGAGGCGCTACAGTGCCTCGGCAGCCCGAACAGCACCCTACACGCATCGTTATAGTGGATACGCAGGACGCTGTACGCACCATATATAACCTACAAGATACTCCCATTACTAAATACCACAATACCGATTCCGGCCCGCCAAGTACGGTAGAGGAATACCTAAACCCTCCATAACTCACGCGCCGTCTCATAACTTACGACAAGAAGTGACACCTGATTACACAGATTACTCGAACGCGCGCCGTCACAAATAATCGCTTTTAACCCGACGTCACATAAAATCTATGTATACAGTTGTGCGTGCTTCCTCTGTGATATATCGGTTGCCGCAAATGACTTATTATGCCAAATTAATACCGCGCTTACCCATTTGTCATTTTAAACATGGAATTCATTTGTTTTAATCCATTTGTTTACGTTTCGGATGTGTATTTTATTAATGCGGGACGTAATCGAATCACTTTTTTCGCCTCTATAATTGATTGCCGTTTTGAATCAATTGTTGTTACTTATATAGAAGAATGCATTTTTTTTTAGATATTTTAGTTTATTTTTCAACGGATATTATTAGTTATTGTTGAATAACATGTTGAATATTGTCAGTACTATTGCTGATATTATTTTTCTCACAATAATACATTATTTAGCCATGTCACTTCAGTGTACGTGTCCCAAGTTTCCACACGTATGCATTATGTATTGCAAGTCAATTTTATAAGTTTCAGCCCTTTTTTAAGGCAAGGCCCATTCAGAGGTTTTTTTTTATAAAAAGGATAGCTTTTTTATTATTCTAACAATATAACCGGATATTTTTTTTATAAGTGATCCAGTGTTACAAAAATAAATTAAAATATACTAAATATTTACGAAATGGGACAAATAATTGCAAACTCACGCGTGTTAATGAAAGGTCTTTTACGTGGCAGATTTATCAGATTATTATGTTATTAAAATTTCCAAAAACATTTAGGGCGGGTTGCACCAAATTACGATTACATACCCATCAAAACGTTGATATATAACGAAATATGGCGTTGATTTAACGAAATATGGCGTTGATTTAACGAAATATGGCGTCGGCATCGGCAGCTGTCATCCCAAAGAAACTTGACAAGCTTCTCATGCGATTACAACGAATACTGCTTACGATTACAAACGGCTTCGTTCAACCAACCCCTAAATAATATTATCCGTCATATAATAAGTTCTTGAGTGACGCCGGATCATTATAGACTGTCGCGCGACAACCACGACAAGGCCTGGTTTGACCTTCTATAAGACCGAAGAAGGAAAACAATGTGGATTGGGTTTCAAGGGAGCAAAGTGATATATTTACGGTGAGGGCAGAATATTGAGTCCCTCGCTGCGATTAAAATTCTACAAGAGAATCCTGAGCGTAGCGAGGGATTCTAAAGTAGAATCTTGAGCGTAGTTAGAGATTCAAATGTTTACACCCAAAAGGGATTCAAATAGTTGAACTCTAGCAGGAGATAACAGTTAAAGAAGAAGAAAAGAAAAATCAGTATATTACCAAATAAAATAAGCGACCACGTTGTAATTACGACAATTTTGTGACAACCCTGCGCAGGCTGGATATAATTGGAACCACCCAAGTGGAACCTACCTACGCGACGTTACCTCTATACTAACTTCTACCTCGAATGTTGGTTCGTAATGGAGGTATTAATTGGTTGGAAGCTATTGTACACTTCCGAGGACAATTGAAAGGAAAGAGGGGACCTTTCTAAAATTATGTTCAGTAAAATGTCCCAAAATTTAAGACACCTGACAATACAATGGACTTCGCATCGACACGCCTGTTTTATTGGACCAGCCCTTATCATTGATCCAAAACTTGATACTTAACGCCCTCATTCCCAATAGTTAACGAATTAAAATTATATACACACAATTTTAATTCATTATGTAATGGAGGTGATCGATTGGTGAACTATTGGGAATGAAGGTGTTAAACATTAGAATGTTTACCCTATCTTACCAAACCGGCACTAGCCTATGATTTTCGATGGTGGTTTAAAACAAATTCACTTACAAAACGATCCGTTAGATATTAAATAAATAAATATTAGAGGACAATCTTACACAAATCGAACTAGCCCCACAGTAAGCTCAAGAAGGCTTGTGTTATGGGTACTAGACGACGATATATTTAATAGATATAAATACTTAAATACATAGAAAACATCCAAGACTCAGAAACAAATATTCATGCTCATCACACAAATATTTACCCTGACCGGGATTCGAACCCAGGAACGTCAGCTTCACAGGCAGGTGCACTACCCACAGGTTAAACCGGTCACAGACCTAATCTGAAAACTTACTGATACTTTTTTTTCTATTCAAATTTATTCATTACCCAGAAACTGGCAACAGTGAAATTTATATAATTTCTATAATGGACATCTAGGAAAGACATAAGGTACAGGGGAATTCAATTGGAAGCCCTGAATGTTAACAATAGACAATTTGAATTGCAAAGTCAATTTCCGCGGGCCCGAGCGTGTCACCGATGCCTTGTCTCTAGTACCCATGATCGTGGGAGGTAGCGATATATATATATATACCTATTATATGTATGGTACGGTAAAATTGTGAACTTTGATAGTTTATAATCTACCCCGTAATGTTATAAACTAACCTAACCTAACGTCAGTTTACAATTTTACTAGTTATATTTTAACAAATTATATATCGACAGTGAAAAGAAGCTTATCATCATCATCATCATATCAGCCGAAAGACGTCCACTGCTGGACCTTTTTTTTAATTTATTGAGAGCTTTTTCGCTATTGCGAATATATCGCTCGATAAACGCCTCTTAATTAACAAAGTTCAATCAACTCAAGCACTCCGTATTACGTTGAAAAATACATACATTTATCTGTCTTTTAGACCACATTTTACAAGGGCTAAAATCTTTAAACCACATCTGATATAGGGTCAGCCGAAAGACGTCCACTGCTGGACATAGGCCTCCGCCAAAGAGTGCCGTAATGACCGGTCCTGCGCCACCCGCAGCCGCGGACACCCGCGATCTTTACCAGGTCATTAGTCCACCTTGTGGGGGGCCTAAAAAGCCCAGGGAAAAAAGCTCAGGGCCAGCTAATTGTAAGGAGACACCGTAACCTATGGACGCTTGAAACTCCAGAAAAATTACAAGCGCTTGCCGACCCTTTAGTGACCCTTTGCACAATGTAAAGTGACAGCGAGAATGTGTAATTTTCTCAGTCTACCCGTTGACCACGAGCGCTGTAAAGGACACGAAACGTTGGAATGTATTTAATACGTAATATATATGAGGAAATCCGCCCAAATCGTTTTAATTAATGACTAACAATCGCGGAAACCAAAGAAAATTTAATAATATGAAATTTCCCGTCGTTAATTACTTACGCCGGCATGTCACAGTCTTTATTACCGACCCTGCGCCCGTCTGCGTTGATGTGAGGAGCCGAGAAACATGCCGTCGTATCTCGTCACAACTAAAACGTCGTATCTCAACATGACTTCCACACTGACATGTGACTTTTTAATTGTTACCCAAGGACTGCAAAGCCGGCAACTGTTGCCGATCATATTTGATACGGCCAACAAACTGCGATTTATTATTAGCTTCTACTGTGAGCCTATTCTTTAATGGGAAGCTTTTCAAAAAGAAACCAAAGCAGGAATATCAGAAAAATAACTGTATTTGTGTGGACATCTATAATTGGCTTTGTTATTAGCTATTAAGTTTTGTATTATTTTTCTGTAATGCTGTTGATGCCCCGAATAAATAAAAATAAAGATAAATAAAATAAATAACATACCTACAGAGATCAGAATTCATCGACTATCTGATAATCATCACATGAGTGTTTATAACCCTCCAAACTGAGTAATATGAGCTTTATTAGGCACGACCTATAAAGCCACAGTCAGGTCTAATAATAAAAATAATAAATGAGTAATATGGGGATTCATTACGTTTTCAACTTCAGTTCATGGCTCTCAATACCAGCATGCTTAACTTACAACCAAGGACACTACATGACCCTCGTACAGAATTGGGTCCTCGGACATTGCAGATGGATTCCAAGCTTTAGGCAGGTTAGGAAGAGTATTAGGTATATATTGATACAAGCGTGGGGTACGGGATAGAGTTGAAAAACACCCGTTAGGTACAACTTTGGGTTTATTTAGCGACTTAGAAATACCGGGTAACGTTCACTGAGTCCACACGTACAAACGCTGAATTAAATTTCTTACACCAGTCCACAGTGTCTGCGTCTGCTAGTACTGACACAGTTAATCTCCACTGTTACTTCTTGCACTACCCACTTCACTTTTTCACCACTTTTTCTCACTGTTTCACTTCTAGTTTTCACTTATTAACTTCACTCAAATACTGCCCTATCCATTCCGATACTGGTCCGTACCGGGAACTCGGTCTCCTTATAATTATATACCCCATATCCGAATATTCAACGGTAATTTTGATATTCACTTCGGTATTCACTTGTTCTGAGTACCGTACACTATTCCAGAAACTTGTACCTTAACGACGATTTTC